>CM075500.1:23951424-24585424 GCA_037950675.1 Hypophthalmichthys molitrix | reverse complement strand
TTTCAATTACAATTCGTTATCGATTAGTGAAGGCGGGATAGGCGGAATTGCACTGAATCACACAGACCAGAAGCGCTCTCTCTCTTTCTTGCGCGCGATCCCAGTTCTCTCAGACAGCGCGCGATCAGTTCTCCTCGCGCCTGAATGGTCAAATGCACACATAGTTGTCAAAATGTCCATCGTGTGGAGTATCTCACGTAAATACAGTCGGTTATGGCTTAAGTGGACGTAAATATTTGGGTGAAAACAGGATATGTGTCAGTATCCATGGATTCGGTCTTAAAGGGACAATAAAACAACAAAATATGTTAAATAAATGTATACATAGTAAATAAACCTACTGTATCTGAAAAACAAGTTTATATCATTTTTATCTCTATAGTATTTGTTGTATTTGTAATTTGTTTGTAAATTTCTTTTGATATAACAACAATTATATAAATTGGTAATTATGCACTTTGAAGGTTTTTGGACACTGAAATTTTTGTTCTTTAAATTTGTGACAAGAACATAACAATTATTACTTTTTTCATTAGAGTAATAATAAAGAAGCTGTCCTATACTATTATTCTCACTGTGTTGTGCTTGGAAAACTGCAACATAACCAAAAAAAAAAAAAAAAAAAAGAGAAAGAATTTATTAAAGGTATAGGCATCGGTATCGGTATTGGCGAGTACTAGAAAAAAGTATCGGTACTCGTACTTGGTCCTTAAAAATGGTATTGGTGCATCCCTAGTGTTTACACATATTTGTACTCCTGTGAAACAGGAAGTCATGGCTGGACAATATCATGTTCATGATCACCCTGGTGTGCTAAAATAATGTAAATATGAATGGGAATATACTTCAGAGATAATTTACTCATAAGAATTTCTAGCGGTGCCAATAATTGAGGCCAACATGTATTGGAGAAAAACATTTATTTCATAATATGAGTTTCCCCCCACTTTCAATTGTTTTACTTCAATAAAAGGTTAGAATTTTTTAAAAAAATTTTAATGAAAGATCAAAAGGATAAACAATGCAGATTTATTTTCACAGCTGCCTTTGCTCTTATTTACTAAGGGTGCAAATATTTGTGGAGGGCACTGTAATTAATCATGTAATTAATTGGTAAATTTAAATTTATTAAATCTGTATCAGACATAATTTTATTATCGGTGCATCCCCAGAATTATGACAAACAAAATAATTAAAAAATAGAAAGACAAAAGATCAGTGCACCAAAAAGCTTCTCAAATATTCCAGTGAATCTCTTTAAAACCCACTAAAGTTTGACTTCATGAGAAGCAGATAGTTTAAAATCACTGGGTGGCCTGAAAAATAAAGCTGTTCCAAACCTCACGCAGGTATTTTGGAAGAGTCTGACCACACCGCACACACATATGCACCTGGACACACAGAGACACACTGTGTCTGGTCCAGCAGGCAGGGTCTGTCTGGCCCCTGGGGAGGCAGGTAGAGTGCAGGGCTGCAGTGGTCTGTCAGCTCACATGTTGGCTGAGGGACTGTGTGGCTGGAAGCCAGCTGGTTGGCAGGGGTCACAGGAATAACTGTGCCCATCGATTCTGGAGCGGGATTTGTACTTGCTGTTTTATCGGCCGAGAAGCAATATTATGCAGGAAGAGAGAGCTCTGAGCCAACACTGGCAAGAGATCCAGAGAGAGGGGGGTGAAATAGGAGGAAAAACTGGATGAATTGAACTGGATGAACTGAAATGAGTGAAATACAGCAAAAAGGATGATATGATTATACAGGTTTTTTGGCATATATAGAATTTTAGAAACACAAGAAGAAGGGTGGTGGAAGGAAAACAATGCTAAGTCTACTGATACATTTTTAAACTTCTTTTTACTTGTGCGCCACATCTTTGCAAAAGACGTGAAACAGCTGTCAAACGTGTCCGTCTAGCACATGTTTGCATAGAAAATCAATAGAAAACTATAGCATAGTGGAATGCGCAAATAAGTTCTGTGTGAACGGCTCCTGAAGCTGTTTACTAGGGCTGGGACAATATATCGATTCGTGGATCGATTCTGATATTTTCCAAATACAACGCAAAAGATTCTGAGCTTATTTTTTAATAGCAGATAGTGCTCTAAGCTAGTTTTTAACTGCACACTCAAATGCTCACGAAGAAGACTGCTCATGCGTTTGAGTCTGAGAATGTACTTGCACCTCAGAATGCTTTTATGATGAGATTAATGTAAACAGCTTGCTGCAAACACCCTTGTAATTCACTTCAACCTTTTCAAACTTTATGAATGAATATTTTATAGAAGGTTGTGTGGTGTGTGTAAGGAATTGGAAGGAAGCAGAGTAAGGCTGTTTCTACAGCACGCAGTGCAATCTGCTGTTGAAAACTAAGCTCAGAATCGATTCGAGAGAGAATCGCGATACATGCGGAAAATATCAGAATCGATCCAGAATCATTTCTCGATTCTCAATGCATCGTTGTATTGTCCCAGCCCTACTGTTTACTCTCTGGACGTGTCAAAGCAAACGTATTTTTATTGGTCAAAGTCAAAGCAAAAACAACCCACAACACACTGTATTTCATTCCAGAATGAATCAGTGATTTTTTCGGTCGAGTACATAATTCAATGACTCACTCACTCACTCGCCATTTTGAACTAATCAATTTAATTAATGATTTAATAACTTATAACTCAATAGCTCATAAAGTCCTTTCGCTGCCTACTACTGTACCGTTGTAATTTTCAGAAAGAGTTACTGAAAATTCCCACCACTAATGCACAGACAAGTGGAGTGGCTTAAACACTGCTGCTGGAAATTCATGGACAATAATTAGTCATTGTAAAATGTTATACAGTATATGAACTGATGGATGGATTGATATGACTAAACATTCATATATAGGGGTTGGTATGCCGTAGTGGTTAAAGTTGTAGGTTTGAACAATGCAAGGGCCAATCTTTGATCTAATGCCCTTGAGCAGTGACAGATTATTTTTTTTCCAACAAAATTTTTTCTCATTCAACTAAGGTCGAATGTGACTTGAGTTCTCTTTGATAAAAATATTCCACTATTAGCACACCTGAGACGGAGAGTGTTAGAAAAGACTGAGTGACAGTAAAACGCAACCGAGTCACCAGAATAGAAAAACAGAGTGAAATCTCAGAAGAGCATAGCATTGAGATGATCTCAAAATAAACACAGAAAGAATGAGAGGAGGAGGAGGAACAGAGAGAGTGAAATGGATATTACCAGCTTTTAAACCTTTTCCTTTCTTGGCATTTCTACAGCTTCAAGTGTTCAATCAATCTTTTTTGGCCTGGCATGATGCAATAGTGAGAAAGGCTGGCCCGCCCCAGGCAGCCCCCAGCATGCCCCAAGAAATGCCTGTTTTGCCGAGCCCCAGCAGTTCAGTCCTTTTAACTTTACCACTTGAGGGGAAGGAGTGCATTAGCACTTCATCTTTGAAGAAAAATAACTGGTGATTATGATAATAAAAAAAGTTAATTGAAATAAACTGAATGCAAGTAATGAGTCTCTGACACACTATCAGTTAAAAGAGCAGACAGACACTTCAGCTACAACTAGAAACAGCTTTTCACTTACAGGTCAGAGGAGTGGGATTGAATAGAACAGAATAGAATAGAATAGCATTATGATGAATGAAAGGACCTTGAAAAAGCTGAAAAGCATGCTGATAGATATTACACACATATCCCTGTCTTATTCCACTGCAGAAAAAGTTTGATCTTTTTACAGTTAGTCGTGATAATTAATAGCATTAAACAAGCTCCTTTTTGTTTGCAGACAACTGAATTACCCAAACTACACAGCAGTCCCAGAATGTCTAACGGGCCGTTCACACAGGTGTTCTCGCATTTAAAAAGCTATATGGACTGAAACAGGATGGAACAAATATGAACTAATAATGATAACTCATCCTGCACTACACAGATTTTTGTCCAATCAGAATGAGACTCTAGAATGAGAATGTCCCAGTCACTTAATTATAAATACCACCTGCAACTAATGAGCAAGTAGCAAATCATGGTTCACAAATGTGATGTAAACCAAAATATACTGCCTATCCATCTTCCTTCTTATCCACCTTAGGTTTCAATGCAGAAGTAAGCTATTTCCTTTGAATATGTGAGTTTTGATTCATTAGCCATTATAGATAAATAACTAGAAGAATAACCAGTAAATGGGAATACTATTTACACTACAAAACAGTGTGTTTATGATTTTGATAATAAAATTAAAATAATATATCAAATAACAGTTTGAATCACCAAGCAGCATAACGGATAGTTTTTGTACAGTTAAAATAACTTGAAGTGGAAGCCTTAAAGGCACAATTAAAATATCCAAAAAGCACTAGAACAGTGTTACATATTTTGTTGACTTGTGTACTTATATCATCCCAAATGTTTCCAAGAATGTTTAAATCCAGAGAAATAAGCAATTCCACCAAGACAAAGTCCACCAAGACACGGACCGAGTCAGTGATCAGTGACATCATACCCACGTTACCCTCGATTTCCAGTTTTATTTTGTAGAAACCATGAAAACACCAAAGACGCTTTAATATCGTAGTCAACATTTAAAGTGGATCAAAAAAGTTCTAAGAAGAAAAAGTTGTCCTAAGATGGACAACTTTGATGAAAGGATGTGATCCACTTCAAATATTGACAACTGTATATTACATGTTTTATTAGACAAGGGAACAACTGTTTGGTTACATTTATAGACAGAAAACGTATTATTATTACATAGCTCATGTTTAGTCTTATTGTTTGAATCTCATTTTCTATAATTATATTATTTCACCATGCCTCAGAGAAAAACACTATTTTGATCATAGCATAATCAGATGCAGCTTTATTTTTAATAACAGTAATAATAAAAGTTACGCTGCTCTCGAACCGCATGTCGCGCTCGTCTCTCATCCTGCTCTGCTTCATACTACAGTAACATAAATCTCATCCATGAACATGATTTCTGCTGAGTCCCATCCCGATTCTTTTCCACTGACTGTGAGGTGAAGACGATATCTCCCACGATTCCGCGCTCAAACTCTGCGTCATCAAGCTACGCCTTTGTTTTGAACAGGCGACCTCTAACGGTGAAAATTTACATAGTGTGCCTTTAAGCCTCGGACATTAAAATTAAAAATGGCTGCACCCGTTCTCATGTGAAAAATAACATGAATGACAGATTCTCAACTAAAGCAATAATTAGATTGACCAATACAAATCAAGGTATGATGGTAGTTGACAATGACACATTATAAATCCTAGAATGCATAAAGGGGGTCAAATTTAAAAAACAAAAAATGTTTTTTTTTTGCTGTGATTTTTTAAATATTTTATCAACAAAAATATTTATTTTTTGATATTCCTTAAATTCTTCAAAAAACTTGATAGTAGTGGAATACTTTATAACATACTTTATAGGTGAAAAGCAGTGTGAGTAGTATGACTGAATTCACAGTATTCATCGAACAGCAGGCAAAAAAAAGAAAAAATCCACATGACCTACTACTTCTGCCATAATTCTGAAGATCACGTCCAATTGACACTTTACTATCCATGGACCATCGGAATGGCAGGGAAACAACACAACTCACTCTCAGTCATTTTTCTTTATGCATTCATAAAGGTTTTTTGGCTCATGCATTCTAGGGTTAAGACAAAGCAAGGGAAAAAAGGAAACTGTAAGACAAGAGACAGAGTGAAAGAGGGATAGGCATAGGAAGGAGCGGAAAGAAACATGTAAGTGAAAGCCATAAGGCCAGACAGCATGTGCTCGAAAGCAATCTAATGCAATGAGCCTCCCAACAGAGGCCAGATATACAAACACTTAGGGTGGAGGCTGACAAATTTCTTCATCCAACAAAAACAAAATGACTCACAGGTGTAACAATACATCGATATAGATCGATACATCGATCTAATGTCTAACGATACGATGCATCGATGCAACGTGTAAAAAAATCGATACCTGTGGGCTATTTATAGAGGCACCTTTGTTTTAACACTCTCCACATTTTCACACAATGTCAGTTTATGCATTATCACCAACGCATGCATTCGCGTTCAAACTATCTTTCATTTCCTTGTTAATCAGTTTTTTGACATTACATATTTTAGCACAGAACTAAAATACTTTCTTGACTGTTGTCATGTAATAAGCTGTAATTAGATTACTGTGTGAATTTTTTATTTGTGGATGTCCCAATCAGGATGCAGAATGTGAAATTTTAAAATAATTGTTTATATAGTTGTTATATAATTTGGTTGCAGTTGTGAGTTAATAAAAATGTAACTGGTAGTGTAAAATAGGCACATAATATCATAATATTGAAATATTGAACGATATACCCCTGAATCGAATCGTATCGTAATCATACAGCAGAACTTTTTGAGGTATTGGAAAATATCATATTGCTGGCAATGAGAATCGATATTGTATCGAATCATGACGAACCATCCGATTTACACCCCTACTCACTACACACTTTGGCTCTTAAGTCCCTTTAAGACAAGTTAGTTTACTCAACTGGCATCTTGGTAACACCACATGCAGATTTTTTTTTTTTTCTATAGATAACAGGCAAGTACAGCTCCTATCTTTAATAGGGGAAGTCTGAAATCTTACTGCCAACTTGAAGATATTATGAAAAACTCATCTTTTAAAACGTATTTATAAGGATTAAATTGCCCCTATAAAGTAGCTGTTTGTGAATTAAAAGGTCTCCAATGTTTTAAAGATCAAAGTGCATGACAAATAAAGTTATTGTCTCCTTAAAGAAAGAATCAATTCTGAACTGCTGAAACGACCTGTCAGCAATTCCAGTCTCACATCCTGTTATATACCTACGTAACAATGTAACTGATTTGCATAATGCCAGCCTAAGGTCTTCATTGGCTGCCTGTGAACGTCTACTTTGACCCGCACTCAAACACTGTAGTTGCAGATGAGGCGTGGAAGAGTTTGGTTTGTGTTGTCCACGAGAGTCGAGAGGACACTATTTTCAGTGCTGCAAATCCACTTTGCATGCACTTCAAAAGGATGAGGACTCACACTGGAATTTATAAGGAAAAACTGACACTGTCGTTCCTGTTCGTATCACTGTGTATCAAGCACTAAGGAAGCCTCCAGAGCTGAAATTCAGATATGGTTTACCATTTACTATAAATGGTAAACCAATCACAACAGACTTGGCCGTCTGACCAATCAGAGCAGAGCAGACTCTCGGAAAGGAGGGGTTTAGAGAGACTAAATCTTTGAACAAACTGTTGTAAGACTCTTTGAAAAATGAGATGATGTGCAGTGTATATTATGAGAAAATTAAAGTGTTTTTTTTTACTTTGGATGCATGTAAACCTCCAAAACATAATCAGGAACCTTTTAAATAGCATCATAGGGGCATTTTAATCAATTTTGTTTGTTCCATTGTGTTGAGCTCGATGTTTTGATTTTCTTTATTGTATTTTAGTTTTATTATTTCTTTATCTCTTTATAAATAAAATGTATCATTATTATTTTTAAAATTGTTTGCCAAAATTGTTTGAATTATTTCAAATTAGCAATGGAATATGACAATAGTTAAGCTCAAATTACACTAAAATTACAGTACTTTTTAGTCTGGTCCAGCTAATGTGCATACATGATCTAGACTAAACAAACAGGTATTAGCTCTTTTAACTACATGGTGGGGCTTTCAGTCTTACAGGTGGCATATTGGGGATTACATTTTCTCTCATTAATTTATATACAAGTGGTCCAAATATTCTCTCTTATACTACATTTTGTCTCTACGACCAAGATTTGACAGTGTTTAAAAACTTGTGTATGTGTGGGAAGGTTTGCTTGTAAAGGATAATCTTATATTTTGCCTTTATACCTCAAAGGAACTAAAACCCTTCATTGTAATGCATTGTGTTTTGATTCCTCTGACTTTTAAACCTCCATCGGACATACTGCAGTTCCTGTTTTGTCCTGCAGGGGCTGCTGTGGGGCTGTGCTCTGGCTAACAGAGGTCTTGCTTTTGCTCCAATTTCCTTCATTATCTTTTACTTATTTTGAAGCCTGTGTTTCTTCACAACACCAAAAAGTTCTTACAAACACCACTCAGAGACACCTGTGCTACCGTGTTTTAACATTTCATTCACACTATGCCTCGAATTGATGTCACACTTAATCACAGGCAGGAAGCCAACAGAAAAGTGTTGCAGCATTATTAGAGTGAGTATTAGAGCGAGCAAGTGGCAGCCCATTAATCCCTTGTTTTTCACCCATCCATCAGTTTTTTCGCCCAATCCAGCCATTCATTCTCACATCAGTCAGTCCATCTATTAGTTGATCTATGCATCTATTCACAGGCACAAATCAGCTGTTCTCTTTCTGACAAGTCAATCCATCTATGCTAGGCACCGCTTGTACTGCCTTAGCCTACACAAAGGAACCTCTCAAGCAGTTGGGCTAGACTGAACCAAGACAGGCAATTAAAGTCAGACACAGTGAACAGCAGAAGCGATCGGTGTGGTGATAAGACTGACTGCATACTGCGTCTATAGTTCTGTAAGAGGAAGCGCTTACAGCACTGAAAACTACCGTACAGTTGCTGACATGTTAAGACAACACACTCCCATAAGAAAACGGCAGTCTAGTGACTCCTGCACCACCAAAATGTCACTCTAGTGCTGTATTCAAGACATTCTGGTCCCACATTCAGCTAGTTTTGGATGACTCTATTAGTTTACCCAAGGGTTCAAATGAAAATGGTCATCATTAAATCACTCTAATGATGTTTGGAACTCATACATTTTTGTTGTTGTTGCTGATGCAAAATGTAATGTCATGCCAGCATGTTTGGCTATTTTATGGTTACTTCTTGTCCCATAAACAGGATAGAAACATCATAGAAATATCATAAAAATAGTCAATTCAAGTTGTACACTGCCAGGGTGAAAAATAACACCCACAATTGTTTTTATAATATATATTTGTATACAAAACAATACTATTAGATTATATATTTTTAACACACACACGCACACACTCAAAGTAGGCTTAAATTGAATCTGTTGGTTTGTACTCGCACAAAAGTGCATACTGAAGTGAGGTTGCCATATGTGTTTATTGTACAACACTGTGAGGGAGTGAAACTCTGAATTTAAGGATATCTGCGAGGAAGTGTGAAATTTGAGTGTCATATTTAAAACAGCGGAGTATCTTGAGTGCAGATGCAAAACTACCATATGGTCCAACAGACTGAGAAGCGCTAAAGGAGTCTTGATTTGATATGGAGTAAGAAAAGCAAATGTGTGTACTCGTCTACTTTCCAGTGGGTACACAACAGCTTGAGATGAAACAGGCATAGCGAGTTAATTATGCATTGTGGAACATGATATAACCCATTTGATTCATTAAGCATTATGTAGCATTTCTTTTCACCCTTGGGCACATTATGAGGGCTGAAACAGCATGACTTGAGAAACATGAGAGGCCAGAATGATGCTCATAGTGCACCGTGAGTGAGCGGCTGTGACTGCAAACAGACATTGCATGCACAGCTCAATCTGACATGTGCAGAGACAGTCACAGACAAGAAGTCTGCCCGGTCTGTTTTTTTCTCTTCCATTAAGATAACGTAAAGCCTATCGGCTGTGTATCAGTAACATCAGCTGATCCTTATCAGGAGAACAAATCTTTCAGAGATGGAGGCGAAGCCCTGAGGAACGGAGGAACAAGTCAGGGCATCATCTCTTTGAATTCCAGTGACATCCATGGTACTCCAACAACCGTTTCCTTGGAAAACGCAAAGCTGTCCGAACCTTGAAATCTGAAAATCTCAGACGTCACGAGTGGCACTTAAACTAAAAAGACTTAATGTTCCAAACACTTGGAACACCTGTGGTTCATGACAAAAGACATAGATAGCATCTTTGAGTGGGCCTGTCAGCTGGGCCTGTGGAGTGATGGATGTCTGGCACAGTGTTTGTGACAGAGTAAAAGCTCCAGGGAACGTAGACGGAAAACTGGGCCTTTCTGTCAGATCATTAGTTCCATACCAAAGGGATGAGTTGACCTTAAACCAGTGGAGGAATGTGAACGGGAGAGTCTCGCACAAGGACGCGAGGGTGAACATTCGCTCACATGCGATTTGTTCTCTCATCACTCCAAAATGTTGCTCGCTTCAGTTGATGGACTTTAAAATGCCTTGTGAGAATAAGTTTGAGAAAGCTGTTTGAAATTTTAAAGATTAATTTAAAGAATAATTTAAAAGAATATTACAATTCAGGTTAAGCTCAATCAACAGCTCTTTTGGCATAATGTTGGTTACCACAAACATTATTTTGACTAGTTTCTCCTTTCAAAAAAAATCTGGGTTACAGTGGGGCCAATCCATAAATGTGGATGAGTTGATGGCCAATGCTGATGCATATATCTTAGAGAGCAGGGTGGCAGATGCCTGATATAAAGCAAATATATGTGACATTCTAGCATCCACACAACTGACATGTTTACCTGTTGTTTGCTTATCCACATTGCGTGCACAAAATAGACAGCGGCCATCGGAGAAGTGCTAATTAAACATCACTGTTTCGTACAATGATTTCAGCCCACCAAAACTGTTTCAGCCGAAACTGAAAATTCATTTTCTGGCGAATATTTCGATCTGCCGAAATTTCAATCGATCACTACTTTTTTAATTACCATTTAATTTCTTTGTTAAACAGTTCTGTCAAATAATTGATTAAAAAGTAAACTAATGAATATAGAGAATCAACACTTCAGAGTGTCTGCGCTCAGGTGCTGGCGTTCTTAGCGCTGTTAAAATAAAAGTCCCTCGCCCGACACTTATCAGCCAAGCAGAAAATTTTATCAGCTAATGCTGATAAATAAATGTCAAATAATACACACGTTTAACAGAAAATGAATGCAACTGCTTTCAGAACAATTTTAAGCTTGACATTTCTGCTCTCAAATCCTAAAAAAGGGCCCCATTTACTTCACTGTAGTTAAGTGCCTCACCATAACCTTTTGTTTTTTAAAGAAAATGAGGGAAATTGTTTTTTTTTTTTTTTGTGGCCATTAACATTACGCCACAAATGCTGTCGACTGAGTTTAACTTGTTCTGAATCTGCAATCTTCATTGAACTACAGTTTCATCTGGGAAAGTAAGAGAGCATCTACGTCTTAGTGCATTTGGATTCAACGCTTGCTTTCTTAAAGAAGCACATTATCTGTGACAGCTCTCAGGGAGGGTGGCCAACAGGGTCATGGGAGGGAAAAAATAGAAGCAGATCAGCCATGATATCCCGGAGAGGCACAAACAAGGGAAAAAAAGAAAGAATCTGGTGCATGTCTCATCAGATGATGTATTTTTTGCCCCCTCACACAGAGACGTGCCTTGCCATTGTGTGACTGAGTGACATTCCCCATTCCCAGGATGCCCATGTACGTGCTGTTTGCCTCTGATGAGGGTTGGGGGAGGCTAGTGGGGAGGGCGGAAAGGCTCCTGCCTCCCTCCTTAACCGCTTGGCAGTCTGCTCTTGATTAGAGAGACTCTCTTCCCAGCGAGGAGCTCCTGGGCCCTGTCAGGGGAGACGGCTCTTCGGTAATAGCGTCTGACAGGCTGAGGGGAGCCACGCGGGGACTGATACAGATGCTGCTATCCTGAGTGGCATCAGGCTCAAGCGAACATCACCTACCTTGGTAGAATCCCCACACCGCCAACTCTCCAGCTGCCAAACCACCAACCAATCTCATGTCTAGCACATGCCAGCCGAGGGACTCTGTGTACATGGATGTATGACACATCCCACATCTAACATAGCCAGGAGGAAAAAACAGGTGCTGCCGGTATGACTGCATTTTCAATCCCACCAGACTGACTTTTAACTGGAAACTGGACCTAATTCCACCCTGAAATAACTTCCTTCCTGATTTTAATTGCTTCATTTTTGATATATTGGTGAAACTTATCTCCTGTGGCAGCTCATGGAGAGAAGCTATTAGGGGTGATAGACATGAAAAAAGAGCACAAAAAAAAAAAAGAAAAAAAAGCTTGGGTTTAAAAAAAAATAATATATAGGCTGAATGGAAAAATACTGAATGGCCATGAAATGCTGGTCACCCAAGATCATTCAAATGCGTTTCTGCAAGTCATTTAAAGGAGAAAGGTGTAATTTCTACACCAAACGCAAATGCCAAAATAATTACTTTTAAACAGGTTTCAAACACTACCTCCATCTGTCAAGGGTTAGAAAAATTACACACCTAACTTTTTAACAAATTTTTAAAATGCTAATTTTTTTACTTTGAGTTCTGATTGGAGGAAACACTATAAAATAGCCAAAAAATCCACACACCTGTGACTGCACATAAACTGAATTCTACATTAATTCTACAATAATGATTTTAATGTTAAGGTATGCATTATAAATGGAATGTGAAAACAGATTGTTTGATTTACTTTTATTGAATAAAACAGACCTCAGTATTAAATCAAAGGCCATTCTGAAAAACAATATTTGTGTGTTTTTTTTATGTTTGTTCTTTGGCAGAGATACTGCAACAATGAAAATTATAATGAAAAAAAAAAAACTACAACAAAAGAAACCATATTTTGTAAAATCGAGTGATAATACAATTTTGCTCAATAGAAAAATACTAAAAGAAAAAAAACTTACCAAACATTTTTTTATACTTAACACTAAAGTAGCAGACTTTACACTAACTTGAGAATCTATCAAAATTATTCCAGTAAAACAAAATGGATCAAAAAAAAAAAAAAAAAAAAAAAAAAAATCAAGAAACAAGAAGTTTACAAGAGCAAACATGTGTGCACTCCAGATGGTGTACCACAGATGCCAAATTTAAAAGAAATATGAAGTGGAGTCACCAAGAAAAGGCTTTTTATTACTTTATTCAAAGTCATCCGTTCATTATTAACCCTTTTATTGTCATCTAATGTGCACTATGTGCTTGAAAAGTAAGGAAAATGGGGTCATTATGGTCTTAGATACTTGACTCATGCTAAAAAACACCCTTTACCTGTAGTGAAATCACTGTAACACAAAGCATCTCATGGCCTATTTCTCCACACAAACATGAGAAGACATTCAAATTTGCAGTTACAGGCACTCCAAGCACATTTTGGTATTGCACCTGTACAACATGATTCATGGTCATAGTCTTGTAGGACTGTCTAATGGCACCAGGGAATAAAGCCCCACTTTTAATCTGTCTCCAGCCACGGTGAAACCATGTGTCTGAAGAATAAAAGGATCACAAATGCATGGAAATATATGCAAAGAGGTCTGGCTGAAAATGGCTCCTATGATGGGCAGCCGAAGGCCCGGAGGGAAGTCGTCCACCTTCTGCCACTGTCTGGGCGTCCTGCGAGTTCATTCCCAGAGTTAGTGATAAAGGAGAACTGAAGGAGATGCAGTTTTTCATGGGTAAGTTCACTTGAGCGCTGCACCTTGGCTAGAACTCAAACTAGAAGCTGTTTGTTATGCCAACCGGTTAACATCCATCTGAAAATGGCAACACCTCAGTTATCCAAGGATGGATGGAGGGATGGTGTATCAACCAAAAACAGAGTGCTTGAGAGACAAGTGGAGAGAAGATGGCTGCGATAACTGATCAGTCAAGTTAAACTGAATCAAGACCAAACACCATCAACAGGCAAGGGACAATTTCATAAACTAGCTTGCAAACAAGCCAAAAAACAAAAAGCCCAGGCAGTCTGTGGCTAAGCAATAACCCCCCATTAGAATGAATCACACAAGTAGGCAAAGAAAGTGCACATGAATGACTGAGCATCAGAGCTTTGGATCAGAGGTGTCATAACACAGCGAGTCATCAGCACGAGCATGACTGAACATGCAGAATCACAACACAATCCGTTATGACATGATGGTACATGCCCAGATGAGGTCAATCAAAGATTTGCTAGAAAGAAGGCAAAATCTGACAGGGCAGAAATATACTGTTGCTTGATTTTAAGATTTTCAAAAAGCAGTTCTTTTTCTGCTGACTTTTTGAAATTGCATTTCACTTAGTGTATCTGTACAGAAAAGTTTCAAATTATTAAAAAAAGAACATTTTGTCCTCATTTATTCACCCCAGTATTGTTTTGTCAGTTGAAACATTCAAAAACATGTGAAACATTTTTCAAAATAGCTTCATAGAAGAAATAAAGTAATTCAGGCTTGGAACAACATGGGGGTGAGTAAATGATAGAATTTTCTGTTTTGGGTGAACTAACTCTTTAATGATCCAGGACCAGGATGAATATAAAAGACAAAGAGCTCAAAGTTTCAGTAGCTCCTTACTGCATCTCTAAAGTTTGGCTGGTTAGCATGACCCCGTAAGCTCATGCTGGAAGAAAATGTAATTACGCCATTCTTGCAGCAAATTTAAATGTTGCTGTGTTTTCATGTTTGCACTAAATAAAATAAAATAAAATAACCAAAATATAATCTCATACTTCCAGGGAGTCATGTGTCAGTTGAGAAAGTTCCACTGAAATGAATGGAAATGCTAACAGACCTGCTTCTTTAGGTATTATAGAACTCCTTGTGGCAGACCATAAACTTAAGAAGTCAAAACACTTGAAAACATCCTGAACACAACCCAAGATCACTGTTCCAGAACTGCTGCTTCTGTGTTAGAGAGATGCATCTTTGATAGTTGTATCCATTGTAAGCTCTGATGGAGCAACTTTGCTTTGCCACATCAAACTTGTTTCTGAAAACTATTTATGGGATTCATGCTGGATTTCAAAGTTAACTTATTTATCATCCAATAACATGCTGCAAATTCATTATATAAACTGTACTTCTGTACTGCATACTTTCCAGCAGGTAAAATCACATAAAAAAGGCTAAATTGATTTTGGGGTTAACCAACCTCTCACAATGCAATAAGGTGCTAAAGAAAGTTTTTGCAAGTATTACAAGTACTTACGTAAATGAAATGACTTTCATTTCTGCATTGCTCTCAGTTTCTGCTTTCAGTCAGCCGCAGGGATACTTCTGTGCATTTGATTAATTTTCTCGGCTAGATTCATTTTTACATTTCACACTTATTTTTTGAGCTTCAACATACTTATTTAAAAATGGATCATAATAAAAACAGAAAACATAAAATAAACAAATCAAGAAAAATATCACAATTTCCACAAAAATATTAAGCAGCACAGTTATATTCATCACTGATATAATGAAATGTTTCTTAAGCACCAATTTAGCATATAATTACAAATTATAAACAAAATAAAAATAAAAAAAAGTCATGATTTTAATAATATTTCACAATATTACTATTCAATATTACTGTTCTATTTTTGATCAAGTAAATTCAGCCTTGCTGAGCACTGTTGTATTCCTCATCTGTAAATCGCTTTGGATAAAAGCGCCCACTAGATGAATAAATGCAAAATAAATGTAAATGTAAATATGAGACTTCTTTCTTCTTGTTTCCAGCACATGTAAGACAGGACCACAGTGAAGTGATTGCATTTCATCCTATGAAAAAAAGACACTAAATCCAACCCAATGATGAGCACCACCATGTAATAGTTACTGCTTCGCTTTGGCCACATCAGTTAGTGAATTATAATTCAGCATGGCAGAATAAATCAGACATATAGGTGTAAAAGTGGTCCATCGTTGTCCATCTCCCTTAAAGAATGGGGGGTTTCTCTTTTCTTAGTGGTACAGTTCATACAGAAGACACACTTGAAAGTGACATTATGTTTAGTACCCTGCAACCTTGTTTTTGTGAACCATGCAGAAAGTGATAAAAATCAACCAAACATCCAGACATAATGAATACTTAAAAAACCATTAAAGTACTAATCTTAAGTAAACATCACAGTATGACTGATGTGCTAGGCGCCTCTGAGAGCTGGTGTGAGGTGAATAAACATCACTAAATGAACATCAGGGGCTGAATGACCTCTATTCATCGGCAGATCAAACCTTCTTCCTCTCTTCAGCAACATTACCTCCCTGACTGTAGCCTTCCTTGGGCTTCATACCCGTCACAAGCCTCTCGACGATCCTTCTTTGATGAATTATTTCACTTAATGGAATAAAGACATGGACCATTATTGGGTTTAAGCTAGCTGACGCCAGAGTTTCACTTGCACACATGTGGCACACAGTCCAGGATGCCTAAATCAAGCTTATCCTTTTCTCGCCGATAGCATTAGTCCCTCACTTGAAAAGAAATTAAAACAATGTGACCCAGTGAGGCCAGACACAGAATGGGGTTTGTCCTAAAAACAGAACGGCATCATGAGTCTGAGAAGTCTGAGGCCTATTTGGACCAAAGGAGAAGAGGGGGGTTGGACAAACAGGTAATGCTATTTATCTCGCCAAAGAAACTAATGTTCCTTCGCAAGCTGGGATAAAAATAACAGACTCATTGAGTGCCTATGTGCTCAGTGCCTTGGAGGGACTCTAATGCATTTTCATTTAGACCAAACTCAGATGTTATTAGGAACGACTCTCTCAGTCTTCATTTCACTGTGATCTCAAGGCCAAAGCAGATAAAGTAGGCCACTTTCTAGTGCTCTTAAACATCAGTTAGACAGAAAACAGAGAAAGGCATACATACTAAAGAATAGCTGAAATTGCAGTTATCATGGCATCAAAGTCTTGCATCTAAATTGTGTTTTTTTAAGCAGTTTTTTTTTAACTTCTTTTTTTTTTTTTTTTTTTTTTTTAAATTGTAAAAGCAACTGTAAAAAGAAAAGCTCCAGCAGGATTCAATCATCACTTTTTATTTAAAAAAATCTGGCCATTGGACAACCTTGGCTGGCACTTGGTATAATCATCAGAGAAGAGATGTTATTGCAAGGAGGAGTGTACGTTAATGTGTCTGATTAAAGATTACAGCACGTATTAAAAACAATTATGTTCACAAATAAATCATTCATTAAACACTGCAACATTCCATAAAAACAGAATAGTCAGTTTTGATTTCATGATGACATTAAGACTGCTTTAAATTATTTTAAATTGAGAGCAACGAAGAAACAAGAAGTTCCAAAGAACAACTGCTCTGTGTGGTTCCTCCAATCAGAACTATGTTTATTATTAATAGTTCTTGGGCCGGTTTCACAGACAGGGCTTAGACTAAACCAGGATTAGGCCTTAGTTCAATTAGGGTATTTAAGTATCTTTTATAAACATACCCTAGAAAAAACAATGGCACTGGCATATTTTAAAGTCTCCCTGTAGTCAATAATTTTATCCCTTAAAACTTATCTTTGATCACCAAAATTACATATTTAACAGTTTTTTTCCTGTGAAAAAAAATTCTTAATGGCTTAAAATAGCTTGAATGTAACTCTACACCCTTGCCTCATTTAATATAAAAAGATCTATGAATATGATAATTAGCCCCGCCTCCACCCACTCGCACAAGCTCAGACGAGATCCACTCGGTCAACTTACTGAGGTAAACTTTGCACAATGGCTTTTTACAACATTGGACACATAACGGTAATTAATATGATTAGCGTTTTGCTTGACTGTTATCAAACAGCTAATAATGTGTTGCTAATGTTACACGTACCATGTTCACATTCATGAGTCAGACAGCCAACAATCAGTATCCTTAGAAATGCTTTGAACAACTCTTCTTTTGAAGAATGTCTTTGGAGAAAGGTATAGCTCATCATAACATCGTAATATGAATCATATACCCGCCTTATTGCTAAATCTACCCAATTTTTCATATCAACAGAAAAATTTTAAGGAGAAAATACTCAACAGTGATGTTGACTTATGAATTTGCACATGGTTTGTCTTAAAGTATGTAAAAAACACCAGATAGACATATAAACAACATTAAAAACTTGATTTTCACCACAGGGGGACTTTAAGATTTGTCAGTACAAGTTGCTTTCAGTTAAAACAGCTCAAACATGCATTTTAGTCTAGGACTAGCTTAAGCCTTGTCTGTGAAACTGGGGACATCAGTTTTAAGTGTTTTAATTGTACTTAACAAAGCGATATGTTGTTGCCATGAAAGATAGGTTTCGCAAAATTATGAATAGCATTATATTTTGGTCTGCATTCATCAAGTCTTAAATAAAAATAAAAAAAATAAAATAAAACTAATTTTATTTATAAAGTATTTAAATAACTGAATTATCCAATAACAGGCATTACCACTGTCACGTTTTGTGTTTGTTTTTGATCTGTTTTCATGTTTTTCCCTGTCTTCAGTTTCATTGTCAGTTTTCTAGTTTGTTAACTGTTTCAGTTCTCCTCTTTTGCCAGTCTGTTTGTCTCCTAGGTTACTGATTTGATTAGTGTCTTCAGGTCAGGTGTGTCTTGTTAATTAGTCTCGTTAACTCCGTTAACTGTGTATATATGCCCTTAGTTTCAGTCTGTCCTTTGTCTAGCTTTGTTTTGTTACACTGTGTTTGTAGTTATTTTCGCTGATCCTTGTTCCTAGTACTCCATTAAACTTTATTGAATATATAATCTTCGTCGTTCATTGAGTACTGCAAACCAGTCCATGACAACCACATGGTTATGTGGATACATACAATCCATTTTGTATTGAATTTTCAGCAAAATATTGTAACAGTATGTGATACTGTCACTGTGATAAAAGATTTCTGTCATACTACCCCTGACCCTTCAGATCACACCAAACCTGGATTAGTGAGGCTGTTTCATAGGGGAGGTGGCCTTACCTTGAAGTTGCATATACATGTTATTATGTCCCCGATTCTGAGACACTCGCCGTCAAACTTGCAAGTGTTGGTGTCACAAAGGAAGAGATCTGTGTCCCGGTCATCATCCCCTGCAACAACACAAACAGCCAGAAAACATCATGAATTTCTGCATAAACACACCAGTGTCAAGACACGACTAGCACAAGCAGGATGTTTGTTCAGACACTTCTGATAAAAATAATTCAGGAGAGCTAACAGAACAAACACGTCATCCCAGCAGGATGGCTGGCAAGGCTTCTGAAGGGTTCATCAAGTTGCGATGAACACCTCCATTCGCCAAGACCATATTTTGCTCTTGAGATATTTTTTTATTGGGAATAAAGCAAGTGTTCACTGAGGAATAATGATTCAGCACATGGTGAACTTCTTGGAATTGCCGCATTGAGAACCCTATTCAGCTTTTATAATAAGCTGAGTACAGGCTCTGTGAAATATTCTCATTTTGCTGAGGAGCTGGACAGACTCCGAAAAATAGTACTTCATCAAAAATCAAGAGCTTGCAGACAGTTTAAGTCCACAAGGATTTCTTAAGATGATTACAATTAAGATGAGCTGTTTCTAAAAACAGACCACCGCTGAGACAAAACCTAATTTTACTATTCAGCATACAGAAGCTAACTGCTGTTTATTTAACAACAAGCTCCCAAAATAATGAGTTTACTAATTTACCCGCACTACATCATTCAGCCCCTCTCTGATAACTTTTATAATTATGCAAGGAATAAGCATCTCTATCATTTGCTTAATATTATAAAGTGACACAAACATTACGCAAAGAATAATATTTCATGATACATTCCATATTACCTGCATATATTCTGACTCAAAGAGCCATACATCATCATAATAAGACTACACGACACAAAACAGTGGGTCCGCTTGTGTGCCCTGGGATTTTTGCTGTCAAAGCAAATAAGCTTCTTGCAAGTGCTACACAGTATTTTTACCCTGTATTATCCGGTGAGCCCTGTAAGCTAGAATGAACCAGAACATTGCTCATTGTAACGACAACACCGGAGGACATGCAGCTACTAAAGGCCCCTGCTAAAGGGCCACATACAGCTCAGAAAAATGTCTTACATAACCTTGTGGCTTATTTGCATTTCAGCTAAAGAAATTATCAATGGACCTCAAACGCTACAGGGAGGAAAAAGATCAGCCGTCTTGTGAGACAGTTGCAATATTCACATTGTGTGCCTCAGTTGTGGAGACCTTGACAAATTATGCTGGCTCTTGGTATGTGCATAAACCTCTTGTGTAAAATTAAAGTAGCTGTTCATACGAATGATTTGCAACAGGAATTTTTCATTAAAATTCATCTTGTTCACAATCTGTTCCTAAGGAGCTGTGATAAACTGACATTCAATCAATTCAGCCTACTGAAGCAACAAATACAAGTCAGAGTATTTGCCAAAGTTAATTAGTTAAAACCATCGTCAATCCCTCGGCTTACTGATAAAATAAGAATTATTTTACTTTTTACACAAAATCTTTTTCTTGCATTCGGAGGGGTCACAAACCATTTTTTAAGGTGGCATCAGTAGAAGTATTGGCTCACTTTAAAAAACCGTTCCAAACCAGTATGACTAACTTTCTTAATTTTTTTTTTTAAAAAAGGTATTTTGGACCCCATTTACTTACATAGTATAGACTATAGAAATATTATTTGTGTCCATGCAGCTTTATTATCAAATAATTGTTCTGGAAGTTGCATATAACAGCTACTAGGCACTAGACATGTGCCAGTATACAGTACTACGATATATGATATAGCCTATATAATGAATATGATACTGATTATGCACGATATTGTTATCGTGGGCACTTCAAAATATTGTGAATAATAATTTATTATGAATTATTCCGATTTTTAGGATGCATTTTAAGAATACTTTATCCATCAACCGTTTAAAATGCACAACACAGCTGTATGCTTCGTCAAAGAGGCATGCGCACTGATGTAAACAAGCCCAACGTGCATGAGCAGTGTGAAGGAGTGAAGGAGACATGCTGAATGAAAATGTACTTTCACACTCTGACAGCAGAAATGCAGTGGTTACCCCGATAACCCCTGTAAACAAAGTAGCTGCGCTACAGCTACTACAGTAAAAATTATATAAAAATCCATTCAGATTTTTGTATTCTCTATTGTGTTCATCACAGTACCAAATTCTTAAAGAAATAAGGCTATTTATTTTCAAACTTAAAATTTTTATATTTTAATCTTTTAATCTCATGCCCAAGATATCGTTTTAATATGTTCTGATTCTTTATTGTTCAATCACACTTTACAATAAGGCTCCATTATTTAACATTAGTTAACATAATCTGACAATGAAAAATACATCTTAAGCATTTATTAATCTTAATTTCAACATTTAATAACACTTCATTTGAATCAAAAGTTGTAACTGTATTATTTAATGGACCTGAGCTAAAATGAAAAGTTGTATTTTTAAACTAACTTTAACAAAGAATAATAACTTCTGTAACAAATTTAGCTATTGCTCATTGTTAATGTTAGTTAATGCATTAACTAACGCTAACTAATGAGACCTTATTGTAAAGTGATACCTGTTGTTCTTTTTAATTCTTTTCCACTTTAATCTGTTTGAAACATTTGTTGACTTTATAATTTTTTTGTATCACTTTATTGTATTTATATGTTCAGAGTTCTTTTTGTTACAAGAAAAAAGTTATTAAACCTGTTATATTACAAACTTTTTTGCAACTTATTTCAATATCGTGATAATACCGTATACCATGCTTCAGCAATTATCGCAACATGAAATTTTAATACCGTCACATGCCTACTTGGCACACAAATCTAATGTGGCTCATACCTCGTCGGTCTGAGCGGGCATGATGCATCTGCTTGCATTATTGATGCAAGCACTCCCTGAGCGAAGTCATACAGATGCAAGGCATTTTGTCACACCTCTATTGCTTGGCTGCCCTTCCATAGCTGTGTCATGATACAGCTTGACCTCACAACACACAGATGCTTTATAATGCATGTCTGAGACGTGCAGCATTCAACGAGGCAACAGGAGCAGGAGGGGGAAATCATGGAAATCAGAACATGGAGATCTGAGTCACAGAAGCTTCTCTCTCACTAGACAAAAAATCCCTCTATTCATTCTAATTAATCTGAGGCAGTGGCATCCTGTAGCGACACTGAAAAAGCAAATTCCATTTAAAAACAACACATGAGGTGCCACAGTTTCAGAAAATGTGTAAAAAAACACAAAAGAGTCAACCACTAACCGACCTTGAAAAGATATATTCCATCTAACACAATAAACACTGATTATACTGAGAGTGATTCAACAGTCTGGACTTGTTTACCAACCTTTTTGCCTCATGAATCTTCACAGCCCCACAAGTAAATGTCAAGTACCCTTTCATTGACAAAAGAAAAAGAAATCTGTTCCTTTTACCTCATATTATACGTTATATCATTTAGCATTATACAAAACTTGTTTCACACAAAATAACGTCTTAGTGATTTTTGTCCACACAATGAAAGTCAGTGGTGTCCAAAGTTGTTTTAGACCCCACTGATGTTCATTATATGGACAAAAGTTGAAACATTCTTCAAAATATCTTCTTTTGTGTTCCACAAAAAAAAAAAAAAAAAGATATTTTGAAGAATGTTTCAACTGCTTTTGTCCATATAATGAACGTCAAAATATCTTAAAAGAAATAAAGTCACACTGGTTTAGAAAGACATGAGAGTGAGTAAATGATAATTTTTTGGTGAACTATCCCTTTAATTTCCCCCAGAGAAGCTGCTTATATACGTTTCCCCTAGGGTTCACAAAGTCCTGGTCTGGACCATCAAAAAGCCATATAAGGTTTGCGATGGCAAGTAAAAACAGAGACTGAAGAAAGTTAGCAGGTCACACTAGAGGAAATGAGTTCTGGAAACAGGCAGTGGCATTCTTGCAATTTTATTACGGTAATTTCTTCATCAAGGACACTGAGAGGCCTTTAAATGCTTAACCAGATTTTAAACTTAACCAAACATCAGTCAGATAATATGATTAACTGTAAATAAGCTTTTGGAAGTCTGTTAAAAATGCTTTTTGAGCAGGGATGAGTTACCATGAGCGGAAAGGAATTTTGTTCTGCTCTCTTTAAAGTCTTTCTGGCAGGACAATCTCTCAGTAGCTGTCTACACGGATAGATAAGATCTGTTTTTCTATTCTTTGCAAAGAAAGCACTGTATGTGTGTGGACAACAAGAGAGTAAAAAAATTCAATAAAAATTCCTCAAAGTCATTCTTTGAAGTCATGGAGCAATGATTAGAGCAGCCAAACAGGAAATTACATCTTTCATACTAAGATGTTCTACTATCAGACGGCCCAAAAACAAGTTAAAACAACTCTTCTTGAATCTAAAATAGACTTTCTGTAAGTACGAAAAGGGTTCAATTTAAACACAGGACTCTTCAAAATCTTATGAAGTTAAAAGTATGTATAGTAAAAATGTGATGTGCAAACAGCCTGCATGACACACAGCTGTAAATAAGATCAGTTGATGCATGACTATTAGCAACAATGGTTTGCGGAGGCAATTTTTTTTTTTTTTTTTTTTTTTTGGAGCTGTCAAAGCCAGGCAAACACTATATTTAACCTCCCAACAAACAGCCCTATACTAACATCAAAACAGACTGGAGCACTTTTAATTTAGTACAAAACAAGTACATGATATGGACTTTAAGGAAGGATATATAATTTATAGTATAGTATTATAAGATATAAATAAAATGGTTAAAATCATCAATAAATATCTGTGCCACTATAATGTCACTAAGCAGAGCTGCCAAAATAATGACTACAGTATTTTCAAATAATTCATTCATCTGACATAGGTCACAAAAACAAATAGTCCTGTCCCAAACTCATGCCATTGTTTTTTTTGGAATATAAATTAATTTTATGTTAGACACATTTAAGGGATAGTAAACCCAAAAATGAAAATGGTCATCATTTACTCACCCTCAAGTTGTTCCAAACCTGTATGAATTTCTTTCTTCTGCTGAACACAGAAGATATTTAAAAAAATTATCTAAACAGTTGATGAGCCCCATTGCCTTTTTTTTATACTATGGAAGTCAATCAACTGTTTGGTTCCCCATATTCTAAACATAATGTTTAATCAAAATGTTATAACTGGACTTCTCCAATCATTTAGAGGCCATCCACAATCACATTGGGCACTCAATTTTTAGTGCAACGCCCACATCTCAAAATCCAATCAACTACTTATGCATAAAAACAAGTCCCTGCCCTATTTTTTCTTTTTTTATCTTCTTTAATAATCTGTTACACTTGGATGTACGTCATAATATGGAAGAAAAGATCTTTCGCTACTTTCATTTTATTGTAGAATCCTATACATCATATACATTTATTGTAGAATCCTATACATTATTGTAGAATCCTATATATAAGGCCAAATTTGCATATTTCCCCAGAAGTTAGGGTTCCCAAACAAGTTATTTTAAGATTCTGAGGCAAAACATTCTGTAAAGAATTTTATAATCAGTATAACCTTGGTAACTGCTTTTGGATGAGTGTTTGGAGCAGCATAATTTGTCCTATGGCTTGGCCACTTTTGCATAAAAGCTATTTAGTGGCTAATGGATGGCAATTTAAAACAAATGGGTTCTGAGTTACAGCTGTAACGTTATAGTGACAAAGTGAAGGGCAGATTTATGCTTTCAGTTTAGAGAATGTACACAGAACTTCTTAACATGCGTATGAATAACACTAGACTGATTACTAATTAATGAATTCACCTCCAATATTACAACCAACAACATCCACTTCATCAGTAACAGAGCTCTAACAGTCCTAATTAAAGGTGTTGCCAGTACTACCTCCAGCTGCCTGTTTCTTCCATCTGCAGCGAAATCAGAATCTTTGTTTGGCTCAAACACCTGGTATTGCAGGTCTCCTCGCTCTCCTCGAGAGTGTCGTAATTTTATCAAAACAAGAAGTGTGAGCCAATGTTACATCTCACAATGTGCCAAACGGGTGAGTATCGGGGGAGATGCAGATTGTTATTTCGGCCTTGCAGCGAGGTGATCAATTGAAAGATGCAAGCTGGCAGAGACACAAATATTCTAAAGGTGAAGTGTAAACAACTCCTGTGAGTGAGACATCAGACCAGTTGTCTGGCCATTAAAGAGCTGGAATTCAATCCCCTGGACATTGTTATCAGTTGAAAATTTTTTAAGCTTTTGTTTAGTTTAAGGTGCAATACAGATCTCTAAAGAATGGTAATGTAGTAGAGAATTCAGAACAGAATCTGTTTCTCGATTCTGTTATGAATCCTCTCCTACACAACACCATTCTTTTGAGATGGAGTGCATTGTGAAAAATCTGGAGTAATCTGAAAATACTCTAAAAAAAACAGATAGACAGCAAAGGTCAAAAGATGCATTTGTCGTTATTTACTCACCCTCATGTTGTTACAAACCATTTTTCTTTCTTTCTTTCTTTGAACACAATGAAGATATTTTGAAGAACCCTGGAGTCCAAACAACATTGGACCACACTAACGTTCATTATATGGATAAAAAACACTGACAGTCTTCTTTTGTATTCCACAGAAGAAAGAAATTCATACAGTACAGGTTTGGAAAGACATGAGGGAGAGTAAATGATGACACAATTTTCATTTTTTAACTAATTTTTGAACTATCCCTTTAAGAGTTTAACTTAGTTTATGCAGTTTATGTTGTCTCTTCAAATTCATAAAAGTCTGCCATCTCCTCTCACCTCCTTTGCAGCTGATATGCACCATTGGTGAAAAAAGGTCTCCAAAGAAGAGCTATTGATATCTATGACCAATCCAAATAAAAGCTTACTGTCCTTTGGACCGTGGGTTTTGAGTCAGTAGCTACATAAAATTTAAAATTAGCTTACAGAGTAGAGACTGAATTCTAAGCATGCACAGAGAAGATATTTCAGTAAAAAGACACTTTGCAAGAGTGTTCACACTGCTTATGTCCTTTGCCAACAGCCGCAAGTTAGGATTGTTGACTAAACAGCTGGCTTGCATTTGTTTTGCTGGACATTATTGCTGTGTTCAGCGCATAATTCAGTGCTGGTGAGTTAAACTATATTCAGTCAGTTGGAAATTCAGGTTTTATGCCAAGGATTCCTCTCTTCAGACCTGATAAATGCTATAATGTCCATGTTTGGCATTCTGTCCGCTGTGTGCACGATCCTCTTAATTCAGCAATGACTTGGTGATATCAAATGCTATCATATATTCACCCTCAACTTTTTTGTAAGAAGGCACAAAAGATATTTTGAAGAATGTTTCTACCATTTGTTTGTCCATACAATAAAAAAAAGTCCAAAATAACATTTGATCCCACTGACTTTCATTTTGTGTTCCACAGAACAAAGAAATTCTTGTCAAATGTGACACGACATTGTTTTTTTTAAACAATGTTTTGTTCAAAATGTTATAACTGGACTTCTCCAATCATTTAGAGGCCATCCACAATCACATTGGCACTCAATTTTTAGTGCAACGCCCACATCTCAAAATTCAATCAACTACTTATGCATAAAATCAAGTCCCTGCCCTATTTTTTTTCTTTTTTTATCTTCTTTAATAATCCGTTACACTTGGATATACGTCATAATATGGAAGAAAAGATCTTTTGCTACTTTCATTTTATTGTAGAATCCTATACATCATATATAAGGCCAAATGTGCATATTTCCCCAGAAGTTGGGGTTCCCAAACAAGTCATTTTAAGATTCTGAAGAAAAACATTCTGTAAAGAACTTTATAATCAGTATAACCTTGGTAACTGCTTTTGGATGAGTGTTTGACGGCTGTTTGAAAAACAGTCACTAAAAGCTTTTAGACTGCACTCATGACAATCAGATAAGCTATTAAAAACTCTATAACTCCAAACACTGGCCACACCTGTTTGAAAAATAATACAATACACCATTAGCTGCTTGATTCTGGCAATTAGTGTTAAATTTCTTATTATGCATTTGTAGACAGGATTTACTAGAAAAAAAAAATTCATATAGCCTATCAACACCTTTTTGTAAATCATGGAAACACTAAAGTGGCCCTCAGGCATGCCTGTGGTAGAGCTTCCCACGTCTCATGCATGCCATTGCCATGAGTTGTATAACCAAAGTGCAGGCAAGAGGCAAGGATAGATGTTTTAGAACGACACCTAATTGCCCACGGTGACCTGCTGATTGATAGTCAGGCGCCACGGCGGGAAACTGAGCAGAAATATGCGGCGAGTTCCGCGCGTCTCTCGCGCCTCAGGGCGCGCTTGATGATTATTTCACGTGCATCCGCAATCATCTGAACGGCGCTCTGACAGTGAGGGTGAGAGGTCGGCGCAATCCAAATCAAAACCCACTTAATATCCGAGTCTACAACGGACTGAAGCTCGGAGACTATTATGCCGGCTTGATGGAATCGTTACCAAGAAAAGTAAGACTTGACGTCTAAATGATTTCTTACACGTACACATTCTTCTAGGCTGAAACCTACTGCAATAAAAACATCACCACCTATTTAGGAACGAGAAGCTGTCAAATACCAAAGCACACAAAGTTAGTTTTTTTTTTTTTTTTTTTTTGTTTTTTTTTCATATAGGCTATGCATACAAATTATGACGTTAAATCAATTGCCAATTTAAACGTTAATGTTATCCTCTATCGATTAGGCTACTAGAATATAACTGATAGTGAGAGAATGTATGGATGTGCGCTTGTCTTATTTTTGTATTTTTTTTTTTCAACAAAAAAAAGAAAGATATAAATACGAGTTTAGGTAGCCTAAATGCGAAAAAGTATCTTTCAAAGATGAATAAAAATGTTCATACTTTGATATGTGTTTCTTAAGCTCTTCAGGGGTGAAAGCTTGTGTTTGACGTACAAACCATCCGTTTTCCTTTGAACGCACTGAACTTGAAAAACAGGTAAATTAATGTAGGAAATGTGGTATCAGCCACAAGTTAGTAGGCTAAACACAGTTTCATTCGTGAGAAGAATGAGCCATTTAACCAGCAAGAAAAACAATACAGCCTAATCTAAGAACGGTTAAACATGACAGTTTATTTACTTTATTGCGGTGAATAACAACGATTAGCCTATATCGATTGGGCTATGGTTACTCTCATTTCAAGTGGATTAAAATGATGGGGGAAAATTGTTGTTTTCATGTAAATATTATTATTATTTACATATCACGTGAGAGTTGAAAAGACGATAACAATTTATACGGTAACACACCAAATAGCTCGCCCTGACCATCAGTATACTAACTAAAACAGGTCTTTAACAATTTTTTTTTCTTCAGTGCAGTGAACTGCAAAAGCTTGCATCATCTCACATTAGGATCAATTTAGGTTCATAACTTATGCTACTTGTGCGATAAACAGCCGTCTTTCGTTGCCAAGGGAACGTCAAACCGTGTTCCCTTCAACGCAAGGATCAGCGGACTACTTGAACATCTTACCCGAGCAATTCCATCCAGTTGGAGTCTGACAGTCGCTGAGAGAGGATGGGAAAGCGCCAAGTTGTTGCACCGGGAAAGTGGCGAGAAAGGACAAGACTGCAATCCATACCCAATGTCCCACTATCCGGCTCCACTGGTGCGGACTTCGGGGCTCGTGTAGGGCCGCCGCCACCGAGACACCCATCTCAGTTCCCCCGACACAGCTCACAGACGCGCCCTGGTCCTAATGTTGTCAACTTTGCCGGTGCGCTTAGGAGCCAAGAGAGGGACATTTTCCGATGAAAGGAGTGTGCCCCATGAAGCAGTTGTTTCTGGATGACCAGAGCAAGGATCCGCCCGAAGCGATAAGGTGCAGATGCGGAATGAGAGAGGTCTGGGTGCTATGACAGGGGAGGGGATGGTATCGGGAGGAGAGTGGGTTAGCGAGATGTTCAGGAAACAAGGCAAAAATAAGGAGACGCAAGGGGTGTTTTTGAGAAACACAAATGGGGCAAAAATCATATATCCCATTCGAGTGACATGCCGAAGTTACAACATCCACTGAAGCGCCAGTTAGAGAGACTGTCCTCCGTCCTCACTCCGTGCGCTCGCGGTGAGCCTTGAGTTTGTCAGAGTCTCGCGGAGGGCCATTCCTCTGTACCTGTGAACCACAATAACGCACTGAAGGCGAGCGGCAGGTTTCCAGACCGCTTCGGATCACGTGTTCTGAAGGAATCGGGAGGGGCGGGACGGTGCCGCGGCTCTGATTGGTCGGTAGGGATGCAGGAGTGTCAGGAGCGAGGCGATGGTCCAGCTCAAGCATATCGACGGCCAGTGCAGAATAGTGTACCCCTGTTGTCTACTTTAACAGGGCTTTGGTTTGCAAACGCGTGGGCGAAGGGCCATGCAGGGAAAGTCTTCCCAGTAGCCTAATTGAGCACTGCTGCTCTGAGTACGGTGGCAGTAGAAATCGATTGGAAACTTGCAGTGTTGTGAAATGATCCCCATGTCTTAAACAAAAGACTAACAGCATAAGATGAGAAAAGCGAGGGACGAGGCGGAGTTCACGACGCTCGCGGATGATCACGGCGGTGGAAATAAATAAGCAGAGGCGTTTTAATAGATGCGGGTCGCGAGCTGAGCAATGGAGCCTTTAAACAACATTTAATGACGTAACATTTCATATCAGTAAAGCTAGTTTCGCAAGGCGTACCGACGATAATAAACAGCTCACTTTCGACCGCAACCACCGCTTGCAAGTTGCATGTTCCCGACTAACATTATACAGCTGGTTAGACTGTTTTCTCCATCACTAACAGCACATTAACGCAGGCTACAATACGTGTTGTTGCAACCGTTGTTAATATAGGACAATACACGATGCCTGATCAAACGCGAAATGACCGATATGCATCAAAGTGATTTTAACATCTACTTTATCTTGTTCATTACTCGCTGACTTAATTTTCATTACATAAAAATATGCACTGCGTTGAGTTTTGTTAGAGAGAAGGCAAAGTCAGACTTTGAACCCCCAGAGGGCAGACAGGCACAACGTTGGTTCCACAAGTGCACTTAAAGTATATTTTTAGTTAACAAAACATCAAACCAAGTAGCCCACTATTTAAAAAAGTGCAAGCAGAACATTTAAAACTGATTAATTTTTATCAATTTAGATTAATTAATCAATATAAATTCTCATTTGAAATCTGCCATTAGTCTGGTGGCCAAAAAGCAAAATTTAGGTCCCATTAGCAGTGGGGAAAGTTACTTTTAAAATCTAAATCTAATAAAAATAATTTCTAAATCTAATATAAAGTAATTTTTGCTTATTAGTATGGTTGAATTAGATCACTGAAGGTCAGCAGCAGCAAAGTTAATAAAGTGAGATTAAATAGTATATTTGTGTAATTTAATATAGTTAATTATTACAGGTTTGCATTAAATTCTGAGATTGTATTTCGCTGTTTTTATTCATTTTGAGGAATACTGAATGTTTTTGTGCAAGTGAGATGAGTAAATGCATGTTGACATTTAGTCTAGAACTACAATAACCATCACGTTCACACTGTGCACACAACGCCTTTGCACTTTATTTCTCAACGGGATAGGAGAGCTGTCAGTCAATAAATGTGAAAAAGTAACTTGCGATACTTATTTGAAAAAGTAACAAATATTTTGTTGCAAATTGAAAAAGTAATGCATTACTTTACTAGTGACTTGAAAAAGTAATCGGATTACATAACTTAAGTTACTTGTAATGCTTTACCACCAACACTGCCCATTAGATTTCTTTCAGCTGGATTCATAATTCTCCACGTCCTCATGGTAAACTGTTGCCAAGACGTCATATGGCTTTTTTTTTAACAGTGTCTTTCTCTTTGCCACAGCTGTGAGTGGTGAAGCACCAGGAAAATAGTTTTTTTATTGCAGAGTTTCTCCAAACTGTGTAATTCCTTCAGCTCTGTCATTGGTCTCTCGATGGCCTCCCTCCCGAGTCCCGAGTTTTTGAGGATGTCATCATTTACCCACCTCATGTTGTTCCAAATCAATATGACTGTCTTTATTCTGTGGAACACAAAAATAAATTTTGAAGAATGTTAATGCAGCTCATATCTTATTGACTATTTTATTGTGTTTTTGGCATATTTTGGAATTTTTGTTTGGAATATTATTTTTTTTTTTTCAGAGCTTTTTCACTCACTGGCCTTTATTGAGTTTAATTCTTTAGAAATGTAACTCATTTTAAGCACTGTTTCAGTGCAGCACTAATAAATGCTGACATCATTCCGACATGAATCACCTGAATCACCATTCATATAAAGTAAAAAAAAAAATGCATACACAAAGGCCCCCAATAACACTTCTTTGAGTAGTCACTTTTGTTTTTTCTCTTTATGTGAAGAGCACATTTGGAAAAGGTCTGAAACTTGTTGCTTCAGCAGTATAAATTTGGACTTCTGGGCATGTCCTCAAGAAAAATTACAATGTACTCTCCACTGTTCATTTCTCTTCTACCTGATCATTCCCACATTTCTCCTGGAGTCTGGCTCCATACCAGCTCAGTATTATTAGCATGGTTCAGAGCTCCGCTGGAGAGCAGCTGGCTCTGGGCTATCACCGACAGACACTCTTGACAGATGAAACAACACACCCTTGCCATAGGATTTCTGTAGTTTTCTCAGTGCGGTATCATGTATCACATGATGGATCTAAAATTGTAATTAAGACTATGGAACATTAATTAATCACTCGGTTTTGTAGGAGACATGGTCCATGTCCTCTATAGAACCTGTTCAGAAAACTTTTTTTTTTTTTTTTTTTTTAAGATATTCAAACCAAAGGCAATGTTAAAAAGTGGAGTTTTAAAGGTCTAGACACAGTTATCTCACTGATAGGAATAAAGATGTCAGTACTCAACTCCAGAGCCATATGAAATTAAAAACCAGTTTAAAAGGAGTCTTGGCAAGTCTCCCTCAACTGCTTTTAGTTATTTGATACAGCAAAAATATTCAGGATCAATGAACACTATAAGAATTATACATTTTCAAAGGAATATACACGGTACGATGTTGGTTTAATTAAGTGTATGAACTAGTTATGGTGTCAAAGATAAAATGATAAATTAGATTTATAGAAGCTTGTCTTTGTTCTCTCTAGACTCTTTAACCTGGACTTATTTCAAGTGCAGTATATTCTCAGTATATTCTGCCACTCACAGGTTTACAGTAGTTTGTGGGCCACTGTTCAGTTCCAACATTGGTTTCTGCATTACAACAACTGTGCCAGTTCCACCCAGTTAGATCCATACCTTTTATAAATCATTTACATCACATCTAACTTGACATCTCTCACCCAGACAGGAAAAATCCCTGTGGAACATACCTGGTGAATTGACTTGGCAACTGGAGTTTCATGGTTTCATTACATTTATTCTATGCAAGTCTTCGCTGGAAGAGTATGGTGAGTAGGTTAATGAGCCAGGCTGCCTGGGGACCAGTGAGAAGGTCACATCTCTGGAGGGAGCGTGTGGTGTTTAAGTCTTCTAGCAGCATGGGATCCGTTAATGATGCAGGCATTTTAAAACGCTCCCTTAAGTTCTGTTGGTGCTTCTGTAATCCTGCTGAGTAGCTCTTCTCTTTATCTGTACATGTAAAAAAAATAATAATGACAGACATATCACGTGAATAAATTATGGATATTGATCTGATCTGCTTCGCATGTATGTTCTGAAATGACACTATAAAAAGTAAATTCTTAATCTGATATTTTGATACCCAAGAGTCCTGTAGTTTGGTATTATTAATGATTTCCTATTAGGTCAATAGCTCAGTAAGGAAAATTTTAAATCACTTATTATATAATTTTGCCACAGGCATACAGAGAAGTGAATAATTTAGAGATATTTATGAATTAATTAATTTGTTTTCACAGCTGAACTCCTGCTTACCAGCTGAACAGGTTTTTTTAATCTCATTTCCTCATAATACAAGGATGAGCAGATGTTTTTGTTCTTTGCTGCTGGATATCGCACACAGATTTCAGTACAGCTGTGGATTTTTTTAGCACGAGCAAATTGATTGCTATCATCCTTCTTGGACATCCTAGAGAAATGCTAAGGAAATGATATGGCTTGTTAGAGATATTTATGAGTTCATTGATTTGTTTCTGCATTTGAACTGCTCAATGCAACAAGCAAACCTGACTGTTGCCAAATTACTCAAATTTCCCAGGGTTGTCGAATTTAATTGTTTGATATTAGTGATGTAACTAATGTCTAATCAAACTAATTGTTTGATATTAGTGATGTAAATTAATGTAACAATTCGTTGATTAATTAGCTCAAAAATAAGCATTATGTTTACTCCCTTCAGGGAAGATTTTCAGTGGGTGGTGTAGTCACATATTTGGCTATTAAAATATGCAAATTACAACAAATGGAGTAACTTGTGTATGGGCAGGTTGGCATTTAAAGCATTTTAAATGAACTACCAGAAACACAAAGATTAAAAGATTTAGATTTAAATCAGGGATTTAAATATATTTTGATGCCCCAAATATGATTATCCATTTGCGAACGCATCAGTTAGCACAACACCACGCAACTTCACACATCTACACTGATGCACCACATTATCTCATCACGAGCTTGAACATGGCAAGTTTCATGAGCTCTTTAATCATAGGCCTGTCACACCATAACTTGGCCATGGGTGAGTTTTGCCAATCAGCTATAGTCATGGGTTACTGCCAGTTCAGAGCCTTATCGACAGCAGTAAAAAATAACAGGACCTCTGGCAGACTGCCACTTCCAGCTGTCGGCTAGGGGCCCTGAAGTCCTGCTGTGGCAGAGACTGACAGAGAAGGTGCTTGTTTCACACTGGATACGAGATGACAGTGTGAAAAATGAGCACAGAGATGGTCCCATCAAGTTATTGAGGAACACTATGGTAGAGTTTGGATCAAGATAAGTATGAGGCACAATGAAAGTGTATGGTGACAAGTGGCTGTCAAACTCCAAAAAAAAAAAAAATTATCCATTGCAGTTTATTGTGCATGAATGCAACTGAAGATGAGAGATACTGACTAGCAAGCTGATATATGAATGACTGCTATTTGTGGACTACCAACATGTAAACAATAACTTGATATAAGCTTGTTAAAACTGCACAACATCTATTTTTGCTTGTCATCTATTGATCAGAAAGTCTCTCACTAAGACGTCATGACCTCATGTGGCTTTTAGAGTATGATGATCAATAATTACATTATAAATGCTTCAATTTCCAGCCATGGTGAGTTACTGCAATTGTAACTTTAAATACAGCTGTTCTATCTAAAGCAGAGAAGCAGATTATATTTTGTTGTTATATTTTTAAAAATAAGCTAATTACTATGAGAATAGTGACATAATTGCAGCAATTATGGATTCCCGTACAAGTGGTATTTAAAGCAAGGATGGCTCAGGTTTTGAACCTGAAAAAGAGTGTTAATGTCGCAGCACTCCAGCTTAAAAAAGACACTTGGATGAAAGCCAATATTTCTGAGTTTCTTAATGAATTGAATAGCACTTTTGTAATGGACATATAGCAAAGCAAAGGTATGAAGGACAGAAGACTGCCATAATGAGAGTGGACAGGCATTTACCTCTATTAAGTCTTTGAGAATCAGTCAAAGACAGTGAAGAATAAATTATTATGAAAAACTGAATTAAAAAATGGCTTTTATATTAATTCATACATGGTTTAATCTGATATGTGCTGTCATTTTACAGCAGTGGTACTTAGACATTTACAGTAGTTAGATTCAGCTTCTAGACAGAGACGTATGTCTGATTAGCAAACTATTTCACCAAACATTAATAGTTTCACATGTTCAGGAATAATAACAACTACTGTAAAGTATACATTCACCGGTCACTTCATAGGTACACCTTTTCAACTGTTTGTTAATGCAAATATCTAATCAGCCAATCCTGTGGTAGCAACTCAGTGCATTTAGGCATGCAGACATGGTCTAGACAATCTGCTTAAGTTGATTTAAGTGACTTGGCAATCGTGGCATGGTAGTTGGTGCCAGACGGGCTGGTCTGAGTATTTTAGAAACTGCTGATCTACTGGGAATTTCAGGCACAAGCATCTCTAAGGTTTAAAAAAAAAAGGTCCAAAAAAGAGAAAATATCCAGTGAGCGACAGATCTGTGGGCAAAAATGTCTTGTTGATGCCAGATGTCAGAGGAGAATAGCCAGACTGGTTAAACTGATAGAAAGGCAACAGTAACTCTTTACTACTCATTACAACCAAGATCTAAAGAAGAACATCTCTGAACATACAACACATCGAACCTTGAAGCAGATCTTCTACAGCAGCGGAAGACCATACCGGGTGCCACTCCTGTCAGCTAAGATCAGGAGTTTTGTGACATGGCGAGTAATCCTGCTGGAAGTAGCCATCAGAAGATGGGTACACTGTAGTCATAAAGGAATGGACATGGTCAGCAACAATACTCAGGTAGGCTGTGGCATTTAAACTCAATTGGTACTAAGGGGCCCATGTGCCAAGAAAATATCCCCCACACCATTAGACCACCACGACCAGCTTGAACCATTGATACAAGGCAGGATGGATCCATGTTTTAATGTTGTTTATGCCAAATTCTAATCCTACCATCTGAATATTGCAGCAGAAATCGAGACTCATCAGACCAGACAACGTTTTTCCAATCTTCTATTGTCCAATTTTGGTGAGCCCGTGCAAACTGTAGCCTCAGTTTCTTGAACATGACAGTTAGTCATATACAAATGGCCTCCACAGTGACCAGATGACCAAATCATGAATGTGCAACCAACAAATCTACAGCAACTGCGTGATCCTATCATGTCAATATGGACCAAAATCTCTGAGGAATGTTTCCTTGTTGAATCTTTCTTATGAAGAATTAAGGTAGTTCTGAGAGCAAAAGGGGGTCCAACCAGATACTACCGAGGTGTACCTAATAAAGTGGCCCGTAAGTGTATTTTAGCTTAACAGACACCACAAAAAAAAAAAAAAAAAAGCTTTTTAAAAACAATAGGCTTGGAATATTTTTTAATATATATATATTTTTTTATTTAGTAAGATGAGATATGAATCTTAGTTCTTATGCAGAAATGTATGAAGCTAAAAAGAGGTTGAATACACTTTCATGTGCTTTAATATCAAAAGGTTTCAGAACTATATTTTTAAATATTTTAATATGATTAATTCTATTTTAATAACACTTACCACAGAGTTAGAGATGATTTATACACATGATTAAGTAGATCAGATGTTCTCTGAGGTAAATTACTTCAAATTCAGGGTCTGAATTTACATTAAATCTGTCATTTGAAGTTCCTGTCATTTGAAAGGACTGAATTAAAAAGCAATACTCTTTTTCTGTGAGATTTATGATGGGGGTAAAAGATCCTTTTTAAACCTGTAAATTTACACTTGCTGAAATGTTTACTTTTCTATTTTTTTTTTTTTTCTTTATTTGCCATCTTCTGAGTGTAATTTACAGCAAGTGTAACTCATCCACAGTTTGGGAAAAACCACCATAGCAAAGTGTTCGTTTGGAAATCTAAGCGACATAGAGCTTTCTGATACTTTGTGAGGCTGAGCGAGCTGCCTGCAGAAATGTCATGCTCTCTGGCTGTGAAATCCAACTCCTCCTTCTTCTTTTTTCTGGCTAAGCTGCTACGATGAAAAATATTGATTCACCATGGGGACACACAACAGCCTTATCTGCCCGAACCTTTGTGCTCCACAGGCTTTACCCATCAACCCCTGCACAGCCTCATGGGTTTATTGCAGAAGTCTTTAAGCATCCCAATCTGCCTCCTGTGGACATTAAAGGAACTGCATCAACATTTGTGAACATTAGGCCTACATACCAAAATAAAACAGTACCTATCATCACTTGTAAGTTGCATTATAAAGTTTGAATGATTTTAAAATATATCTTAAATTGTGTTGGTTAATTTAGTAAATACAATTTTAGTGAAGTAAAAATAGTGGTATTTTTACACAGATGATATGAAAGCCTATTCACGTGTGTAAGCGGTTGTGTAATATCCATATTCCTAAAAATGTCCTTGTATTATCGAGCTGAACATGCCCCCACATACATTATGTAAACCAACAGCATCACTGTGCCCCCGATGGAATCTTCTAAGTCTTGAACTTTTTAACTCATCTTTTGCTCCTACTCGATATGAAACATACATTTAGTGAGCGCATTTATTTAGAGAACTTACGAAAACTTCAGCTTCACATATGAATCAGCTTTACGTTTGCTCTGTTTTTCAGTACTAGGACTAAATAATATGTTTCTTTAAAGCATACGTATAAACTAGGACATATCTCAGAGCAATCATGAAGCATTTCATAGCTTAATGTGAACAAAACAAAATGGCCTCTGACTGCATTCAGCAAACTCTGTTATTAAGGGTCTGGTGTAAAAGCGGCAGTTAAAATGTCATACTACAAATAGGTGTTGTGGATTGTGCACTAAACAGCAAGCATTTCATGAGAACAATCAAAGACTGCCAGCCACGAACAACACAGCAATAAGTCGGCCGCTAAACTGCCTTCAACAGGGCTATTTAGTAACAGTTTATGGCTCCTTCTCAATATCCAGCAGAGCCATGAAAACCACAGAACTTATATCAACATGATTTATGCTTTAAAATCAAGTGTCCTATTAATAGTAATAATATAAAAAATAGCTACATCTGAAAATGTTTATTTCATAACACGTTCAAAGTTGCTATAACTGATGAATTACTAGAGTGTCAGACAAAAAGATCACCTCATGTGAAAAATGTAGAATAAAATTGGACACACATTTTTGACCCCATATAGTTTGGGGTTAAAACAAAGGATTTCAGCGAGGTTCATTTTAGCAGGATATATTTTAATTTGAGATTTAAAAAAAAGAAAAAAAAAGAAACAAGCTCACTCAGGCATGGATACAATCTTTCATAACATTTGATCACTAAACTCCAAAGTCTCTAGACTACCTCCTTTTTAATCCTTTTTTTTTGTTTTTTTTGTTACCAAGCTCCTTTAGTTTCTAATTTTTGCAGACATTCAAATTAGCCTTGCGTCAAATACCAAACCCCTGGTGTGAAAAAGGTCTGCTTAAGCTCTTTGTGTGGATTCAGTCAAATGTTGGACACAGACCTATACAGGCACATTTCTTCGTGTTTCTCTACAACGGCCGTCTTGAAATGCAGCGGTGCAGTCTATCTCTTACTCACACACTCACTAGTAATTAAACACCTCAATGAACAGATTAAGAGTTTCCCCATTTGGAAATTTCATTACCATTGCTGTAATTGGATTCCAAATTTAATTAGCACTCCTCTGCGAAACAGCAGGTGATGTTGTGGCGACAGTCAAAGCTGTCCAAGTACAGAAAGGTCACTGAAAGAGTTTGGCCACTGCCATGGCAGAGAATGTGGAATGATACACCTGAGCTGATCATTTCTGACCTGTTGCTCTACATAGAGGTGTATAAGCATTTACTGATGGTTTTGAAGGATTTGTGTAATGGAAATAAACTTCTACACAAACACATACTGTATCAGGGCTGTATCCACCATAGACATTGAGGGGGACAAGTCTCCCCCAATAATTAGAAATGGCCAATTTGAAATTCTTGCACTGCTCTGCTGCACTTCTTTACAGCACTCTGCATGTTGTTAGGATGACAAAAAGGTTTAAAAGTTACATTTTTAGTCTGGTCTGCCTCAGTAAGAATGCTCATCAATGTCAAAATGACTGAGATGGCCAATCAAATTAAAAAGTAGGTGGGGTTTACGTTCTCTTTTTACTTGTGTGCACAGTCTTCACATCATAGACGGGCGCGTCAATCGATCGCTTAACACCGTTGCAGAGGTTCTATTTTTCCGGTAAAATCAAAAAACAAATGCACACAAACGTGTCCCCGTTCTTGTATATATACAACCATTGATGACATCTTTGATTTTAATGAGGGAAAAAAAAAAAACTATACGAGGGCGGATTAGAACCTGATTAGAACATGCAACCTTTGTTACTGTTAACAAAAATTCTACCACTAGACCATTAGACAATTCAAATGCTTATAGCGGATCTATGTATTTATTCACTAAATTGAAGAATCTCAGAACTAACAACAAATTGTATTATGAAACTATCACATTAAACATGAGTTCTCAATGTACTATTGAAACTGATTTCTGGACATTGTAATGTTATTTTTTTTCTACAATTGTTAAAGTACATATCTGATAGCATTGTATTAGCAGCAATTTCGTTCACCGTTTTGTTTATGCTTTATTTAAAAAAAAAAAAAAAAAGGTCCCACCCCCAATGTTCAAGACATGGTTACGGCCTTGTACTGTATTACTTATATGGCTGTATATTACTTACAAACAATCACAGTCATTAATGGCTTTGTGACATGCGCACATTTGCTTATGTCCTGTTTGCCGCCTTGTATTCCTGTCAACATGGAGCTCCATTATTTCTTATGCGCGCTATTTTTATGTAAAGTGTCTTAATCAAGCAGCAACAGCGTGAATTTGTAACGTATTACTGCAGGAAGGTATGAGGAAAAGACGGGCGCAGGAATCTGACCTTTGGTGGCAGTGCATCTCGGAGCATCTCAATACTACCCCTCCCTACTCCGAAAAGCAGAAGCGTGTGGATGAAGGTCCGTAGTAATGATACACTGAGTTCCTTCAGTGTATTTAATAAATGTGTTATTTCAATTTTACTCTAGTTTAATTTTGCTGCCGCCATTGCTCATTCTGACGACCCCTGGCCTCTTGACGTGATGACGTAGACGCAAAGTAATCGGTTTAACTCATTTACATGGCAGAATTTTTAGTTTGTTCGGTTTATAGAAAGGTTTATCCCACCCCTCTCAAACCGATTACAGTTTAATTCGGTTTGGGCTTTTTTATTCTGATTGGGGTGTTTATATGGAACATTTTCATTCGTATTGGACTTTTAAACCGATTACAATGCTCATAACTGCTGAATTGGCAAAACTCAAAAAATTGAGGCAATCGGTTACATAAAAATGTTGAGGAAATTCAAAGTTTAAGTAAGCAGAACTAGCAGATTTTTATTTAGTACGCATACATTTTAATTGTTATTAAATTGAAATATTTGAGTAAATTAATACATTTAACTTAAAATTATCATGTAAACTAGGGTGACCGGGGACAGTCCCGGTTTTTGGTGTTCTGTCCCCGACTGGAGCTGTCCCGTTTCATAGCTCGTTCAAAACAACCCGCATATACATTGCAAAAAGACCGACGAGCATACAGCAGCCTAGTGGAGAAATTGTGTAGTGATCGTGTTCTCCAACAGAGGGGGCTGTGCAGCTACACTTGGTCGCGCGCGCGCCGCTACTTCATGAGGAACGTGATCTGGATCTGGACCAGGGGTCCGTTCTTCGTAGGTCGCTAAATACATCTGAGATGATTTGACAGATGCTAGATCTTCTAATCGTGATAACTGATCTCTGGCTAATTTGCGATTGGCTGGCGGCAAGACAGCAACGTAATGACATCATATAATTAGAAAAGACACCTGATGGAAAAACTTGACAAATTTCTGGACCTTTATAATGAAACAGCCAAGGGAACAAAATTACATTATGACATAAATGTTATAATAGATAAATGAAATGTGCACTTTTTTTTTTTTTTTTTTACATGATTCCCAGTTATTTAGATTCGCAAGCATTTGTACAGTCGTACATTTTTATTTCAGTGTTGTAATTCGTAATTCATTTAATTTTATCTTTGAAGCAGATTTGTTACGTGATAGCATTAATTAAAGTTTTAATTAAAAATTAAAGTCAAGATCGAATTATATGCATATCCTGCGCTGCATCAGCCACTCCCATAATAGCGTCATTGTTCAAATTAATGCACGGCTCAGAATAACTGTACAAGCATGTGTGTAAGACTCCAATACAATTGTAAAGCAATTATTCTATCACCAATAAATCTTTCAATGAGTAAAACTGGCTGTGCCTACAGTATTATAGACTACACAACATTTATAATATTATTTTCTAATTAATTTGTAAATTATTATCATTTTAAATGATTGTCCCTTGATAAGTAGAGTACTCTTGAAATAAATTAGCAGTGGCTGGGACAGTTTTTAAGGATCAATTCCACTTAAAAAGATGCAATCTAATCCTGTTTACATGAAATAAGCCTGCTCATAAGCAGGTTTAAGTTTACGGACCTGTTGCTATGGCAGCAAGTCCAGGATGAGTGTTGAAGAACCGAACAATCCAAGATCATGCCAAATCGTCATCAATCAAATCCAGCTAACCTAGTTAGCAACGTACGAAGAACGGGCCCCAGAGCAAAAGTGCCATTATCTTCAAATATCAAAATAAACATTGTTATCGGTTTCAAGCAGTGGTGTAGTCTACGTGATACGCAGGTATACGCCGTATACCCACTAGGAAAGGTCAAGGATTTCCGTATACCCACTTAAAAAGGCGCAAGATATGTAACCATCCAATAAATCACAATATGATTTGTGGTTTGTTGCTTTTGACATGAAACAAAGTCTCATATTTCTCAACGTCTCAAGTTTCATATTTTGCCCATTTTTCTTAGGAATAAAAAAACATAAATAGCGTTTTGGCACTCTTTAATGTATCGTGACATATCGCTGTAGTTCAAGAGAAGCGGCAGCATGATGCGCACGTGAACTGATCCTGTCCTCCGCTTTAACACTAGTTAAATTGTGAAATAAACATGAATAAACATCTCAAGGTATGATAAAAGATACAGTACAACTTAACGAAATCCGTATTATGTCTCGTATAATCGCTTAATCAGTGTTTAAAGACGTTAATAACAGCTTGTAAACAATGTCACGTAACAGGCACATTTACCTCAGAAAACATATTCAGTGACCATAAGCTCGTTAGTCAGCTAAAAAAATGAACTCTAGAGAGCAGCGTTTAGCTAAATATAGCACCATATTACATATTAATTATAATTTTTAATGTTCTTCAATAGCCTATATTATGCATGTTTGAATAAATCCGTCAAGATGGCAGCCACCATTTAAATGTTTATATTTCAAAAAAGGAATTGAAGAACTAATTTTAAAGTTAGTAGGCCTATTATAACTTTATTATTATAAAAATGTCCTTAAGTGTAATTTTAAGTTTGTATACAAATCAGTTCATTTGAACCTTCAATATTGATGTACCGACTGATTCCCATGTATATTAGGCTATACATCATTAGTTGTCATTACATGGGAATATTTTTTTTCTTGGGAAAATTTGCAATTTACTGTACCTAATTTACACTATATCCAAAATAACTGATACCAAATTGAATTGCAAGTTAGCAAATTGAAATGCATAAGTATGATGACAGACTGGCAGGAAATGGTGCAAAACAGAAAACAAAGTCCAAACAGGGTGATATTGTGACATAATGATAAGCCTCATCTTTCCATTATTATTACACTCTAAAAAATGCTGGGTGAAAAACAACCCAATTTGGGTTGAAAATGGACAAACCCAGTAGTTGGGTTAAATGTTTGCCCAACCTGCTGGGCAGTTTTATTTAACCCAACTGTTGTTTAAAAATGACTATATGGCTGGCTTAAAATGAACCCAAAATAGGTTGGAAATTAAATATCAGAGACATAATTACTAGGCAACAATAATAATCACAGGTGAACATTTATTAATAAACAATTTAATAAATGTTTATTGTTTTATTATTATATTTAATATTAATAAAGGTAATTTCCAACATATTTTGGGTTCATTTTAAGCAAGCAATACAGCGATTTTTACAAAATAGTTAGGTTAAATAAAACTACCCAGCAGGTTGGGCAAACATTTAACCCAACCACTGACTTTGCCCATTTTCAACCCAACTTGGGTTGTTTTTAACCAAACATTTTTTTTAGAGAATAATAGTTGCAACTTGCACTCTTAAATGTGCATTGAAACTTGCCAGCTGATAAAACCTATGATCCAGGGACCATATTCATATAACATCTAAGGCTATCTTAACTGGCTGAGTGAAACTAACCAGTAGAAAATCAGTCCAGAGTCTCTTCAGCTATAAATGTCACTGGCTGTCGAAGTCTTTTGTTGATTTATAATAAATTTACATTTTGATAACACACACATAAGCAGCCTTTCAGAATGCTCTCAATTACATATAGCCTAGATAAGATGTACAGTTGCAAGAAAAAGTATGTGAACCACTTGCAGAATCTGTGAAAATGTTAATAATTTTAACAAAATAAGGGAGATAATACAAAATGCATGTTATTTTTTATTTAGTACTGTCCTGAGTAAGATATTTTACATAAAAGATGTTTACATATAATCCACAAGACAAAAAAAAAATAGCTGAATTTATTAAAATAACCCCATTCATAAGTTTGTGAACCATTGATTGTTAATACTGTATGTGATTACCTGGATGATCTACGACTGTTTTTTGTTGTGTGATGGTTGTTCATGAGTCCCTTGTTTATTCTGAGCAGTTAAACTGTGCTCTGTTCTTCAGAAAAAATCTCCAGGTCCTGCAGATTCTTCAGTTTTCCAGCATTTTTTGCATATTTGAACCCTTTACAGCAGTGACTGAATGATTTTGAGATCTGTCTTATCACACTGAGGACAACTGAGGGACTCAAACACAACTCAAACATTCACTGATGCTCCAGAAAAAAACATGATGCATTAATAGATGGGGGGTGAAAACATTTGGAATTTGAAGATCAAGGTAAATTGTATTTAATTTGTCTTCCGGGAAACATGCAAGTATCTTCTGTTGCTTCCGAAGTGCAGTACTAAATGAAAAAAAAATGATATTCAAGCGAAATAAGAAAAATTTGGACCTCTTCATCCTGTTCAAAAGTTTTCACCCCCCGACTCTTAATGCATTGTGTTTCCTTCTGAAGCATCAGTGAATGTTTGAACCTTTTTTAATAGTTGTGTTTGAGTCCCTCAGTTGTCCTCCATGTGAAAAGATGGATCTCAAAATCATTCAGTCACTGTTGTAAAGGTTTCAAATATGCAAAAGATGGTGGAAAACTGAAGAATTTTTGGGACCTGGAGATTTTTTCTGAAGAACAGAGCTCAGTTTAACTGCTCAGAATAAACAAGGGACTCATGAACAACCATCACACAACAAAAAAACAGTCATCCAGGTAATCACACACAGTATTAAGAATCAATGGTTCACAAACTTTTGAACTGGGTCATTTTAATAAATTCAGCTATTTTTTTGTCTTATGGATTATATGTAAACATCTTTTATGTAAAATATCTTAATAACATGCATGCACATTTTCACAGATTCTGCAAGTGCATTAGTGAGTGTGGTGGACCTTATGGGGTGTTGCTCTGGGACAGGTAAGTATGAGGCTGGGAGGGAAAAATCACAGTATACTCACTACAAAAAACTAGACTACACCACTGGTTTCAAGGTAGTAACATACTAACTATTCATGTTAAATTATAGTAATACTGTTTGTATATTTTATAACAGGGCCTCAACAGGGTGCGAGATTGTTTTGCACAATTTCTGCAGTCATAACGCAGCAATTTCCACACACATGTCTTAACTACGTGGTGAAGGTACACTCCGATATGAATAAATAAAAAATAAAATAAAATTATACATGTACTTTGTGCTTAAAATGAGTCTAAAATGCAAAATAGGAATAGTTAAAAATAGTTAAAAGTTAAAACAGTTGTAATTTCTGTATACAGTAGCTAAAACAGCTTGTGAAAATTAAAATAGTAAATTCAATAATGTTAAAAAATATTTGTAAAATGCCGTTTTATATTTATCTTCTTATATTTATATTGTTTTATATTTGTAATATAATGTGCTTTTGTAAAGTCATACCAATGTTATAATAGGCATATTGTTTTGAACTGCTTTTACAGTGGTTACTATTAATTGTGTAAAAGTTTTTTTTGGTAAATTGTATCAAAACCAGAGCAAAAATCCTAATAATAAAACTAAATCATAATTAGTAATGTAATAATAGCCTATAAGGAACCCACAACAATTAAAAACAAAAACATTCAAAAATGTATTGTCTTTTTAATAAATAGATAATAACAAATGAGATTTTGGTGATATTTTGACCACTCAAATAGGAAATGTGCCCAGATTCCATTTCAGAAATCTGGTCACCTTAATGTAAACCAAACATTTTTATTAGTGGAAACTTAGCTACGTCATGTTTAGAGTTTGTTTTTGATCATTTTTCAGTGAAAAAATCTGCTGCAGTTAGATCCTGCTTTACCTCATCTCTGCTGCAGCCAACTACGACAAGCTAGCTATAACAAGCTAATTCAGAAAATGCTAACTTGCTAATTTGCTAACTTGTTAGAAATAGCATGGTATAAAACTTGCAGAATAAGTACAGCAATATAAAACATATAACATGCTTGCTCTCAAACCAAGCCGCATACACCACTTGTCACCATGATGGTAATGCTGCGTTCCAGGCAGGTTTTTGAGCCCGTAAATCACGACTTCAAACCACGACTCACGACTTTGTAGTCACGCCAAACTGCCTGAGCGCAAGGGATTGTGGTAGCTAGATGTAATAAACCAACATGGCGGACTATACGGGGCTTATGCTCATTTACATTCATTTCTATTGCCAAAGGTGCTTACTCCTTGCTTTCCATGTGGCGATATACTTTAACGACATACTTTTCGTGTCAGACACATAACATTGTAATACATAAAACAAAAATGTGTGTATTATTGATCATTATTTTATTATTATTAATTTGATTGCAATGTTATATTGTCCTAAAGTCTATTTCTCACCGTGTACCACTTGCATAAACACCGCATCTGTAGGGGCTGCCATTGCTGTTTCACGGGCTATGTGACGTCAGAGCGCGGAACTGGGAGTACATCGATCTAGTATGAGTTCACGGGTGGGAAGTCACGGGTTTGACTGCCATTCCAGTGTGCTTTCATGGGTAGAAGTTTGGAAAAACACGGGTTACGGGTTGCCTGGAACGTGGCATCACTCTCCAAAAACCCACATTAACAGAAACTCTTCTGAATTAGCATAACGAAACATTAATCACTACTACATCTCCCACTTAACATTAATCTTGCATACACACACAAAAAAAATATAACACTTAATTTTAACATTTACTCCCCTTTTTAGTGCCATGGGCAAAGAATTCTGGGAAATAGAAATCCCAGCCCAGTTTCAGTTAAACTTAAGTTTGTCTAAATTAAAAGAAATGAGTTCATAAAACTCAAAATAATGAAACTGTTCAGTTTACTTAAAATATATCAGTTCTGTGAACTTGAAAGAAAAAGAAAGTACTAAATACTCATAAAAGTTAATTTGACTGAACTAATTTGTTTAATTTAAGTTTGTCCTACTCAAAACAATACATTTTTTGAGCGTTAGGGTTTAATCAAAGCATTCACCGCGCTCTCCCAGCTAATTAGGTGCTGAGACCTATATATCAATATAAGAATACAAAAAAGGTCTGCACTCTGAAGCACTTTAATCATGGTACACAGGAGAGAAGATGTCAAACGTTTCGGCGCTTCGCCTTCGTCAGTGTAACAATTTCACTCGCTCTCAATAATAATATAGAAAATGCATTACAAATCCTCTGGTGATCATGATCATAATTAAAGCAATCAGATAATCAGTCCCTAGACTCCAGTTTAAATCCATCTGAAACAACAAATCACAATTACGGACAATACTAGGAATAATCACACATCTGGCAAAAAAAAATCACAACAGCAACGACCACATGAAAGGTATAATCACAACAACAACGACCACATATAAAGGTATAGGACTCCAGAATAGCTCCATCAAAGAAAAAGAGAGAAAAAAAAAAAAAAATGGGAACAATAACACATTAGGCAAAATTGCCATTCATAAACACTGTACAAAAAAGAGAGAGAGAGAGAGATAAATAAATAATTGGGAACAATAACATATCAGGCAAAATTGCTGTTAATAAACTTTGTACACCCCCCCATAAATTCAATGAAATGTCTAGCAGTCGGAGAGGTTACATCATGTCTGCGAATGGCTGATTTATGTTCACAGCTAGGCATGTGACGGTATCAAATTTTCATGTTGCGATTAATTGCTGAAGCTTTTATCACGGTATACGGTATTATCACGATATTGAAATAAAATTTGCTGTCATACAGGTTTAAGAACTCTTTTTGTAATAAAAAGAATTCTGAATGTTTAAATACAATAATACAATACACAAAAAAATATATAAAATAATTTTCAAACAGATTAAAGTGCAAAAGAATTAGGCTATAAAGAACAACAGGTAACACTTTACAATAAGGTCTCATTATTTAATGCATTAACTAAGATTGAGCAATAGCTACATTTGTTACAGAAAGTATTATTTTTGTTAATGTTAGTTAAGAAATGCAACTGATCATTGTTAGTTTTATCTCCGGTCCAATAAATAAGTTATTTTCATTTTAGTAATGTTATTAAACAGTAACTAAGAAAATAACATTAACTAAGAATAATTAATGCTTTATAAGTATTTTTCATTGTCAGTTTGGTAATAATGAATTAACATGTTAACTAATGAAGCCGTATGTCTCAAAGTTTTACTGAACAATAACAAATAATCAGAACATTTCTAATCATTAGGGCATGTTGTAGTCCAGATTAAAATATAAAAATGTTTAAGTTTGAAAATAAATAGCCTATTAAGTCATTGAGATTACAAAAAACTGAATGGCTGTTTGAAGCATTTTAAAAACTGTTCAGTAGCACATTTGCTTTGTTTGCGGGGTTTCCGGGGTAACCGCTGCATTCTGCTGTTCCATCAGCGCCCTCTGCTGTCAGAGAGTGAACGTGCACTTTCATTCAGCGTGTCTCCTTCACTCATTCCGCCATGTGCTTCTTATGCAAGTTGGGCTTGTTTACATCTGAGCGCAGAATACAGCAGTGTTGTGCATTGTATACGACTGATGGGGAAAGTATTCTTAAATGCATTATAAAAATTGTAATAATTGGTAATAAATTTATTATATACGGTATTTTGAAGTGCCCATGATAACAATATCGTGCATATTCATTATCGTGATATATCGCATTACCGAATATCGGCACATGTCTATTCACAGCATTAGGGTTTATGAAATATGTGATTGTATGTTATGTTGCATTGTCAGGGGCTTAATTTGCAGGGTGGTGATGGGGGTGGAGGTACAACGCCCCCCATGTTTAATGAAACATTAATTATTTGAATTGTTATTTAATATACATTATATCAGGCATTCAGAGCTTTAATGTTAAGTTAAGGTTCTCATCCTTATGGTCTTTCCTGTAATTATAGCTTTAACAAATGCCTCAATTACAAGTACATTTTATAAGGGCAAGAGTAAAGTAAAATCAAGTGCTTTAAAATCTGGACCTTCATGAAATGTATGGACCAAGCTTTTCTCTGTGTAAAATGTGTTCTGTTCTAATGAAGATTGATAGGATAAACCTGGCTTTCTGATATCCAAAAAGATTACATAAATCTTTAAGAGCCTGATGAAATGAAAACAATATCTGTTCAGAGTAGGAAATAAGCATATTCAGTAGAAGAAAATGTTAAGTGAAGTATGACTGTCACAGAAGAAGCTTGGACAACAGTGTAATTACATCATCTACCAGCAGGGGCTAACTGGACATGCTACCCACCCCTTGGCCTTGGCACAGTCAACCCTAATTTGATGGGATGTCCTTTTTTCCAATGAACATTCTTAAGGATTTACCAAGAAATATCTCAATGACTTACTTGTTATTACTACTGAGTGCCAAGAGTAATTTACAAAGCCCCTCTGGAAAACCATATATATTAATGATGGCCCTCTGTGATCAGTGTTATAAATGAAATCTAAAACCTATGGGGAAACGTTGTCAATGTAAATCCAACACAGGATGGCAGAGATAAAAGAACTATCATAAGGCAGCAACCGGTATAAACCTTAATGGCAGACATTGTGGGATCTGTAATTCATATAAGAAAAAAATAGAAAACCTCCAGAAGACGTCTCATGGGCGCCTTATAATAGTGGTCAAGATACTCAAAGCCATAATTAATCATCATTTATTAACAGGTAAACTTTATGGTGACTTTAAGCATTATGTCTGCTCTTTGTGTGTTGTCTAAGTCAAAAAAAAAAGAAAAAAGATCATGTAAAATTTAATGTAAAAAAAAGCATCAACTTTCAAAAAATAATTATTAAAAATAAATGTATTAACTAACCTTTAAGTTATGACTAAAAATTTACCATCATTGAAAAATTATTTTGTTCTTCAGTATCATGTGCTTTATCTCATGTTTTCTTGAGCAAACTGCCTAAATGACAATATTGCATGAACATTTTTCACATGACCACTCATAACACAAAAGACACTTGAAGTTTTACAATTCTCAGACCTCAACACATGGTACATGATACAAGACGACAAGGATGACAATCAAATATGGTTCTTAACTTGAGGAACAAATACATCTTGACATCACAAGACAAGCAGTTGATAAACATGACAGCAAAATCAACAACTACGTTGTTAATAAAACTGGCAAACAGACAAACAACGCATCCAAATAATTTATTCATGCCCCAGTGTATGCTTGAAACTCCAAGACTCAAACCAATAATCTTATATCTATTTTTTCAGCATTTTAATTTTTCTGGAATATATTCATTGAGATCAACACTCATAGCTACAATCTGTTCTGTTTCTCACATTAACTTTACTGTCAAACTAAGTTAACTCTGGCTGAGAATGTTTAAAGTTCTTTAATGTCATTATCTTCTTAGACCTTTGTGAATTTCACACAAGCTTCACAGGAATGAAGAGTGCTATTGATCAGACAGGCTCATTTTTTACAGGCCTTGGAGGTGTGAGCTGAAAACCACCAGGGGCATCAATGAAAGCCCCAGCAAATGACATGAAGATAAAAAACGTAAATCATCATCTGGAGGATCAGTGGGTGATAACATAAGAAACAAACAGTCATTCTGAGCTGTTCCGCTGTCCTGTACTGTATGAGGTGAATTCACTGAGAATATATAGAGCCGTTTACTTTGTAGTCCTAAAACCTGAAAGAGAATTAGCATTGTATAAATTCTACAACTACCACGGCCCTGTCCCAAATCGCACACTTTATATGCACTTGCTTGCTTCTTGTGGACTTACAATGGCACGTGTTTGTCATTTTAGGTTTCAGAAAGATGCCTCTTTGTGAGTGATACGCCCTCAATGCACACTTTTGCCAAGCCAGCTCCACAGCAGACTTCTACCCAGCAGTTACAGCAACATGAAAGTGTGGACTTGGAAGAAGAACGCAAGGGCTTAGGGTTCCATTTGGGACAGGACCACAAGAATGTGAGTTTACATGCTTGATGAAACTTTTATTAGTCCTTATGCAGCAACTTGTTGGAAGCTTCAAAATTCAGGTATGACTATGTGTCATTTATGTCGTAAACCTTAGAAAGACCATATTTTACACAATAATAGACAACTGTTATTCTAAAAACCCTTCAGAAATTCCCAAGGAACCCATGGCTAATAAGCCGCCCACTGATAGCAGTGTTTATTTTGCATTGGCTGTGTGTGTTGTTTAACATGCAGTTCACTAAATGAATTACGCAGTAAATGTGCAGTAAATGGTAAAACTATTTGCTCTACTAGAGTGTTTATGATTACGGTAATAAATTAAAATATTGTAATAACAAATACCAGTTTGCAACATCAACAAGCAGCAAAACAGACTGTTTTTGTACAGCTAAAATAACTGGCAGCGTCCGACACCAGAAATCTTGCAAATTCAGGTTAAAAATAGCCACGTCACTCTTATGTTAAAGGTGGATAAATGTGTTCTTTCAAGGATAACATATTTCTGTGCAGTACATATAGAAAAAAAAAACAGTAACTACAGATTTACTTTCTATTTTTGGCTAATTTCAAGTTGCAGTTTTCAATAACACACTTTAGTAAAGACTTCATGTGCTCACATAGTAACAGTATCCTACCATAAGAATCAACAACAAAAAAAGCGAACTTGTCAAGACCAGGTTAAATAAATGAGAATGTACTTCCTGTAGAGTATACCTTTTCCTTCACATTATCTGCTTTGTCCTTTCTGTAAGTTGTTGCATTTACATGCTAATAGGCTCAGAGCCAAATACCAAGTCAGAAGTTTAGCCAGCATTTAGCCACAAATCCAGTTTGGCAGTTCAATCTCGAACCGTTCAAAACAATTCCAGCACTAACAAATTAAAAGAGGAAGTGACCTGTGCTCTTGCATTCAACTGAGAATGTCAAGTCAAGCCCGGCTAGCTTATCACCGTAGACAGATGAAAGGGACTGGACAGCAGATGACATTTATGAAAGATGTGCTTCATAAATCAAAGCTAATACAAACTACCAAAAAAGCATATTGTTGGCTGGTATTCAGTTAAATAGAAGAAGTGGAGTCGAGAGAAACTGAATGCCTCTTGTTGATCATTTCCAATTTTACTGCTTGAAGAAGTGTTTTGGTAAGTTTGTTGGCTATAAATAACATTATTACGGTATCTAAGGGACTGGAGAATGACACGCTCAATCGCTCAGTAGTATGTGTGTATGTGTTTACAGGCACTGCATTGTTTGCTGTTTGACGTTCTCCCTGTCAGGAAACTGTAGTCACATTTTCTGCAAGCCCATCATGATACGGTGCTTCATGTCTCTTCTTTGAAGCATAATTAATTAGAGGAAGCCACGCTGTGGTTAATTACATTTTCAATCCATTTCATGTAACAGGCACATTGTTTGCATGCCCAGCAGTTGCACGTCACTCAAAGCGTTGCTCGATCAAAGGGGGGCTCACTTTGAGCAAAGTGACAGATGAGTTTCAGTGAGTAACAGCAGGAGGGACGCCCATTGCCATCAGCACTTTCAAAGCAAGTTTCTCCCAAAGTGTTATATCAACACTGATTATTGTGACATGAGATAAAACATGTCCCACAACTTTAGCTATCTTCCATTTTGAAAAAAAAAAAAAAAAAAAATCAACATATAAATCAATCATAGATTATCAGAATGTTCTTAACACAAATGTACAATGAATTTGTACATTTACAATACTTTGCTTGTAACCTCTAAAACTACCTATCCTCACATAATCTTAATTATGTCAGATAACACTTAAGCAAAACATGGTCAGGTCAAAGTGTCTGAATAATTTTTGGTTCCAAATTTTTATTAATTTTACTGGTAGTCCACTGTATGAAGAATTTTTGGGTATAATATGTCACAGTTTACTTTATTTTGCTATCCTCACTTACATAAATGAACTATAGTCTCCTACAACCACTAGTAAAAATATTACCAAAAATATAAAAAATGTCAGAATAATTTTTGGTTTGACTGCATATACAGTATTTTATAATCAAAGTGTTTAAGGTCAGTAAGATTTTTGAAGGAATTTAAAAGAATTCTCTAGAACTGATCAGTGCATTTATTTGATCAAAAATGCAGTAAAAACTCCATTATTGTGAAATATTACTACAAATTAAATAACATTTAATATATTTTCATTTAATATATTTTAAAATGCACTTAATTCCTGTGATGGCAAAGCTAAATTTTCTGCATCATTGCTCAGTCTTAAGTGTCACATGATCCTTCAGTAATAATATGCTGATTTGAATTTATTATCAATTTTGTGCTACCTAATATTTTTGTATTTTTTTGTAATAATGTTTAATATTTCAAAAGTTCAAAAGATCAGCATTTATTTAAAATAAATATAATCTGTAACATTATAATATGTATTTACTGTCACTTTTGATAAATTTAATGCATCCTTGCTGAATAAAATAAGTTTTTAAAGGGGTCATATAATGCCACTTTTACAAAATAATTTAAAATAAGTCTCTGATGCCCCAGAGTGTGTATGAAGTTTTAGCTCGAATTACCCCACAGATCATTTTTTATAGCATGTTAATTTTGTCACTTTTTGAGGGTGAGCAAAAACGCTGCTGCTCCTACGAATAGGGTGGAGTTTCAAGAGCTGGTGTTAGCCGATTACCTCATGCAGACTCACTGAAAATGTCAGAAATTGTTCAGCCTTTTATGTTCAAACCGGAGTCGGACAATGATGGAGAGACTCAAGAAGAAGTGACAACATGTAGAAAGCAACAGGACGTTTCTGAATGGTTAGTTGATTAATTTATTTAGCTGATGTGGAGTTAAAGTCATCTTAAAGTCATTGATTAGCATATTCTGTCAGGATAATCTATAATTTGCTCGTAAAATGCCTACAGAGTCAGAGAATATATGCTGCATGAAGACAGTTTAACTTTGCAGACCATGTTTATGCTCTAACAGCAACATCACACACTAACTAAAGTTAAAAAAGTGAAATCTCAATGAACCACCCCTTTAAAAAAATCTTAATGACCCTAAACTTTTGAACGCCAGTGTAAAATATATGCATTTTTTAAATTTTAAATATTTATTTAAATATATACTTTCAATACTTTTATATGGGTTTGCAGACATGTCTCTAATTTATTGTCAAAACAGATATTTATGAAAACAAAGACAGCCATTACCCCGCCTTCCTCCATCTTTCCATAATTCACCTGCTACCAGTGGCAAGATAAATCAACTCTTGGTTGACTGATTCTCAGATAATTTCCTTTATTCGAAATATTCATTATTATAGCTGCAAACATGAGAAAAAACAAAATGAATAATGTATTTAGTTTATACTGTATGCTATGCAAAATCTGATTATATTGTCAACACAGTATAAGATATCTGACAGTGGTGGCAATTCAATAGATGGAGCTGAAAATCAGCTATTAATGCTAAATTTGCAGATTTTTATAATAAAATTTGACATGACAATGCACTACATTTGTATCTTTTGTACACATAAGTGACAGCAAGAACATTTTGTCCAAGCGCCAAACAAAGCTCCTAATAAGTTGTGCCAAAGTTTATATAACTTGTATCTTCTCATCCACAGTCCTAACAGCTCTTGATAGCACTCTTTATTGGTTTTTTATCTCCTATTCCTGAAAAAGTGGCTTTGCTTTCAAGACTTCATATCAGTCTGACAGGCTCAGTGAGGGTCTTAATTTTACACACTGAACGTGAGTGAGACAGCTTCACTATAGGGGAGCATGACACATTAGTGCACATTAGCCGGCATGCTAATCACTGTTCTGGTAGGTAGGAGGTTGAGAGTCCCGGAGATGAACCGGAGGCTTAGCTCCCCTGCTAATGCACGCTAATGTGCTGGGGAGATGTAATTGGGCTCCAGCAGTGAGAGCTCTGTGGGCGTGTGTCCTCTCTCCGAGGGTTGTGATTTAAAAGACTTGTCCACTAAAAATATGTCTGTTTATGTGATTATGTAATATGGAATGATTAGCAGGAGACAAGCAGAAATTAGATATGTAGATCAGCCTGAACTTCTGTGCATTAGCTTGTATAAAAGTGAGGCTCCCCAGGGGACAGGTGTTAAAGCTCTGATTCATGAACAGGAAAATCCCACATTTTCAAATCAGCCATTAGTTTATTCCAGCACTTTCTTATCCATCCATTCAGCAAAGCATAGAAATCCACAAAAATCCAAGAAATCCAAGAAAATGGTTGAAAATACAAAAAAACCCTGCATATTTCTTGCTTTAAAGAGTCACTCTTTTACTTTGACATAGACTATGATTATTTAATTAAGCCACAGGGCATAAGTCAAGCAGCAAATTAGCATTTCATTACTTGCTCAACGACAGTACTAACCTGCGATTCAACCTACTGACTCTCGGGTCTTAATCTTTAAGCTGCTGCAGGAGCGAGACGGCTGGAATGCACCGCTATCCATTTTACTGTGTAACTTTTTTTTTTATCTTGAGATGTGCACAAATCCTCGGTCATTCTAGAACAGACTCAGTTAAAGCTTTAGAAGAGGAAGATTTATATGCTTTTAAAACTTAGGAGCTCCAATTTCCTCTTAAAAAGCCTCTCGGCTGTGCTGTGGATAGATCAGAGACACTGCCATTCTCAAATGTCCTGTCAAGGTATTTATTTACTTAGGTGCACACTAAAATGATCAACCTGTATGGCATACAATAAACTTTTGGGTTTAACATCACACACTTACAGATTATTAGCCAGTGTTTGGCACCAGAATGCATCATACCAACTCCTAAATATCAAAAATGCTTTTGTAAAGTAGAGTGACTCTTATTCTGATCAGAAGCAAGAAAGCTGAGTTAAGTGTATGGTGTCCTCTAAAGGTACAATCAGCAGCAATTTGCCCCTATAGACAATTTAAAATGTCTAAAATAGTTGAATTACTATTTGGAAAATTCATTCTAATAGCTATGTTCACACATTCAGCATTTGGGATTGACAGTCGTAGTTTATAGGTGTAGTAGGTCTTAATCTCAATCTCAATCATGCAGTGTACAGTTTGAATAAATACATAGGCTATATCACCAGTAACCACAGTGACAGTGACTGAAGTAAATATCAAAGCGTCCATAACATAATAATGGGTGCTTTCGAAACACTGCTTCTTGAAGCTTTGGATCATTTACGAATCTTTCAATGCAGTGGTTCGAGCTTGTATCACATTCGGTAAGTCACATGAGGTGTGTTCGGTGATGTGCCGACCAATCAGTGTATGACATCAAAGCACAGGGAGAGCAATTAAATGGCTCCGTATGCTTTCGAATTGATTTACTTTGATGTCATACACCGATCGGTCTGCACAGTGCCGCTTCAAGTAGAACACACCTATTGAATCATTTTGCGAAGCAATTGGTTCGATTGATTCAGAGTTTCAAAAAGCTTAGTTTCTCCAATCATTGCCATAACACTGCAAAGTCTTATCACATTTGACATCATAAGAGCCTAACCGTGTTGCATGTCCATCCTTTAAATCGAACAGCAGCTTTTATACTTGAGCAGTCTGTATATCAGACCACAAAACTGAATGGTTCCGTTCACACAGCAGCCATTTGCCTATAATACTGTAGTGAGTCCTGATAAGCTACAGGTCTGAGTCTGGTTAAAGAATCCGATTGTCACTCTTGTAAATAACGAACTCTGTTACCTTGACTGTAACCATATTAAGCACCAAAACACAGGACTGACTACCTTATTCTGCTGCCGAGTGAATGTAGACATTGAGCTCTTCATCATAGATAGCAAGCCAGGATGTTTACGTTCTCTTCCATTCAAGGATTATATTAATAGTACAGTCATTTACATATTAATATATATACCCCTGAGATGTAATATCTAAAAATGACATTTGAACATTCAAAATGCCATTAGTTCAATACTTAGTTCCGGTCCTCGAAATTGATTGGTTGAGTGGCGTTCTATAAGTGCTGATGGATTCCAATACAATACTGGGACTTTTCGCTGTGAATGTCGGTGGTTTGGACTTTTCAGTTACTTTCTGCATGTTACTTTGTGACACCAGTAGATGTCGACAAGTGACTGCTTTATGATCGAGTCACTTGAATTTATTCACTCAATTATTGATTCGTTCAAATCACTGATTTATTCAGGAACAAATTCAAGCGACACCCAGTGTCAAAATATATACTTCCATACTATATAGTACGTGAAAAACATAGGTGACCATATCACATACTACACACATTCATACTATATATATAACAACATACTTTTTAAAGGTTGTTTTAAAAGTTTCAAATCAAATGTATACCAGGAGTGTCAAACTCAGTTTCTGGAGGGCTACTGCCCTACTCCACAACACCTCGCCTTGCAGTTTCTAGTAATCCTAAAGACTTATTACTAGCTGGTTTATGTCCGTTTAATAAGGGTTGGCGCTAAACTCTGCAGGACAGTGGCCCTCCAGGAACTGACACCCCAGTACTATACAGTTTGGCTACATTCAAAATCATATACTCTTCTGAGTAGGTACTAAGTTTGAATAAGAAATTACTTCACAGCTACTAAAAAAAAGTGTGTTTTATATAGTATGAATGTGTGTAGAATGAATGTAATCTGGGATGTACTACATTCGCCATGTTGTCCATATCATGTGACTTACCAGCGTCAGTTGCGTCCCTTTACAGCCATTCACAAATCACAAATTGTTGCTCTCCACAAAGATGGCCTAGGTTAAAAGAAGACACAGTACAGTGGCCAGGGTCATACAGAGGTTTTCCAAGACGGGTTCCACTCGGAACAGGCCAAAGAAGTTGAATCAAAGAAGTTGAGACCTTATGCTGTGCGTCAGGTGCAGAAGCTGGCTTAAAAAAAACAGATGCATTAATGCTACCAGCATTGCTTTAGAGGTTGCAGAAGCGGAAGGTCAGCTTGTCAGTGCTCAGACCATACACCGCACACTGCAACAAGTTGGTTTGCATGGCCGTCGTCCCAGAAGGAAGCCTCTTCTGAAGCTAGCTCACAAGAAAGCCCGCAAACAGTTTGCTGAAGACAACCTGTCCAAGAGCATGAATGACTGGAACCACGTCCTGTGGTCTGATGAGACTAAGATAAACTTGTTTGGCTCAGATGTTGTCCAGCATGTGTGGCGACGCCCTGATGAGGAGTACCAAGAAAATTGTGTCTTGCCTACAGTCAAGCATGATGGTGGTAGCATCATGGGCCGGGGCTGCATGAGTGCTGCTGGTACTGGGGAGCTGCGCTTCATTGAGGGAAACATGGATTCCAACATGTACTGTGACATTCTGAAGCAGAACATGATGCCCTCCCTTCAGAAACTGGGCCCAAGGGCGTGATAATGACCCCAAACACACCGCCAAGATGACAACTGCCTTGCTGAGGAAGCTGAAGCTGAAGGTGACGGAGTGGCCAAGTATGTCTCCAGACCTGAACCGTATTGAGCACCTGTGGGGCATCCTCGAGCGGAAGGTGGAGAAGCACCATGTGTCTAACATCCAGCAGCTCCGTGATGGAGGAGTGGAAGAGGATCCCAGCAACAAACTGTGCAGCTCTGGTGAATTCCATGCCCAGGAGGATTAAAGCCGTGCTAGATAATAATGGTGCTCACACAAAATATTGACACTTTGGACACAGTTTTGACATGTTCACTTATGGTGTACTCACTTTTGTTGCCAGTTATTTTGACAATAATGGCTGTATGTTGAGTTATTTTTAGAGGACAGTAAATCTATACTGCTATTCAACAACACATTGACTACTCTAAAGTATATCCAATTTTCAGTTCTATAGTATTGTCCCTTGAGAAGATATAATAAAATGGTTGCTGAAATGTGAGGGGTGTACTCATTTTTGTGAGATACTGTATATAGTAGTATGTGATTTTGGATGCAGCCACTGTGATTTCCGTTGCAGTGACTGTCTTAATGAGTAAATCATTGAATCATTGACTCAATAGATTCATTTAAACACTGATTCATTCAGGAACAAAACACCACTACTGTGTGTTGCTCAAAGTCACAACATTCTGCAGCTTTGTTTTATAACAGAAATACATTAAAGTAAATGGCAATTTTGCATCTAAAATGTCAATTACTTAACTTCTGTTTAATCGAAAGCAATATTACACCATTTTTTTTTTTAATTTTTGCAGATTTATTAAAAAAGAAAAACTGAAACATCACATGGTCCTAAGTATTCAGACCCTTTGCTGTGACACTCATATATTTAACTCAGGTGCTGTGCATTTCTTCTGATCATCCTTGAGATGGTTCTACACCTTCATTTGAGTCCAGCTGTGTTTGATTATACTGATTGGACTTGATTAGGAAAGCCACACACCTGTCTATATAAGACCTTACAGCTCACAGTGCATGTCAGAGCAAATGAGAATCATGAGGTCAAAGGAACTGCCTGAAGAGCTCAGAGACAGAATTGTGGCAAGGCACAGATCTGGCCAAGGTTACAAAAAAATTTCTGCTGCACTTAAGGTTCCTAAGAGCACAGTGGCCTCCATAATCCTTAAATGGAAGATGTTTGGGACGACCAGAACCCTTCCTAGAGCTGGGAAGTGAGCTATCGGGGGAGAAGAGCCTTGGTGAAAGAGGTAAAGAAGAACCCAAAGATCACTGTGGCTGAGCTCCAGAGATGCAGTCGGGAGATGGGAGAAAGTTGTAGAAAGTCAACCATCACTGCAGCCCTCCACCAGTCGGGGCTTTATGGCAGAGTGGTCCGACGGAAGCCTCTCCTCAGTGCAAGACACATGAAAGCCCGCATGGAGGACTCCAAGATGGTGAGAAATAAGATTCTCTTGTCTGATGAGACAAAGATAGAACTTTTTGGCCTTAATTCTAAGCGGTATGTGGTGGCAGCATCATGCTGTGGGGGTGTTTTTCAGCTGCAGGGACAGGACGACTGGTTGCAATCGAGGGAAAGATGAATGCGGCCAAGTACAGGGATATCCTGGACGAAAACCTTCTCCAGAGTGTTCAGGACCTCAGACTGGGCCGAAGGTTTACCTTCCAACAAGACAATGAGCCTAAGCACACAGCTAAAATAACGAAGGAGTGGCTTCACAACAACTCCGTGACTGTTCTTGAATGGCCCAGCCAGAGCCCTGACTTAAACCCAATTGAGCATCTCTGGAGAGACCTAAAAATGGCTGTCCACCAACATTTACCATCCAACCTGACAGAACTGGAGAGGATCTGCAAGGAGGAATGGCAGAGGATCCCCAAATCCAGGTGTGAAAAACTTGTTGCATCTTTCCCAAAAAGACTCATGGCTTTATTAGATCAAAAGGGTGCTTCTACTAAATACTGAGCAAAGGGTCTGAATATTTAGGACCATGTGATATTTCAGTTTTTCTTTTTTAATAAATCTGCAAAAATGTGAACAATTCTGTGTTTTTCTGTCAATATGGGGTGCTGTTTGTACAGTAATGAGGAAAAAAAATGAACTTAAATGATTTTAGCAAATGGCTGCAATATAACAAAGAGTGAAAAATTTAAGGGGGTCTGAATACTTTCCGTACCCACTGTATATATTTTCAAACAGATACAGGCTATATTTGTACAGATCACTAAATATGTTCTCATTTGTTAATTCATTTCACCTGCAACCAAAATGCATTGAAAATTAAATTACAGTTACCATCTCACATTTCTTTAGGCAAGATTTTTTTTTTTCCTAATCTAATTAAATTTTGCAGATGATTTGCAAATATGCAAAGCTTCAGTCAAAAATAAGTTCCCCAAAACACACTCATGATCTGCAAGGTACTTTGTTCTTCAAATACGCTCTATAAATCACTCAGATTAACGCATTTGTCATTTGCATGTCAGTTTGCACATGAAAATGATCCACAGATCTCTGTCACAATAGTTCCAGGTATGCCTGTAAAAATATTTCCTATTGTCCCAAATGTAGTCTGTTGTTTAGGTTCCATAATCTTTTATGTCTCTTTGTAAGAGTAACTGCACTCAAGGTTTGCCAGCCGCTGTAAGATCACACCGACCGGCATATTCAGTTTGTTGAGGTATCAGTTGCTTGGCTAATGAGACCATATATAAGCATGGATTCTCTGGCTCCTGCTGGCTGCTCTGAGATAGATGATGTGCATTAGCTTTCCTGTGGTAAGAATAGAGAAATTTTCAGGGGGCCTGATGAAAAATTGCCCATTTGAAAGTGGGGCAGACAGTCTCTGCTCGGGAGACGGCGGGTTTGTCAGAGAGAGAGATTGTATGTTTGTGTGTGAGAGAGAGAGAGAGAGTGAGTGGGACTTTTCTTCTTGTGCTTGTTAATAAATTGCATGGCTATAATCAACATATTTATATTTAGAATATGTGTGGATATGCAAGTGCGTCACTGCATGTGTGCAAGGCCTCAATTATTTGTTTTTATTGGAGAAGTTGTTTATATATATCTCATGCTCAGTTGTGTACGGTTCTAATCAGGCCACCATTGGCTTGCAGAAAGCCAGAGATGAGATGGTGGAGAGTTAGTGTGTGATGGCAGCAGGTGTTTGTGTATATGAAGGTAATCAGGCTGGCTGACAGCTCTTACGCTGGGCCTGTATTAAGGCCCGCACCCTCGAGCAAGCCAATATATTTCCCAGGTGGACCAGAAGGTCAATTTCAGGATAGTTGTCGTACAGACAATAAGAACAGAGCAGAAACCTCTTTTGTCTTTCATTCTATTGTAAAAGGGAAAACAAAATAGCATACGATAGATAGATAGATGATAGATAGATAGATAGATAGATAGATAGATAGATAGATAGATAGATAGATAGATAGATAGATAGATAGATAGATAGATCGATAGATAGATAGATAGATAGATCGATCGATCGATAAGCCTGGTCTTATTGTTAATACATGGGTATTAATATGTAACTTTCAAAGACACAAAACATACATTTTTGTACGTTTAGAAAGGTGCTGAAACATACAATATAGACGTATTTATAGCACTAAAACGTAAAAATACTTATATATATGAATAATTTCCCTTTTATCGTTTTGTAGATAAATGTAAGATCCCTAAACCCCATCCCGAACTTAAACATACCCATTTTATACAGAATGTTAAAAGAATAAAACATAATGGACAGAAATGTGTAGGAAAATGACAATTTTAGTAAAGATATAACATTAAAATACTAATCCTAAACCTACCCATAACCATTTCTTAAAACTACTGTTACATTTCTTAAAACAGACAAACAAGCGTAATCACAATTAATTTATTGCGAAAATGTCAAAAGTGATACCAAAAGTAGTTCAAATGATGATGAGTTGCAGTCGCAGTTAGTGATGTGACATTTGAACGAGGCTTCGGAGCTTGTGTCGAGCCTAAATGGGCGCGATTCACCTTGCGTATCGGAATGCTCGAACCCCCAGATCTTACTTTATGAGTAGGTTTTCATTCAGACTTATTCAACTACATTTTTAGATACCCAGTTATACAAGTAATATGAAGAATACAAATTATTTCAGGAAAATAAAATATTTGCCATATGCAATTCATATGTGTACATTTTATTCTTTTGTTACATCATATTGATAATCATACTGGCATTAAATGCCATAGTTTAATGGGTACATTAATTTATCAGTGAGATAAATTCAACACACGCGCGCCCACTATTATGCTTTGATTTGAGCATGTAACATGAAACTGTGTGGTGGCTGCTTCGTCCGACGAAGCTTCTTTTTGGCTGCTTTATTTTTTACTAAACACCAGATGGCGCTGTTTTTGACACTCTCGAAGCTTTGAATCTTTTACTGAACCAATGAGGGAAAAGCCTCAGTGCTTCATGAGGCTTCATTTGCCCATCACTAGTCGCAGTCCTCTCTGGCAGTAATAGTTTTTTATAGGGTACAGAGCAGAATTTAACTTATTAATAGGGATGCACCGATATGATTTTTTGGGGCCGATACTGAACACAAACAATTATGGGCTGATACCGATATTTGTCACTTCCTCTCTTATTTGACATTTTTTTAAATAAGCAAAGTTCAAAAACACCTGCATTAAAATATACTTGCAGGTTTATTGCTGCATCATCAAATAATTTTTAATGAACATGGATTGGATCCATTTAATATTCAGCAGGCCTACATAAAGACAACAGAACAAAGATACATATGAAATAAACAGTGCTTTTTAGGTAGGTTTAATAGTTTTCAGGTACAGAAATAAAGTAAACAAATGTAAAATAACACTGCATATTGTTCACTGTATAAATTAAATACATATTAATCCTTCTTTATTGTAACAGACTTTGTGATTAATCTTCTAATTTGTTTTTGTATACATTTTAATATTTTTTGTAAGTTTAAATATGTATGAGATCTCCTTTAATAAGGTAGAACTCTTATTTTGACGGGTGTTCTCGTCTACGGTCTGAGGAGAGCACGCAGTTCTTCAGAGATATTTTGCAGATTTAAAGTTTGTCAGTTTATTAAGCATCCCCTGAAAAGGCATAAGATCCGTATGTATTTGTTTACTGTTAGTTGTAATAAGTGTTTTGTGTAATTCGCTGTATGTTGATGATAATGCAATGGAGAGAGAGAGAGAGTTTAATGCGCACTTCTTGTGCTCTGTAATGTTTAGCTTTTGTGGTGATTTGTTTGGAGTGAAAACGGACACAATAAACTTTATAAAACATCAGTAAAGGTTTGGTCATCATTCGGATGGGGTCCACTACACTTATGAAAGTTACGTAAGTTATTTAGTCAAGAATAGTGTGCAATCTTTTGTTATTTGATTAACTTTAAAGCACAGACAGCAGCGTTAGGATTACACAACAGGCATTATACAGTTAGGCACCTTCACGCAGTTAATTAATAAACCATTGGTTTGTTATATCTGCCTTTTTCCTGCTACAGCCGATATGCCGATGGTTGTAAATTAAGTGAAAATCGGCCGACACATCGGTGCATCCCTACTTATTAATCCATGAAAATATGAATCCGGCTTCTCTCCGTGAAAGCGCACACTCATTTCAAATGTCAGTCCACTGAAACATGGCATGTCGCAATCTGTGACAAAGCAGGTGAGAACCAATGAGCGTTCGATATCAGTGCCGTAAACCATGTAGTAACGCTTCTCGAGGGTGGCGCTACTTTCAAATTTGAATCATAACAAGCGCGGGCTTTGACTGTGATGGTCGCTGCTGCTGAGAATGAAAATGAAGATTGATGGATAAAGGGCTGAATTCGGATCTGTTCCTTACAAACATTTGGATTCTAAAAATTTGGAGTACAGCAAACATATAAAATGATTGTGATTTGTGAATGTATGTTGTGTTTTGGTGTATCTTATGGTTGTATTATCAGTCGCTAGGAGAAAACGCCTTCTGTGTCGCACAGCAAACAAACTAAATATTACAAAATGGTTCAACAATTACAGAAATTTTATTCATTTTAAGGTTTTGTTTAACATTATGGAATCCTCCGAAACGAGTTTGCAGCACAAGTCACGAACAGAAATGTTATTTCATATTAAGTAGATGAGTAAACTGCATTCAATAAATTCGACTAAAAACATGTAGCCTATTGATATGACAATTGAATACAACAGATTTAAAACATTAATGCCACAATTTTAATATTAATACATGGGAATTAATACACATTCACACTTGGATACGTAAATGATTTACATTTTTTTGCTGTTAATACTTAAGTATTTTTACTTTTTAGTGCTATAAATATGTCAATATTGTAAATTTTTGTGTGTATGAAAACGTAAGTAAATGTTTGTGTGGTAGAACCACACCTTACATAAAAATACACATGTATTCTCATTAGATCAGGTAGGATAGATAGATTTACAGAGTTACTGCGGTCTTGCCAGTTGAAATGACTCACTGTTCTTGAGTCATATGCAAACTCATATCTGCTGCAGTTTGTGTAAGTTACACAAACTTCTACATGTGTTTTTTTTTTTTGTTGTTTTTTCTGGGAAGGGAGCCAAAAATTGTTTAAATTATATGCATTTTAATCATATTTATTTAGCTATAACACTGGATGTATAATAATGTCTTCTTAAAATATTTTTAAATGACAGCAATTTACCATTAAGTAACAATAGGAAAAAATAGATGTAAAGATGCAAAAATAGGAAGAAGTTCAGTGAAGTACAGCAGGTAGCTATTCTGTGGAAAAAGAAACTGATAAATTCATATACTGTCTCCAAATCTGGTATTAGGTCTACTCCGAGAACCTAAAGGCTCAGTAATCCAAAGTCTGAAATCATATGATGCTAGTCATACCCAACACATACTAATTCACTGACAGTGCTCTCCAGTGGCTCATATAGTCAACATGTGAACTGTGATCCGAATCCTTTCCATGCCATGCAATTACATCTGTATCTTGAAATACTGAGAAGGACATACTCCAGACCCCATTTTTTCTTGCTGCTGTGGTTCTTTTTGCAATTTTCTGCAAATTCCTGCAAAGCTGCTGTCTATTGTGTACAGCAACAAATAAACATAAGAAAATAATCTGTATTATTGACTCTTCAATTGACGACACTCAAATACTAAGCACAGTTTTACTTCCACAGCCCCGAGGACCATAAGCCACATCTTTGCCCTCTTTTAATTAGTTCTCTGAGTTCATCTGTGAACAGTTTCGGCTATTGAAGCAGTAATTACTGCATTTATAAATCTGAAACTCATTCACTCTAACAGAATCACAATCAGTGCTAGCTAATCTCATCCAATCTCTCACATTTGGAGAGCGCTATAGTTTTCAGCTCCAGGTTTGTGTGCTGTTTTTAGCCCTGATTGGTGTATATTTCCATCATACACATCTACAAAGCTCTTCAGCCACAGTCAGAATCCAAGCCGTGTGGATTAGCAAAGCTTGAAATCTGCATTCAAAGTCAAAAATCTTTCAATGAGATGATCCACACACAGTTTTGGCATCTGGCTTTCTTGCGTCTGCCAGATTGGCACAATGCACCTCTGGAAATCTGCGGTAGGATCAAAAGAGGTGGGGGGCTTTAATAGAGAGTTTGTGTTGCCCTGGGCAAGAGGCTGATAATGCCACTCTCTTATGGATCCCTGGTGTAATTGCTGTAAAATAGCTTCTTGCGGAAATCGTTTGACTCATCAAGTGGTCCCTTGAATAATAATGGCCTCTTGTCTAATAATTCACATTATCACGCATGGTGGACAGTTTTTTTTTTTTTTTTTCCTGATAATATTTTTAAAAATTAGTACAATTAAATACCTGATCTCCTTATCGAATTGACACACTTGAAGTACTAGATCTGAGTTTATTTCTATATGCTTTCCACACTGATTCTCTCTGTGAAATAATACCATTTCTCTGTTGCTTGCTGAGCTCTTCTCGTGCACTAGTTTGAGAAGCTCTTTCCCTGTCATCCATATTCGCCATGCTAGGTGCCTCAGAAAGGACCCCTTTGATATACTCAGGCGCTTGTAGGGCAGCTCTCCAGCTGGCATTTGGGCCGGAAAAGATGAATGCCTCCTCACCTGGGCAGCACGCCTAATCCGTCTCTTTCATCCCAAAGAGAAGGAATAAGGAATCGGGGGGGGGGGGGGGATAGCAAAAAAGAGTGTAGGAAAAGAAGGATATGAAATGAGAAGAGAGAGATAATGATATTTAGTGCATCTGTTCTCAGCCGGTTTTGCGTGAGAATTTGTTTACATTACACATTAAATGGCAACCGTAATTTGTTGTACAAAGGTCAACATTGAGATGCATTAATATGACTTTTATTTTACGTTTCTTATTACTTACATTTTAATTTTCATATATATTTCATATAAGGATGATCTTGTCCATTTTAAAATTGATAGCCCATTTATTTACTAAATATACATTATTATTATTAGTTATCTTTTATCATTTGAATTCATAATTTTTTCCCCCGTCTGTGACCCTGTATCCACCAGTAGAAAAGCGCTGATTTTTAGAGTCTACACAGGTAGTTAAATTAGGGATAACTAATAGAGGAAAGTACAAAAGACATAAAAATCATTAAAATACCCAGGAGGTTAGAGAATAAAGTTCATTTTATATGAACTCTCCCTCTCTATCTGCTTGTTTGAAGTGCACTCCTAAATGGTTTTGGCCCCCTGCCTGGTTTTCATATTTCTTAGACTACTGCTGATACACATACAGTATACTGAACTCAACGTTGATTTACTGAATGAGTTATTAAGGACTGAAATTGAATACCACTGATTGAATCATTTTAAACAATACTTGCCTTGACTCAAGTCACCTATATAATGATAGTGTGGGATGTAAATCAAGTGGGTATTTTAACATTAATTCTGTCAAATTAAGCATAGAAAATTACATTCACACTTAAATAATATATTCTACATAGTTCAATATTTAAATAGAATACATTTGTGCTACATTAAGTATTATATAAATGTTTATAATATTTAACTAAGTGAAAGCACACATAAATTCTCACTGCATGCTGGGGGGCAAAAACCCAAACATTTTTTTAATTGCTTAAGGCATTATTAATGAGTCTTTCCTTTGCCTTATTTCAGACAAACCCACTTATCCAGTAACCCATGAACTAAATTTGTAAGATTAATAATTAAATTAAATGTGTTACATTACACCCCTAAAATAGAAATGGACTGTTATAGCAGCAACTAGTGTCATTAGCATAGAGAATTGTGGATGACTTGAATTTATATTTCATAAAAAAAAAATAAATAGAAAATATGTGGATTCACACTGCTCTTTATACAGCTTCATATTAAATACATTTGAAATAATAATAAAAAATGAGTAATACAGTAAATATGTGCTCAGAATTAGATTTTCTGGTTCTACTGTTTAACATTACCACTGATTGTTTGAACTGCAGTGTGTCTTAAAGGGTTGGTTCACCCAAAAATGAAAATTCTGTCATTAATTACTCTCCCTCATGTCGTTCCAAACCTGTTGGACCTTCATTCACCGTCAGAACACAAATTAAGATATTTTTGATCAAATCCGATGGCTCATTGAGGCCTGCATTGACAGCTAATTTACACTTTCAAACACCCAGAAAGGTACTAAAGTTATATTTAAAACAGTTCATGTGACTACAGTGCTTCAACCTTAATGTTATGAAGTGATAAGAATACTTTTTATGCACAAAGAAAATAACGACTTTATTCAACAATATCTAGTGATGGGCACTATGAATCATTTGTTTCGAATCAGTGGTTCGGAGCGCCAAAGTCACATGTTTTAAGTAAATGAGGCTTTGTTACATCATAAATGTTTCAAAATTTCAATGGTTTACGTGACTCTGGCAGTTTGATACTTGATCCGAACCACTGACTCAAAACAAAAGATTCGTAAAGCTTCAAAGCTTCATGAAGCAGTATTTTGAAATCGCCCATCACTAGATATTGTTGAATAAAGTCATTATTTTTGTTTTTTTTTGCCGCACAAAAAGCATTCTTATCGCTTCAGAACATTAAGGTTGAACCACTTTAGTTACATGAACTGTTTTAAATATATGTTTGGTACCTTTCTGGGCGTTTGAAAGTGTAAATTAACTTGCTGTCAATGCAGGCCTCACTGAACCATCGGATTTCATCAAAAATATCTTAATTTGTGTTCCAAAGATGAACGAAGGTCTTACGGGTGTGGAACGACATGAGGGAGAGTAATTAATGACAGAATTTTCATTTTTGGGTGAACTAACCCTTTAAGCTTGCCTAAATAACTTATATATTGACCCAATTTGTAATAAACAATACATCTTTAAACCTGCCATGCTGTCAGTTCATCACTTATTAATCTAACTATAGTTTAGCAGTATCTCTCTAAAGAAAAAAAAAAAAAGAAAAAAAAAAAAAAACTCAGACTTGTCCTCATTCTTGACTATTTATATACTTGTCATTAAAACACTCCAGAATTGGCACAGAATTACTTTATATGAAAGTGAGCCTGAAAAGGCACAGACGTGACTGACCCAGAGCCAATGTAATCAATCTTTAGCGCTCTTTAGTAGCAGATTTGAGGTTATAGAAACTGCATGTGTTGAAACTTGAATTTTCATTTACAGGTTATGATTATATTCTATTAATATCACTATAATATTCAGTATACTCATTGAATAAAAGACACCTACAAGGGCAGCACAACTTTCAATTTGTTAAGCAGCTCAAAAATCAATTAGTCTGGAACTATGAGCAATGAGGTTCAGTGGTGAACACGTATTCTTTCCATTATCGTCTGCAGAACAGCTTATATATGATACAGAATTCTGTTGCAACTGTTGCTTGTCAGATCGTATAAAATGAGCGGATGCGACATAAACAGTTTTTAATGTCAGACTTTATGATATGCATCTGAGACTGTGGTCATTATTGACAACATTAGCAGAATGTTTTAAGTAGTCTGTGTTTTTTTCTGACATCCTCATGCAAAATTAAAATGAAACAGTACAAGCCTAAGCAAATGCCCTGTGCTATAATGTCAGCAATGTTCGGCCTGGAAAAGTGTGAATTTGTAGACTGCTCATTTTTTAGAGCAAACTAAAGGTAATTTTGACTGCACAAATTGTACATAAGATATTTACGTTGTATACCATGATGACACTTTGTAAGAGGCTAGGATTCATCACAAATGCAGTTAGGTTAGCATGTCACAAAGCAAGCAAAGACTGACAATTTCTTCCTATGACGAAAGAAACAATTTGTTTCAGATGGCACAATTGTGGCCAGAATCGTAGAGTGTGCACCGGGCTTTAGCTGGAACACTTGTCAATCTGTTTCCAAAAGAGAGTAATCTATTATAGATTTTCTTCCCTTCATGCACGTACCACAAGAGAAACAAAGCGAGAGAGAGGGAAAAAAATATTAAAAACATTTTTCTTTATACTGTTGTGAATTAATCATTTGTCATTGTGTATGGGAGATGGTTATATGTTGATCTCAGAGGTTAAATAAAATAACAGGGAACAGATAAAAGAACTTGCTTTATGTTGTTCAGTGGTGATTTCATTCAGACTTAAGTCTGGTTCACACTGCCCTCACAAACAACAACTGATCCAACAAAACTCAACAATCAGTGGAATTTGGTGTTTGTTGGGGCAGTTTTAAGCTTGAATTGTATAGCATGCCCTTTTTAACATCCTGTCTCAAATAACTGCCATCAAAGAGATTTGTTTTTCTTGTGATGTAGCCATAAAAAAAAAGAAATGTTTACATAGAATGTAACAAGGCACATGAAGTTAATAAACACAGCAATGTGCTGTACCTCTCCCATGAGGTCATAACAAGACACAAAGTCCCCGTCTCTAGCTTCAAGGACACCATGGCCATTTCTGTTTTCCTGCGCTCTCTTGAACCCTTTTGATTTGTATCTGTATTTAAAATGAAAGCACTTTATGATGCACATCATTATCGACCGCACTGTGCATGTATTCACTCCCCAGCACATTATAAAACAAGACTTTGAACATCCATGTGTGCTGCAAATTTGTGACAGTGGACAAATTTGGTCATGGTACTTCTCAAAGAAGAGGTCTACAATACCTGGAGAAAACTAACTGTTACCTTTCCTATTCCTCTCAATGGAAGTATATGTGATATGAAATGTCAGTAGTTGTTACTAATATTAGTGAAATGTAAGAATTCGCAATACCAATTTCAATATTAAAGATAAAAAATTTGCAATCTGCCTATGTTGTGACATACTGTTTCAATTGAAAATACTATCTCAACAGCAATTTATGAGCACTATCTGTTATTTGCTTTTGGGATCTGAAGGAGCGTTTGGACCCAGAAACAGTGAAACTGTATATTGTAACCATCAGTTCTTTCTCCTTCTCCTACAGTCATGACTTTTTGTTTTCTCTTCTCTTACCCCCCTTATATTTGGGAAACAGGTGGATGATGAAGGAACGTGAAGCCTTGTGCTGTGAAGCATAACTGTGAGTTTCTGTGGTTTCATGCTCACACTGAGTCCCAAAGTCCCAGCCCTGTTGTTAGCCACTTAGCTTCAGCATCACACAGGAGTGCAAGTTCACTCTGCTGTGTCGAAAAAACATAAGCATCTTTCTCCCAGAGAGATCTCCAGCCTGATTCACACCCAGAGTCAAATGCTTATGGAAGCATTTCTGGTCAAACAACCATGGCTGTACCACCCTCACACTTTTACATGCGACCTTGGCCATCTGTTGTGGACAACAGCTATTATTTGCTATGAGGTCCATTTCCACCTGGTATTAAGATGCGTTTTGGTCGATCAGATCACAAGTGGACAAGGGAGACACATACCCGTTTGCACCTGTTATTTTAATCTGTCTCTTTTGTCCACTTTCAACCACTTCTGTCCTGATTTCTTCGAGGGGAGGGTCTAATGGTGGGTAAATGTATGTTTTTTTTTTTTCTCCAGATGTTTCGATCTAATGGACAAAATAAGCTTGCGTAATTTAAATATAAACACGCCCAGAGATGACGGAAAAACATACGGAGAGCATCAGCTTTCTTTTCTGCTCTAATAGCCACAATACCACACCGAACGCTGTGAAGTGGTGAGAATGGTGATAGAACATTGTGCTTGGTATGTTTGTCATCTTCAAATCAAACTTGGGTCTTCAGCTGACAAAGTTTAAATCCTGTCTGGCTAGCACAAATCTTTTGTGGCTTTTCGAATGCATTCGACCACATGAGCGTTTACACTACGAAAGCAATCTGGTCGAATGCATTTTCGACTACCTCAAAAAGTGGTTGAAATTGGACAAGCTCAAAATGTTTTACACCCCATTTACACCTGTATTTAGTGTCGTCCACTTGTGATCCGATCGACCAAAATGCATCTTAATACCAGGTGGAAACAGGGCCTTAGTGCTCATACAAATCTATGCTTAAAGTCACAATGAAACGGAAGTTTCATTCATCCATACTGCAACATACATCTGAGTGTAGCAGATTATAGAAAGAGAAAAAATGTATGGTGGGGACTTGGTTCTATGCATTGGTTATTGATTGGATTTTGAGTGAGCATTGCATTAAAAATTGAAGGCAGATAAATGCGAGCTTGTTTGTCCTGCATAGAGTACATCACCAGAGAGAAGTCTGTTGTTTTCACCAAGTCCATATATGATATTTCGATTAAACATTACAAGGTCAGAACATTTGTAAGAAAAAATTAACAAGCACAGATAAAATTTTTACAATAAGATTTATAACATGCATTTAGAAAATAGGGTGAATTTACATTTCATTCCAACTTTAAAGGTGAAGAGTAAAATTTCTTTGTCACGTACAATTGGAAAAAAATAAAATAAAATTTCGAACAGGTTCCATACACTCCCTCCATCAAACGGAGCACTGTTTTGATAGCACTTTTGTTTGTACTTTTCAGGAGAGTCAGCTTACAAATAGCTTATAGTTGTCTCTGCATATTAAGCTGGGATAGAAGAAAGTATTTTAACACTGAAAAATGACACACTTCACCCTTAAGGATCCACTTTATAGCTCAATAAAACAGAAGAGCTGAGAGTCACCTTTCACAGGAAATTAGGAAAAGAAAAGTTCAGTGTTATGCAAATGTACCTTAAGTGTTCATGTTCACTGGGACTTTTCACAACTTATAAATCTTGATGGCCTCTACAGCAATTATAGATTTTGAAAACAATCGTGAAGACACTTTCTCACTGTGTATTTCCAGAATACATCACAGGAGCATTTCCATGGGAACAAAAAAGACAGATTATTCTCACTTTTGGTGGCCTATAGACCTTAATCAGGGTAGAAGACTTTATAATTGCGTGTGCTGTATAAAGGTCATAGATCACATGTAATTTTTTTTAAACTTTGACTGTTTTGTGGAGTTTTTGTCTACTGAAAGTCTTTTAAAAAGATGTTTTGTCAGCTGAACAGTCTGTACGCTATTAAACTACAGTACAACCCATTGAACACACTGTACTTCTATTCCTCACAGCCTTCGTAAGCCTCACTTTCCATTCCTGTCAAAAATTAAATATGGAGCTACCCTGACTATGGTATATTACAAATTGTTCTTGTTTTCTCATTGAAACAATTCAGAATACAAATGAGTCTTGTCTTTTTACTGAAACTAATTCAGGTTTTTGGATGAGAGGGATCTCAAGCCCCTTTACTGTGACCCAGAATACATTGTGGTTATTGTGGAAATGTGCCAGTATGAAATAAAGTCTGAACTGGAGAATGTGCTTAAAATCCATTCTTCTGTCCTCTGCCAAAGCTGAAACTCATCAGACATTTAAAAACATGTGTCTTTGATGTTGCAGTTTATAATGCAGAGAAGGTAACGGTCCATGATGTTCCTTCATCTGTCATTTTTATTGATGCACATGTGTTCTGAATTACTTTCTGGAGACAGGGTGCTATTTCAGCTGGGAGTATATTTACCACTGTCTAACACACTCTGTATTTCTATCCCTTGACTGTCTTCTCTATTATTATAAACTATACCATATGATATACCAACTACCATGGCATTTTTGCCTTGCATTTACTTCTTTGCTTCTCAGCACTCAAAAGCCTCTCGATGAACACAGAGAATGAAGCTCTCACTGTTTAACATTCAACAGAATGTTACAACATATAACATTCTCTTAACCCTTGTGTACTGTTGCGGGTCAGTTTGACCCGTTTTGATTTTTGAGTTGTCGGAAACATCAGTTAACCTATGTTTTCTCATTTAGGGTCATGAACATGCATGCATAGTTTCAAAACGCTGATGTGTTTTGTCATACACCCTTATTTTTAGTTCCTTTGGTGATGTTCGCGGGTCAATTTGACCCGCATATTTTAATGTTCTAAGGCAACTATACAGACCCAAAATAATACCATGTCTTGATTATATTTTATTTTAGTTTTTTACTACCCTATGAAGCTAGAAAAGGAGCTTTTCCTCATTTATTTGAATACAAAAAAAATATTTTGTGAGCTATCATTTCTTTTTCCAATCTATCTGAAATACTATCTAACCTACATTGTTTTTCTGTAAATTTTGTGACTTTTTCTCATTTAGGGTTATGAACATGCATGCAAAGTTTCAACACTCTGATGTGTTGTGAAATGTGCATAAAGCAATTTTATACGTTCATACTGTTTAAGGATCAATTTGACCCATATAGACAGCCAACTATTCAAAAGCAACTACAGACCCAAAATACAAAACACTTCCATGTTGTATGTCAGAACTCCTCAACTCTAGTTCTGAAGTGCCAGTGTCTTACTGAGTTTAGCAGCTTTTTATTTTCAAAGTATGTGAAAATATAAAGCTGTTTTACCTGTTAATTGTCTGTCCCACTTTTTGAGCTTAGATATGAAAATTACTTTTCTAACTTATATTGTTAAAAATCTGGAATACTTCAGAGCACAGATTTAAGTTTGGTATCTTTTTAAAGGGAACACTTCACAGATTATTGTAGAAGTAAAAAAGTTATAGAAGTTTGTATATGTATATACTTATGGACCATAAGTGGAGTTGCCAGAAATCGAAAAGTGCATGAGGGTTAAAGCTGAAAACGAAACCACAGAAATCAAAAGGAGCTGTAATAATAGTTACATCACTTTAAACATTGTGCTCTGAGAACAGCTTGAAGACTCGAGAAAAAAAAAAAAAAAGCACAAGGTTAAGGCATCTATCTGTCTCTCGGTTCATATCTGATATTAAATAGAGAGTAAAAATTGAAACAACTGGAGACCCTGTGGGCCCTATCATACACCCGGCGCAATGCGACGCCAAGCCTGACGCAAGTGTTTTTTTGCTAGTTTCAGCCCAACGCAGTTATCATTTTCATATCCAGCGCCACGTTGTTTAAATAGCAAATGCACTTGCGCCCCATGTTCACCCAACAGGGTGTGCTGGTCTGAAAATCAGGTGTTCAGGCATATTGTTGGCGTGTTGCTGTTCTGGAGAAGCGTTCAGTTTTTCCACTTGCAAATTCCACCATGTAAATAGCAAATCCGCCATGGTGCAAGCGCAACTGGCTTTTAAAGGGAATGGGAGATGAGACTCTGATAGGTTTATTGCACGTTACGCCCAAAATACACCCATGACTCATTAAGAGAGGTACAACCCTTTTCGACCATTTTTTCCATCGTTAAACTAGAAAAGTGCACCTGCACCATGCCCTTTAGAAAATGTGCTTAAAATAGGGCCCTGTATCTTCAAGTGCCTATTCTCCTCTCAGTAGAATGAGTAAGAATGAATAATGTAATTCAATAAGGATAAAACAGAGCTGATATGTATCATATATATTTATAATATTTATAAAAATAAAAAATATATTTGTTAAAGTACAATTTATAATAAAATATAATACAATTTGGTTATATGCTGATTGTGAAAAATCACTAGACATGGAAGTATCCTAATTCTAATCGTGTCTCAGGAACAAAGCAATAGAGCCGTTGGAGACCAAAGAAAAGGACTGGAACTGGCACAATGGCCTAGATAACAGTCTGAGCTCAAAATCAAAGGGACATCAAAGGGAGTTCCTCAGGGTCTAAGTGTTGGTCCTGTGCTAATTTTGTGGGCTGAAATTAACACTCTTCTTTCTTTTCCAGAGACTGACACTAGTTTACTCTTGGGTCTGGCCAAATGAGCACCAAAAAACTAAGAAACTGTTTACAGTGCTGAATTGTGCTAAATATTTCCCGATCTTCAAGGAGAAGGAGCTGGATGAAATATTCTGAATGATCAATCTACAATCTGAATAGTGATGCAGCCTTGAAGTAAACCACTCCATATTCGTTCATCTGGCCAGAGGAGAACTGGCCCCTGACTGAACCTGGTTAATCCCAAGGGTTTTTTTTTTTCTCCATTTCTGTCACCTATGGAGTTTAGGTTCCTTGCCACTGTTGCCTTTTGGCTTGCTTAGTTGGGGACACTCTATATTTGGCAATATTATTGATTTGACTGCACTGACACTATTAGATGAGAAATGAACTGAGTTGGATGATGACATCACTCTTTTTTCCAGAGCGGCTTTATATATTAATTGAACTCATTCCATAATTAATTAACTTACAGATATTGAACCAAACTGAATCAACACTGAACTGATTTCAACTGAATAATGACTATTTACTATTGTCTTTTTAGAGCTGCTTTACAGCTTTGTTTGCATCATTGAGATGCCTTGTCATGCAATGTGCCATGATGTGTATGTATGCCTTTTACATCTTATGAATGTGCGCATGTTTATTTACTTACATTATATGAATTGGTCAATGGACCAGTATTTACTAAAACTTTGCCAATTATTAGCTTTTCTGACATGTATATCAGCTTTCATATGTCATCAAAGCAAAAGCGACAATTATGCTTGGCATGTGCACTTTTGTTTTGTTTGCAATACATGTAATGCATGTGTAAAATGCATGTGCATGTAATGAATGTGTGAATCGGATTGCAAATTTAGGGTTCATATAAACAACTTTCAGAATCTGAAATCAGATTGGATTCATTTGGATTGAAAATATGTCTGTGTGTAAACATACCTAATGTTTTTCACATAAGAATTTTTTTTAAACTTTGAATCTTTTGATTTAGCTGTTTATTTTTTAATAATTTATTTAATTCTAAAAATCTTGGCTCACTGTAGTGTAAAACTGCTAAAAGTCTGCAACAGTTAATGGATTGTGAAAACATCTGTTGAACTATTAATATGGCTTATGATTGTTTTAGTGATTTGTTTAGTAATCTTAAACAGCCTGGAGCTGCTGATAGCAGATGAAAGCTCTAAGCAAATGTCTCTCTGAAGCTGCTCCACCTCCCAATCCTTCATATTTTGAGTCAGACAATACACAGAGACAGACTGATACTTCATCTTTAAGGCCAGTGCGGTGTCTTTGCTGTTGGTGGGTGCGATGAGAGCTCTGTTAACTCCGCTAAAGCTCCCATTAAAAAAAGCGAAGCCTCAGGGCCAAAGACACTGCTGATCGGATGTGCAGAGACAGTGCACTAACCCGCTGAAAACCCTGTCTGTGGTCCAGCTGACTGAACACCGGGCATGTTAAGCTATTGGTATTATGCTGTGTGTGTATGTCAGTGTTTGTTTATGTGCGTGCCAGTGAAATTATGTGAGTAATGTGACACCCCCGAGGCAAGCGTAAGATAGTAATGGCTTCTCTCAGTATTTCTGAAACTCAAAAAGGGTCCCAGAGGACACTGGATCAAGAACAGACTAGTGTCATCACAAGTGCAGACACCAGAGCCTTGGGTATTTTCAATATCTCTGTTTTTATTAAGTTTTTATAAAGAGATATTTGAGTAAAATAACAGAGGAGCGAGTTTCTGGAAGTTCAACAAATAAATCTTTCATTAGAGTAAACATTTGGTAATATTGTATTTTTATGAACTAACATTACTAAATGCTGTAAATATGATATTGCTCATTGTTAGCTCAAGTTAACTAATGTATTAAGTAAAATTAATGAATGGGGCATTACTGTAAAGTGTTACCAAACATTTTACTGGAATTTCAGCTTAAAGACTTTTAATAAATCTAATAAATGCAACATGTATACTTTGTTAATTAAGTTATATGTTTACAAAGATTGAAACCTAAAGGAAAAATAAAACATTTATACTGTTGATTTTAATTTATATCACATTAATTTTGTGGTATCCTGCAGTTTTGCATCTGTCAGGTACTGTCATGTCCCAATGCATCCGTCACACTTTCGGAAAATTACCTGATCCATAATTAACCAGTGATAAGGTGTTAGTACTGTAAGTACAAACAACCTATGATCGGCCTATATTCAGGCTACACTTTGGGAATAAATGTATCCTTAATCAAAAATTAAAAGACTTGGATCTGACAACAGGTAAATGAAATGAAATAAACATTGTAGTTATTTACTCACCCTAATGTTGTTCCAAACCTGCATGACTTTCTTTCTTCTGCAGAACATAAGAAGATATTTTGAAGAATTTGCTCTTTTTCATGAAATTATTTGCCATTAAATTGGCTTTAAAAAATTACTCTGAGGTGGCCACAAAAAGATCCATTGTCTATTATCAATAGTGTACTAGCAAATTGTGTACATACACTATATTGTCAAAAGTTTTGGGACACCTGCCTTTACGTGCTCATGAACTTTAATGACATCCCATTCTTATTCCGTAGGGTTTAATATGGAGTTGGCCCACCCTTTGCAGCTATAACAGCTTCGACTTTTCTGGGAAGGCTTTCCACAAGGTTTAGGAGTGTGTTTATGGGAAATTTTGACCATTCTTCTAGAAGCACATTAGTGAGGTCAGGCAGTGATGTTGGCAAGAAGGCCTGGCTCACAGTCTCTGCTCTAATTCATCCCAAGGGTGTTCTATCGGGTTGAGGTCAGGACTCTGTGCAGGCCAGTCAAGTTCCTCCACACCAAACTCGCTCATCCATGTCTTTATAGACCTTGCTTTGTGCACTGGTGCGCAGTCATGTTGGAACAGGAAGGGGCCATCCTCAAACTGTTCCCACAAAGTTGGGAGCATGAAATTGTCCCCCCTGCACCAAACTTTACACTTGGCACAATGCAGTCAGGCAAGTACCATTCTCCTGGCAACCGCCAAACCCAGACTCGTCCATCGGATTGCCAGACAGAGAAGCATGATTCGTCACTCCAGAAAACACGTCTCCACTGCTCTAGTGTCCAGTGGCAGCGTGCTTTACACCACTGCATCTGACGCTTTGCATTGCACTTGGTGATGTAAGGCTTGGGTGCAGCTGCTTGGCCATGGAAACCCATTCCATGAAGCTCTCTACGCACTGTTCTTGAGCTAATCTGAAGGCCACACAAAGTTTGGAGGTCTGTAGATAATGACTCTGCAGAAAGTAAGTGTTTTAGGCTAAATGGAGGGGTAAAACTGAAAGAAACTGCTGTTCTATCTGTTCTGCCCAACAACCCCACAAAGCAAAACACTGTTGCATACAGGTAAGAATCCCAGCAAGCAATTTTGCATTTAAAAGACATCTAATAGCCATCCAAAAACAGCTCTGATATCTAGGCTAAAACAAGGCAAATTTAATAGACGTCTAACCATAGAAATGAAACTAAACACCTTGTAATCACTGTTGACTTTGCTTACGTGATAGAATATCATACATCTCACAAGTTATTTTGGCAAAAACGACATGTAACCAAATTTTGGCTAGAAGTAGGTTACTTATATTGGACTATATTGGGTCTATAGTTAACTGAGACAGAAGGTGAAATGAGGTGAAATGACGGCTATTGCTTGCTGGGAAGGCTGCTAGTGTTATATCTTGTTCCATTTCCAAGATTAGACATAATAAGATATAATTTTCAGTAATAAACTTACCCTTACGGTAACTGCGGAAAATGTAGTTTTCATGAAGGCTGGAGCTGTCAAAGGTCCGCCGGATGGCGCGTTTTGCTGACAAATAAACATTAATTTCTCTGTCCAGATAACACACAGAACGAGTAAACATTGTTCATTTACATTTACTACAGACATTTCAACAATACAAAGCAGGTTGAAAATCGGTGAAGTTACACTTTAAGTCGCGTAATTTCAGTAAATCAGTTGGTCTAGTTCACAAAACCCAGATGGTTCCCATGGAGCATCACTGTATGGAAAAGTGACCAGTGTATTCTTTACAATGGTTACTTTTGTGTTCCAGGGAATAAGAAAATCAAATGTTCATTGTTCTTGGTAAACTATTCCTTTAATAATACGAAAATAAACAAACCAAATAGTTCTTATACTCAAAAATCTATTAGATAATCAAGGCTGATTATTGTCATGACCACAGTATCTTGCTTTGATGATTAAACTGAAGTGTTATCTTTCTAATTTCACATGTATCACACTGTATCATTTTGTTGACGTAAACAGCAGAATCCTAGGGACTTGTCAACATCAATATCTCTGAGCTGATATTACTCATCCATGTTGCAGAACTCAGAGCATTAAGTGAAGGATGTTATGTAGGCTTGCACTCCTACGGGATTGTGTTATTCACCCATGCTAAATGCTGTTACACCATCCTCACTCATACTGTAGGTGCGCCATGAGTCAACACCATCACTGCCCGAATGACTCCATTAATAACGTAAAGACATCTGCTATATTTACAACATTTCAAACAAATTTGCCAAAGTATCAAGCTGTTGAAATAACACTTAGAATAATCCACTTTGACAACATTATTTGGGGAAAAAAAATATGTGTTCATACAGCTTAGTTTGTCCATTTGTCAATTTAAAAAAATTGACAACATTGCGTAATTTTCAATCACTTTGATCAAAACAATATTCTTTGTTGGATGTTAAATTGATTTGGACAAACTAGGCTGCTAACACATCATTTTCATGCCTGTGAATGCTGACACTGCAACAGTGGCATTGTATTTAATTGCTTAGGACAAGTTGTTTGTGTAATGAAAATATTTGCAATGTTTTTTTTTTTTGTTTTTTCTTTTATAGTATATACAGAACATATAATAATATGCAAGTCATGACTTGGCAGAAAAAAACTCAACCGCACAGAATGTCAAAAGCACTCCACTGATACGGCAACATGAAACTAATAGTAAGAGATCCATGTCGAAAAACAGAAGATGAGGAGCTTCAAGAAGAATCACATTTATAACATTACATACAATTAATTAAAAAAGTATCTAAAATGAGCAAAAAAGACTGACATTTGTAATGGAATAAAGAAATGACTATTCTGTTTCATGCTCTTCATCATTCATTTCCCATAGAATTATGATGGCTGGTTTTCCAATAATATTTAGATAAAATTATTATTATTTTCATTCTGACTACTAACAGTCTATTACCACTGTGTCTATTAACACTGTTCCGCATGGTGAATTCTTGCTGGCATGCAGTTGCATGTGTTACGCTCATGATGGAACAGTATCAGAGTGATCTTGGAGCTAAAAAAAAAAAAAAAAAACTCCTTGCCCCAGGCAAATCATGCAGTTCTGCTGCCACTTCACACCATTCACATATTCTGCCTCTGACTATGTAATACTGAAATAAAGACAAGAAAATGTATCCATCCTAGATAATTAAACCTAAATTTTAAGCATAATATCCTGCTTCTTGAGCTTTGTCTTTGGTAGAGGATGTGTGGTAACTGTTGTGTTTTGTTCCTGAAACCCTGGATCCTCAGTGGGTGTGACAGACTGTATGACTGCAGCAGTGGCCAAAAAAGGACTGACATGTTAGAACTCACAGCTCTGCTTCACTATATCACACTCTGAAGTTATATCACTGGAGGAACAGTCATTGACTGTAGAAGGTCAAAGAGTACAAGCAATCTACACGTCATTCACACAGGCACAGGAAATGAGTGGTACATAACTTCATTTGTTTGTTAATAGCACAACATGCCTGGCAAGTACATTATGATATAAACATGCTGTGTTGGGGAAATAGACTACCCAGGATGTCTTCCTGTCTAACATTTTCCCTATATGTTGCAAAAAGACATGGAGTCAGTCCTAACAAGGTGTATGTGTGTGTGTGTGTCGGTTTGGGGATGCTCAGAGAGAGGTCACTCACCTGCTCCCTATAAATTCACTCCATCCGGCCCAGTGATTTTTACCACCAAGTTTGGTTTGGACCAGCATTGGTGTCGGTGCAATTAATTTTAAGGTAGCTTGAGCTGTAAATTCTCATTAGATTAATAAAAGTTTCTCTATTATCAACCTAATACTTTAATGTTAAAGGGACAGTGCCCTCAAAAAAAATTTATTCTACCATCATTCATTCACCCTCATGTTGTTTCAAACCTGTATGGCTTTCTGGGTGCTTCTCAAATGGAAGACTCAGGCTGCGTCCTAGTAAGGCTGCATAACTTGACTGCCATGTCATCAAGTGCTGCTAAAGGTGTCTCAATTTGAAGAATCCTTGGAAGGCAGACTTCATTTTGCATCCTTCATTCAACTCATTTTGATGGATGCATTGTGTATCCTTCGCGTCCTTCAGCCACCCACAATCCATTTAACATGTAACCCCTTTTAAATTAAGGTAGTTAACAGACTCTTAATTTGAGGGGGGAAAAAAATGTAGTAACTACTGTTCTCTGCTAGAGGGCATTTATTCGTGAAGAATTAAATAATTAAGAAAGATAGGAGCGGCCATTTTATAAAGGAGAGAGCAAAGAGAAAGGCCCTGTCCTGTAAAAAAAAAAAAAAAAAAAGTAATAGAGGAGTGAAAAAAAGGAGTTTTAAGTTCTTTTCCAGTGAAATTTGAGGTAAGAAACATCTTTTCATACTTTTATTTCGTAAAACTCCGGTAAGTGTTTCGTTTTCTGTTGTTGTTTTGTGATCGAATATGCGTTCAATTAAAGATGTATAGAAATATGATCAAAAACGAACTGATGATAAATAAATATTGAAATATACATATTTGTGACGAAGAGCTAAAGGTCATGGGTGTGGCATATACAAAGTGATGGCACTTAGTACAGAATCTGCTGCTTATGATTTATGGGGATTAAAAAAAAGAGTGGGTGGATGTGTATCATTATAGGGTGGTTGTACACACACTGCCAACATGCATTTATGTTCAAATGGCATGTATGTATGACATTCATTTGTTCTATCTCATGTTTGAATCATACAAGTATAAAATGTCTGTTTAATGTTAAATTATGTTTCATTAAAGTTCGGGAGCACGTGCAAATAATGTATCTAATCGACATGTCATCAGCAATTAACATGTCTATCCTATCAGCATGAGAGGAGGCCTATACACCGTCGACTACGTTCCCTGACAGTTTTTAGAATCCCTCCACCACCATGACTCATCACTCTTTGCTGGTTCTTACCAAAGCCAGGAATACAGGGGGGAGTACTTTGGGTTCGGGCCAAATCCCGGGCCCGGAGCCCTCTCCTCGGACACCAAATATGTTTACCATCTGACTTATTTGTAAGTGTGAACTCATGAATTAGATGGGTATATTTTCCCAGGATTTTCTTTGTAAAATAAATTAATATACAGTTGAAAAAAGAAAAGAGAAAGATCTATAATTTCATGTTACATATCTGTTGTCAATTCAGATAAAGTGACTGTGAAGGAGCGATGTGTCTACATTATGCAGGTTGGTTTTTTTGTCTCCTGTTGATGCGTACTTCCTGAGTCAACCTTGAACGGTGACCCAACAGTGTCTAATTGATGTCATAACGCATCGTTCTCTGGAGTGAATTCAGTACCCTTAATCTGTCATTAATCCCTGGATACAGATAAGAGAATAGGGGAACAAGGAAAAGACTCTCCGAACAGTGTTAGGGAAAATATTTCTTTTGTTTGTCATACCAACAGGGCTGATTGTGTTCCTTCTTAGTTCTATGTTTGCAAACTTTGATCTTATTTTATTTGATGGTCCCAATACATTACTTTTCCTCTTTCACAAGTTGTAGTGAAATTGCTGTCTCAATTCCTCAAGACGTTCAATATAGTGATGTGCTACTGTGCCCATTCAGCCTGATCTGTTCATTTCGAAACCCAGACTAGAGTGTTGCAACAGGTTACACAGACATGTCAATTCATGAAAAAGAACTGATGGAAAACGAGTCACCAGTGAGCTTGTCTTGAGTTCATTATGAAAAAGTAAGGCAAAAATATTTTTTTCTGAGATGGAGGCATATACATGTTATCTTTTGTTTTGGTGTAAATTAATCACTTGACACTAAACTGCCAATAATGTAAACCACTGGGAGACCTCAGATGCTTGTTGTTTACTGAATTGCATTAATAGAAAGCCAGTTAAAATAAAGATTTTTAATACAAAATATTTTTCCAAAATTAAGTTTTAATAGTATTTTCTTGCCGTGACCATGCGGAGGTGGAAACGTGTGATGCACACTACTTGACCGTCTCATTCTAGCATTTAATGCTGAGGAGGACTCTAGCCTAGAAGACTCAGAAAGACTGGACTAGGAAGAACGCAGCCTTCCATTTGAGAAGCACCCTCTTTGTGAAACACAAATGGAGATATTTGAGAAATTTCAGTGTCTATACAATAAAAGTCAATAGGATCTGATGTTCATTGGACCCCAACGTTCTGCAGAATATCTTCTTTTGTGTTCTGCGATTAAAAGAAATACATACAAGCTTGGAATGACACGAGGGTGAGTAAATGGCGACAGAATTTTTGTTTTTGGAAGAACAATCCCTTTAAACAAGATTTTCGAGCTATTAAAATGGCCTTACGTGAGGGTTAAAGGTCAAGTTTTAGTGCTGCTAAAAATAATGACAGAGACAATGATATTCACAGCTATATTTGGGAAATCCAAAGTAGAGACAGGAGGTGAGAGACATGCATAAAAAAAAAAATAGTGTACTGTCAGACCTTCATTTAAGCAATTATCTTTTTATTTTTATTTCATAGAAGAGTACTACAGATTAATTAGTATCTAAGGGACATTTTAAAGATTTCTAGCTTTTATGTTTTCCAAGGACATTCTTTTAGCAAGGGCTTTACTGTACTTAGATGAATGAAACAAAGTTCATGAGATGAGATTTAGTTCAATGAAACTGCCCATTCGATAAATTAACCCAGGAACTAATATTTTTATATCAAGGCCCTTGCAGAATCACCCTGCTGTGCTGAGTAATGGCAGTCAAGCAGCAACGGCACAGAGCTCTCCACCCCTGCAGCTCGTGCTCAAAAACGTCCCATAATCCTCATTAAGGTCTGTCTAATGACTACTTACAATTCAATAGGGATCTATTATCAGTCATTAAACACAAGGTCTTGTGCGTGACTAATTGGATTAATTTCTGTGATAAATAGGAAAACAAAATTTGTAGCAGCATTGTCTTTCTGCGAACAACAAAAACAAGCTACAACCATTGATTCTACAGTTGCATCTATTCCACAATTAAGTTATAAAAAATGCTTCGGATAGCAGGACTATATAAAATTATATTATGCACTCAACAATGAATCTAAAATGGTGTCATGCATATTCTTTGTGTGTAATTAGATGTTAAAATGTGTGGTTGTACTCATAACAAATTAATTGCTACCCACTATTGTCTTATTACTTCTCATTTTGCTCTTTTTTCCCTGTTTACGTCATTTTTTTTTAGGTTTCTTGTTGGTTTTTGTGTGCAAATCTTGCACGATAGTTCAACTATTAAGATGTACTGTAAATAGCAGTTTCATTAACAATACATCTTCGAAGACTATAAGGAGTAATGTCTGTTTTCAAAACACCATTACTCAGAGGCTGTCAGTAACATATTATAACATATTATTAATATGTATTATAAGCTGGAACTTGTTAAAGCTGGCATAAAATAGAAATTCACCCTATCTATTTTCTAAATGCATGTTATTGATCTCATTGTGAACAATTCATCCATGCAAGTGTTACATCCAATCAACAACTAATGGACAGAACCAAGTCCCACCCTACATTTTTTTCTTGTTTTTGAATATTCTTCCTATCACTAGGATGTACCATACAGAAGAAACAATCTGTCACTACTTACATTGTGACCTTAAAGGCAAATAAAATAAAAAATAAAATGCTTTGTTCCTGATTTAGAATAAATGATATAGTCAGAAATACAAACTGCTTCCATACTTGAATGATACTTTGGCAGGTTGATCTACATCAGTCTAGTTCAGTTTAGTTTAAAAAACATAGTCTAAAGTCTAATCTCAATGTAATCTAAAGTCTTAAAGGGACAAAAATGAAAATTATCCCATGATTTACTCACCCTCAAGCCATCCTTGGTGTATATGACTATCTTCTTTCAGACGAACACAATCAGAGATATATTTAGAAATATCTTTAGTCCTCCAAGGTTTATAATGGTTGTGAATGGGGGGCCATGTTTTGAAGTCTAAAATAATGCATTCATACATTAAAAAAAGTAATCCATATGACTCCAGTGGGTTAATAAAGGCCATCTTAAGCAAAGAGATGCGTTTTTATAAGAAAAATATCCATATTTAAAACTTTCAAATATCTAGCTTCTGGCTATTTTGGAAGTTTTGGAAGATTTCGATATAAGAGAAGAGGAGCTTCAGTTTGTTGCACAGCCCTATTTGTTTGAACCGCGAGAGGCGTCTAAGCTTACAATACTCCTACATCCTGCGTCATACATACGCTTCAGAGGATTACTCATTTGGCGCAAGTCGAATTGTGCATTCTGCGTACGGTTGTCTGCCGGAAGCTAGTTAATTTTAGATTATAAAGTTTTAAATGTGGATTTTTTTCTTACAAAAATGCATCGCCTTGCTTCAGAAGGCCTTTATTAACCCCTGGAGTCTGGATTATATTTATGATGGATGGATGCATTGTATTTGACTTCAAAACGCGGCCCCCCATTCACAACCATTACAAACCTTGGAGGACTAAAGATATTTTTAAATATATCTCCAATTGTGTTCGTCTGAAAGAAGATAGTCATATACACCTAGGATGGCTTGAGGGTGAGTAAATCATTTTTGGGTGAACTATCCCTTTAACAGTCCATGACCCTTCCTCTTCTATATACACTTGACCAAATAGTAGCATCAATTATATTGCTTAGATATTCACAGAGAAATACAATCCCTAAGGAAAGAGACATAACAGACTGAAAAGACACAACAACACAGAGCATATCAGAAGATCAAAAGAACAGCAGAGTAAAATTATAAATAGCACAAGTGTTTAAAGGTTTGGGAATTTCTTCTTTTTACGTCCAGGTGTCTTCTATTATTATTATTATTATTTTTATTTATTTATTTTTTGTCAGTAGCATATAATGCAGAAGGCTTCTAAATGTGAGTCTTTCCCCCATCTCCTGCCAGTTAGTAATTGGGGGCATAAGTAAACCCCATCTGAGCACAGAGCGTTAATCTCCCTCTGCCAGTGTTAATTGGCCATTTTATGACAAACCAGGCCAAAATGCAGGAGAACACATGCCTGGATTTACATGCTGTTTACAAACAGATGTCTGAGCGGAGGGTAAATAAAAGCATATTATGTCCTCTGGAAATGGCTTTAATCAAGAACTTCAGACAGTTTTAATCTCAAAAATAAAGGTTTTTAAGATCATTGTTTTGAGCTGTTGTTTGCAGTGGACATGAATAGAGTAATTTTCCAGACCACTGAAAGATTTTTATATAGATTTTCTATATAATTCTATCTATCATAAGATAATGCATGCTATGGTTGGATTTTTGAGTAATTTTTGCAGATTTCACGGGTTTAATATGCCACCAGGTCCTGCAGGTGACTCTACCCAGTTTGAGAGTGTGATTAAATTTCCATATAAGCTGGACTGCATCTCAATACAAAATGAATGATAAAAATATCTCAAATCTATGAGGCCACTTTAAATTTACTGTGAGGGTCTTTGATCGTCTGATTAAACTAAGCAAAATTACAACTCAAGCTTTTGTGTTGTACCTGTTGTTCGTTTGTTGGCTGATTAAAAATCTACGCTGATTACAAATATGCAAAACAATTGAAACATTAGAGCTAAAAATCAAATTTTTTTCATCAAAAGCACATTTATGTGCATTCTTCACCTTCCTCCACATCCATGACTGTGGAATTTATGTAGATTTACAAACTGTAAATTTAAAACAGATGCCAATAGTCTGACTCACCCTTCTGACCACGCAAAATATGCAGAGCTCTGAAAGTTAAATAATCACTGTTTGCAGCTCTTGGCACAACAGTGTATGCTATTTACTTCGCAAATATTTAAAGGAACAGGTCACCCCAAAAAATGAAAACTCATTTCAAAAATGAAATGTTATTTTTTTTACTCACCATAACAGAACCTGTATGCTTTAATATTTTTTCTGAGGAACAAAGAGTTAGAAACTGAAGAGACTGAATCAAATCAATACAATTCATAGTAGGCTAACTGTCCTATATGTACATGGATAACACTTTTGCCAAATATATAAAGATAATTTACTTTTAAAAATAAAGTTTTTGGTTTGGAAAGAACATTTTTAAATTTTATGGACTTCGAATAATCATCATCAATGTCATCATCATCAAATAATAATAATAACAACAAAAATGTCTCAAAATAACTTGCTACTCAGTAGACAGTAACAGTACACTATTGCTACAGGTGAGTTACTACAGTTGTCAAGACATCAAGCTCTTGTATTGAATTTATAATGCAGGACTGAGGGGTCAGGCCATTGGCAGCAGGGTAAGCCATGTCTTGCAGAAACTGGCAGCCAGTGTAAAGACCTGAGCAGAGGTGTAACGGGAGAGAATTTCCTGAGGTTAAAAACAAGTCAAGCAGCAGCATTTTGGATGCGCTCAGGGGGATGTTCAGCAGATGCTTGTAAGCCGGAAAGAAGAAGTTGCAATAGACAGACTGCGAAATGACTAGGGCCTAGATAGGAAGTGGTGGTCAAGGAAGGGCTTTCTTTTTCTTTTGTACTTTTCTTTCCTACTAACACCAATTGCAGGGGAGGCCACCTGGGAGCACCCTGGGGTTAAGTGCCTTGCTCAAGGGCTCAATCCAGACAGGGGCTCCTGTACCTGAGATCAAGCTATCAACCTGGGGTGCGTTTCCCGTACAACAACGTAACTCGCTGCTTCACTACCATAGTACGATGCATTGTTGAACAAATCAACTAGCTAGTCACGACTGTTTCCCGAAACCGTATTGTCGCAAACCTGTCGTTCAGCCACACTGGTGAATGATGTCACGCAGGTGGTGGAGTAATAACTTCTTTAAATGAATCTGTTGGAGATCGAATTAATGCTAGATTTTTTGCTATAAATTACTGACATGGAATCTGAGCATTTTTCTCAGTTATTTTGCTTTATTTTCAGATTCAATCATAGGCTCATTCTTACATACCAGAGCACGTACACACTCTTCAAAAACAGTGCTTAAAATCTCTTGACAAACTAAAATATGTAAATGACATTTGTATATATTCGAAATAAAAGATAGAAATTGTACCTAATGTCAGTTTTCTTATTTTGCTCAAGATAACGATAAGTCGACATGTCATAAAAAAAAGAAACTCAGCTCGAAAACAACTCAAGAGCTCTTATTCCAACCACACAAGTTTGCGATGCAGTTTGCGAATGTTCCTTTGAACTATGGTTTCGGGAAACACCAAATCGTTGAACTATGTTAGCAATGACGGAACTTGCAATGTTAGTTGGCTATCGATGCTTTTGGGAAACGCACCCCTGTATGTCAGCCTAGGTAAACCAATTAATGGTTTATCACAAGGTGAGAACAAAAGGAAACATTCCATTCATTTCTGTAATACTTAATTCACATTTGTGACCATGGACCACAAACCAGTCATAAGGGTCATTTTTTTTAAATTGAGTTTGATACATAATCTGAAAGCTGAATAAATAAGCTTTCCACTGAAGTATGGCTTGTTAGGATAGGATAATATTTGGCCGAGATACAACTATTTGAAAATCTGGAATATGAGGGTGCAAAAAAAATCAAAATATTGAGAAAATCGCCTTTAAAGTTGTCCAAATGAAGTCCTTAGCAATGCATATCCACTCACAAAAATAAACTTTTGATATATTTATGGTAGGAAATTTACAAAATATATTCATGGAGCAAGATCTTTACTTAATATCCTAATGATTTTTGGCATAAAAGAAAAAACGATAATTTTGACCCATACAATGTATTGTTGGCTATTGCTACAAATATACCCATGCGACTTATGACTGCTTTTGTGGTCCAGGGTCATATTTTATAATAAAAGATTTTTATTTCATTAAATGTTGTCCTTTTGAACTTTCTATTCATCAAAGAATCCTAAAAAAAAGTGTCACAGTTAAAAAAAACAACACTGCTTTTAACATTGATAATAATAAGAATAATAATTGTTCTTACTAAAATAATGACATACAGAAGAAATAGTACAATTAAAGAGCTGTAATGATAAATGTGCTCCTACAAGGGAAGGACCTGGTGTCTGATGTCTTTCAGAAGGTGGTAAGGTTAAGTGTCTATCCTGGTGCTGACGAAAGCAATTATATTTTTTTAATTGAGAGACATCCTGTCTTACATGTTTCTCGCCCTCTTTGAAGCACTCTTGAACTCTGTCTGGTTATCCTCTGTTCTCGTCTGCATGACGATTTGTCTTTCTTTCCCTTTCTCATTGTCTGTTGCTCTCATTTTCTTTTTGGTTCCCTTTTTCACAATGTCTGAGCAGGAACGAAAACTTCCACCCACCCTCTGTAACAGTGAACTGACAGCTCATTATGTCCACAGCGATGGAGTTCAATCCTGTGCGATCTATTAATCTATTCCAGCACTCTGGCCCCTCCATAACCGCCCCCTCTTTCATTAGCTAGAACAAAAAGCCTGCAGAGCAGAATTCATTAAGGACAATCAAACACGGCTCCTCTGGGGCCATTTAATGCGACTTCCATTATTAACGTTATCATTATTATTAATATGCAATAGCAGAAAGCATCTGTGTAAGGTGTGTCACCGACAATATTGAATCCTTAATCATGTGGTGGAGGTCGACTGTGGAGATGTGACTCCAGGTGGACGGTCTGGGTGGAGGTCTTCTCTGCCGAGAAAGCCAAGCATCTAACAGCAGATTAAAAAGAATAATGAGCACATTTGGAAGAGTACAAGAAGAGAATAAGCCAAGTATGAGCAGTAAGTTGCTGGATAACAGAGCAGTACTTGTGAAATTACTTCAGCTAGATGCTGTGAGTTTCTGGACATGACAGCAGAGTTAGTTTTTTCCAATGTGAGCACAGATTTGTTGTAATTTGATGAGCTTAAATCAATCTTCATTTGATCTCATCTACCTGAGAAAAAAGTAAGACGATAATTCTTTACCATAAATCTTTTCACATCACACTGGGCAGAATAAATGAATAATTCTGTACTTTGATGATGATTTTAGTACTTTAGGCCCTTTGGTGATCTGCAGAGGTTTAAAGAGTACCTGAAAACCATACTCGAGTAAAAGTACAGATACAGCTAAAATGACTCCATTACAAGTTACAAGTCACCATTTTCAATAAGACTTGAGCAAAAGTCATAGAGTATATGATTTTAACAGTACTTAAGTATTTTACTCATACTGAATGTAGGGTTAAAGATGCACTAGTCCTTGACACCTAAGAGACATGGCAGTGAAAAATAAGAGAGTTGATTTGCGAGGAAAGCAATCCCATTTATTTTCTAAAATCAAAATAAAACTGAAATCCTCAAAACTACAATAAATCAAGGTCGACACTCCTAAATTTCTATAAACACTCAAGTCTCAGTTAAACTGAAGTGCTCAAAATGGGCACAAGTAAACCAATGTCCTTCAAAAGGTCTCTTCAATAGAATGGATAAATAAAATAATGTTAACTATAATTAAAGCCTAAAAAGGTCAAAGACTTGCACTGGATGTGCTGGTTTGGGCCTCATCATCTACTGCAGCCACATCCTCATCACTTATATGAAACACCTGCGATTCAGCAACTACCTGCTAATGCACTTGCATTCACATAAAATAGCCTTGTTGACAAGTTTGGGTGAGTAAGGGGAAAATGCACAAGTTATAGTACCTTCAATGCCTTGTAAATGGCGATATCGCTTCTTTTGTAGCAGAAATAAACTGCTGTAGAAAAAGTTAGGTGCCATGCAAAATGAAGTAACTGAATTTCTCATTACAAATGTATTGTAGTAAAGAGTACATATACTTATTAAAAAATTTAGTCAAGTAGAGAGTAAAAGTTGCTAATATTTTGGATATTCAGTAAAACTACAAAGTAGCCAAAAAGATACTTAAAGGGTTAGTTCAGCCAAAAATTGATATTCTGTCATTAATTATTCACCCTCATGTTGTTCCACACCCGTAAGACCTTCATTCATTATCAGAACACAAATTTAGATATTTTTGATAAAATCTGAGATTTATATGACTCGTCCATAGACAACAATTTAACCGACACTGTCAAGGTCCAGAAATAATTTATGAATCGACAAGAATACTTTTTGTGCAAAACAAAAAATAACTTTATTCAATAATATCTTCTCCTCTGTGTCATTCTCATACGTTATTTACGTCCAGCGCTCCCAAGTTCTATGTCAGAACGCTGACTCATTATTGGCCGGCTCCTGCATCAGCATCACATGCATCGTGCTGCTCATGTGATCAGCTTTGGCCAATACTGAGCCGGCTTTCAGACGTAAACACGGAAGCCTTCACTGTGCTTACTGCGTCACCTTCATAAGGATAATGACAGAGAAGAAATTGTCGAATAAAATCGTTATTTTTGTTTTGTTTTTGCACACAGAAAGTATTCTTGTCGCTTCATAACATTAAGGATGAACCAATGCAGTCACGTTGACTGTTTTTTCTATGTCTTTAGTACCTTTCTGCACCTTGACAGTGTCGGTTAAATTGCTGTCTATGGACGAGTCATATACCTCTCAGATTTCATCAAAAATAACTTAATTTGTGTTCTGAAGATGAACGAAGGTCTTACAGGTGTGGAACGACATGAGGGTGAGTAATTAATGACAGAATTTTCATTTTTGTGTGAACTAACTCTTTAAGAAGAGTAAGTAATTACATTTACTCAAATACTTTACACCATGGGTGATATGGACAGTTATCTGGATCTTTTTTCCTTAATCAAGCTCCATTTCTTCCAAGTAAGAATGCCATAAGAAAGTACTGTTTCTTTGCAACAAAGTCAATCATAAAAAAAAAAAAAGGTTCCAGTCTTTCTGCAGTGTCGGTAGTACAGAGTGCCTGAGGACTGTCTGACTGACAGGCAGCTTCTTTCAAATGTGCGATTCCATCACACAATCAGAAAAAAGTATAACAAAAACTGAATGAAGGTGATTTAAATCATCGACATGCTAAGCGCATTCTTTTTTTGTTCTTCTTTTTTTATGATTATATAGCGCACTACAGAAATTAACCTCAAAGTACTCCCTTATTTAGCACACCATGATAAATCAAGACAGGCCTAACAACAGGTCTGGATGTCTGTCAGAACATTATCTCATTCCAGCACTTGAATCAACTCAAAGCAAGCAAGTCTCACTGTGTCACAGAAGATGGATTGCTCTGACACATACAGACAGGTCATTAAAATGATGGACAGCTCAGCCGGAAGTCGAACTAAAAATGGAAAGATGATGGGGATGGGCGCTCTGTGAACAGACATCTAACAGCTGAAATCAAAACTTACTTCTCCATAGCTGGTGAGTGCACTCTGATTCAGTTTATTAATAGATCCACTTAGCTGGCCGACATACAGCTGGTAATATATACTAATGAAAACCTTGGTTTTCACTGCATCCACTGTAAAAGCCTGCCAAACGCTGTGACTGATATGATCTGCTGATGGATTCTTATAAGAGGAGCAAAATTGTGCAGCACGCTTGACCTGCATCTGAACTTGGGTCCATTTCACGAAAGTTTGAGAAATTGCCTTTCCCATTCGATCTCACCTGAAATCCTGCTCATTACCGGGGTGTTCATGTTTCACCTCCGTGATCTGCAGCTTTTGATGCCCTCCGGCTGCTTGTGAAATATATGTAAGCTATACGACGGCGAGTTTGTACGTGTGCAGGTGGCTGTTTCTGAACACTCAACTCGAATGTTTCCCCTCCTACCATTTTCAAGGTTTGGTGAGGAGTAGTTTAACATCCTATGGAGAAAGAAAAAGTCCCAGTGTTGCACACGTCTAGTCAGTGGAGTGTGACAACACTCTCTGAAGATCTACAGTGGACATACTTTAGTCACCAGTGAAGGTTTTTAGTTAGTGTGCAGTTGCATGTCTGCAGGGGAGAGACGCTCTCTTGACAGGTGCGGCACAAAATTGGCTTTTATTGGAGCTGAGAAAATGTTAGTCTGTGGAGAGAAGGAAAAATAATGAGAGCAGAGAGAAGACCAGAAAAGTGTGTCACTCTAATGGCCCGAGGGGAGAGGAACCAGCACTCCATCTCTCCAGATTTGTCTATCCATCTCAACCAAGAACCTTCATGCTAAAGCTAAAACGGTTCTTGACGTCATTCATTCTCATGCAGAATTAATTGGAAAGAATTCTACACAGTCCCATGATTTTCATTCATCCTTCATTCCTAATTTCACATTATGAGTAAAATAACTTAGTATATTAAGATATTTTTAAAAATATTGGCAGCATCCCCAAACCATATCTCAATATCATTTGTTAAAGCTAAAACTGATCTCTTTTAAGTTAATTCACATCTGGAATTACAGTAATTGGGAACCAGTCCCACAGCTTTCACGGTTTTCGGTTTTCTCATTTTTGTAATGAGCTTGTAGATATTTTTAAAATACTGACTGTATCCCCAAACCATATCATACTACCATTTGTTTGAAAGCTGAAACGGTTCTCAACATAATTCATTCACATCCGGAATTAAATGAAAAGCATTCAACCTAGTCCCGCAATTTTTTTTCTTACTTCCTATTTTCGTATTTGGAGTAAATGAACTTGCATTTAGATATTTGTAAAATATTGACTATATCCCCAAACCATACGTCACTATCATTAGGGTTAATGGTGTGCTTTAAAATATCTTCTAATTATCTCAAATGTTCCTTCCACAAGTGGCGGCAAAAGCTGCAGGCCTCATTATAATTCTCTACATAAAACAAAATAAACATTATCAAGTGACTGCCAAAAGCTGCCCGGACCCAAAAAGCATCATACCTTCAGAGTCACTAAGTAAACTAATGAATTCATTCAAAGTGGTATAACTCTATTTTACAGCCATTTACAGAGTTCCTCTGCAGCCAAAGAATCCATATCAGTTCATTGGATTGTTAAATGTAGTCATGCATTATGCAGTGGGATTAATTGAAAATGGCCGCTCTGAGAAGAAATGGTGGGGGCTGGTACATTATGAAGGGGCCTGGGCAAATTCAAAAGCAGATTTCACTGAACGGCCCTTCAGGGTCATAACACAGTCAAATTAATTCATGGGGAGTGTGTTTAGAGCAAATGCATTGCCTCATTATTAGATGGAAAGCAAGGTGTACAGTTCTGGGAAAGCAACTAAAAGGAATTGACGGCAGTTCCCAACAACTTCAAAAAGCCTTTTAAATGTGAGAGCCTCTTGCTGCAAAGCTGCACCGAGGAGAGAAAACCTCACCTGAATGCTTAAAGACAAGAGAGCTTTGTGTATTGAAGGAAAGAGAAGTCAAAGATCAAGAGCTCTTGAGTGAGAAGACATTTGGATGAAATCAGCAAGTAAATAGTGCATTTTAAAACTTACTCGAGTAAACTTTTGAATGATAGTGTATCTTTTAAATTGAGTCAAATTTGTATTATGTCTATTACTTGTGTGAGTCATGAAGCTAGCATGGTAGGATATTTGTTGCCAGGGAGAACTGTCAAATGTTGAGTTTGCAGAGCGTTTGCAAAACTATTACCCACAGAATGCTGCAACTGGCCAATCAGAATCAAGTACTGTATTCCAGAGCCCTGTGTATGTCACAAGATGTGTGAATAATGTAAACTTTGTAGAAAACAAAAGCTCTTTACTATAAGGGCAGCAACCAAATGATTAACTGAGGCACGGATTCTTAGAAAAGCACAGCAGCACAACACAAATAAAACAATGGTTCACCCACCTTGATAAAGTCAGCTGTAATAACTTCACAGAAACAAGTGAGGATATGTTTATACTCCATATATTATTATCCCTTCCATTTCAAGAGTCACTTACATAAGGCACCTGAACCATCATTGCACCATATCTCATAATACCAGTCCTTAGATTGTTTCACAAAATCGTTATTTTTAAGGCTAGATATAATAGAGAGCTGTCGATAAATAGCGTTCCTAGAGATAGCACGTATATAAGGAAAAGGCAGAAGTCATTTCTAAGTGACCCTCTGCAGTTCTTCCCTTGAGTGCCAGCTCACATTCCAGAGTCCCCTCTATTATCAGAAGAGAGGACATATTCTGCCCCGGGGTGACACTGTCCCGTCAGACTGACAGCGCTCAGCCCTGCTGACTGCTGATGACATTTTCTCAGCCTATTAAGATGCGGAGAGGAGTATGGCTAAAACCTTTTTTAAAAAGCATTTAATGATAAACAGAATAAAGAAGTATTATTAATAATGAAATCTTCAAAAATGCATGGGCACTGTATATGGTAATAGCAATGTCCAATATGTTTTGGTCATTTATTGACAGTGCCAAATGTATTTATGCTAGATTATTATTGAGAATATGCAGAAATTCTGTAGTTTAAAAAACAGCTTGTGATGAGAGTAAACATGATATATTGCTTCAGTCTTTAATTAAAGAACCTTTCAGATGCAATATTTTTTTTTTCAGTGTGTGTGTTTGATGTGTGTATATATATAAGACATGAATGTTTGATCATGCCATTGCTGCAAATTGAATATAATCATCAAAACAGCAAAGCAAAGGTTTCACAGCATGGATACTGCAATATGCCGAACTATAATTATGTGATTTAATGTTTGTTTTTTTTCTTTTCTTTATTTTTAACATTTGAACAGTAAATACTGTATGTAAGTGAAAGGTGTACTGAAATTAAATATTACAGTGCTCAGCATAAATGAGTACACTCCCTTTGAAAAGTAACATTTTAAACAATATCTCAATGAACACAAAAACAATTTTCAAAATGTTGACAAGACTAAGTTTAATATAACATCTGTTTAACTTATAACATGAAAGTAAGGTTAATAATATAACTTAGAGAACAAAATTTTAAATTTTACTCAAATTAGGGTGATGTAAAAATGAGTACACCCCACTGAAAGTCTTTGGGGCAAAGCTAAATTTCAGACAACAAATGTCTAATTTAACAAGAATTCAACCACAGGTGAGTCTAATTATTCATTACACAGGTGTCCAGCAGACAGTTGACTATAAAAGAGTGTTAAAACCCCTTCTCATTTCATGCTGTCAGCAATGGCACCACATGGAAGAGAAATGTCACAAGAAAGACCTGAGAAAGAAAATAATTTTTTACACCAGAAAGGTGAAGGCTATACGAAGATAAGCAAAGCTTTACTTATCAGTCAGAATACTGTAGAAAAAGTGGTGCAACAATTTTAAAAAGATGGAACTGCAACCATCTCACAGAGACGTCCAGGTCGTCCACGGAAGTTAACTCTTTTACAGGAGTGTCTTTTGATGAGAAGGGTTGAAGAAAATCGGCATGCAAGTTCACTGCAGTTATCTAAAGAAGTAGAAAGCCAAACTGGGCTGACTATTTCCTGTGACACAATACGGCGTACACTGCAGAGGAATGGCATGCATGGGTGCCGTCCACGAAAGAAGCCTCTCCTAAAGTCCAGCCACAAAAAAGCCCGCCTAGAGTTTGCCAGGGCCCATGCTGACTAAGATGAAGACTCTATACTCTGGAGTGATGAGACCAAGATAAATGTTTTTGGAACTAATGGCTTCAAAACTGTATGGCGTTGCAAAGGGGAGGAATACAAAGAAAAATGCATGGTGCCTACAGTGAAACATGGTGGTGGAGTGTCCTTATGTGGGGCTGCATGAGTGCTGCTGGTGTCGGGGAGCTGCATTTCATTGATGGCATCATGAATTCACAGATGTATTGCTCTATACTGAAAGAGAAGATGCTACTAGGGATGCACTGATACCGATACCAGTATCGGTATTGGCCCGATACCAAGCTCATGTACTTGTAAAAATATCCCCGATACCAAAGACAGATACCTTACGTAATGTAACTGACAGAATTTTCCATGCACAGAGACACCGACGGCAGCAGCAGAAATGTCGGCCTCAGGGGTGTGGAAATATTTAAAAATTAATGATGACAACCCACGCATTGCGAACTGCATGCTTTCAATCACAATTCGTTATCGATTAGTGAAGGCGGGATAGGCGGAATCGCGCTGAATGACGCGCTCTTTCTCTTTCTTACGCGCGATCCCAGTTCTCTCAGACAGCACGTGATCAGTTCTCCTCGCGCCTGAATGGTCAAATGCACACATAGTTGTCAAAATGTCCAATGTGTGGAGTATCTCACGTAAATACAGTCGTTATGGCTTAAGTGGACGTAAATATTTGGGTGAAAACAAGATATGTCAGTATCCATGGATTCGGTCTTCAAGGTACCGTAGCCTAATTAAATATTTGTCATTAATGTTAATAAAACAACAAAAGATGTTAAATAAATGTATACATGATATATAAACCTACTGTATTTGAAAAACAAGTTTATTTAATTTGTATCTCTATAGTATTTGTTGTATTGTTTGTAATTTGTTTGTAAATTTCTTTTTATATAACAACAATTATATATTATATTGGTAATTATGCCCTGTGAAGGTTTTTGGACACTGTGAAATTTTTGTTGTTTAAGTTTGTGACAAGCACATAAAAATGATTACTTTTTTTATAAGAGTAATAATAAAGAAGCTGTCCTACATTCATTAGTCTCACTGTGTTGTGCTTGGAAAACTGCAACATCACCAAAAAAAAAAAAAAAAGAGAGAGAGAGAAATTAATAAATGTAGGCATCGGTATTGGTATTGGTGAGTACCAAAAAAAAAAAAATATCGGTACTCATACTCGGTCCTTAAAAAATGGTATTGTGCGTCCCTAAATGCTACCATCACTCCGTGCCCTTGGTTGTTGTGCACTTTTCAAACATGACAATGATCCTAGACACACATCTGAGGCCACTGTTGGATTTCTGAAGAAGAACAGGGTGAAAGTGATTCAGTGGCTCCTGCTCTGAACCCAATCAAACACCTATGGGGAATTCTGAAGAGACAAGTTGAGCATCACTCTCCATCCAGCATCCAGTCTCTAAAAGAGGACATTCTTGAAGAATGGAAAAAGATTGATGTTACAAAATGTTGCCAACTTGTTCATTCCATGCCTAGAAGACTTGGTGCTGTCATTAAAAATCATGGAGGCCATACAAAGTACTAGATGTAGTAGTTTTTGTTGTGGGATGTACTAATTTTTGCATCACCCTAATTTGATTAAAACTGAAAAATGTGTAATCTAAGTTATATTATTAACCTTACTTTCAAGTTATAAGTTAAAAAGATGTTATATTAAACTTAGTCTTGTCACCATTTTGGAAATTGTTTTTGTGTTCATTGAGATATTGTTTAAAATGTTACTTTTCAAAGGGGGTGTACTCATTTACACTGAGCACTGTACATAAACTACATGCAGATTTACATTTAATTAAAAAACAAAACATAAATGTTGATAAATATCAGAAAAAGGTATGCATGTCAAAAATCTTTCTTGTAAGGAAATCTTGTAAAAATCTGTTTGGTTTGGCTGATCAAACATTTCTTTCCAATCTTGATTAATTTTCATGCTTATTAACCATCCTTTATTTCAGTGTAAAGCTCTTAGTAATATGCCTGCTTTTAATAAGAAGTAAACGAACATTAAAAACAAAATCCTGAAGACTAATATCTGCATAATGTAGATGGAGACAAAATGCCTCTATATGTTTTTTAAATGTAAGGGAATGAATTCAGACAATAAGACTAGGAGTGTCACCCTCAAGTGTCACTAGAAGGAGTCTCTGCCTCCAAAACTGAACGAACACAAAATCTGACGCCCAAATGATTATTTGCATCTGGTTAAATAGGCCCATTCAGGGAGAATCTTGAATAATAAATGCATGCATAAGTTAATTACTAAGGTTAAGGGCGCAATAAATAAAACAGAAGCCGGGGCCTTTGATTAGGATGATAGGATTAGATTAAAATGATTAATTTGTGCAGTTTGAGGGGCATGAGCATCGTCGTACATTGTTAATGATGCTGCCTGAAAGCTTTCAGGGCCTGTTTATCATATAGAGGAAAACAACAAACAACAAGTTCCTGCAGGAGGGAGACTTTAGATAAGTTCTAGAGCAAAGTTTATCTGTAATGTATGCAAAACTGTTGGTGTTACATACAGTATGTCACACTGTAATAATACAATGAATACTTGATGAATAAATGAATACTTTATGATTATTTAAAAAGGGACACATTAAATCACTTAACAAATTCTAAAATCTTTCATAATATAAATCAGAAATTGCTCTAGAAAAAATGGAAAGATTTGCCTTATGTAGATGTTTGTTTTTAAATAAATATTGCTGTGAATAATTGTGCAGATAAAAAATACAGGGTTACAGAAATACCTTTTACTAGATTTTACAAAATTTTACTATGCATTATTTATTTTTATTTTTATTTTTATTTTTTCAGAAATGAGCCATGAGCAATAACTGAAATATGTAATGGTGTGTTAAATCCGATATTATCTGAGGGTCAACTAATAAATTCGTTTTAACACTACTTTGTACTGTATCTCTTCTTGAAATGTTGATCATATGACCTCTGAATTATTTCACAGAGTGTCATTTCACTGTAAAAATGATATGACTAAGTAAGGTTGCTTTAAAATCTCTCAGCTTTGCTCACACTCACATTAGTTGTTGATGGTTTTGTCTATAATGACAGAACAACAGATAAGCTCATCAATTTCTTCATTCATACAGTTCTTTAACAGAGAGCTTGGCCTCTCATTACCATCACTATATTTTTGTCTGTTTCTGAAGTAGATAAATAAAGCCGTTTCAGGGAGCTGGACAAAAAGAGCCATTTGACCCAAATGACAACTCTGACTGGACAATCAGGAGAGACACAATGCAATGCTTTGGTCCCTTAATAATGCAACTGACAGACTACTTTGACCGTCTAAACAGATGAAAGAAAACATTTGTGCTTCACTTTGCCTACATTGGCTTACACAGATCTGTGATTCTCTTATCCTTTTGTACACCGTTTACTTTGTTCTTGTTTGTTGGTCAATGCCTCTAATAGCTGCTTCATCACTATGCTCACAATATGGTCTGTAAATGATGCTCTTAATAACCCACAGAGGGCTCGACTCATGTTATAATTATGTTATTTTTCAATATGAGGACATTACTGGTGACCTAAATAGCTTTATACATTTAGAATAAACCTATTCGTCAGTGCACAATAAACAGTTGGAATTTAGGTCAGATAGTGTTTAGGGTCACAGAATTACAGCATCACAGCACTCATGATCCCCCATGATCTCTCCACAAAGAGGGAAAAAACAACAACAAAAAAACAGCCCAATAGCTATCAGTTACCAAAAAAATGTGTGTAATTTAGGTGAAGGTCAAATTACTTTTTCAGTCATGGAACATAAAGTCATCTTTGTGCATAAAGAATAAAAATCAGTATTGCACAGATATGATTTTATATTCTATGTCATGAGTTAAAAAAATGAACTAATAAATTTAGTTTGCAGAACTAAAGACTGATAGCGTTCAATGCCACAAAATGGCTAAACTAAAACTAATTTGCCCCCATTTTTCATGAGCTGAACTCAAAGATCTAAGACTTTTTCTATGTACACAAAATGCCTATTTCTCTCAAACATTGTTCACAAATCTGTGTGCCTTAGGCTGGCCACAATAAAAGGCCACTCAAAAATGTGCAGTTTTATCACACAGCACGATGCCATAGATGTCGCAGGTTTTGAGGGAGCGTGCAATTGGCATGCTGACTGCAGGAATGTCCACCAAAGCTGTTGCCTGTGAATTGAATGTTCATTTCTCTACCATAAGCCGTCTCCAAAGGCGTTTCAGAGAATTTGGCAGTACATCCAACCGGCCTCACAACCGCAGACCACGTGTAACCACACCAGCCCAGGACCTCCACATCCAGCCACACGGACAGCTGCTGCAACAATCGGTTTGCATAACCAAAGAATTTCTGCACAAACTGTCAGAAACCGTCTCAGGGAAGCTCATCTGCATGCTCGTCATCCTCATCGGGGTCTTGACCTGACTGCAGTTCGTCGTCGTAACCGACTTGACTGGGCAAATGCTCACATTCAATGGCATCTGGCACTTTGGAGAGGTGTTCTCTTTACGAATGAATCCTGGTTTTCACTGTACAGGGCAGATGGTAGACAGCGTGTATGGCGTCGTGTGGGTGAGCGGTTTGCTGATGCCAATGTTGTGGATCGAGTGGCCCATGGTGGCGGTGGGAACACAGGTGCATTTTATTGATGGCTTTTTGAATGCACAGAGATACCGTGATGAGATCCTGAGGCCCATTGTTGTGCCATTCATCCACGACCATCACCTCATGTTGCAGCATGATAACGCACAGCCCCATGTTGCAATGATCTGTACACAATTCCTGGAAGCTGAAAACATCCCAGTTCTTGCATGGCCAGCATACTCACCGGACATGTCACCCATTGAGCATGTTTGGGATGCTCTGGATTGGCGTATTCGACAGCGTGTTTCAGTTCCTGCCAATATCCAGCAACTTCACACAGCCATTGAAGAGGAGTGGACCAACATTCCACAGGCCACAATCAACAACCTGATCAACTCTATGCGAAGGAGATGTGTTGCACTGCGTAAGGCAAATGGTGGTCACACCAGATACTGACTGGTTTTCGGACCCCCCCGGACCCCACCAATACAGTAAAACTGCACATTTTAGAGTGGACTTTTATTGTGGACTTTTATTATGCCACACCTGTGAGGTGGATGGATTATCTCGGCAAAGGAGAAGTGCTCACTAACACAGATTTAGACAGATTTGTGAACAATATTTGAGAGAAATAGGCCTTTTGTGTACATAGAAAAAGTCGTAGATCTTTGAGCTCAGCTCATGAAAAATGGGGGCAAAAACAAAAGTGTTGTGTTTATAATTTTGTTCAGTGTATAAATGTTTGAATTAACCCAAAACCAGTGAATATGGATTCACTTCTACAATTAATTAAAAATTATCTCATCTCCAGTCATTAAAATTACTGTGGCTAGGCAAATGAGCTTTGCTTTAAAATACCTCACTTCCATATCTCCTCTCATTAAAAGAGCCAATTAGAGGAACATCAATACAGCATTAAAAGTGGAAAACTCTAAAGTAATTTGCTTACCAGTCCAGGCAAAACAGAGAAAAAGAAATAGTGTAAATTCATCACATTTGTCTAAATACATTGATTCTACTGAACCTCAAATCTATTTGCAAGCACAAACCGACATGCTGTAAAAGTGAAAAAACATTTATAAATACCATGTGCTCTGTCTGGTGTCTTCATGGTCTCATTAGCGGTGTATTTGCTGTGTGTTGCACTTTTCTCTGTTGCTTCTGTCACATATCCACTTTTTTTTCAATCTGCACTCGCTCTGGGACACATCGCAGGTTACAATAACCGTGTGCATTTGGGACCATATAACGAGATGAAGGTGGTACTGAAATGACCAAATTTCCTCATTAGCCGTCTTTTCTCTCTTATGGTGGATGGTGAGCATGAAACATCACCCCACTATATCTGTTAAATCAGGCCACTGGGGATTGGGCTTTGTCAATGATTTTTTCTGTGTTGTCGTTGGAAGTGCTCATTAGGGCCATAAATGCACCGGGCCAGCTAGAAATAGGTTAATTAGACTGTATCACGGCAACAGATGATCCCACAAAAGCAGTTATCATCCTAATTACACTGCTAGCGGCACACAAATTGTGAACCCCATAAAGACAGCATCCTTTATCTTAGTTGTGGCCTAAAGCGCAGATCAAATGATCCACTAATTTTTTTTTTCCCCCGGTAAGACCACCAACTTGTGCTGCTGACTGAGTGCTCAAAATAAAAGCTCATTTAAAAAAAAAAAATAATAAATAAATAAATAAAAAACATCTGTTTGCCTACTCTTACCAATTACCCATTCTAGGAAACAATACAGTATCTCAGTTCTTTGTAGAACATTCATATGCATCTTCTTAGCAGACACAGTCGGACCAAGTAACTTTGGTGAACAAAACATATTTGGGACACAAAATGGCAGGTACTAGGAATGTGAGAACTTGATAAGATCTTATGATAAAGCCGTCTTACGATGGATGAAATTTGGAAGGACACATACCATGGCAACAACAAACAACTACATGATGCTTGTGTACTAGGGGTGAGGGAAAAAAAGATTCACATATGAATCACGATTCTATCGTCTACAGATTTGAATCGATTCATGAATTTCAAAAATTTTCTATTTTCTAAATGTTTGGTAATGTGTACAATTATAATCCTTAGAATACTGATTAAATAATAATAAGAAGAAGAAGAAAAAAAAAATATTTTCTTAATATTTATCAAATAGAAATACTACAACTGAATTTCTTGTGTTCCTACTTATGAAAAAAATAGACAAGTTATCTTAAGAATCAGCAACAAAAGGAACAGATAATTTCTTAATAAAATAAAATAAAAATAAATTAATAAAAATAAAAATAAAATAATGATAATTAATTGTATACCTAGGTGAAAAAAGAAATCCAATAGACAAGTTTTATTTTTATTTTTAAGAAACAACACTCATACTACTACTACTAATTCTCATTATTGTTGGTGTTATTACTATTACAGAGTGTATATTTACACCAAGTGCAAATAGCCTGCTGTTATCGTAGAGTATTTCATTCATTTAATCTGCAAGGCTTATAATTTAGACACATTCTAAAGTTTTGCTTAATATACTTAAAACACCTGATTACTTCTGACAACAACGTCAAATTTCCTGTTTCATCCATCAAAGGCCTCTGTAAAGTTAGCGAAGCTAGCTGTCTGATAAACTAGTAACAGCATACATATATCATAAACATAATATGTAATATTATTAATATACATAAATATAAACATAGCGTAACATAAATGTTAGACATACCTGTGCCGTCGCTTTTTGCACCATGTCAACGTCAGCTGTTTAGAGATGTCCATTATTATTGATTATTGGATTATCTACTATTCATAAATTAGGAACACAAATAATCCAGGTCATTGCAGTTTCTATTACAATATGAGTTTGAGTAATGGATTTTTTAAATAGACCAACCATTCTCCCTCTCCAAAAAGAGTTTATTTGAACATATAGTACGTGCAATGACAAAAGAGAGAAGCCCTCAATGGGCCACTCCAAACAGAACTAAACGATATGTCTGGTCATAGATGATCATTGTGACACACATTGTATCATGCAGGTGGCATGTTCACTGGTAGCAGCTTCCCTCAGACAGCAGCTATTTTAGCTCTTGTCAGAGCCGTTCAGAGTCATGAGCTTTGGGAGCTCTGGTTGTGACTCTGTAGAGTGTTTTCCACAGAAATCAATAGCTACTCGACTTCGCCAGACATTCTAATAATGTGTAAGAATTATCACACATGCTTTTGCACTGGGTATGCGTGAGCTCATGTCTAGGGACATATTTATTTCTAGATATTGTTTCTTTTCCTCAGAGAGAGAGAGAAAGACAGAGAACTGTGCAAGAGAACAGAATCATAAAAATGTTCTACCTGAAATTTCTCAGCATGAAACATCCACTAGCTGACATGCAAAAAATCATTTGGTTGGTACTGATGTTTTATGCAAATTAATACTCTTCATTTACTCACCCTTATGTCATAAATCCATTTTTCTTTCTTTCAATGAACACACACACAAAAAAAGACATTTTGAATGATAGGTCACTCTTTTACCTGCAAATTTAATGAAAATAACAGTTTTAAAGCTTCAAAAAATATGAAAAAGCACCATTAAAATTATACTGTTGCTAAGTGGCCCATCTAACTTTCACAGTTTTATACATCATATACAATATCTTGAAAAGTTGGAACTTTAAATTATTCACAGAAAATGATTCACTCCAGTAAGCTGTTAACCTCTGCTTTGTGAGTGAGTTGAACTTCAGAAATGGATCAGTCAAATTTGAACTAGAGTGAACAAATCGCAGATTTAAAATTTAAGTAATTTCCTCACAAAATGCTATTGTATGGCTTGGAACGCAAGCCATATCAACCACTTTTATGTTATGTTTATAGTACTTTTTTTGTTATTTTGGAGCTTGACAGCCGCAGTCATCATTTAATTTTATTGAAAAAAGCAGTGAGTGAGTGAGTGTTCAAAAAAAAAGTCACTCTCATGTTTGGAACAACACGTGGGTACATAAAAGATGCCATAACTTTTTTAATTTCTGAGTAAACTGTCCCTTTCTTTAGGGGACAGTTTAAATAGAGAGCGCCTCTCTATTTAAAGTCTTGACAGTAAATAGACAGCATTTTAAATGAACTGAGCTCTGAGACGTGAGGAACAAACATCCTGACACCATCATTCTTAATTTCAAGAGTTTTCATACCAGTCACTCATTCTTTCTCTCATTTGAGAGCTGTGGTCTCTGCTATAGGTGAAGGTTTCGTGCCAGGGGAGATTTTACCAACACAAGTCATGCTGTCAGTGAATTTATACGCACTGGACTCTGTGAGGACATTGTAAAAACATTGTCAAAACATTCGTCATCAAGCCGCTCTCTCTGGTGGTTACAGCAATGCAACTTTTCAGTGCCGTGACCCCGTCGACCCAAACACCACTGTCATTACTCTTGGCTGCCAGGAGGTGGGACAGAATGAAACTTTTATAGCGCCCCAGAGAGCCCATTATCTCTCCAGGAGAAAAGGTAAATGCTATCCTTCACCTAAGCCTTTCTGTTTCCCCTCCTTTCTTTCTCTCCGTCCTCCGTTCCATATTCGCTACCTCGCCCCGGCCCATCTTCCCTTCCCTGAGCCTCTCCCTTTTTCTTTTCTTTCTGCAGCTTTTATACCTCTCATTTCCTTTTCATTCTTCATCCTCTCCAGTGCAGTAACCCATATCTCACCCTGCTCTCGACCCTCTCGGCATCCATCTTTCCGGCTTTCAGAGGGAATTTAAAATGCAAGTGATTTAAATGTTTAGGGAGCACGCTGACATGAGAACCACACAGCAGTCCAGGGTTCCGTGTTTCTCGCTCCCCCTGGAATGGGTGGATGTAGGAGGACAACCTTTCCTTCCTCCTGCTGTGCCTGTCCAGGAGGGAGCGGAAACATCTGCTAGTGTTTAACTTTGATCCCGTCATCCCAGAAAGCACATCTGGAGCACCGCAGCTGCCCACGGCACGACCCGCAATCTGTCAGGACCTGTCCGCCGTTTCGAAAATGTAACCGATTTAGTCAAGGCAATTTAGATCCATTTGTGACCTGCGACATCAAAATCAATCCATCTCCCTGATTTAGGCTGCACTGGGGACGAATTAAACTTGTTTTTGGAACTTTAAGTACAATCAGGCTTTGTACAGAGGCAATCATCAGTGATCATTTTAAAAAATGACGCTGTTAGATGGACATAAACTCATACACGGATGAAGAAATTACAGAGCTGAACTTACTCAGGGAGGGGAATCAAAGTACCTTTGAAAGCATATGATTTTACCACAGTAAACGAAACAATTTAATATAATAAACGAAAACATAATATAAGTAGGGAGTTATAAAAAGTGAATAAAAGTATGGATGGAGCTATACTGTATATAACCATTCATTTTTCTGTTTACTTTTTATAACCTCCTACTTATTGTATATACTGAATATTATTAAGCATGAGGGTGACTTATTTTATGTCTGACTTTACTTTAACCACAGTTCAAATAGCATACAGTATTACTGTTAAATATAGTGAACTGTGTTTATTTTAATACATTTTAAAATGTAATTTATTCCTGTGATGGCAAAGCTGAATTTTCAACATCATTACTCCAGTCTTCAGTGTCACATGACCCTTCAGAAATCATTCTAATATGATGATTTGGTACTCGAGAAACATTTATAACATAACTTTCATAACTTACTGACCAAACTTTTGAACTTTTGACCCTGGACCACAAAACCAATCACAAGTCGCATGGGTATATTTGTAGCAATAGCCAACAATACATTGTATGGGTCAAAATTATAATTTTTTTTTTTTATGCCAAAAATCATTAGGATATTAAGTAAAGATCATGTTCCATGAAGATATTTTGTAAATTTCCAAAAGTAAATATATCAAAAAATAATTTTTGTTAGTGGATATGCATTGCTAAGGACTTCATTTGGACAACTTTAAAGGCGATTTCCTCAATATTTTGATTTTTTTGCACCCTCAGATTCCAGATTTTCACATAGTTGTATCTCAGCCAAATATTGTCCTATCCTAACAAATCATACTTCAATGGAAAGCTTATTTATTCAGATTATGTATAAATTTGACTGGTTTTGTGGTCCAGGGTCACGTATATGATTAATATATATTTGGTCACTGTAAGTACAATAAAACCAGAATTAGAGGCAATTTTACATACTTTTTACATTCATACATGTACATGCAATATCACATAAAACAAGCATTTCACCAGAAGAGTCATTCACCAATAAGTGAAATGTGTGGGAAAATTCCTTTGCGGATGTTCAACTTCAGACAGAGCAATAGTTTATATGAGTCAGAAAGAGCAGCAAGGTATATTGAGAGCTGCAGCAGGAGGTGAGGGAAGAGAGAGAGTTTGATTCAGAAAGTTTCTATTGGACTTTGGCCCCTGTCCATAAGCACCTGCTGAGACCCCGAAAGAAGCCCTTCGATAAGAAGCCTGATTTGCTGACTCACAGCCGTATACTGTACATTCCTCATCGCCTGAATGCATATGTAATCAAAAGGCAAATCTTTTCTCCTGTGCATATCTGCATAGGTTTCAAAAACTATTCCTGTTAAACTTGCATTGCATAACATTTTTATTTTTGACAAAGTCTAGAGGAAATAAAAATCACTGTTTAAGCATTTAAAACGATAGCCTATAACATAGCCTATCAGTATGAAAGTTCACTCCATCAAACCTTACAAAAGACTTACCTTTGGTCTTTACATTTCAAAATGACCTCATCTTAAACTACTTACAATTGAAAACTTTATATGCATAGGCCTAATAGAAATGAGGCCAGAAGAGAGCTTCACTTTTCTACTTTTTCAGGTGAGTCAGATTGAACTAAATCTTTACAGTTATCTACTGATTTAAGATAATGGCAAAGCAAATGGCATCATTTCATGGCTGGGTTATCTCAAATGAGACAGTAATTGAAGTAAACAGCAATACACCAGGATGTTATTTGTGTATAAATAAATGAAGGTACATTCCACTTCCCATTGCTCATTGATTGCCTAATATCATGTTGTTCACGGCTGTTTCTAAGCTTGCTACTATAATAGAATGAGAAAGATTTAGGATTTATATTTTGAAGAATGAAGGATTCATTTAAAGTCCTCACAACTTATCCAGTATTTAGAGCTGTCTCTGTGCAGTCGGATCACTTTTGGTACACAGAATACAGAAAAGCACTGAAGGACATCCAGGCAAAGAAATAAATCAGCTGGAGCTCTGATCCAATGAGGAAAGCTCTCCGGAGGAAACATCTGCTGGAAAGCTTTCAGAGCTACACCATAGTGAGGTGGTGCTCACTCATAAAGGTGTCTCTAATTAAATACCTTCTTCATGTTCTTTGTGGAGTCAAACATCTGAGCTACTATTACATGAATAAGGATCAAACACTGCACCTTGCTTTTTTCCTGCTGAATGGCAAAAATCTCTTCATAGTGAATTGTTCAGGGACCTCGACTGGTTTATTACTCCACACATTAAATACCATGAGGGGGAAAAAAACACTGACCATTCTGCCAACAACAGCAGGAAATTCAAATCAGAGATTATTTAGTGTGAAACACAACAAAGACAGTGTTCTCTTCTCTGTTCAATTTTATGTTTTTTAAGTTTAAGAGTATAATGAAATAAAAAAATGAATTATTTATTCTATTAATGTAGTTTAATATGTCTCAAACGCTTCATATTCAATGTTAGCCGTAGAGAAACTAACTGCTGAACGTTAGATGCATTTTAATAAGTGCCCTCCATCAACTCAATATGTTCTTCAGCTGCTAAATGCTCTTCAGAATGTGACTGGAATCTGAATTCAGTTGCTATCTCTTCTATCTCGCTATATAAAAGACTTTCAATACTACTTTATACTCGAGTTGAACATAATATAAAGATGCTGAGAGGAAACTGAGGTCCTTAAAAGCTTACAAAGTCAGTTCAATCGAAAATCAACATTCTGCCATCATTTACTCACTGGATGATGTTCTTTCTTCAGGTTTGGAATGACATGAATGTGAGTTAGTGATGACAACATTTACATTTTTGGGTGAACTATCCCTTAAAAAGCTGGTTCTTACAAGTCATTATGCTGTTATGGCCCTCAAACTACTGGCACAAACTGTCATGTCACTTCTTTGGCCAGCACCTCACAGTGAGATTCAGTTGCCAGTGCGGTGATTGACAGTATTATAAGGTCAATACAGCAGAAAAATACATTGATATCCAAATTACACCTGCCAATATTTTGCATAAGCTGCCACTCATGTTTTCATATGCCAGTTTCTGCTCACAGTCACTCAGAGATCCTGGCACGTTGTCATTGGCCGTTTGTTAATGTTTTTCCTCAGTGGACAGCCATCGCTGCACCAGAACAGAGAAAAAGAGCAAGCACGGTCGATCAGTGTTAATTATGCCCAAGTAACAAGGAACGACTTTTGTTTTCTCCTCAGAGAGGAATCGATGAAGGTCAATCAATTTCCATTTACTTTGGTTTTGTACATTTTAGCATGTTCTCAGAAACACATCAAATTTATCTATACAAAACATCTATTTCTATAAACACATACCGTATGATATGCTTTAACAGTAGAAGGCAGCATGCTGAAGAAGACAGAATGACATTCTACACACTGTATATTCACACTCTAGCGATGCATGTAAATTTGTTCAGTTAGCATCGCTTTACTGATATTCATTCAGTACTGCCCTTATGCCATAAGGATATGAATATTTCACTTTTTATTCAAATCCCCCCCCCCCCCCCCCTCCTGATAGGTATTGTGTTTATTGTTATATATTGTTTACTGTCAACTCATTTTGAACTGCCAGCTTTATTTTCAGTTGACTGATACATTGTCTTATTGTTTCTAACAGAGAAAAATAAGGCAGTAAAATGGTAAACACTGGCCATTTTGAACAGGGTTTCCCCAGGACTCGCACGAGAGCTCTTAATGAGGTTTGTCAGAATGACCTATTAAATCCTTCCATCACCCGTTGCCTCTTCCCTTCTCTCTCTCTTTCACTCTCTCCTCGTATCCCTGTCTGGGAGCAGTAAATAGAATTTGTCTTTGTGATCTAGAGAGAAATTAAATGTGCTTTGCCTCTCCTCTGTGAGCCTGACGCTCAGCATAAATAACAGGCCTCTTTCGCAATGGCTGCCGAGACATCATAACTCCATTATGGTCCGCATGGAGCTGCATGACATGCCATCTTATAAACCATGCAAGCTGAAAGAGGAAACTATTATAGGACAAGTAAAGACACACTCATGTGTATTTATGATAAGCACTGAGGCAGAAGCAAAGAAGAATGGAAGTAGGTTTGATGTGATTCTTAAGTTCACTCGAGGGCTGAAATGTGAATAATTAATTACATGATATGCTGATTAATTAATTAAATTAATCGCAATTAATCACATCATCAACATTTGCTGGGAACATTGTGCCCCCAAATGAAGATCATTCAAAGACACTAAATTATTCTTGTGATAATTGACATCACAAAAAGACACATTACTTAATATGATTAAATGCATGAATTGAAAACATCTTTTCTTCTTTACTAAATTAGCAAGTAAAACAGGTCCATTTTTCACTACCATACAATAAATGTGCCTCTTTTTTTTCCATTTCACCGTTTATTTCACATTTTCATCTGTTATTTCCCTGTGCACAAGTCAGTCCTCATGCTGTCACAATATCCACAGCATTCTAGAGGATAATACAATATTAGATTTTAATAATCAGTCTATTTACATGAGAAGAGGGAAGTCCACACCACAACTATAACCATAATGACACAGAAGAACCATATCGTTAGAATTAGGGCTGCACGATTTATCGTAATTTTATCGAACGATTATTTTCTGCGCAGCTTGTCAGAGCTGTACGGCTCTGTGATCAGTAGTAAATGCTTTTCCATCTTAAAGCCAGAGGGCGCTCTCGTGCAGAAACTCCAAATTTGCCCTGCCACAGAAGTAGATAACACGCGTCATTCCAGGAAATCCCTGTCCCTATCATACTATCGCTGTAGCTGAATAAACAGAAGATTGAAACGCTTTGATTGATTAAACATGAGTAATACACACACGACTGCCATATTCTGTGTAAGAAGCCACATCATCTCACAGAAGGATGCTCAACTGTCATTATGAAGTGAGTTTGGTGTAAAAACATGTTATTAAATGTTGTCTTTTGTTGGACAAGATGTTAATAAATGCTTCTCATGTCTGGAAAGATGTTTGACATGTGTTGCTTTTTCACATGTACATTATAAGTGACTCTAAGAATCGCGTTTAAGCATGATTTCAATGTTATTTTTCATATCGTGCGATAAATCGTGCAGCCCTAGTTAGAATAATTTCCAGAATTTTTTTTTCCCAGTTAGTTAATGCTAAAAACATTGACAGTCAACCGAAATTTTAAAAAAAGCACGCCATTTAAAGTGGCAGATGACACAACTGCAGTATGTCTACAGTATATGGATTATAAACATGTATATAATAAACAGTATGTTGTCGTTCATTGGTGTGGATGCTAATTGGAGCAGTTGTGGCCTAATGGTTAGATAGTCGGACTTGTAACCTGAAGGTTGCGGATTTGAGTCTCAGTAGCGGCAGGAAATGTAGTTGGGCGGAGTGACTGATGTGTGTTTGAGCAAGGTACCTAACCTCCAATCACTCCACAGACGCCGCACCAAAAAATGGCTGCTCCAGGTGTGTGTTCATGGTGTGTGTGTGCAGGGTTTTTCCTGCATAGAGAATTACGAGGCGGCCGCCTCCGTCAAATTTCATGCCGCTGTCGAGTGTTGACAAAACTCAGACAGGAACTCTCATTTGGTAAAACGCAAGGAACATGCGTCACTCTTTTACTTTCGTTTTCAATGACAACGTATTTCTATTCAGGGAAAACCAATCAAGGAAAGCATGTGCCTAGAGCACCTCCTAGTGGTAATTATATAAAACTCAAAGGAAAAACCGCCAAGAGATATTGCTTAAAAACCTAACAGCTTTAACTAAAAATATTAACAAGCTTTACAGAAATTATTCTGATAAGAGTGTTTTTTCAACAATGATGTAATGAAACAGTGACAATTTTAGTTTGAAGAGAGTAAAACCTGTGATTATAGGCTATTAAAGAAATGCAATTTTGCCAAAGAAGAACTTTTATTTTAGATACTTATTTTATATAATCATGCTTAACACTGAAAATTTAAATAATTATTTTGTGATGATCAGGTGCATATATCTAAATCAGAGAATATCATAAATCTTTTTCTTTGTTCAGTTTGCAACCTTAACATGGGTTGGAGCTCTTAATTTTGAACTCTCAAAGTGCACCAGATTAATGAATTTATCTTTAAAATGTACAAAATGTTCTTACGGGGGAGCATGCCCCCGGACCCCACTATAGGGACAGAGGTACAACAACCACAGAAAACACACAATCCTGTGGGAAACACTGTGTATCATAGTGTTCTCAAAATACAAATCTTAATCACTTAATGTTAAAATACCTAAATACATGCTTGTAAAAGTGTTCCATGATCAGGATTTTACCAACTCTGGTGTGTGTTCAGTACTCACTGCTGTGTATGTGCACTTAGATGGGATAAATACAGAGCACAAATTCCAAGTATGGGACACCATACTTGGCTACACGTCTCGTCACTTTCTTTTCTATATAGTTATCGTTCTTGGTGTATCAGGCCTGGATTATACCATCCCATTCATTTAAGTCTGCAGTCATTCGCACCTAAATCAATCATGTGCATTACTAAAAGTCTGGATCCATTTTTAATTTACATTTTGTCATTTAGCAGACAGTTTTATTCAAAGGAATTAACTGTATAACGAAATAAAACACAAGCAGGAGTCAAGAATATTCACAATGCTGAATTTCAAGAGTAAACCACTGTAGTACAGAATCTATAGTGTAACTACAAATTTAGAAGGATGCATACTTAAAAGTATATTCCTTCACCCTGAAACTTCTGCCCGTGTTCTACCTTGTGTTGAAGGGGTGACATTGCTCTGACTCTCCTGTCTTCTATTTCAAGCTGCCTTTGGTGATCATACATCAACAGAGAACACCATCTGGAAATGTGTCCACACTGTTTTTGGGCTCGATCCCCTCTGAAACCAATTCTGACTTTGTTTTCTCCCCCTCTAGTCTTCCACCCATCATAGCAACATGCAGCATCCTATCAAGTGCCTCCCAAGTGAAAAGGCCAAATAAGAAAGCAGGCACCTGGGGGAGAGGAACATCTGTGTGCGGTTGCTCATGCCTGTTTCTCATTCATGCTTTATGCCTTGTCTGGTAAGCCCAGACAGCAGGTGCGTCTCTCAGAAAGGCAGCCTTGACAGATAAGCTTTAGCTACTGAAGCGTGCCACCTGATTTTCTCCAGTCAAATCAGAAGATGATGATGTGATGGAATTACAGGACCTCCATTTTACATTCATACTATAACAACACATACAGCAAGAGCAAGAGGTCTGCAGTATTGCAATTTTAAAGCAAACATGGGCTTTAAAACCAAAAATGTTTATGCTACAATATGTTTTAAATAGTTTGTGTACATTTAGATGCAAGTTTATCTAAAATAGTTCATACCACAATCATAGACACATGTTGAAAAAAAATCAAGCAACTCAACTGTTATGAAATGTTATTTGAGCATCAAATCAGCATCATGTGAACTGAAGACTGGAGTAATGATGCTGAAAATTCAGTCAATGGGGGCCCAAACAATACTGAATTTTCATTCTTGGAAATCTCCAAAATCAATCAGATTTGAACTGCTAATTGTTTTTTAGATAATGCTTGCAATATGCATCAGATGTCGGTACATTAAAAGTGGGAGGTCTGTGGGCATGTCATCTGAGGTTGAGACCAGTTTGTTATTACCAATTAAACCAGATGACATGTAATTTTCATATGATGCCACATAGCTAAATACATGTTTACAGCAAGAGAAACTCATGATGGTGTCATTATGGCCATCACCCGGAAAAGCACTAATAATATGCTGTGATGGCCTGGTGTTTGTCATTATGAGATGCCCACTTAGAAATGTGCCATCTGTGGCAGAGGGCAACAGCTAAATGTCAGCAGTATGCATGTCACTTTGTTTGTGCCTAGAGATGCTGGCATGATATCAGTTGCCTTTTGCCATTAAACAACCTCGCTGACAAGCCAAGAAAAAATCCATCACGCCCCTGTCATTGTTCTGTGTCATTTAAGAGCATGAAGTGACAGCTAGCGCGATGCTCTTGACAAACAGAGAGTGATTTACATTATGAATAAAAAATGGTTTCAAAGCCTTATATACAGGAAAATAAATATGGACAGTTTGCTTCTTCTTTTTTTTTTTTTTTTGCTCAAAGTATCAATTATCAGAATCACCTTACAATAAGCTTCCATTAGTTAATTAATACTTTAATATTAACTAATGAGTAGTACATTCAGTAGGCCTACAGGATTTATTAATCTTTGTTAGCCTTAAAACTACTACTGACACTTTTTTTAAGGATTTCTCAAGCCAGCACACCATGTACACAAACTTTACTCATCTAGTTAATCTTTGTAGTGTTATAAAAATAAACTGTTCATTGTTAGTTCATGATAGCTCAGATCCATTAAATAATATGAACAAGTACAACTTTTGATTTGACTAATGTATTATTGAATGTTGAAATTAACATGTTGAAGTTAACTAATGTTAACAAATATTGTAGTGTTAAGCAAATATCTATATAGCCTTGTGCTTTACCATTATCAGTTGACTAGAAAAACTCAGCATTTTATTCCATTACTCTGAAAACAAACTTTCCACTTTTAAATGACCAAAGCTAACATTTTTACATAGTATCATCATTTAATCAGAAAAAAAATGTATTCTTAGAATTGTTTGTCAACATGTATTATTTATTTAACTTAAATATAGAATAAATAAACCTAAATATTTTAAAAATTAAATAATAATAATAATAATATGCATGTTGATGTATGTTGAATATTTATACTTTTTGTCAATTTCTGAAATGTTACGTCTTCACGTTCACATAAAAGTCATGGTTAATTTAGCAGCAGCAACAACAACAACAACAACAAAAAACATTCTTTACAGTTCAATCATTTGGATTCAAATAATCTCTTGCTGTCATATTCATCATGCTATGTTATGTGCTAAACATCTTGCCATGTTTCTCTGGGAAATATACTTTTTATTTGTTCAAGGGTAAGTGAACTTTTTAAAGCTCTGTACCTTCTCAGTGACTGCATATTAGATATGATACGAGAGCATTATAGAAGAACATCTAATGTTCCTGAGCTTCAGGACAATGATTTCTGCATATGCTCTCTCCCCTATTCACATGCAAGTGGAGTATGACAGCAAATGACATGTTGCCTAGCAACCTGACATTTGATGAGATACTAACAGTTCTCTTATGTGAATCTGGAAGTGGTCAATTTAGATTCTCAGAACATAACTTCAAAAAGAAAAAAATAGACGTGAGATGATCAGAGCAGTACATTAGTACATCAAGGCACAGCAGGTCAATGTTTGCCAAATGGTGTTTTGTTAAAGGCAATGTTTTTTGTTCAGTGTTAGGGACAGGGCTACCTGTTTGTTGAACAATGGCTAAATGATAAGTAAGGGATAAACGATAAGACACCTCTAATGGTGTGGATACCGCACATTTAATTATTAATATGAACAAATTTAGGGCAGCCATTCCTTCCTTCAACCTATTTTTCTTTATCATAATATATTGTAAATAAAGAGTTTTACTTACAAATCCATTATTTGTTTTTGAATGGCATATTACATGGACCAGATTTGCATGCTGAAACCTTCATGAGTAAAGAACATGCATGAACACTTTCTCCCATTTTCAAATCTGACCTAATATTCCAATCCAAACAATGGCCCACATAAAGGAATCTATCTCACATACTCCTTTATACACATGTGAAATAATTTGAAACAGTCTTTTAAATTAAAATTTAGTCCTTGTTGTTGTTCTTGGGAGGAAAGTCTTCAAAATGGGAACTGACCTTAAATTATAGATGTATCTTCTAAACCACTTATTTCCACATGTCAAAGTTTTTTTTTTATATAACATGTTTTGTTGTTGTTGTTGTTGTTGTTGTTGAACAGGTGGACTAAATCAGTGTGATAAAACCTAAAATAAAAAAAAAAAATGTGTTCACTAACACGTTAGATACAATAGAATAAATCAAGTTCTTGTTATTGACAACCATTCCATTGCAATATCCCCATTATTAAAAAAAAATCCATGTATTTGCAGCATGATATAATTGGCCATGTGCAGGACATCTCTGTGTGCAAAGCTGTGAAAAAAAAGAGAAAAAGTTAAAAAAGTGGAATTTTGTGAATTAATCGTCTACTGAAGTCTCTGGAATTGCTCTAATGGAGAAGCAAGTACAGTGCTGCCCTGCTCTCATGTCAGAGAAGTGATGAGTTCAAGCCAGCTGATTGGAAGACTAAGAGGCAATCAGAGGTCTTTTTCCTTCGATCAGCGGTCATTTCTCCTCAAGCCATTTTACTCTTCTGGCTGTCACTTTCTGTCTCGGAGGCAACATTAAAGGCCTTTAAAATCAATAACCGCTCAAGGTGGATTTGTAAATCTTGGGTTATAGCCAAAGATATAAAGACCCGTCATCGCAAAAACAACATAACCATTGCTTTGTTTGTTCAGCACAAATAATTTTGAAACAAGAACAGAACAGAATGGGCAATTTTGCTACAATATCGGCATCACCATTTTCATGAGTAACTTTCCATGAAAAATTAGTTCGAAAAACATTTGTTTTCAATGCACAATCCAGACTTTGAAAGTTTGCAAGAGTTTGCCAAAGACAGAAGACACTTTAAGTATATCATCCCAGCACAATGCCTGCTGATTTTAGTCCACTTCACCCAGCTGTATCTCTTAAACATAACTAGGATTTGTTCAAGAAGTGTATTAATCCACAGGGTTTTTTTTGCCTTCTCAAGTAGAAACTTTTTTTGTTTGCTTCTAGAGGAGTAAATGAATTTAAATCACTGCCAAAAAGCTAATGCGTAAGGCACTGCATAATAAAAGATTAACCGTGCTGCTGAGAACGCACTTTATGATGATGTGCAATGTTTGCATATGTAATGCCCAGATGCTACACTGAAAGCCATTCAGAGTGATGTTTCTTCCCATGTAACTGCTTATCAAGGCATCATCCCCAACTTCAGATTTTCAGTTATGAATCCGTGAAATAAATTAGCTACAAATATGAATCATAACCCAACTGAGAAGCATGCATGCCTGCACTGTTCGCAAAACAAAAAGCAAAAAGTCAGATTTCTTTCTTCCTTTCTTGCCCACTTGTTCCCGGTGGCTCACTTAACATTTAGAGGTGGAGAGGGAAGTGGAGAGAAGGAAGAAAGAAAAAATCTTGCCTTGAGGTGATCTGTGGGAAAAAAAAAGTTACCAACTAAAGAGTCAGGTTGTTTCTTCACATTTCTCCTTCTGTCACGCATCTCCCTGCCTTTGGATCTTCATCCCACATCTGCCTGAAACATCAGTGAGTGTTGGGTAAGCCTGCAGGCAGAGAAACGCTGTTCATTAAACAAAGCTATTCCATGCCCACTCACTGGCACTTGTCGTTATGCATCTCCAGATCTTTTTTTCTCAGTGGCATAATGAATATGCATGCAGTTGGGTCTGTTCCACCTGAGAGGAAGGGAACATGTGTGTCTGTGTGTGCATGTGTGTGTGTGTAATCATGTGTGCACTGAAGCATATGTGTGTATCTCTGGAGACCTTGGCTGTTGGAGTTGAATGTCAGTGAAAAGATTTGCTTTTTTTAATAAAGCACTTATGTGTGTGCAAGAACAAACATTATGCTTTATGACTAATTGAGTGTTCATCAAAGAACCGATATAATTATGTTTTGTGAATTATTTAATAAAACGCACTGTGAATAAAAAATGTGTGTACACAATCAGTATGCACAAACACATGTGCTATGTAAAGATTGGCACAACAAAATGAAAGGAAAATAGCTCTATAATAGGAAAATGGGTTTTAATAATCACTTTGTCATTTTTGCCACTTAACTAATAGGGTTTTACTGAGTTCATTGCAATTACTGTGCTGCTAATTCACTTTCTTCAATACAGTGCAAACAAACGTATCATAATGACATGATATAAAACTACAGTACATATTCAACTACCTGTATGACTTTCTTCTGTGAAAAACAAACGATATTATGTTTTTTGTTGTTGTTTTTTGGTACATTAAGGTCATAACTGAACTAGGGCTGCAGGATTTATCACACAATATGAAAAATAACTTTGAACTTAAACGCGATTATCGCTTATGTGCAGCTTGTCAATGAAGTATGGCTCCAAATGCTAATCCATCTGAAAGCACTGTAAGTTTGAGTCGCGTATAATGTATGTTACAAACCCCTTTTTAAATTGTCTAGGGAAAACAAGGATGCAACATTAAAACACTGAAGGTGTACTGGAAAATAATTACACACCGTTAAGTCAGCAACGTTTGTGTTTATTATAGAAAAACCAATACCAATTAATCCAAAATATAATTATTTACATAAATTTACAAATTATATACATCGGTTAACCAAGCCAAAAATAATTCACAAAAGAACGGGGAAAAGAGAAAAGAACGCGACCGTGCCAAATCAAAGAAAGAAACAAAATATAACCAATCTTACTAAGCAGAAAACAAAACTTCTAATCTAAACTCAACCATCAATATCCACAAAAAAAACCCCTACATTGAACAAAAAGAAAAATCTTCGGCGTCCAGGACGCCCTAAATACACTATCCTTACTAAAACCAAAAATACAAAAAGTGGCACGTGTCACTAAACTAGTGTTCTCTACAATAATTGATAGCTCTGTGTGGCACATGTATATCACGTGATATCTTACCTGTTCTTTATCTCTTTCCCCGTTTAGTAATGTGTTTTATCAACCAGATAACAGAAACGGCAAAAAACACTAGAGAATAAAGATCGAATGGGCCAATTACACCGACTTATCAAAGAACACAGACTTAACTAACAAAGATTAACACAAAGATGGTACAGGGCAAAACAAGCACGCGAGTCAACCACCAAACAACAAAATAATGTGGCGTGCCAGAGAACTCCCGCTTCCTGCACAGGTGCGCTCTTTAATCAACTAGGGCGCCCTCATTGGTGAAGCCGCGCGTTGTCGTCAACACGCGTCACGGTGATTGGCAAAAGATTTAACCACTCAGGTACCCGCATCACCCTGCTGAAACGAAAGTAGAGACAAAGGAAAAAAAAAAAAGAGGGAAGAAAACCAAAACAAAATACCATTCCCAAAACAAAATAACATGGGACGTAACAATGTACATTTGAAAAAGCAACATGCATCAAACATCTTTCCAGACATGAGAAGCATTTATTAAAATCTTGTCCAACAAAAGACAACATTTAATAACATGTTTTTAGTCCAAACTCACTTTATAATGACAGTTGAGCATCCTTCTGAGATGATGTGGCTTCTTACACAGAATATGGCAGTTGTGTGTTTATTAGTCATGTTTAATCAATCAAAGCGTTTCAATCTTCTGTTTTTTCAGTTACAGCGATAGTATGATTAGGATAGGGATTTCCTGGAATGATGCATGTTATCTACTTCTGCGGCAGGGCATATCTGGAGTTTCTTTTTTTTTAGGGTGAACTACCCATTTAACTGTATGAACTGGTAGACCATTGCACTAACAATGCAAAGGTCATGATTCGATTCACTGAAAAATGAATGAACTTGAATTGTGTGAAAATTGTGGAGTATGTGGAAAATTATGAAAGTATGTGGACTGTTTCATAAAAGAGATTGTGGATTTTTTAAATTATTATTATTATGTGTATCTGACTGCTTTTATCCAAAGCAACTTACATTTATTGTACATTTTTAGCACACTGTCATTCAAAAGTCTGGGTTAAAAAAAATATATATATTTTAATTTATTATATTTTATTTACACAAAAGTAAACAAAAATGCTTATGCTCACTAAAACTGCATTTATTTGATCAAAAACAGAAAAAAATACATATTATTTACTTTCTTCTATTTTAATATTTGAAAATATAATTTATTCCTGTGATGGCAAAGCTGAATTTTCAGCAGCCATTACTCCAGTCTTTAGTGTCACATGATCCTTCAGAAATCATTCTAATATGCTGATTGGCTGCTCAAGAAACATTTATTATTATTATTATTATTATTATTATTATCAATGCTGAAAACAGTTGTGATTAATATTTTTGTGGAAACCCTTATCCATTTTTTTTTCAGGACTTTTTGATGAATATGTAAATATAAATGTTTTTAATTTCACTTTATTAATTCAATGCATTCTTGTTTACTTAAAGTATGAATTGCTTTAAAAAAAAACAAAACAAAAAAAAAACAGGTTGATTTTTTTAATAACAAAAAAAAAAAAAAAAACAGTCACTGCACATTTTTCTTGTTGGAGCGACAAAAAAGTCCCTTTACTTGTGTGTTTAAGCAGAAGGTCAGACATCAGTGAAGGATTAACCCAGGTCTGATCTATGACATTTCCTCCTGTCCCTCGAAGGACAAGACTCTCCTGGAGGGCACCTGTCATTGAAAGAGACTGATCCTCTATTGCCCTCTTCTTTAACCTTCTTCGGTCCCTAGCCAGTCACATGACACTAAGAACTGCCTCTGGTCATTTTGGCCTATATCCATGTTACTGGCTGACACTATTGAAGTTCCTACTTTTCTTACAAAAAACAAAAAAGAATCCATTGCTCATTTTGCTGGTCAGCTACAAGCCATTTAATCAGCATATGTTCAACATAATTCTGTAACCAGGCATATGGATCATCGGGTGGGCTGGCAATAAATTTTATTTATGGAAAAAAAAGAAAAAAAAAACACTCCTAAAATATCATACTGCACACTGGTTTGGGAGTGGTCTATCACTGACAGACATATAGCTGTTTCAGCTGATATGATCAAGAAGTAAAAAAGATTTCACTCATCCATGATGCTGCTATATATACACCGATGAGCCGAAACATTATGACCTGTCACAGGCAATGTGAATATTGTTGATCATCTCCTAAAAAAGGCCACATTTTAAGGTCTGGGTAGATTAGATGGTTAGCAAAAAATCAGTTCTCACAATCAATGTGTTGGATGCAGGAGAAATGGGCAGGGATAAAGATCTTAGCAACTTTGACAAGAGCCAAATTGTTATGGCAAGGTGACTGGGTGAGAGTATCTCTAAAACAGCAAGGCTTGTGGGTTGCTCCCAGTCAGCAGTGGTGAGAATTTACCAACAGTGGTCCGAGGAGGGACAGCGACAGGGTGTTGGGCGCCCAAGTCTCATCGACGCACGAGGGCAATGAAAGCTATCCCGTCTGGTTCGAGTCAACAGAAGGTCTACAGTGGCAAAATTTTAATGATGGTTATGGGAGGAATGCATCACAATACACAGTGCATCAGCTGCATAGTAGTAGACCAATAAATTGCCTTTGATGACCCGTCCACTGTCGAAAATACCTGCAATGGGTTTTGGAAATGGACCTTGGAGCAGTAGAAAAAGGTCACTTGGACTTTTACATCACTTGGATGGTGTGCGCCATTTACCTGGGGAAGTGATGGCACCAGCATGTTCAGGAATGGTTTGAGGAACATGATGAAGATATAAAGGTGTTGCCCTGGCCTCCAAATTCCCCAGATCCCCACAGCGACTTCACCTCGCAACCTACAGGGCTTGAAGGATCTGCTTCTAAAGTCCAGGTGCCAGATACCACAGGACACCTTCAGGGGTCACGTAAAGTCCGTGCCTTGGCAGGTTGACGCTGTTTTGGTAGCATACGGAGGACCAACAGCATATTAGGCAGGTGGTCATATTGTTAAGCCTCATCTGTGTATATATATTTATGAAATTGCCTGTGTTGAAAAAAAAAAAAAAAAATTCATTTCATTTTGACCAGTTAATTCGAATAATTTGTTGTTGAAATTTCAGATTCCATGCTAATGCTGTTAATAGAAAACATCCCAACGTTCATCATCTACTAGTGTCTTTAATAAAAGCACAGACACTTTCTTGAGGCAGCTTGTAGTGCTCCAAGTGAGGCAGTTTACAACATGAATGATACATGATCAAAATGTCAGAGAGTCTTTCTTCCCCTCCCTGCATCCATCTGTCAACACAAAGCAGCCCCGCAGGCCTCACAGGGAATACAGGTCTCTACTGTAAGTGAAGTATTACGGCTTTGGGTTTGCATCTTCCCTCGATAGTTGCCCGTGGCTTTGGCTGAAGAAAAAAGGCAACGCTTTTGGTTCCATGAGTTTTTTTCTTTGCTTGCCTTTTTTGTTGTTGTTAACCAGGTGTTTGACCATCTTGAAGTACTGCAATAGCTCAGAACAAATCAATGACATTGCAGTATGTGCACTCAAGCCAGATAAATGAACAACTTAACTTTGTAGCGTGGTGAAGAAGAAGGTGCAATGGTGAATTGCACATCCATCAAAAATGTCCTAAAGTGCTGGAAGAATCTACAGGGGGTTAAGGGACTATTACATGCAATTTGCCTTTGAGTTTTAGACGTTCGGAAAACCTGTTGTGTGGAATCAAATGCGCTGTTGGAGAGCAACACATCCTTCCTATCTGATTGCAGGTATTTCAAGCAATGCTGGAAAAATTGAGGCTGACCTGCATCAGTATGTGAGAAAGAATGACTGTGGGACAAACAAGATTGTCCTGCAGTTGATAAATAGCGATTGATGTAATACTTGAATACAATGCTTGAAACGAATGCTTAAAGGGTCCTAAAGTCACTTGCATCGTATTCCACCCATGTCCTAGTACATTCACGGTTTCAGGACCTTGGAGAGGTCTATTGATTCTACTGAGCTGATAATTTATCTGTTTTCTATGCACTACTGCAGTACAGTTAGGTCTATAAACCTTAAGAAAAACATAAACCTATTGCTGTTAATAGAATAAAATAATTGTGATTAATGAATGAAAGACAATTTAAGACAATTTTCCCAGTTTGGAAAAAAAAATATATATATAATGTATTTAAAAAAAAAAAAAAAATACTATTAGAAGAAACTTTTAGAAGAAAATTCACTCAATAAAAATGACATACGTATTATACGTATTATATTTTTAAATGATATATCCACGGAAAAATCCAGAGAAACTATGACAAAAAAAAAAAATAGTTTTTAAAGTTGATACTTATGATAAGCAGTTTCACAGTTATTTTTCAGTTCATACTCCTGATTTATGGGATTTTTTTTTTTTTTTTCCTGATTTAAGTGTTATTATGCAGCTTCTGAACTGATTGCAAGCTCAAATTTACCAGGAAGTCTAAAGGCTGCTCCTGCCAAAACTAAAAGCGTAATGGCCATAATTTTACAAAAGTCAACTCAAACCCTGTGCATAAAAGCAGGCTACAATTACAGAAGGGGAATCATTTGTATATTGAGTTGCGCTTTGCTTACTCAGAGGTAGGCGGATATCTCCCTGGAAACTCATACAGCCGCACTGCATTAAAGAACCCCACTGCGCTTCGAACTGCTCTCCTTCCCGCCACAAAATGGCTGCCTGGTGAGCCTGTTCAGCACAAACATCAATTAGAGAAAGGTTAGCTTGCATGACTGCTGGCTTGCAGCAAAGACAAGGACAAAAACATAGAGGGGGTGGATTTTCTTTCTCCCCTTTTTTGAATTTTGTATTTGTGGCTTTATAAAGGTCACTTCATGCTTTGCTGTATCTTTTGGAATGTTGCCAGCTGTGCTCCATGGGTGGCCCAGGTGCGCTGCCGGTGTAAAAGACTCAGGATGTGATGACGGGAATTAAATTTAGGGCGGCTTGTATACACATGCACAATTACATCATCACAGGCTTCCCTACCACTGGAAAACTCTCACATTGTGACTCATTGTGACTATTGTTGTGACTGAGGGAAAGAAATACAGTAGGACCTACAAATCAATTCTTTTCAAAAATGCCCATGTTGTGACCAAAATTACAATAACAACCTTAAAACTTCAGCAACAATATTTGTGAACACTTTTAATTTGCATAAAGCAGTTATATATATATATATAATTGTTATTAATCTCATGATGACCTACCAGTGTTTATAAAGCATGAAACCATAATTCTTCACATTCCAAACAAACAAATAAAAATCACATTTTATTATTTGTAAAGAACATTTAACGAACATTCACAAGTTTGGGTAAATAAGTTTTCTTTTAATCAAAGAAAATAATGCTTCTATTCAGCAAGGACACAATCGATCAAAAGTCACAGTAAATATATGTATAATGCTACAAAATATTTCTATTTCAAATAAATTATGTTCTTTTGAACTTTCTATTCATCAAAGAATATTCAAAAAAATATGCACAACTGATTTCAACATTAAAAGTAATAGGAAATATTTCACAAAATCTGCATATTAGAATGATTTCTGAAGGATTATGTGATGTGACACTGAAGACTGGAGTAATGACTGCTGAAAAATCAGCTTTGCCATCACAATAATAAATAAATTTTAAAATATATTTAAATGTATACATATAATATATTAAAGGAGTCATGCAATGGAGAATCAAAATGTTGAGGTGTGTTCTGAACAACTCATGTCGATACAAGAGCGATACTGCTGTTGGATAAAGATGCTGAATCGAAGTCAGACGTTGAACCTTGAACAAGGCACCTAAACCCCAATCACTCCCCAGGCGCCACAGCAAAAATGGCTGCCCACTGCTCTGGGTGTGTGTATTCCCTGTTGACTACTCCCCACTCTTAATGTGTGTGCACTAACTTGGATGGGTTGAATGCAGAGGACAAATTCTGAGTACGGGTTACCATACTTGGCCTTCACATGTCACTTTCACTATTATTCACTATTAAATACATACACAGTCAGCGTCATCTCTTTAAATAAGTTGTGAAGCATGTATATTATTTCCTGATGTATTTTTGTTGAAAAAAAAAAAAAAAAAAAAAAATCCACTTCAGACTCTTGGAGATCTTGGCTTTTTACTAGCATGACAGTTTGCATACGAATCAAGCTCTCAGTCAAAATCCATATCCTTCACAAATTATTTGCACTGAAACAGGATGAATCAGAAAATACTTACATAGTGACATCCAACAACCCATCACTTCAAAACTATATAAAGGATCCATTCAAAACTAAGGTTATAAACAAACTAACCATCAGGTAAGCAAAGCAGGAACAGGAAACAGGAAGCCACAGCAGCAAAGTACAAAACAGTCCGAGATACAATGCCCCCATGTGGCTGCTCATTTTACTGTGCCTCATCAGATTTAGCCTTGTTACTCCCTAGGGCAGCATAACAAAAAACAGCATCTGATTTTTAATTAGCTCCTCTGTGTATGTACAGGTACATGCATGAGATACTGTCAAAAGAAGGCTTTAGATGAAGGTAAGAACATTACTGCTGGAAGCGAGATATGTAAAAAGGGCAAAAGTAAGAGAAGAAAAATAAAGAGAAAGAGGATGAACAGGGTCATCAATGAAAGCAGACAGAAGAAGGGAAGGAAGACAGTAGGTGGACCCCATGGGGGACGTCAGGCGGACAGAGATGGTCACGTTGCCTTGTGGGGGGACAGGGAAGGACGAGAGGACATGTGTCTCAGAGAGGACGGAAGCAGCCATGCGACTCCACAACCAGACGGGGTCAGCTGTCAGAGCAAGGCCTGCTGGGAACGGGGCAGGAGAGGTGGCCGACAGGTGTCCAGACACAAGGTAGGGAGGCAGAGGAAGTCCAAAAAAAAAGAAAAGAAAAAAAGAAAGATAGTGAGATAATACAATACACAAATATACTAAAGAGATGGGTCTCATATTATGTTCTCTTGCAGTTTAACACATTTTATCTTGTCAGGAAATAATACCATATCTTACTATCAGTCATGTTTCCTGTCAGATTACGCTGCCGCCTGAAGGGGTTTCTTTTATATACATTTATTTCGTAAATATAATTTATATCACATAATGCTGCAACTGTCACTTCAATACACTGGTAGCATTTCAATCTCAGGCACATACAGCCCTATAACAACATATTTGGACAGTTTAGACACATCTAAAAATGTATGAATGTCTACAGTACACAGCAAAAGATCAAACCGTGGCATTTATATAGCATACACACACTTTACAAGCAAAATATTTGACAAAAGGAGCTTGTTTGAAATGATAAAATAATAGATATACTCTTACAAATCACGACAGATGTAACCTAGTGTTCAAAAGTTTACAGTAAGAAATTCAGTACGAAAGTCTTTATGCTCAATGAAGCTGAATTAACTTGATCAAAAATATTGTAAAAACAGTAATATTGTGAAATATTACAATTTAAAATAACTGTTTTATATATTTTATATATATTTTAAAATGTAATTTATTCATGTGATGGCAAAGCTGAATTTTCAGCAGTGATTACTCTAGTCTTCAGTGAAACATGATCTTTAAGAAATCTTTTTAATATGACGATTTGGTGCTCAAGAAACATATTATCATTATTATAATCAATGTTGGAAACAGTTGTGCTGCTTAATGTTTTTGTGGATACATATTTTGCAGGATTCTCATGTCCAAATGCATTTCTGGGCCAGATAACCCATGGTGTCTGTACCGTGGCTGTCACTTCTCTGTTAATTGGATTAGATTGGCGATCATGTGATCATTGTGAATTTATTCCCCATCACTTCTCTTCCATCATAATCTTTTGATCTTCAGTAGTACAGTAGGGGGTATTCTGGTAGCCATCTTATGATTTCAGAATATGGTTTCTGAATGTCACAAATCCCTTATGTACTATGTTTTTTTTTTTTAAAGTCTTGATGTTCATTCAGTTAAGAGATCATATAGACAGATCCAAATAAAGGTTCATAAGCATATTCCCACTGCAATAAGCTCAGCAGTAATGTCACCGACCAGTACAGATGTGATAAGAGCACTTATCCCATCAGCCAGTCTTATCTGCATGAAGATAGTGAAAATGTTGCAGTCATTATCAACAGCAAAACAAAAGTTAACCAAAGCCTCTTCCAAACTCATATATAATCACCTCTGGAGTATCTGGAAATATTATGTTTCACTTTCATGTTTTTCCTTATCTCCTTTTAACAAGATTAAAGCCTGGCACAGCACAACCAAGAGATAAAATTCATGAGAACATCCTCTAGGTTCTTTCTTTCACTATGAGGCCTTTCTTCTCAATATCTGTCTGTCTGTTTTTTTCCTGTTTTTGCATACATCAACCATGTCGTTACCAATTTTAACAACCTGTTCAGTCTCAAACAAAAATTTAGTTGAGAAAAGTTTACTTTTAAGCTCTCTCAACAATCATTTTATAATTGTCCTCAGTAATGCTACTATTTTTAGTCAAAAAATGTTAATAAATTCTCAACAAGGAAATTAGAGTTCAACAAATTATCAGCCAGCAGCACAAGTTATTGAATTATTCTTTTTCTTTTTTCATAGATCTACAACTTATGAAACATTCAAAACTTCATGACTTATTTTGTAAAAAAAAAAAAAAAAAGAAGCCTATTATTAGATTATTTGCGAAACACTGCAGTGTTTTTAAACTTAAAATGCTGTCGAAGAAAAGGCTTTGTAAATAAAAATATTATGTGCAGAAGTTTTAACCAACATGCATGGCAATTCAACATTTTTCATGTTTTGGTGAATTTGTATGGTCTCATTTGTATGTTTTGTACGACCTGCTTATTGTAGGGTTTAGGTGTCGACCATTATGCATTTTTTAAACCATATTTTTCACATGACTCAAGTTCGAATTCACCACCAATTCACCAAACCAAATACTTTCTCTAATATTTTCTCATCAAATCGGATTTGTTTCAACACACGGACCTCAATAAGTAAAATAAATAATAATAAAAAAACCCTGTTAACTCTTTTCCCATCATTGACAGTCATTTGACACAAGGCTTCCACGCCATAGAGTGGTGGTTTCCCATAGGCTTTTCGCACTCTGTGATCAACAAAAGTTTATGATACTTGCACGTTTTGTCCATCAAGATAATTTTCACAGAAGAACTCAACTTTTATGAATTTTGAAGTGTAATACAGTCACCAGAAGCAAAAAGCTAAGGGTAGGCTATAAGCGAACTACACCACAGTTGCACGATTTCAACGCTTCCGACAACTCTTTATCTTTATCTAAAAACATTTTCTCTGAAAGTTTGAATTAGAATAGTTTGTAAGATCGCAGTTATAAGCATAGGCTGTAAAAGTGGACTGAGCTTACCTGTTCAGCGTGATGACGTTTAATGTCTCCGACAGCCTCTAGTCCGATTTGGCCACTTGTTAGCAACCATGATTTTCAAGACATGTAACAGCTTAAAAAAAAAAATCACGGGTAGGTTAATACTGATGTATTTTATGTCATAGAATAAAAAGTGAAAATATATTGAGCTTGTGTTAACCACGGACCTTATTTCAGCCATTTAACCAAAAACGCATTTTAAAAAAATGGGACGATGGAACCGGAAGTGCTAAAATGCTAACTTGCTTCCAGGTTTTGGCCTTCAAAATTGCATCATGGTTCCACCACAGGTGCTAGTCATATAATTAGAATATCATCAAAAAGTTTATTTATTTCTCTAATTCCATTTAAAAAGTGAAACTTGTATATTATATTCATTCATTACATACAGACTGATATATTTCAAATGTTTATTTCTTTTAATTTTGATGATTATAACTGACAACTAAGGAAATCCCAAATTCTGTATCTCAGAAAATTAGAATATTGTGAAAAGGTTCAATATTGAAGACACCTGGTGCCACACTCTAATCAGCTAATTAACTCAAAACACCTGCAAAGGCCTTTAAATGGTCTCTCAGTCTAGTTCTGTAGGATACAATATCATGGGGAAGACTGCTGACTTGACAGTTGTCCAAAAGACGACCATTGACACCTTGCACAAGGAGGGCAAGACACAAAAGGTCATTGCAAAAGAGGCTGGCTGTTCACAGAGCTCTGTGTCCAAGCACATTAATAGAGAGGTGAAGGGAAGGAAAAGATGTGGCAGAAAAAAGTGTACAAGCAATAGGGATAACCGCACCTTGGAGAGGATTGTGAAACAAAACCCATTCAAAAATGTGGGGGAGATTCACAAAGAGTGGACTGCAGCTGGAGTCAGTGCTTCAAGAACCACTACGCACAGACGTATGCAAGACATGGATTTCAGCTGTCGCATTCCTTGTGTCAAGCCACTCTTGAACAACAGACAGCGTCAGAAGCGTCTCGCCTGGGCTAAAGACAAAAAGGACTGGACTGCTGCTGAGTGGTCCAAAGTTATGTTCTCTGATGAAAGTAAATTTTGCATTTCCTTTGGAAATCAGGGTCCCAGAGTCTGGAGGAAGAGAGGAGAGGCACACAATCCATGTTGCTTGAGGTCCAGTGTAAAGTTTCCACAGTCAGTGATGGTTTGGGCTGCCATGTCATCTGCTGGTGTTGGTCCACTGTGTTTTCTGAGGTCCAAGGTCAACGCAGCCGTATACCAGGAAGTTTTAGAGCACTTCATGCTTCCTGCTGCTGACCAACTTTATGGAGATGCAGATTTCATTTTCCAACAGGACTTGGCACCTGCACACAGTGCCAAAGCTACCAGTACCTGGTTTAAGGACCATGGTATCCCTGTTCTTAATTGGCCAGCAAACTCGCCTGACCTTAGGGGGGGCTGTTTAAAATGTTGCTTTTATTTGAAATGCTGGTGGGGAAAGTAATGAAAAAAAAAAAAAAAGGAAATAAAATCAGCAAACAGCAAAACAATACTCCTACAACCACCATAACCACATAATTTATTCATGCTGCAATGCATGCTAGGAGCTCGTAAACCATTAACAAATCAACAACATTGCTCAATATGAAACTGATTAGATAATTGTGTTAGGCTAGTCTGGGCAACATTTGGGGGAGTATTGTTGGTCTAACATGTATTTTTTATTTTTTTTTTATGTTGAAGTAATTTACATTTCTTCATGCCTGTGACTAAAAAGTCCCATGTGCTGGATAAATTCATTTGGGCACATCTTTCCTCCCAAGCTCCATTCCATCTGCATAATGTTTCTTGCTAGCACCCCTGCATTAAGGATGTAGATGTCCCATCATATGTCTATTTATTGGTTAAATAAGCACAGTATAGTTTCACTATAACTTCGAACATATATTTTACCTAGAAAAACTTCCTGTCACAAAGGAAAGATACAAAAGAGCTCGAGGCACATCTCATTGTATTCGCTCAGCAGATGCTATTCCCTCACTGCAGGGAGACGCTCCATTTTACACCTTTCATTACCACACAAAAGACTGTGACAGGTTCCTCCTCACCTCCAGCTGCTGAAAGGAAATCTCCATTATTGCCTTCCAAATTACCCTGCTGCTTCACAGATAAAGGCAAAACATATTTGCCTCTTTGTGCCCAATAAACCTGTCAATCTTCCAAGCTGTGATACTATAGGCCTGACTGCTTTGAGTTATGCCTTTAATACGATACATGTACACGAAGAGTGCGGTATACGTTCGTGCCAGACGCGTGTGTGCGGGAAGAGACCGTTGGTCTAGCCGTACTGCTTTGTTATCTCTCAGTTCTGTTATTTGCTGGCAAGGCTGTGAGTTGTTTGGTGAATAGGTTTGATTAGTGTTTTGTTGTATTTAGTGGGAAATTGAAATTCTACCAATAATTTCTCTGCTTCTACAGGAACAATTATTTGCAAACAATGGGAAATGGCAATAGGAAAATGATTTTTACACATACAAGGACATTGAGTTATTTTCTTTTGTCTGGAACAAGTTATCAAATTGTAACTCTTTAAAGCATTAGGTTGCTTAGAGTGATTGATTTTTTTGTTAACGGAACTGCATTGTATCTCAGTAGTGTACGGCAGTCAGGGGAGATGATAGGTTTTGTTGTTGTTGTTGTTATTTAAGGGGTCTGAGTATGAGTTAAAGAGGCTTTTTTTTTTTTGGCCTAGTAAATGAATATTCTGTCATCGTTATATCACTTATATAATGTTGTTTTGGACACCACTGACTTTCATTGTAAGTTTAAAAACAGTTTTGTTCAAAATATCTTTTTTTGTGTTCTGCACTGTAAAACCCAACTAACTTTAAATTAGGTTAAGTTAAATTAACAGCCTTAAACCAATTAAGTTTAAAAAGTTTAAATATGTAAGAGTACTGTGAACCTATTTAATCTGAGTTAAAATAACTAGAAATAAACTATAAATAACTGCTTAATTAACTGTAAACTATTCAGATACATTGTGTAGCTAAAGCTTAACTGAATTAAAACTACAATTAAATTTAGAAAAATGACATTATTTTTGCAGTTAGCATTGGCTAGCATTAGCACACATCCATTTACTAAATTAATCAGCAATGAGATTATCACTGCCCTGTCATATGCACAAATATTGCTCTCAAAAAAGAAAAAAAGCCAATGCACTCATAGTTTTTAGTGTTTCTATGGCCCATCCTCGACCTAACCACAGCTCAATGGTAACCCCCAAAACTCCAACAAAACAGAACCCCCATTAAATACTAACATAGCAAAACATTAAACACTAGCAGATCTCGCCCTATTTGAATATTGTGTTTAAAAAAAAAAAACACATTTTATAACACTTTCAACATTTTCTCCCCCTATACAGTCCAAAGCAAAGCATGCTGGGAACCAGAATCTGATGTAACTCATTTAAAGTTCTGCATAATATAATCAGTTATTGAGTTTACGTAACTTTTTCTATTAATAAACTTTCAAACATATTTGATTGTAATTAACTTATTTCATTTAGTAAATTTCACTGTTAATTTTTAGGGTGCAGGAGAAAAAAGTCGTACAGGTTTGAAACGACACAAGGGTGAGTAAATTAAGTCAATTTTCATTTTCTCTTTAAGATATTTGAGGGAAGGGTAGAGATGACACCCCCATATTGTCTATGATGGCAACCATTTCCTCTCATTCAAACACACACAAAACACACAACGTTGCGAGAAGGACATGACTGTGACTGCACCAGCAGGAGATGAGGTGATTTATGAGGTCTTGTCATAACAGCAGTGTTGGCACTGTCATGGGGCCCTGAGAAACACCGGGAGGTAGAGGGTGTGTTTGTATTTTGTGCTCAGCTATTAGCTAGCATGCTTGATTTTACCTTGAATATCACAGAAGTCAATTATTCAGCCTCTGAAAAAACAAAAACAAAATATTGTGTTGTATATTGTGTATGTTAATACTGTTGAGCTGTGCACTATACTGTTACAATTAATTTATCAAAAACTATTTTTATTTTTTACTATTGTCTATTTTATTATAATTTAAAATGCCTTGCAGTCTTCAGTGTCACATGATCCTTCAGAAATCATTCTAATATGCCGATTTGCTGCTCAAGAAACATTTATTATTATTATTATCAATGTTGAAAACAGTTATGATGATTAATATTAATTAATCATCACATTCATTTTAAAAAATAAAATTTTTTAAAAATTGTACTGACTGTAGGAAGACCAACCAGTTGAAGTGGGAAAAGGAAATGACATGCTGTACAAAAAGTTGACGCATATTCCAAAAATTAGAGATGCGCCGATCTGATACTCAGATCGGGTATCGGCTCTGATACTGCCATTTTTGCCGGATCGGGTATCGGCTGGATGGGACCGATCCAAATCCGATAATGTGCGTGTACTATTCTGTGCCCCACAAAAGGCACAAAAACATTAAAAAGCACCATAAAGTTTCCGTTCACTATATTCCAAGTGTTCTAAAGGCATTCCATAGTTTAATTTGAGGTACAGATAAATATTTAAGTCATTAAATTAAAGTTCACGTACTGTAAATGCCTCCCTCCGCTGCGGCAGTCAGTCATTCTAAATTCAGCATTCAAACTGCATGTCGCGTTCGGTTACGACAGTCAACCCAATGAAACTCCCTCCAAGATGATTCAGTGTTCCTATTATTATTACGCTGAGCACTGTGAGTCCATGATGCTTCAAGCACATCATTCTGCACACGGGATGCGCATAAGCGCTTTGTGCCGCTCTGTATGGGAGCTGTTCATTATAATACTTTTGCGCAATGAAAGATTGTTAATAGCATTGTTTGTTCTGTCCTGTCTATCATATGTTGCTGCCTCATTTAAAAAACTCCGCTATAAATTTAAAAGAAATGTCTTTTAATTTTATAGTATATATTTATATATAAATATATTTAGTTTATGTCATGTATGACTCAAACATTCATGAAAAACAAGTCATGAGTCATGGATGAAAGAGTCAGCTGGACTCCTGTTTATTTTGAATGTCTACCAAGCTAGTGAAGCTATTGGTTTATTTACAGTTGTTGCACTGATGCACAATTATTTAATAAATAATTCATTACATTTGTGTCTGTTATTTTGTTTTTACAAAGTTAGTAATGTATAAATAATGTTTAAGTCAAGCCTGGTGCCTTGCACAAAAGAATGATTCCAGTTTCTTCCACACAGTGAGGCATACAGTTTATTAGGTAATTCACCACTTTTTTTTATTATTACCTGAATATCAGATCGGTATCGGCCGATACTGAATCCCAGGTATCGGAATCGGTATCGGAAGCGAAAAAGGCGGAACGGAGCATCCCTACCAAAAATATGTATATATGTAAGGTATGTAAAAAATAAAAATAAAGAGAAAACAAAAATAAATAAAAACTGTTCAAAAAGAAATCAAAACAGCAACAATGTGCTAATTTTGGCTAAACCAAATGGCCCAAGTTCACAACACTGCTCAGTCTGTAATTTCTGTAATTTCCACAGTCAGGACTGAATGCGTTCAGCCAGCAATTATAGGCTGAAACCCAACACAGGGCATACCAACAGAAACAAACTAAAAAGTTTGTAACATTATAAACACCCAACACAACAAGACTATAACTTCCAAACAGCTAATAAAACAACCATTAACAGAAAAAGAGTTTAATAACAAATTAAATGGCAAAAAAAAAAAAAAACAACTGTTCCTAAATTCACACCAAAATGGTAGCTTCCACAGGAAGTGATGTGGCTGTTATGAGTTTAGTTGTACAGAGTGTGAATTGGGAAGTTTAACTGCAACAAGGTTTGTGGAAAAATAAAGGTAATTATCACATGAATTATTGTGTGTTCTGGCAGGGTTTTTTTTTTTATTTATTTATTTTTTTTTTAAGAAAAAATAATGACAAAGTTTAAGAAAACAAACTATAAATAGTTGAAAACACAGCAGTAACCAACTTAGACTGAACAAAACAAATGAAAAAAAAAAAAAAAAAGGCCAACTCCATAACACCTTCCTGAAGTGTACACAGATGTTAATTTGCCAGCAATGCACTGTACAAGTGATATGGGTGTGTTTGAAAGTCCAAATTTATAGAGCCAACAGGTTAACTGATGTTTGAACGCTATAATTGATTATGATTGTTTAACCTGCTTGTATTTTCTTAATTGCTATTATCTGTGTTCATGGTGGAAATTTGATCAACTATCCTAAATCGAAAAAATCATATGTAATCCAATAGAAGCTTAGATATTTCTGCTGGAAAGGTCAGACATGGATGGTCCAGAATGCAGGAAGTCGTGCTTGAAACCAGAAGGCATGACAGTCAATCAATAAACCCACTGCTGACAAGCCATCTGTAATGTAATATATACATAGCGCCAGAGCAACTGACATTTGGCATTGACGGTATGGGGCATTTCAGACCAATTATACCACATACAGATGGATTGCCATCAGACACCTAATACAAATGATGTGTCTATCATACAAAAATATAATCAACATTTGTGAATTAGTGAAAAGGCAAAGGTGCCAAAGGAAACAAAGAGTGGAAAACGAACTAACAGATGGCTCTGTTTTATAGCTACTACTAAATAGCACCTTCAATTTGTAAGATAATGACAACAATTATTACAATACTTAGACTAGGCAATAGTGTATCAGTATTGTGACAGAAATGCGCTATTGAATTTTACCCAGACCTCTAAAATGCATTTACAAAACTGCTAATAACCTGCTTAAATCATTCATTCATGCCCCAAGGGCGAACCACCCTTCAGTAGATGCTAATCGTTTAACATCACCACAGATCATAGTGTGCTAAGTGTGTCTTGCCCCTGTAGGAGGGTGATTCATCTAATCAATCATGTCTAAAACCAGGGGTCTTAAGTTGGGAGGAGGGTTAGGAGCAGAGAGCGATTTCTAGAGCACTTCTGAAAGTTTTTATCCTCCTGAAATCTGATTTTTCGTCAGATAACCTTCAAACGGTTTAGACTGGAATTAGACGTGACATTTAATTCTGTACGCCACTGTACGGATTTTTCATGCAACTCAAGTCTCTTGGTACTCAAAAGCCATCACGTTTCAGCACATGGATTCTTCATCCGTCCCTGCAGACCTGGGAATTGTGAATAATTTGGGGTGGTTTGATCGTCCAAGTGGTTTCCCACATAACCTTGACCTGATTCTTGAGCACACATTTATATTTGCTTTGTAAAATATATGAGCACCACCAAACCTATTTATAGGTATGGTTTTGAAACTCCAAATGCTTGATTTTGTGTAAAGTATCATCATAATAGCTAAACAATTGTGGCATTACACTACGGGTAGGCGTAACCATAGAAACAGCACAGAATGGTATCCACATTCATTCTGGACTGAAGAGTCTGGAGAAACACTGTGTTCTGTATTACCGGTTTTTCTCTAAACATTTTAGATTTTTGTACATACAGTACCTGCACTTAGTGACTACATAAATTATTTACTCAGATAAATAGAAGAAATAGAAACAAAGCTACACAAAAAACATTTTAGCTGACGGTTTGGTTTAACTTAATTAAAATGAACTAATGCAACACAATTCTTAAACTTAAAGGGTTAGTTCACCCAAAAATGAAAATAATGTAATTTATTACTCACCCTCATGTCGTTCTACATCCGTAAGACCTTCATTCATCTTTGGAACACAAATTAAGTTATTTCAATTAAATCCGATGGCTCAGTGAGGCCTTTCAATAGTCTCACTGTGTTGTGCTTGGAAAACTGCAACATCACCAAAAAAAAAAAAAAAGAGAGAGAGAGAGAGAAATTAATAAATGTATAGGCATCGGTATCAGCGAGTACTAGGAAAAAAAGTATTGGTACTTATACTCGGTCCTTAAAAAATGGTATCAGTGCATCCCTAGTTAAAAGTATATGCACATTCAGTTACTTGAAAAGTAATTTACACCTTATGGAAAAGAAGAAAACAACAGTGAAGGAAGCATGCCTGCTACATCCTTTGCTATGACAGTTCATTCTTCATCACAACATCACATCAAGGCATTTACATGATTAGCCTCCACCAAATTTCACATCACAGCTGGCACAGTAGCAGTGGGCGAGGGAAAAAAAAGTTACATGTTCTCATTTGAGGGTATTCATAAAAGCCCTGATGCAAATTGAACATAATGGCATAATGAGAACCCTACAGCCAGTTCTCAGTGGTGTGAAAAGTTAACACACTTCAGCAAAGTGTTCAACTGCTGCGAGCACAATTAAATTCTGCATCCATTTCATCTAAAGTACCCCAAACTGATTCCCCCCAATTCACTCTTAATCAGAGAATTGATTACATTTGATACCCTCACTCCTCTATGAGCCACAACCTGGGGCTTAGAAAAGGCAAACATCCACCACTGCAGCGATTCTTCTGTATTCCCTCTGACCATGAATCAAATTGGAATGATCCTGGAGCAATATGAAGCCTCAGGAATGTCTGTAGCTCTCTGTTTAAATGAACAGATTGCTTGTGCTAAACAGGTTCAACAAAGAGGGATATATGCTTTAGGGAAAAAAAAGAGATTCCTGCTCCTGCTGTTTAAAGGCTTTCTTCAGGCTTCAGTCAGAGAACATAGCATTTTTATACATTGATATACAGGCTCTGTTCCAAATCCTACTAAGCTGCCTAGACATCAGAGACATGTTTCATATATAAAGACTGTTCCACAGGTAGCCTTACAAGAGACCTAATGTTGGCCAAAATCTAAAGCAGCATTATATATATTAATCACAGATAATGCAATTTGATCCCATGAGAAAACTTAACTATTTTACGTTTTGCCAAGTTGTTGGTGAATCCATATGATTTGTGCAAAAATGTAAAATGTAATGTTAGGCTAACCCCTAAATCTAACCATCAGCAGGGCGTAAGCAGATCATAAGAAAACGGAAGAATGGATAGAATGAATAGAAGCCTATGTGCCATTATTTTATCAAGGGAAATGTTAGAAATATATTTTGTTCAATACTAAAAAAAAATAGCAGGTAGAAGAAAGTAGCTGACTATGTAGACAGATGTTTGAATCACAAGCACAAATCAAATCTAACAGAGTTCAATTCAAAATGGTTCATTCAAAAAATTGAGAAAAAAAAAAAAAAAAAAAAGAATTCTTCAGTTGTAATTCAAACATAATCACCTTGTCTTTCATCCACATTAGACTTGTTGGCTATATACTAGTTTGTTAAAAAAAAAAAAAAATCATAACAGTTTGTTTTTTTTCTTGTGCCGATTTATTATTTTGTTAGCTTTCTGTTTTGTGTGCTAAAGCACTTTTATTGCACTAATGAATCAAGCTTATTCTACCACCCAAAGGAATTAAACTGCCAGACATGGCCAGGTAGGCAGACAGAAGGCCATTTCACGGCTGATAAAGGGGCTAACGGTGGTGTAACGGATCAATAAACACATGCCAGATTTACACACGTCCAGACAGTCGATGAACAGACAGCAGGAGCACACATGAGCCAACGCCACACCAGTCATGACCTCATTTCCTGCTCTGGTACCAGAGGCGAAAGTTAAACGGTATAAGAGGCGGATAGATTTTTAACTCAGGGCCATTGCTTATGTATTGCAAGGCTGTTGTTAAGGCGAAACATGGATAACTATATAGATAAAGAAACAGCCAGGGAGGTTTACTCTCATGCGTACAACAGACTAGAAGCAATAAAAATGTTTCATTTGTCTTACAGATATTCTCAGGACACAACACAAGCTTGCAGGATCTAAGATGTTGGATGTCAACCTGATCTGAGATTAAGTACAACATACACAACCTTTTTTTTTTTCTGGAAAAGTAAGAAACATGATATATATAATGGCTAATTGGGCCCAATTTGGACATTTTCACTTAGGGGTGTACTCACTTTTGTGGCCAGCGCTTTAGACATTAATGGCTGTGTGTTGAGTTATTTTGAGGGGACAGCAAATTTACACTGTTATACAAGCTGTACACTCACTACTTTACATTGTAGCAAAGTGTCATTTCTTCAGTGTTGTCACATGAAAAGATGTAATAAAATATTTACAAAAATGTGAGGGCTGTACTCACTTCTGTGAAAAGTCCTTTTTTTATTTTGTAAGGCATGATTAAGGATCATAAGATATTACCACAGAGGTTGCAAATAAGAAAGATGAAACATTCACCAATGGCCCCAGGAGGATTGACTTTTGAAAGTACGTTTCTTTTTGAAATACAGTTCCGACATGCTGAGGTATACCAAAGTTGAAATTTTGCTGAAGCTTATTTATATAGCATATTTAGTTTTACTTTGCAAGCTTCACTGGTTTGCAGCTGGAGGAGTCAATTCTGCTTGAGGGGGATTGAGGGGAAGGTGAGCTATTGAGCGCTATTGACCACAGAGAACTGAGCATGACTAATACTGGTCTGTCTTTCTCTTTAAGTTCATTTGAGGGACAGTTACGATCCGTATGATGAGGATTTTTGGCATCACTGATTCTAATATAGATTGGTCAGTCAGAGCAAAAAAGTGAATCACATCCTAAAATATTGTGTTAAATAAACCTGTATCATAATTCATAAGGGAATATCACACACAAAACATGTTTTTAGCACACACAAAAGGCAGGGTAATAAAATGCAACATATAAGGTCAAAAGATGTGTTTTAAAAACACAAACTTCTTTGAAATTGAGTGCCACATTTGTATTGCGTGTTAAGCTTGGTTTAAACCATAGACGGGTTAAACTCACCACGTCCGCACGAGCGTGCAGCAAAAACGGAGTCATCGCGGTGTGGGCGCCGGCGTTCACGAGACACCGGCTGCATAGGAAAACCGAAAAATGCTGCCTTCGGAGGACGCATTCCAAGGTATGAATGTAGGAAGGCATCAAGGCACGTCGGAATCCAATGTTAGCTTCACTTCCTGGGCCTCATTTATAAAATGTTGCGCAGACACCGTCCTAAATTTGATCTTATGATCATTTCTCAGATGTGTGTATGTGTGATTCATAGTGATGGGACGGTTGATACCGGGGCTCCGACGCAGTTTTCAAAGCACTATTGTATCATACACTGTAGGCTTGTATCGAAATGACAATACCACGTGATTGATGACGTTTGAAGCTTCAAACGTCATGCATAATCGGAAAGTCGAGACAGCTGGTTTGAAAAAATTGGCACTGATCATGTTTTATTGCTGGGGTCTCAGAGACCATGAACAGAACATAAGGGTTAAACAGCTCACCAAAATATTTTTTCAATTACTCATCAATTATGATCACATCATTGTATATTTTATATTATTGATCAATGTGAATCCGTTGACCAGGTTACACATGACACGAGCTGTGGTCTCATTGTCACAAATTAATTTAGATGAGATTAGATCAGATTAGATAGAACTGATCCAAGAGAAGAGTGATTCCGTATGTCACGGACTTCCGAAGCTTTGGTCATGTGCTTTTCAAACCGTAGATCTGCTCCGCGATGATTTGTTAGATATGGTGGAGAAAACAAGTCTGACCACCAGATGTCACTAATGCGCACTGTGTTAAAAGCTTCGAGTAATGAACCGTTTTTCGGCACAATTTGATGAAAGCCTCAAACACTTCAGAAAGCCTTGGTTTCCCATCACTAGTACACACAGAAAACGAGCCAAAACTGACTGTGTTTATCTGAATAATCGCCAAGACGGGCATTTTGACATAATTTTGTATGTATTTGACCTTTTCAGCACAGTAAGTCACTCATTTTGGTACTTGTGACTCTGTTTGACTTCTGTCTCTGTTTGAGACTGAACGTGGCTTGTTCGCTCCACTAATAATGATCAGTGGTGCGCGTGCTTTTGGTGTGAGCGCGAAACCTGCGGGAACCTGCGTCAATTTTTAGACGTCAATTTGACGTCCACACACTGATGTCCAATTGATGTCGAAAAAAAACCCCCATCAAATTGACGTCAATTTTTTTACGTCAATTTGACGTCCACACACTGATGTCGAAAAAAAAACCCATCAAATTGACATCAATTTTTTTACGTCAATTTTTTGACGTCAATTTGATGTCCACACACTGATGTCAAATTGATGTCGAAAAAAAAACATTAAATTGACATCAATTTTTTGACGTCCATACATTGATGTCCAATTGATGTAAAAAAAAAACATGAAATTGACGTCAATTTTTTTACGTCAATTTGACATCCACACACTGATGTCCAATTGATGTAGAAAAAAAAACATCAAATTGACGTCAATTTTTTGACGTCCAATTGATGTAGAAAAAATTGATGTCCAATTGATGTAGAAAAAAACATCAAATTGACGTCAATTTTTTGACGTCAATTTCACGTCCACACACTGATGTCCAATTGATGTAGAAAAAAAAACATCAAATTGACGTCAATTTGACGTCCACACACTGATGTCCAACTGATGTCGAAAAAAACCCATCAAATTGACATCAATTTTTTTACGTCAATTTGACGTCCACACAGTGATGTCCAATTAATGTCGAAAAAAAACCATCAAATTGACATCAATTTTTTTACGTCAATTTGACGTCCACACACTGATGTCCAATTGATGTCGAAAAAAAACATCAAATTGATGTCAATTTGACGTCCACACACTGATGTCCAATTGATGTCGAAAAAAAAACATCAAATTGACGTCCACACACTGATGTCCAATTGATGTAAAAAAAAACCCCATCAAATTGACGTCAATTTTTTGATTGTCAATTTGACATCCACACACTGATGTCGAAAAAAAAAAACCCATCAAACTGACGTCAATTTTTTGACGTCAATTTGACGTCCACACACTGATGTCCAATTGATGTCGAAAAAAACCCATCAAATTGACATCAATTTTTTTACGTCAATTTGACGTCCACACACTGATGTCCAATTAATGTCGAAAAAAACCCATCAAATTGACATCAATTTTTTTACGTCAATTTGACGTCCACACACTGATGTCCAATTGATGTCGAAAAAAAAACATCAAATTGATGTCAATTTGACGTCCACACACTGATGTTCAAACTTGCAACTGTTAATTCTTTTAAATCAAGGCTAAAGACTTTACTGTTTGCCACTGCCTTTTATTAATTGGAATAATTATTAATTTATTACACTGCACTGTAACTTTTACTCTCCTGTTTTATCTTGTTTTTATTTTCTATTTAGCTTTTTTAAAGCGTTTTCAAATGTCTTCTTATATTGTCTTTTTATATTGACCTATGTTGCTATGTTCTATGTAAAGCACTTTGAATTGCCTTGTTGTTGAAATGCGCTAAACAAAATAAACTTGCCTTGCCAAATCCAAAACTCATATTTTCATATCATAATATATGTGGCTTTCATAACAACTAATAATAGGTTCAACAGGTTTCATGTTTAATCCCTTGTATTTAAATAATTAGAGAGTTTAAGGGCACAAGGAAGCACTATACAGTACACGCATGTTAATCTAACTACAACGTTTTACTCTGAGTCTGCACTGTTACCCGATAAAATGTCACGGTTCCTACACATGATAACAAATAATGTATAAATAATGAACACACGTCAAAATGAAAAACACAGATACTTACAAGACCAAAAGCAGGAAAGAATTTGCTTTAACGTTTGCTGTTGCTTGCTCTCTGACAGTGGTTGTAATAGAATGTAAATAGAATAGGAAATGTTTATCGCGAGATCTCTCTAAGTCTCGCGTGCCAGTATTCAGGTCTCAGTAGCCATCTAGAGGTTGAGAATTGTAATTGCATTTTTATTTAACTTAAAATTAAAGAGCCGTGTGTGTGTGTGTGTGTGTGTGTATATATCACTATATATATCAGAACAAATCGCTAAAAAATCCCCATGATGGAAAGCACACAGACAAATACTGATAAGTGAACTATCAGTGAACTATACAAAAACTGATACAGTCCTACTTCAAACTGCAGAGAGAGACAGTAATCAAAGTAAAGGTGAATTACTTTGAATACATTTGTAATCCTGCTAATCCATTCAGATGTAATCTGCATAACTATGTAAAATACCTCAAAACATATTGACAGTCTGCACTGAAAATAAAAAGAATATTGTGCAACTAAACACACTAATGCCAAGACAGAACCAGAACTAGACGCTACAAAAATATCTGTATGTATTCAGAGAAGCAGCGTCTCTGTTGTCTGTTTTGGAACTGCAGCCAGCTCAGTTTCTCTGTGAAGCTGTAGAGCTTGCAATGGCTCTTTGATCCCTTCTTATCTCCTCTCCTCTTTCAAACACATGTGTGTGGCCCACACACCCTTAGGGCTTATGGGAAAACAACTACTGAGAGTGTGTGCTTTTGAGTGTGTGAGAGCACACATGAGACAGCGATGCTTCCTTGCGTCTGGCGAGTTTGTGATGTGCTGTTTCTCTTCGTGGAGGAACTGAGGTAGGAGTCTGGCTAGTTCCTGATTCCTCCCCTGGAAATATTGGGAGCAGAAGCTGACAGCAGCGACTGCTGTGATGAATAGCCTTTTAAAACGATGAAGTGCCTCGTCGTCGTTGTTTTTTCCTCCAACCTCTGCCTGATGGATTGGCTCTTGGCTTGCAAGCGTCAACAACATTAGCTTCAGACCCTCAGCAATGCCACAGCTTATAAGGAAACTTGTGTTCACAAAGCTCCTGTACCACTTCAGACTCACAGTAAAGAATATTTTTAGTCATGACAATGACAACTTTTCAAAAATAATTTATGTCTTGTGCATTATATTCTATATCATTGGCTACAGCAATGTAATATTAGCTCGTATAGGCATTAAATATGTCTGATACAGAATTTGGCTGTATCAGACAACATACCCCTTTAATGTCAATGACATTTTTGGACCAACGTGTCTGAAAATTTTTCTCCGTCTCATTCAGTCAGATGTACATCATTGCTTACGTTGCACGAGTGCCCACTACAGGTGGAGCCCTTGCAATGGGATTAAATGGAACACCCTAAGTCCTTTTTTGTTTTCTTTTTCTAGTTTCTTTATTTTGACATCTTCCAGTGCCAAGTCTCTGGTTACTTGAGCCACTGCCTTGTCTCCATCTTGTCTTTGTGTTTGTAAAAAAAAAATTGGGATTCCTGTCTTTGTTTTATTTTGTTGTTTAATAAAAAGACATTTTGCTGCATTTGGATCTCCCTCTCCATCTCCTTACCTGTTCACACCATAACAGAATACACGACCCTAAACAAGAAATATGGATCCAGCAGCAATTACTCTCACCCCCGATCCTCTCCCTTTACCCAGAAAGCCATCCCTTGGAGGATTATGTGGAGGAGTTTCTGGAGTATTGCCATCTAGTGCCATGGAACGACGGCACTCTGAATGTATGTTTCTGGAGTGGGCTGTCCCAGTGTGTATTTTGGTGGAGTTGGAAGGCCTAGAGATGAGTCTCACCCATACTCCAACCCATGAAGTGGATTTGCTCCCCAGGTCCACCCTTCTGTGTCAACCCCCTAGCTCCACCTCCGGCCTCCAAGCCCTGGACTCCACCTCGGCCCTCTGACACATCCCTTGGTTCCACTGTGGTCTGTCACCCCTCGGGCTTTGCCAGGTGTCCTTGTCCCTCTGGCTCCGCCTTGGTCAGTCATCACCCTGGTTTTGCCATGGACTAGTGGGTCTCCGGCTACACCTCATCCTTCCGCCCCTTTTGCTCCACTGGGATCTTCCTCCCCTCCGGCTCCACCGTTGTCCTCACTCCCACTGGCTTCACCCCTGTCTGCCGAGCCTGTCTCCACCTAGGTCCCGAAAGCCTGCAGCTCTGCCTTGGCGGTGTCAACCTGGGTCTTCGTCCCCTTTGGTCTCTACCACCCCTGGCTCCACCTCAGTCAGTCGGGCTCCTGGCTCCACCCTCCATCGGTTCCACCATGGGCCTTCGTCCTGATGGCTCTGCCCTCCGTCATTCGCTCCCTGGCTCCTCCCTCCATCGTATCCTCCTCCCTCCGCCGAATACCCCTTAGACTAGGGGTTTTCAAACCTGTCCTGTAGGACCCCAGCCTTGTAAATTTTGTATGTCTTCCTTATTTGACACACCCACTACAGGTCTTGCAGTGTCTACTAATGAGCCGATGACTTGAATCAGAATAGAACAGAATAGAATAGAAAGCCTTTATTGTCATTATACTTACATACAATGAAATTAGGAAGCGCTTTTTTTGGTGCCAAAAAAAACACCAACAATATTACATATTACACAAATATTAAACATATAATACAAGTGTCAGATGAGGGAAACATACAAAATGTGCAGTGCTGGGGGTCCTCCAGAACAGGTTTGAAAACCCCTGCCTTAGACTATTCCTCCCATTCCCCCATGAACTCTTCCTAAATGGACCTTTTTTCTGTTTACGCCCCATTTTGTTGTTGAATAAAAACACATTTTGCTGCATTTGGATCTACCTCTTCTACCTCTGCATTTGGATCTCCTTGCATATATTTCTTCGCGCCCTGACGAAACTTACCAGTTCACAAAATTAACGGAATGCATAGCTGACATAAAAAATTGGATGACCAGTAATTTATTACTACTAAATTCAGAAAAAACAGAGATTTTTGGACCAAAAACTTCTTCACGTAATAACCTAGGATACTGTCTAACACTTGATGGCTGGGTGTGCTCTTTGAATCTTTCATTTGAAAGCCATGTTTCTAGCATCTGTAAAACCGCATTCTTCCATCTTAAAAACATATCTAAATTACGACATATGCTCTCAATGACAAATGCAGAGCAGTTAGTTCATGTGTTCATGGCCTCAAGGCTAGATTACTGTAACGCTCTACTGGGTGGTTGTTCTGTTCGCCTGCTAAACAAACTACAGCTGGTCCAAAACGCAGCAGCTAGAGTCCTTACTAGAACCAGGAAGTATGACCATATTAGCCCGGTTCTGTCAACACTGCATTGGCTCCCTATTAAACGTTGTATAGATTTTAAAATCTTGCTACTTACTTACAAAGCACTAAATGGTTTAGCTCCCCAGTACCTGAGTGAGCTCTTAATGCATTATAGTCCTTCACAGAATTCAGGCCAGTTGATAATATCTAGAATATCAAAATAAACTGCAGGCGGCAGATCCTTTTCCTACTTAGCACCTAAACTTTGAAACAGTCTTCCTATCACTGTTCGGGAAGCAGACACACTCTGTCAGTTTAAATCTAGACTAAAGACACATCTGTTTAAACTTGCATACACATAAACCATTATCTACTTCTATAATTCAAATCATGTAAATTGTTAGGCTGCATAGTAGATAAGGTAATCAGGAACCGGGAACACTTCCTATAACACCCGATGTACTCGCTACATCATAAGAAAAATGTCTTCTACGCTAATATTAGTCTCTCCCTGTTTATCCCGAGGTTTTCCACAGCCTGCCAGATCCAGGCTGTATCCAGATGAGATGAAGGACCTGCATCTAGACATGATGATAACGCAGCCCTGACGTTTCAACTAAACTATCCCCTGCGAAGGCCTCCTTCCCTTTCCTTTCCCTTTGTAAAAAACGTTATTCTAAAAATTATTCTAGTTCGCATAGATCCACAGACACAACTAATTTTTCTTTATTATGCGGACCAGACAAGTAATTTGGCAATAACACTTTATAAGGAAGACCAAGCTTTTGCACACATACTACACAAACCTATAGACTAAACATGTAAATGAACGGCAAGAATGCATTAAAGGTATTCGGTTTCCAGTAGGAAAGGTGTAATTTAAGCGGCCCCTAAAGTAATAACTAACAATTTTTACAATGGGAGTGATTCAATCAAAAACCAACTTTAGCTCGATAATATTTTTTTGTTGTTGTTGTTCTTAGCACTGCTGTAAATCCAAAACAATCAGTGTCAATAAATGTTCCTATTGTCACTGTGAAGCTGCTTTGAAACAATATGTATTGTGAAAAGCGCTATAAAAATGAAGATGACTTGACTTGACATGTCTAAATGTGTTTGCTGTCTTACCTGTGCAGGTCTATCTTGTAAAAGAGATTTAATTCTCTGTGGCACCAACCTGGTTAATCCAAACCTGGTTGATCTAGTCTCATTACTCCTGCCAGGAAATAAAACACATTTCATATTTATGTTAATGCTCTCTCTCCAAGAGATATGGAACTGACTGAAGTGACTCATAAAATATCTGCTTGTTCTTTGAAACCACGTTATAAACAGTGATGTGCAAATAAGAATTCAGCATTGATGACAGCCAGTATTTTAAGAGAAGACATTGCGTTTCCTTTCTACTGACTCTGACACACTGTACCAGGCAGTGGAAATGACCTCTCCTGGTTTCTGCTGGGACTAATGTAGGAGAATAAATACAAACATGATAGAGTTTTTAATGATAAAGACAAACATTCTTCTTATGCATTTTAAAATGTGACAGCTGAAAATAAAGGCACTGACAGTTTTTTTTTTTTGTTTTTTTTTTCGGATGCCTCCCCTTCTGTTCATTCTCCTCATTTATGAGAAGTGCAACAATGCAGTTTGTGTGCGTGGTGCGGCCTGTATGCAGATGAGCTCTAATTTAGTGTCTGCAAGGCCTCTGAAAATTGATGTAATTAGAAGCAAATGTCTAGTCATGTTATACACTTCTTTGCACTTGAGACAATAAAATATAATACTCATTCATGAACAGCTCATAATGAGTTTGCATAACAAAACATAATCTAATCTAACTGCTCTCAGAAAGAATTATAATTATACATTTTTACTCACTCCAAATTCATAATTTACAAGATACAAAACTAATAAAAAATGAACGTAATGCCATTATTTTCATCATATATTCATCATTTTTCATAATTTAATATGATTGAAGATTTATGAAATGGCTTATGTTTGCAGAGCTGCAGATGGATATTGTGATATGACATTATTAATGAATGTCATCCGTTACCTGAAGGAACACAGAGATGAAAAATGAGACCAATTTGCATTTATTCCCACATGCCCACACAACACATAAGTCTTATATATTGATTTGAAATATTGAGTGGTCATAATGCCCATAGACAATCAATAATTATCGTGTGTAATCACAGTGCATAACATCTCTAAAGACATTATACCAACAATCAAAACAGTTTTGTTCAGTTTTCTTTGGTGTGACTATGTTTGAGGAGATAAAGTCTATTGGAAGGGTCATACGGTGCTGCACTCCAGCTATCTGACCACTGCTGGTGCTGAAGATGTACCTTCCATATCAATTCCACATTTGCGCCCAAGGCTGGGCACTCACTGAGGACAGATGGTGGGTGGTGTTTTAAAGCAGCTCAGGGTCAGTCCAGCTTGCATCGCAGTCCCATTTGGCCTAATGGGCATCAGCATATGAAGCTTAATCCCAGCGTTCAGGCAATTACAGTACAGTGACAGAGCAATATGATCACATAATCAGTGAGCAGCTTAAAAGGTACATTCAATTATTCCCTGTTTTTTTTCTGACAACTACTCTTGCTATTCAGATACTGTATCTCCTATATTTTATAGATAGCATTTGTATTCTTTGATAGATGTTGGAAGGTTTTTGTGTCCAGCAGCTGTTAGTGTTTCTTTCCCCAGGCAGAGTCTCGGGTGTCTCAAACAAGAAGCCCATTCCAGAATCTCCTCAACAGTTTGAAGCATGGCAGCCTGTTTTGTGTCTGCTGAAAACATGCTTTAGGCTCATTTACATTTGTAAAGTAAAAATATTTTACACATTTTGAAGTGAAAAGGTAATTTAGACTTTAGGGTATAAAAGATACCCTCAGATTGGGGACAGAATGAGTTATTTAATTTAATATTTATTATAACTAATGGACTTATTATCCAATACTTCACTAAATTCCATTTGTATTTTACATTATCTTCATTATATTCATTCATCCTAACCCACAGCCTTATTGAGTGTCATTATTCAATTTGTGTTCGACATTTTTACATAGAATATTTGATTTAGTATTTCACTTTTTTTTTCAACAATTAAATTATTACATTTTTTTAATTGTTTTTTTTTCAATATGCTTGATATATTAATTCCGAGGTATTATGCTGCCTATGACTGTTAAAAAGTCAGCATCTCCAGTAAAGACAGCATGAAATCAAAATTGACAATTCTTATTTTTTATGGAGTATTGCAGGATTTATTATAAATTATTTATCTCTGCGCATCATTCTTTCTTTCTTTCATTTTTTTTTAAATTCATGTGCCCTCATAATCTTTAATCAAAATAACTTCCCCTCCCTCTTGCAATGACATTTTTATTTTTATTTTTTTGTCATTCAAGAAGTTGTTTCACTCAGATATACGTCAAAATAGGGAAGAAAAGACTATCGCAGCTTTCGTTTCATGTCGACTTTAAGGAATCCTGCTTTTATTAAAGTAAACTTTCAGCAACGTGACTTTTTGGTCAATTGCCTTTGTTAATAATAATTGTATATAATACTCTAAATTTCAGAATAGGTAAATTAGCAACTTACCATTATATTTAACAAAAGGTTGTGCACCACATCAAAGATATGAAGTATTGACAATTTAATGAATTATAGTGCTGTGCTATTGTAAAACAAGTGTAGTAGTACGGCACCATTCAATCAATCAAGACAAAACTAATTATCCCCATGCTGTGTGGTGTAAAGAACTCATTTGTTATGAACTGAGACAGTGTCATGAATTGATAGACTGGGACTGCAGGTTCAGCACAGATAATGAGAGGAGTTCACCGCTGGTATTCAACATGCTTTTTCTGTTGCTTGAAACAGCTGATAATGTGCATAACAACAAGGTTAAGGTTATGGATTTTTTAGGCAAGAGCTATTAGATGCATGTAATGAGAAATAAATATGTTGTGACACCATGAAATGGCAAACCTGTGTTCTCATAAAATGTGATGCTGAATAAAGCACAACATGTGCAAGGTTTAATCAAGATCATAAATAGTTTATGTTATACTGTTATGCAATATAGTAGGATATCTACAACCATAAATGACTGCATGCTCCCAACGGTTTACTTTGATTACGAAAAATGCAGGGTGATTAGGCATATATCACAATTCCTGTGAGCTGTGTTTTTTTTTTTTTTTTCATCTGCTGAAAGCTCAGCCCTACCTCACTGTCACACTCGTTCTCTCATTATCAGATTTGTTCCACCGCTAGAGGAGGGACAGGACGACTCGCTATCAGTGATGGACAGATATCCAGGCAGCTCTTCCTCTAAAGCCTGCGGTATGATTAATGCTGTGACTCTGTCATGAAAAGCTGCACAACATCAGGTGTGTGTGTGTGTGTGTGTGTGTGTGTGTGTACAGGTTTATATTACATTGTGGGAACCAAATGGTGCGTTTTTGTGATTTATTAGAAATTCATTACAAATTTGTATAATGACATGGGTATTACACTGGTATTACGACGTAAAAATGAAATATGAGGACATTTCATTAGTCCTCATATTTAAAATAGCTTTAAAAACATACAAAACAATGTTTTATTAAAAATGTAAAAATGCAGAATGTTTTCTGTGATGGGTAGGTTTAGGGGTAGGGGTAGTGTAGGGGGATAGAATGTACAGTTTGTACGGTATAAAAACCATTACACCTATGGAATGTCCTCTCTAAGATAGCAAAACAAACCTGTGTGTGTGTGTGTGTGTGTGCGCGCGTGTGTGTGTGTGTGTGTCTCTGTCTGTCTATCTATCTACTTATTCTATTGACCTTATTCAAATGAATGGTACTTAACAGTTAAAAAAAAGAAGGGAAATTGTATGTAATTGGTTAACAACCAGATAATGTGGAATATTAAATAATGATGACTGAACTGTGATTTTTGTTTTTAGATACTGCACTTGTAGTTATACTGTAATTTACTATTAATTACTTATAATTATTATTATTATTATTTATTATTTTTGCATTTGATTATATATAATAAAATTGTAGTTGCTATAATAGTATGATCTGATCACAGTAACTACACAATGTACAACCCAGTTATTACTTTTGCTAGCACATACTTCAGAGGCGAGCTGAGTCGCCAGACACTGATGGATAGCCAAGTTGTCTGCAGTTCATTTTGTTGAAGAAATTAAAGTGGTAGGTGAGTCAATAAACATTATAACGTTTTGGGTCAAGGGACCTTAACTGGCACACTCGACTCCAATCGCTCATTTGTTTTTCTTACGGTGAATATCAAAATATACACAGATCAGTGTTAGCAACATTACATAAGTTACTACTAACAAAGACATATCTAACCACACTGAAGCTACCTAAAGGGACAATATCTTTTTATCCAAATGAATGAATTTCTATTAGGATAACAATATCAAACTAGATAGATTTATGCTATATACAAAAACTAGAATGCACCCCATTTTACATACGATTGCATCAAAAACATCGTAATGAACAGCAGCTTTTAAATACATATTCTTCCATGTAAAAACAATACATAAAATGTTAATGCAGGCAGGGACTCTAATGAGTGAATTGTTTTTTTTTTTAATTTGTTCATTTACATGAACTATTTAAATGAAATAATTGTTTTGAATGAATTGAACCTTCTATAAACATATGATAGAAAGGGCTAGCCAGGATGAACCGATTCACTAGAATGAATTGGACTTTCCACAGTTTCTCATATGAGAGACAGGACTGTTCAAGACGAACAGAGTCACAAAAATGATGGACTTTTCAATGCTACTCATGTGATAGAGACAGGACTGTTCAGGATCAACTGAGTCACTGGAATGAATCTGCACTGAATCAGAATCAAGTACTTCCAAACCACTTAAGATTGTATTACCTTCTTTTAGTGTGTAACTCTCCAGTGCTGTTTTTGTGAGGTCTTTGAAGTGCAGTTCTACAGATCTAAGTACTACCATACAATATTTTAATGAAGAGAAGTTAAAAAGTTATCATTCCTTTATAGGACTTATCCAGTTCAGCAGACACTTTGAATGGAGATCTGAAGCAGCTTATGATCACTTTTCCTGCAGAGATATTTTTAATACACCTATAATATCTAACACAATCACAGCCAGCCTGTGTCTATGCAAATGATCCATCTGCTCCAGGGAACCTCATGAGAGTCTATTGTGGAGAGCAGTGTGATTGGGTCCTATTGTCTGCCTTATCTGCAGTGTTCATTGCCGATTGGAATGCACCGCTCATTTCCTTGTCTTTTGATGCAAATGGGAGTGGGATTTTTGACGGCAGCCATTCTGTTGCTGTTGCTCCTGGAAACCTTGAGACACTGTTATGATGAGTGACTTTATTTTATTTATTAAAGTTTCAATTTATTGTCACTAAAAAAAGTATGGTGTTTTGGCTATAAAAGTCAATCAAATCACTGCCATCCTTTTTCATTAACTTGGGTAAATGTAAACAAGAGCTCTGTTTGTATTCTTACTGATAAAAAATGTTTTTCTGAGTGGAACTAAAGTTTTGTATTGAATGACATGCTATTTTTCATTATCAGTCGCAAATTTGTAAAGATGTTTACCTCATCGAACCTGCCATAAAATATGCTTTAGCTTTTCAGTCAAATTTACGTTATGTTTTATGTATTGAAGTCATGGATGAAGTTGGATGTGGCCTCATAAACCAGACACTAGCTATTTGTAACACCAGATAATGAAAGTTAATACTGGCCAATAGTTAACAAAACAGCGCATTAATCAAGCTATTCATTATAGAAGAAAGATGACTGCACTGCTGTATCCAAACAACACAATAAGCACACTTGGCTTTACCCTCATATATTTTGCAACATGTTTTCTTGTATTTAATATTCATTAACGGTTCTATTTAGGCCTTAAGTACCGACTCAATTTGTCTCTGGCTTATAAAGGACTATGGCTGTGTAAATTCAATCCTGCTAAAATGTTTTATTGCCCTAATCCATAATATGTAATTGCATTCATAACCAGAACAATATATTTGCGCCAAGAAGCAAACAAACAAATGCATTAAAAAATCATGACAATTTCCTTTTTCAATCAGTGACTTGAGGTCATTTTGAAAGCAATCACTTCATCTGTATAAATCAACAGCTCCCCCAGATGGGTCAACGTACCTCCTTGAAATTAATTTTTGAGATGCACATGTTAAGTAAAATGAAACAATAAATCACTTGCATTGGAAGAAAGACAGAGAGAGAAAGACAGAGAGAGAGTCTGTGGGATGGAAAGAGAGATAAAGTGTATTTGCATGTGCACATGAGCAGATTTAAGTTTTTAAGCGTCTTGAGTGGTTTTATGTATTTGCCATCCAGCAGGACCTTGAGGGCAGACCTCACACGTTCAGTTCAGCAACCACTGTCATTTACCTTAGACACAATGACCACATTTACGAGCCCTAGCATCCAATTTACATGAGAGCTCATAAAACCTGACCACAATTTCATATCATTGGCCATTAATGACAGGGATCACTGCCTTCACTATCAGGACAGAAGAGGAATGGAAAATGAAGCCCAAGGGGACATAGGCCTCATGTGAGGAAGGACGTTACACTCACCTACACACATCATTACAGCCATGAATAACGGTGGGTCAATAAGTCATAAAAATGTCTCTTGTTAGAAACCTCTTGTGGTTGTTTTAGGCCTTAGAATAAATGACCCTTAAAACCTATAAAGGGATTGTCTACAATGTTGCAGCAATAACACTTTTCTGTTCCACACTCAATATTCACTTAATATTTTATTGTCAAATAATCTATTTTAGCTTCAGTAAAAAAAAAAAAAAAAAACAGGAATTACATGGGGTTATTCCTGTTATGTATCACATTTTGAGCTCTGTAATTTAAAAAAAAGAAGAAAAAGAAAGTTAGTGATTGCTAAGTGGGAAATTGAGGATGCTAAAGTAAGAGTAAGATAAACTACAACCACAAAACATTACATAATTCATCAAATATACTGCTACTACTGGTTGTTGTGTTTTTTTTTTTTTCTCACTAAAAATTATGCCATTTCTAAAAATATGATGTCAGTAAGTACCTGGATTTTTAAAGTATTGGGTATTGGGACACCCCTGGTACCATGGTACCGTGAAACCGTGATAGGTTGCCACCTGTGCAATAAGTCCATTCGTGAAATTTCCTCACTACTAAATATTCCACGGTCAACCGTTAGTGGTATCATAACAAAGTGGAAGCAATTGGGGACAACAGCAACTCAGCCATGAAGTGGTAGGCTGAGGCGCACAGTGCGCAGAAGTCGCCAACTTTCTGCAGAATCAATAGCTACAGACCTTCGTGTTTCCTTCATATTAGCTCAAGAACAGTGTGTAGAGAGCTTCATGGAATGGGTTTCCATGGCTGAGCAGCTGCATCCAAGCCTTACATCACCAAGTGCAATGCAAAGCGTCGGATGCAGTGGTGTAAAGCACGCCGCCACTGGACTCTAGAGCGGTGGAAACATGTTCTCTGGAGTGACGAATCACCCTTGTCTGTCTGGCAATCCGATGGACGAGTCTGGGTTTGGCGATTGCCAGGAGAACGGTACTTGCCTGACTGCATTGTGCCAAGTGTAAAGTTTGGTGGAGGAGGGATTATGGTGTGGGGTTGTTTTTCAGGGGTTGGGCTTGGCCCCTTAGTTCCAGTGAAAGGAACTCTTAATACTTCAGCATACAAGGACAATTTCATGCTCCCAACTTTTTGGGAACAGTTTGGGGATGGCCCCTTCCTGTTCCAACATGACTGCGCACCAGTGTACAAAGCAAGGTCCATAAAGACATGGATGAATGAGTTTGGTGAGGAGGAACTTGACTGGCCTGCACAGAGTCCTGACCTTAACCCTATAGAACACCTTTGGGATGAATTAGAGCGGAGACTGTGAGCCAGGCCTTCTTGTCCAACATCACTGCCTGACCTCACAAATGCACTTCTAGAAGAATGGTCAAAAATTCCCATAAATACACTCCTAAACCTTGTAGAAAGCCTTCCCAGAAGAGTTGAAGCTGTTATAGCTGCAAAGGGTGGGCCAACTCCATATTAAACCCTACGGATTAAGAATGGGATGTCATTAAAGTTCATGTGAACGTAAAGGCAGGTGTCCCAAAACTTTTGGCAATATAGTGTATGATTCATGAATATGGTTCCAATATTAATTAATACTAAATATTACAATGTATATTGTGTCATGTATGATGGATACATGTGAAAATGTACTGCGTAACAGCAGAGATGTTCTGTAGATGAATCTCGCTGTACTGAGAGAAGCTCTGGTGCACTTTCCATCACACTGCTTAGGGAATTTATTGCTCCATGCACAAAAACTAAATCAATAGACGATTATGTGGATGGAATGGTCAGACATTATCGCCCTACCGAATCATGCCTACAAACACACACATACACACATATACACACTCAGACTCACAGATAAGGGGTGAGATGGATGTCTCACTAAAAACACAATAGCAGTCAATCGATAGTGCTGAGATGGATCCAGCTTCCGTCAGAGATGAAACTGTTACCTTTCCTTATTAAAAACTCATAAACAACCCTGCTAAGACAACATTAACTGTCATTAGGAGCAGCAGTCATAAAACACTCAGGGAATAACAAGGAGAAGACTCCATATATCAACAGTTTGGTTATTTTGAACAAAAAAAGCTGAGCTTCGAGGTTTAGACAAGTTTTCTGTTTTCAAGCACACTGTAAAAAGAGGTAACCTGCAATTGTTACCATAGAGAGCTATTTCTACCTGATTTTACATAGATTAATGTATACATAGTTTGATTCAGTTATGGGAAATAATTTTTTACTTGAATATAACCAGTTAATTTAAATGTTACCATTTCTAGGTTACTTTTTTTTATTTCACAGTGCAACTTGATCTATAAAACAACTCTTAAAGGATTAGTTCACCATAAAACCGTAAATATATGTGACCCTGGACAACAAAACCATAAGGGTCAATTTGTTTAAATTGAGATTTATGCATCATCTGAAAGCTGAATAAATATACTTTCCATTGATGTATGGTTTGTTATGGTTTTGATAGAACCACATTTGGAAATCTGGAATCTGAGGGTGCAAAAAAATCAAAATATTGAGAAAATCACCTTTAAAGTTGTCCAAATTAAGTCCTTAGCAATGCATATCCACTCACAAAAATACATTTTTGATATATTTACGGTAGGTAATTTACAAAATATCTTCATGGAACATGATCTTTACTTAATATCGTAATGATTTTTGGCATAAAAGAAAAATCGATAATTTTGACCCATACAATGTATTGTTGGCTATTGCTACAAATATACCCATGTTACTTAGGACTGGTTTTGTGATCCAGGGTCACATATATATTCCAAGTCTCCTTAAGTCACAAAATAGCTTTGTCTGATGAACTAACCAAAATTTAAGTTGTTATTCAATGATCAGTGATTCAGATTTTTTGGTTTTGATGAATCATTCAGAGTGGTTTTGTGAACTGATCAATTGATTCATTGAAAAGTTTTTTGTCCATATGTTTTTACAATGTAACTGCTGTGATTTTTAGGCCACGTTCACACAGCAGCAGAATACGGTTGTCAGTCCTGTATTTGAGTCCTTAAAACAGTTACGTTCACGCGCAGTACAGTTATTTACGGGTGTTACAACTGCATTCTATAACCGTACTCACACCCGTAAATTTTCAGGACTCACAACCGCATTCTCTAAATATTCGCGCTGTGTGAATGGAACCGCACTGGACAACCAGTTATCTGTCACGTCATACAGTGCGAGAGAGCCGGTGTTTTGCGCATGGTTTCGCTTTCGGTAACTTACAGCGACAGAGATACGAGCTGTCCGTCATCTTAAGGTGTTAGATCCAGTCACTGTTCTCCACCGGAGCGGCTCCCGTCAGTTTTGTGTTTCTTTTCCAAATTCAAATGCTGTGTCATGCGCGAGACGTCTCAAAGGACGTGACATGCGTGTGCAACACTTAAAGACTCCGGCCAGCGTGTATTTACATGCTGCTGTTGGTTAATAAAGTTCTGATGGATGAACTCGCGGTTCAATTAGTCTCTTGTCATGTCAAAAGTGATAATACTTTTCAGTTTTATGGACGTCACCATCTTTAATATTACGTTGGTCACTGTCGTTATGGTTACTAATAAGAGAATACGGCTCGTTGCACGTTCATACAGACAGTGTTTGAGAAGTTGCTGTGTGAACGAGACATTTCAAGACTCACACCTGTAAGTAAATGTGGTTGTCAATCCCAAAAACTGACAGTGTGAACGTGGCCTTCGATTCAACTAGGCTTATTACTTTAATTATTAGGGACATTTGTCTTTGTCACATTATTTTGTTTTTACTTACTTCTGTTAATTTAAATACACCGTACTGTTTTATCTTTTTTCCTTATTCATTTTCATTATATTGAAAATAATGGACAGAATATTCCGCTTTTGTGTTCTAAGCAGGAAGGAAACTTAGAAACGACAGGAGGGTGAGTAAATGATTAGTTTCGGAGTGAACTATCCCTTGAAGTCTCTTTAAGTCTGGTATTTATGTGTGAGATGAACATTCATGCTGACAACACATAAAGCGCTCTTATTCAGTATAATAAGTAAGTAGAAAAATGTGTGAGTCAGAAGCATTTTAAAAGCCAGAGCATGCAGTAAAAAAGGAAGAGTTCAGACAATGCCCCATCCTTTCTAAGAATTCTCACACATCTTCAAACGAGAGTGTGGCAGACGGGGTGATGTCTTCTGTCTCTGAGCAGTGTTCCATGGTGACCCGAGTCGACGAGCTAGAACACAGTTGGAGACACAGTTGGAGACACTCACACACACATTTGAGTTTGGATGCCAAGAGACGTGTGAACTGGAAACTGTTTTTGCATAAAGTGAAACTCTGAAAACACAAGAACAAAAGTGAAAAATAACACAAGATGAGATGCCAGAGTGTCACCTAAGTGTTTGTGGCAGTTTTTGTGTGTACGTAACTATATGCACTCTTCTCATAGAAGAACAGATTATACAACATAATCATCCTATTTAGAGACTTCTTCTAGTTAGTAAGTGCAGAAGTACACATTACCAGTATTCGCTGTGAACACAAAACCATTGTGTAGCAGCACAGTCAGTGTGCAGGTCTATGGCAACTCAATTTGCAAACCACTTCTGTAACACTCATAACAAAGTGAGCCACTGAAAAAATAAGAAACTATAATAATTACAGGCTTCAAAAAGATACAGTAGTATTACCCTTGATCAAAAGCAATATGTTCCATCTGAGTTTTTTATGCTTGCTTGAAACTGTTCTAGGACCAGGTCAAGGTCTCTCTATCCTATTATACCGATTAAAGTCAATTCCTGTTGTCCTGAGCTCTGTAATGTTATCTCGACATGGCCAAATCTCATTTTAAACCTGTCTTGCTAAGTCAAATAAAATCAGATGTGGTTGTCCAGAATTCCAAGTAAACATTAAACATGACAGATCTGTCTTTAGGGTTTCTGTCATTGTACCATATGTTTTTGTACAGTCCCTTTCTGGAATGACTCCCAAAATGAAACTTTGACCAATGTAATCAGGGCCGATGGGATCAAATTCTCAGTGTTTTGTCCTCCTCTGTGCTGATATGATAAAAGGGCATTTGTTGGACATCTGGTGACCTCGGGGATAGTCTGGGACAAAAAGCAGGCCAGGACGTACAATATGCTGGCAACACAATTAAATTACATAGGGAAAAAATCTTAACATTATGAAGTGTTCAGATGGTTGTGAAGATAAAAACCTTGAAAGGACCTGGGTTCAAATAAATACTTTCAATTAAGAAAACTACAAAGTGCAATATATACAGTAAACAGAAATAATAATGTAATAGTAATTCATCACTCAGGTTCACCTAACATTAAAATTTGTAATAATAAAAAAAAAATACAAACTGAATCACCAAATTAATGTAGAATAAACAAACAATATTTTAAATGTTTGTTTAATGGCAATTTTTTTACTAAGTATCAAGGCTAGTATTGCCAATGTCTTTGTTAAATTGATTTTCCCCCAAATTAAAAATAAAATTGGTAATTGCTAGTCATTCAACAATATATTTGAAAGCCATGATTTTTCATATTTAATAGGCAAACTGCAAATGATCAGACAGAACATGAACATCAATCTTATAAAAAAACAAAACATAAAAAATAAATAAAATAAATAATCATAGCCTCAGAAAGAAAATAATGCAGTATTTCCCCAGACCTTATAATATATTTACAATAAAATAAAATATCAATAATTTTAATATGAACTGACATATATGTTAATAATATTTGAAACATGTTAGACTGCTTATATTATGATTATGATTTTATTGACATGATTAATTTGCACTGTATGGTTTTCCAACCATCCACCACCATGTTTGGATTCTAGAAAGTGAGGAGACTCATGTGCAGACAGATAGAAACAGATGTGGGATGGGTAGGCTGGCAAAGGACAAGAAGTATTGCACAGAGGGTTGCTTGGAAAAAGTTGGATGGGTGTAACTTAGAGTGCCCAGTGCTGCTCTACAGAATAAATTTGTGTACATTAATGTTGAATATATATATATATATATATATATATATATATATATATATATATATATATATATATATAGTTGTGGTCAGAATTATTGGCACCCTTGGTAAACATGATCAAAGAAAAAAGCATTGTTTATCCTTTTGATCTTTAATTCATAAAATTAGCAAAAATCTAACCTTTCGTTGGAGGAAAAGAATTGAAAGTGGGGGGAAAATCACATTATGAATTTTTTTTTTTTTCTCCATAATATGTTGGGCACAATTATTGGCAACCTTTTATTCAATACTTTTTGCAACCTCCTTTTGCAAAGATAACAGCTCTGAGTCTTCACCTATAATGCCTGATGAGTTTGGAGAACACCTGACAAGATATCAGAGACCATTCCTTCATGCAGAATCTCTACAGATCCTTCAGATTCCCAGCTCCATGTCGGTGCTTCTTCTCTTCAGTTCACCCCACTCATTTTCTACAGGGTTCAGGTCAGGGGACTGGGACGGCCATGGCAGAAGCTTCATTTTGTGCTCAGAGACACATTTTTGTGTTGGTTTTGATGTTTGTTTTGGATCATTGTCATGATCGAAGATCCAACCATGGCCCATTATTGGATTTCTAGCAGAAGCGGTCAGGTTTTGATTTTTTTATCTGTTGGTATGTGATAGAATCCATAATACCATGTATCTGAACAAGATATCCAGGATCTCCAGCAGAAAAATAGGCCCACACATTTAAAGATCCAGCAGTATATTTAACTATGGGCATGGGGTACTTTCTATCCATGTGTGCACCAAACCCATCTGGTGGGTTTTTTTTTAGTTTCATCTGACCATAGAAGCCGGTCCCGTTTGAAGTTCCAGTCTTGTCTGACAACTGAATATGCTGGAGATTGTTTCTGGATGAGAGCAGAGGATTTTTCTTGAAACCCTCCCTATTTTTTTTAAGCTTTCTGACCCCAAGACTCAACTAATCTCTGCAATTCTCCAGCTGTGATCCTTGGAGAGTCTTTGGCCACTCAAACTTTCCTCCTCACCGCGCATTAGGACGATTTACACACAAGTCCTCTTCCAGGCAGATTTGTAACATCTTTAGTTGATTGGAACTTCTTAACAATGCTTTAGCTATTTTCTTACAGCCATTTTCTATTTTGTGAAGCTCAACAATATTCTGCTGCACATCAGAACTATATTCCTTGGTTTTACTCATTGTGATGAATGATTACGTGAATTTGGCCTTTGTGTTTCCTCATGTTTATACTCCTGGAGTATAAACATGACAGACAGGAAGTCATGGCTGGACAAGTCAACAAGGCTGCATTTATTTAATTAAAAATACAGTAAAAACAGTAATATTGTGAAATATTATTACAATTTAAAATAACTGTTTTCTGTTTAAATATATTTTATGAAGTAATTTATTCCTGTGATCAAAGCTGAATTTTCAGCATCATTACTCCAGTCTTCATTGTCACATGATCCTTCAAAAATCATTGTAATATGCTGATCTGCTGTTCAAGAAACATTTATGATTATTATCCATGTTGAAAACAGTTGTGTACTTTTTTTTTTCAGGAAAAGCCCCAGGGCTACCTATATAGCCAGTCCATAGCTGACCCTATGGTGCTCTAAAAAATGCTGTCCCTACCCTGTAGTTGACTCTTTATTCTTCACTCAGACCCCAGTATGTCCCAGTGCTCCTCATCAGCATTCATCAGCCCCTCTCAGCTGGGATCTAACACAGACTCTGCTTTACAATACAATGGCAATGTTTTGGGGTCATTTTTTCTTCTTAATGGTAACAATCGGGTGTTATATAGTGTGAGCACTTGTTTTTGACGAATCAACCTTGCAATTCGGTTACAAAGTCATTACCACCTAATGCCTTGAAGTGAGAAAAATCTAATTGAAGGTAAAAATATGTCTCATACCCTTCATCTGTCTCTCTTTTTTTCTTATTATTTCTATTCCTTTGTTTCTTATAGCGTATCTTTGCACGCCAACACTGCCAACCCACACAAAGCTTTTAATTTTTAATGCGCTGCCTCCTGCCTGGCCATTAAAAAAAGCTTCTGTGCATTTTCTTCATTTTTCAGTCTAAGTGCAGAAAACTATTGTCATTGCAGTATAACAGCCACCCACACACATACACACACATATTCACTGGATTTTTCTTTATTATTTGAGGTAAGAGGCAAGAACGGGACTATTACTGTACCACATACGCACTCCCCAGCTTAAACACACTTTTCTCCTATGATTTGTGCTCATTAAAAATGAGTAAAAAATAGGTAGGAATACTTTTTCTGTGTTTATTTTCCCATTCACTGACACACATACACACATAATCCACAATCAATGTTCTCTCTATGAAATGGGCCCAAAAGAGCCTCTCAGCAAGCTGCTGCTTATACAAACGACAAGCGCACAATATCCAGTTTAACTAGACATCAGGTGTCAAGCTCTCTTCTTCAAACCCCCATCTGAGGGAATGAAAAATATGAACAAATCTTCCTTCCATTCCTTCAGAAACACCCAAGAGAAGTGTGTTGCAGCACAAAATCAATGCATAAGCGACAAAAACAAATCCAAATTCAAAGCCACCAGAGAGAAAGAACATGACTGAAAACCAGATAATGGCAAGCAACAATTTTAACTGTAGCAGAATTGTTCTGAAAAACACATCATTAAATGAACCTAAGAGACAGACACATCTTACAATTTTTTACTTCTCTGTTGTTAGTTTTACGGCATCCTTTTTTCTTTTTCTTTTTTTTTTTTTTGTTGGGGCATTAGCATGGATATATGATGATCTTCATTATTTTGTACACTACCGTTCGGAGGTTTGATCAGTAAGAGTTTTTTGTAACTTTTTAAAATACTTTTATTCAGCAAGAATGCATTAAATTAATTAAATTGACAATCAAAAGTGATTTATAATGTTAGAAAGAAATTCTGTTCTTTTGTATTTCAATTCATCAAAAAATCCTGAAAAAATGTTTTATCATGGTTTCCACAAAAATATTAAGCAGCACAACATTTTTCAACGTTATAATGATAAGAAGTGTCTCTTGAGCCCTGAAATCATCATTAGAATGATTTCTGAAGGATCATGTGACACTGAAGACAGAAGTAATGATGCTGAAAATTCAGCTTTGCCATCTTATATTCAAGTCATTTATCATTTAAATTGTAAATTTATAGTGTTTAAAATAAAAGACTCACCTGAATAACTTTCTACAAAGGTTGAGATGTGCACAGCAGATGGTAGCTTCAAAACAGCCCTTAACAATGACTAACAGCTACCAGTGGACATAATGGTTTAAAACACTCTTTCTGCATGTTTGGACTTGGCCTTCAGGAAGACAACACACACATGGTGTTGACCATCACACTACACAGCAACAGACGGAGCAGACTCATTACCTAACAAAACCACAGACAGCGTGTCAGAGGGGAGGTTTCAGACAGAGGAGCAGGACTGCTGTATGGAGAGAATACGAAGGAAGTGCGAAGGACGGACAGTGGGTTTCTCTCCTTTGTCTTATTCTAACACTTTCTGATATGGCTATAAAGACCTTTGACTAATGGGATAAAACATTTTGGAAATTTATGAAAAAGTGTTATTTTTCTGCCTTTTTTTAAAATTACAGCTGCACATTTGGGGTTTAGTTTTGGTTTAGGTACTGCTGATTATACAACATTAAAAGCACTCACCGACTGAATAAGCACATCTGTGTTTAGCCTTAATCAATTATGTCATGAATCATCATGAGAGGGATTCGTCTGATGCTGTAACGATGTTGTTCCATTAAACCAAGCACATCCTTATAATGCCTCAGTGGAAATTACCACAATTAGATTAATCTCCTGTCCCTTGTGTTGATCCCTCTCATGCTTAACGTTCTGGGAACAAATGCTAACAGATCACCTCAGCATCTACCAAATTTTGTAACAAGTTTGGTAGCTGAACGCTGCATCCTCTAGATCAGGGGTTCCCAAACTTTTTGTCAGCGGAACCTCTTAGATGCAAACACCTCATGAAATTTTAATAATTATACTTTGATTATTTTGTCATATTGCCATTGCGATGAACTGTAAATGATGACATTTCATTTCATATTGCTAGGAACAAAGACTCTATTGCTAATGTAAATAGTTACTTTTAAGGGTGTTCACACATGGATTCACTGTTTACATGAACCAACTAAACACAAGTTAAAATACAAACATTTCTGCCTTAAATTCTTCAATTTCAAACGTTGAAAGCGTAAAGATATATTGCAATATTATTTATATTATGCTTAACTATGCAGCCCCAGTTGTTGATTTAATGTTACATTCAGTTTAATTCATCATTAGCTTTCCATCAACTTATGAACCCCCTGCAGTTCCCTCATGAACTTCTGTTTGGAAAACCTTGATCTAGATAACATTGACGGCAAAGGACAAAAGTGTGTTCTTGATATCGTGAATGTTAATATTCTACTCATGGTTAAACTCTTAACCTGAGAGGGACCTCAGGTGATTTGCATTAATAGTGCTTAAGGCCTAAATGTACAGTACAGAAACCCTCAGGGTGTGTTTGGTCTTCGGTGCGTGATTGTAATTTTGTGCAGCCTTAAAACCTTGAGGTTTCAAGCCTGTGAAAAACTGTGTCAGGTGAACAGGCAAAGTGTTTGTCTGTGAACATGTGATACCCTATCAGCTATTTATTTGAACACAGAAGCTTTTTTCTACTAAACAGACTAAGAGGGCACGTGAAAGTTTACATGGTATTTATTCCATAAGGATTAACAGATGGTAGTGAGCTACAATGATTCATGTCTAGCTGTATAGAAAATTTCTTTTGGCGGAGCCTACCCTCGACGGATGGACATGGACCAACCTGGTAGTGGCAGGGAGGATGGAGGGTGACAGCGAATCAACAGCAAACATAAAAGAGAAAGTTCAGTACTTATATACTCCAAGTGTCAAGCAGTGATTGGCCAGACTTAATTGTTATAAATATAAGTCTTCCTGGTATAGAACTTATGCTAAAGTTATGATGGACAGCTGCTGGTGTAATTATCAGGACAATATTTTGAGGCCCTGCATATAAATTGTCGTCTAATGGTATTCCATGCATTTTGACTTATTTACACTGTTAAAAAGAGTTATATTCTCTAGCTAAACATGGCCAAAGTTTAAAAAAAACGAGTTGGACGTATGGCGGAGTATTTCTGTGCCTAATACACTCCTTCAGAGTTTGTACAAGTTTTGGAAAGTATTTTATAAAGTATGGCCCTGTATTATGTAATAAAGGGAGGAATCAGCGTATCTGTCTTTTATAAATCTGATAAAATTAAAGACTTTTCTGAGATATGAAAGATGCTATACTACTCTATAGGTACTTAAGATTAACATGAGATTGGCCTAAACTGTGTGTTATGCGTGATTTTTTCCCCCAAATGGTTACAGTGATGGGTAGGTTTAGGGATCAGGGTTGGGTGTAGGTAATCATTACTGTGAATGACATGGCCAATGAAATGTTTAGAATCAGCTCCAATGCGGGATTTCCGCTGAACTGGTTTGGGGGGAAAAATCACTCGTGTGTTATGTACCGTTTAAACATTTTGCAATGTTTGCAATATAAAAATAAACAAACAATGTTGAATTTATATAGTAAGCCATGACTCTCACTGCCCTTTACACACTGACAACAGAACACGTTATTCACAAAAGAGTCTGTCTTTTATTTGTTAATGACATTAATTAGGTGGCGTTTACAAGGCGGAGATCTGAAACCATTCAGCTGCACACAATTTCAAGATCATTTGCGATTTATAAAGGTCACATCTGGAAGAGAGGCGTACGCACGTTTTTTTGTGTGTACATTCGTTCTCTTAATCACACTTACGCACATTTCAGAAATGATCGTAAGATCAAATAAATGGATGGTTTCTATGCAACATTTTATAAATGAGGCCCCAGATGTCTAAGTCTCCAATAAATAAAACCAGCCAACATTTTTCAAAAAATAAACAAAGACAATAATTTGGCATTGTTTTCTTTTCTTTAAAAACATCATGAAAACCAGCTCTTTGAACATTGTTTCTTTATAGTGAATTTTTCTTATTATAAAAATGCAACAAGGTGTATTTTTAGAGTGCAGACCTTTTTGCATTTTTATACTGATACATAGGTCTTAGCACCTAATTAGCTGGGAGAGCGCGGTGAGTGCTTTGACAGTTTTCTTATTGGAATTTTGATCTATTGTAAATGTCCTGATACATTTAAAAGTTACATTATAAATTTTAGAGCAATATGAAGGAAACAAGTGTCACAGATCTCATATATTTGGTGGATATGAGGAGCCTTTTGTCTCATTTAAATTTAAATTAGAAGTGCAACTGCAACATGACGAGGTCAATTCAGATAAATTCCATTTATCCCATTTGCATACTGTTCAGCATGGCACTAGAACAGCTGAGTTTATGTAAATTGAATCAGTCCAATTAGCATCCATTTGGGAGAGCTATTTTTGTCCAACATTTTTTTCCTATTCATTTGTCACCATGGTAACATCATTTACTTAGATGAACTAGTTACTACATAATGCCCTGTACTTTTGGACTTTGAATCTCTCCTTTGTTTGTCTTACAACTCTTGTCTGCCTAGAATGTGCACTGAGCTTTTCAGAAGACTCTGTTTATAATGCATAATCAAAATGCCTCAAGAGGTCACGTTTGGCTGGTTAGCATGGTCCAGTTAGTCTCTGCTGATGCTTTACCTACCCTGCCATCTGGACTCAAAATATTTCTACTTGACACTCATTCAAAACAGTCTCTGTGTATTCTGAAAACAAACAAACAAAGAACATTTATTTGCATGCAAATATTTCATTATATTATAGTTAATTTTTTAATACAAAAATTAAAATTAAAATGAATTTGTATTAAATGCTGTATTTGTGTGCTAGTTTGTATTTAGAATTGAAAACTGTAATTCTCTATGTTTTCTTGAACACAGTGTTTGGTGGCAGCGAGTTAAATTGTATTCTAATTTTAAAATTCATTATTAAATCAGGAAACACTTCTCTTGGCAAATGACTGCAGATACAGTGATAACGACCACAACCAGATTAAAGAAAAACAAACAGAATACAAATTGAAGGTTGATAACAGAATAACTGATCAAACAAATAAATGGAATGAACACAATACTGAGCTTCACAACTGAAAGTTGCATAGGCTGTCAATGGAGGGACAAAAAGCTCACAGGTTTTATTAAAAAGATTTTTATTTGTGTTCCGAAGATGAACAAAAGTCTTACGGGTTTGGAATGACATGAGGGTGAGTAATTAACAACAGAATTTTCATTTTTGGGTGAACTAACCCTTTAAGTCAAGCAGAAATAGGGAATTCAGAAAACCGAGGTGTCACAGTTCTTGTGAGTGTGATGTGAAATCAGGAGGAGCTGTCAAACTCATCTCCACGATGTAAATAACTCCATTTAGACTTCAAAACAAGAGAAGGAGCAGAACTCACTTGTGTGGCTCAGGTGCTTTGAAAATCCAATTTGAGCACCGAGCACATGGAAATGTGAAAAGCGGCTTTGATTGAGATAAGGGTAGATTGAAATTACACGGCCGTCTACTTTTTCTTTCTTCACACCATATCAGGGTTCACCTGCAGAGAAAAACACGCACCAAAAACACTCCAAACACAATGCCACATACTGAGTGTAAGTGGGTGCTTTAAAAGATATAAAAGCTATTTCTATAAAATACTTAATATCAGTATTAGTAAGACTCAGATTTGAGGACTGGAACTAACTGCTGTACAGTAAATATCAATAAGTATTGTTAGTACAGAAATACAGAACAGTGCTTTATAGAAAAAAGCATTGTGTTTTGCATAATTTTAATGTGATTTGTGCATAAAAGTTGCTTTCATAAGAAAACATCTGCTAAAATCATAAATCCCAAGAAAACAATGTGAACCCTTGGAGCCATAAGACAATAAACAAAGCAATAAAGCATCTAGTTCAATCTACTAATCATGCGAGTGATCAAAAATGTAAATCTGGAGGGGAAAAAAAAAACATTATTTGTTGGTTATGATTCAGATTTCAACTTGTGAGAATTGCAGGTTATGACAAAAGATTGGTAAAGTAGATAGATGCATTCATGTATCAGACGTTTTGGCCGTTCATTTAAACGACAATGGCATTTCGGTGGCCTGAAAATATAAACTTTTGAAAACGGGTTTCAAAGTGCAAGTTTTTGAAAATGATACCGTTATCATCTCCATGTAAACAACAAAAACACGGATCTGTAAAAAAAACGGTGTCAGCAATGCACATGCGTATTATGTGTTTAGTCTATAGACGTGCGTGTTTGGCGCGAGTGTTCTGTAAAAGAATGCATATATACACAGGCACGTAGTCTTTCTTTACAAAGTGACATCGCCAACTACTGACCTGGCATGCATAATACGGTCTGATTTGACCGTAGCTGCAAGGTATGCTGGGTAACCAGCAGTGTCACAACTTCCCCATTTGTGTTTCACAGAAGAAAGAAAATCGTAATTGTTTGGATTGAGAGGAGTAAATATAAATGAGTAAATTATGACTCAATTGGATCTCTTTAAGTAACACAAGGTCTCTGCAAACAAATTAATTGATCATATACAAGTAAACTTATGTCACTGAAACTCACATATCACTGAAAGAAAGTATCTTTCTATTTATGATTGTGCATCTTTCATATTCATGCATCTAAGAAAACCATCACATCCTCTCTAATCGCCATCGTAACAGCTGGATATCGAACACTTAATAAAACCCTTACACGGCCAAGCTCAAATGTCACCGTGTTGAGCTGAGCCCATCGATATTTCCATCCTGACCTTTAGCTGTGTTTACCTACCCAGGACATCCTGGGCTGGCTAATCTAATAGCACACAGTGGAGGTGGCAGGAGAGAAGACTGACCGCTGAGAGCTTGCTTTAGTTTAGGGCAACAGCACAGATTAATGCTTCAGGGTATCTGCTATTGGGATTCACACAGGATGTTTAAAAGTCAAATATACACAACTACAGTAACTCCTAGGCAAAGATTGATTTATTTTTAAATAAACTGAATGTCAGGAATATTTTATTTTCATACAGTGTTTTCATATTTCTCTTACCCCATAACACATTTAGTTATTCTCAAGTATCCCTCCATCAATGCCAAACTTACACTGACATCAGAATAACTAAAATGGACATTATTGCAAAGATTCACTTTAAAACTAAAAACTTTTAAAGCTGCATTGAAAAACAGACTCATCAAGTCACATCTCACCTTCCCTTTTAATGAGACACTTAAGCTTGTTTGTCTTTCACAAGTTTTGACAGTTCTGGGAACAATCATGGAGAAACTTTCAAGATGAGTAAAGAGCATTGTTGCATAAGTTTACCTCTGTCTGGTTAATTACAACAGAATTATTTCTATGTTTTAAGTTACAAACAGTTTTGACAGGCAGCTCTTCACCATGTGTTTAGCACCCATCATCTCTCACGGTGTTCAAATGAAGCACTGAGGTGCCCTTGTGTGTGAAAAACACTTGTTCACAGTATTGTGTAAGTACAGCTTTAAACTATGGTTCCCATTCAGTCAGTCACGTTCGACATTACATCTGATTGCCTTCATGGGGTGTCGCCTGGGAGCCCAATCACCTCCAAATGGTAACAAAATGAGCCAATGAACATTGGCCAGTGAGATTTGCATGCTGAGTCACACCTACCCATACAAATGAGTATAATATGACCGGCATTACTCACTTCATTCATTAATTGCTTCGGAGCCGAGTGGTTGTAAACTAAAAAGAGTTTATTTCTCAGGAGATCTCTCCTGCCGGTGTGAGGGTGCATACAGCGGTGATTCACATCCTGAAAGGGCTGTGCATGCAGAAGTGCATCATTACATGCCTTGGGCGCTTCGGCCCATAAGAGCAGATTTCCTAAAAGAGCAGTCATGGGCGGGGAGCGTCTTATTAAAGAGGGCTCTCTGTCCATGCATTCCGTGATGTGGTCATTTCCTGTTCTCATTGGATGGCCACAATCGCTGTCTCGCAAGCCTAGCATGCTGAGACAGTGTTTGTGGGTGTTTCATGTCCTCGCATGGGAACATGATCATGTCAGCATGCGGGTTGTGACTCTCCTTTCTTGTAAAGGCTTGAGTCCCCTTTGTTGTTGCACAGCCATGGGTCTGCTCAACACTTTGGGAGACCAAGGGTTACAGTGAGAGCTTTCCGCCGAGAAAGCTCCTCAGCGTGATTTGTGCCATCATTTGTCGCTCCGGATGAGGATCAAGTGTAGATAGCTGCATCAGTGAGAGGGCTATCATCTTCTGGAGAGGAAGATGCTGAGCTTCCTGCTTTAGCGATGTTTGCTCATGCTGAATCGGATTCAGAGTTGACAGCCATGCTTGCCCTGGCCGCCGTGCTCGGACTCATTCTGAGTGATCATGGCTGGATGATTGGTTTCGAGGCTTGAAGCACGATGCAAAGATTGACAGACTGTCTCCGCCTTGCATGCAATGGCCATCCTGCAGGCCAAAGCACTCATATGCACATGGGTAGTACTGAGCCAGGGTTGATGCAGGACCTGCACACAGTGACTGACCTCACCCTTTGGGCGATGGACCCTTGGCCAGACAATGTCCACTTTGGTGGTCCACGTACACTGGCTAAACCCTGCAGAGATGCGAGATGTCAACAAAGCATACTTTCTCAATACTCCCATCTCACAAGGTGGCGACACTGTCAAGGACTTGCACAGCAGTTCTCTGCAGTTCAGGAGCAGACGTCTCTGCCACTGTGGTCACTGCGGGTTAGTCTGCTCTCCGCCAAGCACGTCCCCCTGTGAGAAGCACTCCGTCCCGGCTCAGCCATGATGTTGAGCCCTCCGCAGGAAGGTGTGCATGGGAAAATGAGTGATGCTCTGGCAGGGACTGTGCATTTGAGGATATGCTCCTTCTTTAGCCTCCCTAGCTAATCCCTCATGGGATCCATGGAGCCAGGTAAGTGCACCATACACACACTGCCTCTTCTTTGGGACGCTGTGCTTCCCAAGTTAGGCCCCAGCACTCCTCGCTTCCACTTGTACGGAGCATGGGAGCCTGGCTAGCGCTTCCCAGCCTGTCCCACTGGCTCATTCAGGGCAAACAAGCACACCCCTCTCCTGTGAGCGGAGACTGCATTCCTGCTGACAAAGGAAGCAATAGAGCCTGTCCCTCCAGCCGAGATGAAGTCAGGATTTTACATTGTACCCGAGATAATGGTGGGTTACAGCCAATCTTGTATCTGCGTGTCTTGAATCGGGCCCTTTACATGCTCCCATTCAAGTTGCTCACGCAGAAACGCATCCTCATGTGCTTTTGTCCCAGGATTGGTTTGCAGTAATCATCCTGAAGGACGCTTACTACCATGCCTCGATTTTACCTTGACACAGACCGTTTCATTGCTTTGCATTTGAAGGTCAAGCATACCAGTACAATGTCCTCCCCTTCGGGCTGTCCCTGTCTCCCCGTGTCTTAACCAAAGTCGTGGACGCTGCCCTGGCCCTGCATTCACAAAGTACATTTGTGCTCCTAGGTAGACCTGTTTGCCTCCCAGGAGTCCTCCCAATTCCAGTTGTTCTATTCCCTGACCGACGGGACCCTCAGCATGGATGCACTGGCACACAGCTGGCCCTGGGGCCTATGCAAATATGCGTTTCCCCCAGTGAGCCTTCTCGCACAGACACTGTGTAAGGTAGGGAGGAGAGGAGCAGGTCTTGCTAGTTGCGCCATACTGGCTCAACTGGACCTGGTTCCTGGAATTGATGCTCCTCGCGACATCCCCTCCCTGGTGGATTCCCCTGAGGAAGGACCTGCTTTCTCAGGGACAGGGCACCATATGGCGCCCGCGTCCAGACCTCTGGACTTTAGTGACCTACCGCCAGCGGTAGTTGACACTATCACTTCAGCTAGAGCCCCCTCTATGAGGCACACTTATGCTTTGAAATGGAGTCTGTTCGCTGAGTGGTGTTGTTCGCTGTTTGCTGAGTGGAGGCTGTCCCCCTCCACCTTGAAGGTGTATGTCACCACAATTGCAGCACATCACAATGCTGTTGATGGTGATATTAACTCTTCCCCCACCATTGACAAGTTTTTCCTGCAATCCATGTATTCAGTTATATGGTAGGGGGTACTATTACACATTTTCTGAAATAGTACAGAATCTCCAGATCCAAAAAAGAGTGAAGAAAAAGCCGAAACAAGCGATAGAAGATTGCTTATGCACAAGTAAGCTAACGTGATCATCAAACATTCAACAGCATATAAATAAAAACTTTCAAATGTTACCAAATGAAATGCAAAAACCATGAAGTGTTATAGGACTGCAAAGCTTTGGGGCTGTTGATGGACACTATCTATTCCATCTATGTTTTGAACATTGTTCTGAATCCGATCTAGACAAAGTCTCTTACAAAAACACGATTTTTCAGCTTTTTGTTCAAAACGTTTCTTTTTTTATGCAACTTGCCTTCAATTAAGTTTTGATTAAAAAAAAGAATCTATGAACCTAGAATATTTTTCGTTGTTGTTTAAAAGCAGAGGGTCTGTTCAGATATTCACACAACAATATATTCTGCAGGCCATGAAAGTTTTGTAAAAATTATCAAAAATGCTGTCGCTGGCTGAAAACTTTCTTTTTTTAAAATGTTGGCGAGGAAAGAGTTAACTTCCTGGTATTGAGATATTGCTTTAAAAATTTGCTAAATATATTGTATTGGCTTATGGTTAGTAGTTTTGTCTGTTTTCTAATTATCAAATACTTTAGTTTCTCTTTCACTTTAAATGTTGTAATGCTATTGTAATGCGATTCATTTCAGAGCTGATGAATTTGGTTCAGAGCTTTTAAAATTTTAAATATCAATGAAAAATGAATAGGAATAACCCAGGCTACTGACTGCTAATTGTGATGAATCCCCAGAGATCCACGTGCCCCGATTCAAGAACCGCTGGAGTTATAGTGGAGTTAAAGTACTCCTCACCTATAGCTTTATAGAAGAAGGCCAGAAGGTCCATGTGGTAAACTGTAAATCCAGCCAGTTGGATAGATGTATGAACTTTGATCTAAGCCAAATCTCAGAGAGTAAACAGCAGTGTAACACATCATATTGTGAATGAATGTGACGTGAGGCAGGATGTGAGGTTAATGCAAAGCTGCGGGGTTTTCTGGCATATCCACCATGGACAGCTCAGGCAGTCTGACATGACACACTCTTGGCTGTCGCCTCGTAATCTTCCCTCGTATAGTCTCGAGGCTGCTTTGAAGAAGCAACAGCACAAAAAGATCCTGGCAAAGGGTGTCTTAAGAGCTTTTTCAACAACCTCTAAGGCCTCACCCTAACTCATTTATTCTATTGATGGGACTTACTTTTTCAGGGCACAATCTGAAATAGTGACAACTGGCAGGGAACAGTAGCGAATGGATTAACAAAGACTTTCAAACAATAACGCTACACAGATGTGTCCACTTACACTGCTCTTACTGTGTACTATAAAACAGTTTTCAGAAGCAGAACTAATACCAGGGTGTGGGAAGGACTATTGTGGTACTTTCAAAGTTGAAAATTTAGAAAATACACTAATAAGACTTTAAAAAAATAATTAAAGCTGCAAAAAGACATTGATGACCACTGACACAGAAGTATTAAAAAAACACTGGAAAATTAAAAGGAATTTATTTAAATGAATCATTTATATGCCTGTATGCATGTACACAAGATGCTGTTTTTCTTCACTCTCTGACATTTGGGTTGTCTGCTGAGCATCGTCTCCTCTAATTTCCAATTCAGCTCTCCTGCAACCGACCGTCTCTCTCTTTCCCCCATGGTTTTCTCCTCATTAAGCAAACACTAGGATCGGTATAAGCTGCCATCTTGATTTCTCATGGATAAATCTTTTGTTTCCCCGCAGAGCCTCCTCCTCCACTGACATTTCATCAGGTGTCTTTATCTAAAGCAATCTCGTGTGTTAACCGAACATTTAAAATCTGTGGAAGGTGCTGTAAGGTTTGAAAACATAAATGTGTTTTTTTACATGATCGTTTAGCATAAGACAAAGTCAGTGATTTGTTAATTTTGAATGATTCTCCTCTTTTTTTTCAGTTTTCTCTGTTTATTCTTTTCCTCTCCTTCTTGACCTTTGCACTCACTTCCCTTGCATCTCACTTCATCATTACCTCTGAGGCTGAGCTTTCCAGATATCTCTTCATCCTCAGTTTTAATGATGGACAGAGATAAATGATGACCAAACCATTAAAGGCTGAGTTTCTCTTTCCTGTGGCTATAATGACCTCAACTGGCTTAGTTTCCAGACTCACTCAGTGAGATGATTAAAAAGCAGAGACCTATCAGGCAAAAGACAATGACTTCTTTTTGCTCCAGCCATGGTTCAGTGAGTCCTTTTAGAAACTAAGAATCACTGATGAAGCTTATGGAGGAATGAGCACCAAAAGTTGAATATGTGACAAGTAATACGTTTAGAGTTATTGTGGGACAACAATAATATCCTAAAAAGGGATTCGGTCAAGTGGTTCATTTAGTCGAGTCAAGTCCATTCTTTGCTTCAACATTTTAATTGTAAATTCAAATTCAGAAAAACACATAAAGGTCACAGACAAGTACCCAAAATCCAAAAAGCTAGTAAAAAACCAGTAGTGAAAATGTTTTTAATTTATGAATATTTCACGCAGTATTTCTGAAAAATGCTTTACACTTTAATGTATTTCATACACAGAAAGACAAAAGCCAGTTGTACTGCATCAAAGAAAATGTAAAGTCAGCTTCAACGTCATTTCATGCACAAAACCAGTTTTCAAAAGAAGTGCAGACGTTACATTTCCATTCATGAAATGCAATTGACTTTTGTCTTTCTGAAATGCATCAAGGCAAGACACTAGCCACAGTTTTCATGCACTGTTCAGATTTCGGGCTATTTTTCTTCTATAACATGTCTTCTTTCAGACTAGCAGAAAGCAAGCACACAAAATACTAATTTAAGTGTTTATTTTATTACACTATCCCATTGGATCTGTAGATTTCAATTGCAATACATATCTTTAAAAGCTGTTTTCTCAAAATCTTTTTTTTCCTAGAGTCACAAATCTCCACTTCGTAGCACTTACATATACCCCACATTTTCCAGTTTTATTCCGATTTATATTCTGAAGGTTTTTTTTTGTTTGTTTGTTTTTTTTACCATAGGGGTTTGTTCATATATATAATGATTTATAGTATACAACAGTTCTCAAGGGAATGAAAATTGGTAAATAGGTAAAACAGGTGTTCAAATATCCTGTTTATGAGTCAGTGTGTCACTGAATGACTTTTGTCTTAATATTTTTAACCCCTAGATATAGCTCTTCCACCAACAGTCGACATTAACAAACATTTTACTGTAGCATATTTATTTAAATAAAGTATTTTAAAGCTGGTTAAATTCAGTGTATGAGAAAAACAAAACAAAAACTACATTCTTTAATGTTAATATGGCTCTCTGTTACATTAGTTTCAAACAACCTTTGTCTTATATATTGTCTGGTAAAACTACTTTAACATCTCCGAAGTCTAGTAAATCAGTTTATCACTGCAGATTGATCCAGTCACAGAGCAGCACATTAATAAAACACCTAATTAAGTATGCCACAGCGTAAAAGACAGTTTATAATAAATTGTCATTGCTGTTGTTTTTAAAATATGATACAGACGGCTACATCAATGTCACATATTATTATAGAAATGATTAAGCTTAATTGTCCATATGCATATACATATACATGTATGTACACAAAAATTTTGTGTTGGTGTTTTTTTTTTATGTTTTTGAAAGAAGTCTCTAAAGCTCACCAAGGCTGCATTTATTTGGTCAAAAACACAGTAAAAACAGTAATTTGTGAAATATCATTACAATTTAAAACTGTTTTATATTAATATATTTTAAAATGTAATTTATTCCTGTGATGGAAAAGCTGAATTTTTAGCATCATTACTCCAGTCTTCAGTGCCACATGATCTTTCAGAAATCATTCTAATATGCTGATTTGGTGCTAAAGAAACATTTCTCATCAATGTTGAAAAAAAAGTTGCTTAATATTTTTCTGGAAACCAAGAGATAATTTTTTTTTTCCAGGATTCTTTAAATGAACAGAAAATTCCAAAGAATGGCACCATTTTGAAGTGCGTTCCACTTCGTTAAGTGGACGAGGGAAGTTTATATGGACAGACTCTCGTCACCTCAAATTTAACCGAGTGAGCGAGTCTACTTTGATGTACACTTCAAGCGGCTCTATATCCCACAATTCAACTTGATTGTGACATCACAGCAGGTTGCGCTTAACTGAAGTGTATGATATAGGCCTATTAATTTTGAGAATTAATCGCATAAGTGTATATTATATTAATTATGTTGAGATTTAATCGCAAAATACTTGTAGCTACCTTATATTCAAGGTCAATGTTTATACTATTGTTTTTTTTTTTTGTTTGTGTAATTTTTCTCCAACAGCTCATATACTGATTTTATATATTTTCTCTAACAACTTATATGCATATAGAATAGTGCATTAAACAAATTCATAAGTAAAAAGGGGTTTAAATAATAAATCATCCATAGTGAATTCCAAGTGACCAAGGGCTTAGTGCATTCCATTTGAACCTTATGCACGAGTTCCACCAGTAGTGGGCACTCATGCAACGCAAGCAATGACGCACATCGGAGTCCACGAGACGGAGGGAAGTTAGCGAAGAGCATAAAAATTAAGCCTTGGGCCTAATTTGTGTTTTTGTACAAGACACAAAGAGAAAGTGTGCGTGACAGTGATTCTGTGTGTGTGTGTGTGAGAGAGAGAGAGACTGAATGATGGCAATTAAACCCAGGCAGCATTAGTAATAACACATGTCCTGAAGACCTGCCATTGTTACCTTATTAATTAATGATTCTTGAACACTGTAGGATGTTGATGCTGCAGCAGGTGCCATGATTTGACTGTTACAGAGGGAAAATAAACAGGGCCCTTATGTACCTGAGGGACTTCATGGGCATCAAACATCAGTGATAATATTCACAGGTTGGTGATGGGTTTACAAAACATGAATATTGCTTGTGGACATTTTCTTCGCCTCTGCAGTACAGTATATATTACATCCATGACCCGCAACAGAATTAAGCACATGCTAATCTGTTTAGTGACATAACACGACTCAACGAGAATAAAGCCGCCTGATTTGTTGATGCCTATCATGAAATGCTTCAATCAGAGCTTGTTACTGAGTTTGTCTGTGCTAACAAGTCAAATGCGAGTTGAAGGCTCTGAGTAATCTACTTCATTTCACTTAAATCACACAGCGGCCATGTCTTCAATATTAAATCAGTTCTGTGTAGTTCATTCTGCAGACTGATGAGATGGCATGGTTTTATTCCTTCTATCTCAGTTCAATCTTTTTGACTGTAATAGAGAATGTATGTCTCATCGAGAGGGAGAAAGAACGAGCAATGGAAAGCAGGAGGCAGGAGAGTGCACTTTCCATCAGGTCCATCCCAAGCAGGCAATTTGGGACCCATTTCAGAGGTCTAATGGGAGATGGGCACTGATGGACAGCTCGTGTGGGTTACTTATTAATCCAGAAGAGGCAATTGGAGAACCTCCATCGACCTGAAGTAAATTAAATAAGGCCTCTCCTTAGAAATGGCATTATTCTCACCGCTCCCGTTCCCTTCTCTCTCTCTCTACCCTCTTTCTTTCTAATCCCCTTCTTCCATTTTGATTAAATGAAATACAAAGAAAGATCTGAGCCCTGGGAACTGATATTAATCACCCCCACATTCCAAAGGAAAACTCATATCCAGAGATTGATAGGACGAAACTGATATATTAATCAGAAGAGGCAGATCTGCTATTTATTTTATGCCCCCAGCCCTGTTTGAAGAAAAACATTGGCCAAGTGGACTGTGGTGGTTTAATATTCATTGAAGGTCTGTTGAACTTCAGAGAAGATAATTAATGAATGGCTAAGGACCTTGTGTGCTGGCCTAATTTTAGCCTTGTGGAGCGTTTGAATATTTTTAACTTTGTATCTATGGTTTTACATGGGTAGAGTTTGAGAGGAGTCAAACATGGAGTGTAGTGATTAAATATCTGAGCTGGCAAAGCAAAGGTTACAGGTCCTCGGAGCTCACTATGCACTGGAGACCAGCAGAAATAACCCAATCAACACTATAACCTTGAATGTGGCTTTTGAGCCCACCTTATACTAGGAGCTGTAAGCCACTATGGATTACAGCATCCATTAACTGGCATAAATAACAAAATTTATACCCCAGGTTGGCTTAAGCTAGTCCTAGACTAAAATGCATCTTTGAGCTGTTTTAACTAAAAGTAACTTGCACTGACATATCTTAAAATATGTCAGTGCCATTGTTTTGTCTCAAGATGCACACCAGTAATGTTTTTTTTTTTTTTCTAGTAAACATTTATTGTCTCAGGATGCACACCAGTAATGTTTTTTTTTTTTTCTAGTAAACATTTATACAAGCAACTTAAAGGCCTAATCCTGGCTTAGGCTAAGCCCTGTCTGTGAAACCGGGCCATAGTGTCTGAACCTGTAAAAATGATTTCATATTATAAACCTGTGCATGGTACAAGAAAATCAGTTTGAGATGTTAACACTTTTTCACAAAGAGCTGTTGTTTTTAATAATAATAATTTGTTGTTGCTTTGTTGTTTATATTTAATAATAATAATAATCATCCAGACTGAGATGTTAACACTAAACTTTCACTTTTGAACTTTTAATACTCAATACTTTTGTTATTATTTATCATCATTAATAATATTAATAATAATATTATTGAATTCAGTTAGTTCAATTGACTCTGAGTAGGTTTACTCGGAGTTAAGCGAGTGCACCATGACTTTGAAAAGCCATCATCAATGGAGCTCCGATGTTACGATTCACCATGGCAACAGCACGTGGCAAAATGACATCCACATACGAGTCAATGCAAGTTTAATTCTTATCATTGTTATAATATCAAAGGTGAAAACTGGCAGAACGGTAAGTTTTTGAACTAATATTAATTTTCATGGTATCCCACATGCAAAAAAAGAAAAAGAAAAAGAAAATAATTTAAGTGCATTTTTTATTTTTTATTTTTTAAATTATGTTATATTTACCATGTAGGCTAAAAGTAGCAGTTCTTTACAATAAGTGTAAATAGTAATTAGATGCTATTTATATTTTATACTTATATTTTATAGCTACATACTATTTGCACCTCAGTAGGCTATTGTAAATTAACAGGATGCAATAATAACAGAGTGTAAATTATTGTATCATTATCAAACACTCGTTCAGTTTTATTGAAAATAAATGCCTTTCTGATGTGATGGGAAAAGGGAACATAAGGAGCTCTGCAGAAGGCGGATTCGAACCCAGTCAATCGCGTCACAAGATAATTCTCCGTGCCCAACGCGATACTGCCTACACCACTGAAACCATTATTCACATGTGATGTTTTTAACCTTGTGTGACATTGGTGGGCGGGGCAACTGTAAATTTGCACTTAGTAATAGACACTCCGAATAATCTTGTTTTCCATTTGCATTTTAAGATTATTTTTATTACCACACTGGCAGATATTAATAATTTTACTTAAATAAAATGCACTTAATTTAGATCCCGCCCAGGAAACACAACTAAATATCTTATATAATTTTCTTATATAGAAAATATATCCATCTTGATTTAAGAATTTTTAGATATTTGTACTTGAAATAGGATAAAAAAAGTAAGAAAAGCATTTTTGCAGCATGAACGAATGAATGAACTATTTAAACATCACTTGCACTTTAAAAAAGGGGAGGAGACCGAAAGAAACACCGGGTTTACCGAAGAAAACCTGCTCCTGACCAGGTTAGGTTCACAGAGTAAGTTACCATGGTAACTGACTCTGAGTAGAAGTTACCTCTCTTTCAGAAACGGGCTTGACTTACCCTGCTTTCTCGGGTTTTACATACCTCCCATTCTGAAACGGAAAACCCAGAGTTTCCCTCATTTCAGGGTTAACATACTCAGAGTTCTCACTTAACCTCCTTTCTGAAATGGGCCCCTGAAGCTTCATGTGAAAAACATGGATGAATTCCCATTCAGTTTATTTGCTAAAGCCATTGGCAGGACTGGATCATGCAGCTGATTTATTTCCCTGATTAACAAAGTTCTTCTGTAAATGTGTTTTTCATATTGTAAGTGCTTGTTTTGGTTATTTTTTACTTTAACATTCATTATTCATTCATTCTGATGAAGGTTGTATTGGTACTCTCCATGCTGCCATTTTCAATATGTGAACGTCAGTCTCTCAGTTACATTATACAGGCTGCTCTCTGCTCAGTTGCTGCTATTAGTACAAATAATAACATTTGTACCACAGCCACAGGCAAAAACAAGCTAATAAACAATGAGGTCAATTCTCTTTATTTTCAGAGCCTGTGTCTGCTGACCCCAAAACAACAACACGACTGTAAGCTTTTAGCGTTCCTCTGCTGCTATAATTCACCCTTAACAGCCATAATGGCACAGTTACGGTCTCAATAATGGCCTCTAGTTCAGCTTTTCACTGTAGCCCCTCTCGACCTAACTGATATAACCTACTTCTCTAAATTGCTTCTATAAGTTACTAACAGTCAGGACCCAATGACACCGCTGCTGATTAGTGAGGGAAAGAGTCTGTGTGAGTGTGACCAGCTCAGGAGAATCTGATCAAGTCACCATGAAAACCCCTCTGGAACCTGTTCTGTCTGACAGTAAGAGGGAAATTATTTTTAATCCAGTATGTATAGGCTTCATATATGCCATACTGATATTTCCGCATATGGGAGAATAAGCACAATTGGAAATCACTATCCAGAATCACTACACAGAGCCAACCCAATCTCATAAGAAAATGTAATTATTTTATAAGGTGGCTATTTCATATGAATTTGTACAAACACAGACTATTTCTTAAAAAAAGGTAAGGATGAAGGTCCACCCCTAAACCTAACTGCCAGTGGGGAGTAAGAAGAACATATGAAAACAAACAAATGAAATCGTACAAATTCACACACCTCAGTATAAACAAACAAACAAACAAACATGAAATATCACAGACCATATATACAACTCATGACATACACGTTGTCAAATATCACATACCACACACCTCAATATATATATACAAATACACACACGCAGTGAAATATCACACACCTCAATACACACATCTTCAAATATCACACACCATCTTAGCTACTCCTTTGGGTCTTCAGAGGTCCTAACACAAACCAAAGTGTGCAGCTAATGGAAAAATCGTTCTTTTAAGCATGTTATTGGTTGTATCATCTGCATCATCGGTGCAGTAATTGCTTCCGCAACAAGAGTGGTTTAAGATGTGCCTCTTTAAGCATCATGTGGGATTGACTGACTGGCAAAGGTTTCCATCACAAACTCCCAGTAGCGCTCAATCAATGAGAAGCACCTACTCAGAACTACTTGGCTATATATATATATATATATATATATATATATATATATATATATATATTATATATATATATATATATATATATATATATATATATATATATATATATACACACTACCAGTCAAAAGTTTGGACACGGTAAGATTTTTAATGTTTTTAAAAGAAGTTTCGTCTGCTCACCAAGGCTGCATTTATTTAATTATTAATACAGTAAAAACAGTAATATTGTGAAATATTATTACAATTTAAAATAACTGTTTTCTGTTTGAATATATTTTATAAAGTAATTTATTCCTGTGATCAAAGCTGAATTTTCAGCATCATTACTCCAGTCTTCAGTGTCACATGATCCTTCAGAAATCATTCTAATATGCTGATTTGCTGCTCAAGAAACATTTATTATTATTATCAATGTTGAAAACAGTTGTGTACTTTTTTTCAGGATTCCTTGATGAATAGAAAGTTCAAAAGAACAGCATTTATCTGAAATACAAAGCTTTTGTAACATTATACTACCATTCAAAAGTTTGGGGCCAGTAAGAATTGTTATGCTTTTTGAAAAGAAATTAATACTTTTATTCAGCAAGGATGCATTAAATCGATCAAAAGTGACAGTAAAGACATTTATAATGTTACAAAAGATTATATTTTAAATAAATGCTGTTCTTTTGAACTTTCTATTCATCAAAGAATCATGAAAAAAAATATTGTACACAAATATTTTGTACAATTGTACACAATAAATGTTTCTTGAGCAGCAGATCAGCATATTAGAATGATTTCTGAAGGATCATGTGACACTGAAGACTGGAGTAATGATGCTGAAAATTCAGCTTTGATCACAGGAATAAATTACTTTATAAAATATATTCAAACAGAAAACAGTTATTTTAAATTGTAATAATATTTCACAATATTACTGTTTTTACTGTATTTTTAATTAAATAAATGCAGCCTTGGTGAGCAGAAGAAATTTCTTTTAAAAACCTTTCCAAACTTTTGACTGGTAGTGTATATATATATATATATATATATATATATATATATATATATATATATATATATATATATATTTACTTTTGAGAAACATATACATTCATTGGATTTATAAGCCAGATTTTCATTTGAAAAGGCTCTAAAATTGTGGTAAATTGCAGGTTTTTAAAAACAGAATATCTAGCATCAACTGGGACTGAAACTGTCTGAACATACTTTTTTACAGCATTTTGAACATTTACTTTACAGCTTTTAGGTGCATCACACTTGATGTTTGGATATGAATACATAAGAATACATAAGAATCTGGCAGGTACATAAGAATCTGGCATTAATAACCAAAGTCTGAGAAATGCAATTCACTTATCTGAGATATGGCAATGATGATGGTGGCAATATTAATAATAATAATATATTTATATACAAATATAATAATATAAATAATAAAGTTATTATTATTGTTGCAATATCTCAAATTAAAAAGTATACCATCCAATAGACTGAAATACTGCCAGATTAAACAAAAATGTGATAAATTAAACAAAAAAAAGAAAGAAAAGTATATAAGTATAAAAGTGTATTATAAAATAACCAAATACTAAGAAATATCTTGATTTTTTAGTTGTTCTAGCTTAATGTAATGCTTGTTTTGTCTTATTTTAAACCATTTTAAGTCATCTTGATGCCCATTTGGAAGTTTGTTGAGGCCTCCAGCCCCCTGGTTGAGAGGCACTGTATTAAAAGCATTAGAGGGCCTTGAGAGCCTTTCTTTGGGCTCACATATGACATAGAGGTTTTGTTAATGGAGGGCACCTAGAATGATGTGATGTCAACCAAGTCTGGCATGACAGATCACCGTTATCAATAAAGGAACGGACTAGGTGGATTTGATCTAAGAATTTTACATTTACATTTTTCCAGTAGAAAAGCGAATTAGAATTGCTTTGTTTGCATCCTGTCGTTGCCAAGCCACATGAAACATTGACACCAATTCCTCTGACACTTCTGTACTGTACTTACACATCATCAGAGCAGCTCGTTTAAAGCAGCTCTCTTGGCAGTTTGCATGAGGGAATCTTCCAGATAGAGATTATACATTACTGAGCAGTTTCTCTCAGAGCTGAGAGACACATCTGCAGCAAAGATGTACTTTTCAGTACTTGGAGCCATGTTTTATTCATGCCTTAAAAGGTTTCAGCATAAAAAGTGTGTAGATATTATATTACAGTGATTTGTTCAAGGTTTCATCCAAACAAACAATGAGTCTTGGACCACAGCATATTTACCCAGTTGATGTTGCTGAGAATTTTTTGGAGTGCAATTACTGAACAAAATGACTGCCTCATCATATACTTACTGCTGAAGGGAATCACGGGAAATGTATGTATGAAATAAAGAGAATAAAATCAGATTATACTGCATAGATGATTTCGGCCTTGTAACGTACCTATAAGATGTGCTATTGGAAAGAAGTGAAAGAGGCCACAGCTTCAGAACTTGAACATCTAACATTTGTTTTGATGAATTAATCAAAATTGCAATTTTTTTGTCAGTGTACATACACTATATTGCCAAAAGTTTTGGGACGCCTGCCTTTACGTGCACATGAATTTTAATGACATCCCATTCTTAATCAGTAGGGTTTAATATGGAGCTGGCCAGGGACGTAGTTTGTGGGGGGGATGGGGGGAGATAACCCCCCAATATTCAAATCCATCAGTTACAACCCCCCCCCAATATTTCAACATGAAAATCACAGTAGATCAAATAAAAATTATGTAGAATTCATTTATTATGTAACAATAATTTTGTTCCTAATCAAATATGAGTTTGTCATAATAAATTACTAATACTGTGCAGGCCAGTCAAGTTCCTCCTCACCAAACTCGCTCATCCATGTCTTTATGGACCTTGCTTTGTGCACTGGTGCGCAGTCATGTTGGAACAGGAACTTTGTTGCCACAAAGTTGGGAGCATGAAATTGTCCAAAATGTCTTGGTATGCTGAAGCATTAAGAGTTCCTTTCACTGGAACTAAGGGGCCAAGCCCAACCCCTGAAAAACAACCCCACACCATAATCCCCCCTCCACCAAACTTTACACTTGGCACAACGCAGTCAGGCAAGTACCGTTCTCCTGGCAACCGCCAAACCCAGACTCGCCCATCGGATTGCCAGACAGAGAAGGGTGATTCGTCACTCCAGAGAACATGTCTCCACCGCTCTAGAGTCCAGTGGCGGCGTGCTTTACACCACTGCATCCGACGCTTTGCATTGCACTTGGTGATGTAAGGCTTGGATGCAGCTGCTCGGCCATGGAAACCCATTCCATGAAGCTCTCTACGCACTATTCTTGAGCTAATCTGAAGGCCACACGAAGTTTGGAGGTTTGTAGCTACTGACTCTGCAAAAGGTTGGCGACCCCATGCGCTGACCCCGCTTTGTGATTTTACATGGCCTTCCACTTCGTGGCTGAGTTGCTGTTGTTCCCAATTGCTTCCACTTTGTTATGATACCACTAACAGTTGACCGTGGAATATTTAGTAGTGAGGAAATTTCACGAATGGACTTATTGCACAGGTGGCAACCTATCACAGTACCACTGAATTCACTGAGCTCCTGAGAGTGACTCAATCTTTCACAAATGTTTGTAGAAGCAGTCTGCATGCCTAGGTGCTTTATTTTATACACCTGTGGCCATGGAAGTGATTACAATACTTTTGGCAATATAGTGTAAATCACAAACATAAGTTTTTGCTGCTTCTTCTTGGACATTTTGTCACTACTTAATTTCATTATGTGCAATAAAATGTAAAGTGGAATGAATCCATTTGCACTATATAAATGATTACAGTTGGCCATAACAAAATGTACCGAAATCAATACAGAAACAAACATGATGACTGAAGCATACATATAAAAATGCTTGAGTCAACATGTTTATTTCTAAAACTGAAGTTTATCTATTCATCAAAGAACCTTGAAAATTTTTTTATTGGTTTCCACAAAAATACTAAGCAACACAACTGTAATAATATTTCACTATATTACTTATCACAATATTAGTCTTCTATACTGGTACTATGTATACAATCCAGACTTACTGTACCTATTTACAATACAGAGATTTTCAGAGCATACTCTAATTGTTTTCACCGTTAACAGCACAGACAACATATTCAGTGCCATTTATGCTCTGTGGTCCATGTGTTCATGCTTTTAGCTGTGAGGTTTTGAGTGAGGTCATCCAGCATTTGATTGATTCATCTACCTTGAGGCTTTAATGGACTTTCAATCATATGTTTGGGGTGTGGACTCCTGTAACACTCCTGTGGTTCTTTTAATATAGGTTTATTCCGTGAAGCACTATAGAGATCTCTTAATCCCCTGCAAGAATACATCTAGTGAAGGTCAGGATGCTCAGGAACAGTTACTGTATTAAAACACTGTAAAAAGTCAAATTAGTCTTATGATAGTTTGTGTTGTGCAAAGTACAGACAAGTATACACAAGATAAAGATTCAAGACAGTACAAATCCCCTGAGCATTCACAATGAACACATTACAGTAAAACTTGTATACTCGGCAGTCAAAGGAAATAAAGTTTGTTTCAAACTGTGCTACAGGGACTTTGATCTTTCTTCAAGATCAGAGTGAGGATCAGAGAAACAGCTGTCTGGAGACAAGGAGCTTTGCTTGATGGATGACCTGTTCTGTAAAGGTCAGTCAAATGAGGACACTAGAAGACTTTAGGTTATGCTGGCCTACCTCTCATGCATAAAGTGGGCAGATATAAACTGGGGACTAGAGTACCTTTAAATTTAGAAAACATTTTTTGCATACTTTAGTTTTTCTCTTAAAAAACAAAAATATATTTTTGCCATTTTTGCCTTTGTGATAGAATAGTAGACAGGAAGCGAAGTGGCAGAAAGAGGTGGACAGGATCAGGAAAGGTCCATGAGCCAGATCACAAGGTTATTGGCTCCGACATACTTTTGTTTTTCATAAGCATTTGCTAAAGCAAAACAAAAGTTCCAATAAGCTTCCAAATAAGCTTTACAGATCTTTATAGCAAAGTTTTTAAATGTTTTTCATTCTTGTTCAATGAACAATAAACAATTTTCACATGCACCTGTGGAACAGTCCTTAAGACACTTAGAGCCAGATTTAACATACCATCTCTGTATTTAAAAAATGTTTAGTTACCACTTCACTAAATCAAGGACATTCCAATATACAAATAACATTTCCTCCAATTGCTCCGTCCTTGTTTTCTTTCCTTTTATCCTCCCCTCAATCCTATGGGGGGAACCAAACGGAACCAAAGGTGCAGGCAGGACGACGTCTGACCAAGGCAAAAGCCTGTGGGATGAGAGAGCCCAGTGGAGTCATAAGGCTGAAGGTTTCTGGTGGAACCGAGGGAGGGAGGAGCCAAGGTGGAGATGATGCATTGACAGGCCGTGGTGGAGTGTTGGGTTCGGAGGCAGGAGGCGAAGTTAGGGGATCCTCTGGACTAGGCGGAGCTGGTGGCCTGAAGCACTTAATCAGATCCACACAGTTAGGTGCAGGAGATGAAGAGGGGCTGAAGGGTACTGGAGGAGGCAGGGCTGAGGAACTGGCTGTTAGAGGAGATGGGAGAGGGAGGGATCACAGGAGATACAGGGCTGGATGGAACTAGCGGGGAAACAGGAAGTTCAGGGCTGGGCAGAACCAGCGGGGATTGGAAAAACCAGGGAATATACCAAATACCCCCCATAATCCCAAAAATGTTCCAGCGACCATAGCAAACACCCACCATGGTGAGGTTGTGGGCGGGGCTTTCCTCCCAGCCCTCATACTCCACAAACCCTCCCTCGTCATTACACAATGTTGCGGGCTCATGCACATGGTCAGACACACCTTGTGGTTCAGGCTCCGGGGCGATGACTCTTTCCGTCCTCCCTTCAGGCTCGGTTTCATCAATCATGGCAGGCTGAAGTCCATGGTCTGTGGTGGGCTCTCGTATCTCCATCTTGTTGGGCATCAGTGGCGGATGGCTGGTGTCTGGATGTGGAGTGGGGCTCGTGTCGTCCTCTGCCAAGACAATAGTGAACGGTGAATTGTTCACCAGCACCCATTCCACGAATGTGGCAAAATTTTCCCTAAAACCGTCCACTGGAATGCATGCCATGGACCACTTGCTCAGGCTGGCATAGTAGAATGAACAGAGCATGCATTCATTCCAAGGCATGCATTCCAGCGGACGATCCCAGTGAAAATTTTGCCGCATTCTGGGAGTAGGTGCTGGTAAACAACGAGTCACTGTTCTGGAAAGTGCATCTGGCACGCAAAGAGGAGAAAGTCTCGTGTGTGTTCTTCCAGAGGATGGTCTCCCTGCTGAGGGAGAAGTTGGAAGGCTGGTAGATCCATTTGGGAAAAAACACAAAAAAATAAACAAACGGTAAAACGGCACAAAAAATGTACTGTTTGGTCCGTTCTTCTGTCAGCGGTGGTTGCAGCAGAGATGAAGCAGGATCAAGGTACAGCAGTCTTTATTCAGAATCAAACTCAAATACGAAAGAACAGGAACAAAACAACAAACATAACGCAACATTACATAGACGAGAACGGACAAGGAATGCAGGAAAACAGGGTATATATACACAGGGTCTAACGAGATGATTAACAGAACAGGTGAACATGATGACTAATTAGACAAACTGGGTCAAATGACAGAACCTAATTACAATGAAAACATGATCATAACAGAACATAACTGTGACAGTACCAGTAAACATGTAACCAGCAACATGCATTTTTCTGTTAAATAATTAATTAAACTTAATTTGGAAAAGTGTCTTGGTCTTCTTAATCTAACTACAATCACACACTAAAAAAAGTTATATGTAACATATATGCAAGTTTTGTTGTGGTCTTTTTGGGATCATACCAGCACCCAAAAGACAACATATGCTGGTCCACCAGCACACCAGCATCCCAAGCTGGTCCCAGCATGCAAAACATATCTTATGCCTGTCCACCAGCTTACCAGCATCCCATGCTGGGATCCAGCAAACCAGCAACCAGCTTCCCATGCTGGGATCCAGCAAACCAGCAACCAGCTTCCCATGCTGGGATCCAGCAAACCAGCAACCAGCATCCCATGATGGGCACCAGTAAACCGGCAACAACCATCCCATGCTGGTCTCAGCATGCAAAACATACCTTATTCTGGTGACCAGCAATGCTGGATTTTTCAGCAGAGCGGACAGGTTTATTTTTGTGACTGACCTTATTGCATATGCATTTAGAGGAGTTTCCCTTTCAGATGCAAAATTTATGGGAGCAGAGTATTTAAATGAATCATGCAAGATGATTTACTAAGCTTTGCGCTAGTCAGTTTACTGGTATTTGTGCCATTGTTTAACGACCAAAAAAGCATGTCTTAAATCAGACAGTAATTTGCACTGCTCTTGGTAGATTGCGTTGGTTATTATGGAAATGATCCGGCTGTGTCTGTGTTCTTTAATTTTCTCGTCACCAGTAGATCATGTGCAGAACTTTTCACTCTCATCTGTGCTTTTTTGGAATTGTGCTCTCACGCTAATTTGCCCTGTTTAGTAAATCTGGCACTAACAGTTTAGAGGCAGAAAAAAATTAATATTACAGTTACAATAACTTAGGATATTAAAGAGACCTTTCTATTGACTCTGAAAAACACCAGAAGAAAGATGCCCAGGGTTCCTGATCACCTGCGTGAACATGCTATGGTTCGGTGGCAGGGAGGCATGAGGCAATGTCCTAAATGTCATGGTAGTGCCAAACCACGTGTAACCAACCATATGTCCCCCCAGATGCGTTTGAGAACTTGCAGGTGCCTTGGTGGAAGAGTGAAGTAACATCTCACAGCAAAAACTGATCAAATCTGCCACAGTCCATGAGGATAAGATGTACTGTAGTACTTAAAGCAGCTGGTGGAAACACCAGATATTGACTGGTATACTTTTGATATTGCCAAGTGGCAGACGTATTTGAACTCTCACCCTCATATATTCTTGTTCACTTTTAAAACTGTACAAAAGATAACAGGGACCAGCTTCAAGATCAAAATCAAATGAAACAGAATGGAAGTTGAGCTGAGCTCTAAATTATTTTATCCTCCAGTTCATTATTGATCTCCAAATCATGATTTAAACATCTTCTTCAGCGAGACTTGCAGTGGCTGTCATACGCAGATAATATACATTGTAACGTCTTTAGGAGCAGCCAATTACACACTGCCATTTGATGCCTTAATCACAAAGATATGGCTTCAAGACATCAAAGGCACTCAAAGGTCCATTGATTTCAAATGATGCATGGATGGTGCTCACGCAAGCATTCTCTGGGGCTGAATTATTGAGCATGTCTTATTATATATCATATTCATCTAAAGTGTGTTACCTAACAGTTCTTAATCTGTTATCTTCTATATTTACTTTAGAATAATGATTTCCTCTCTGGATTCAAATTTTCTACATGAGTCAGTACATGCCAAAATTGTATAATCCAATTTACAATTTGCAGCTGTGTAAATTTATTGTTCTGTTTAATCTGGAATGGTGTTGGGTCAGATCAGGTATTGCAAAAGTCAACCAAGTTTTCCATTAAAAAAAAATATCTTCACATTATGATACATTGTTGGCTCTTTTTAAGTAACCTAGCAAAATAAAACCCAAGTTTGATACGAGGCCTTTTTAAACCTGAGAAAATAGCCATTAGGTGTTTATGAGGTTGATCTGAGGGTGAACAGTGTGAGTCAATTAATAAAGATAATGTAGAACGAACTTATTTGAGAAACAAGCTATACCTGCTGCTGTAATTTACTTCAGAATATTATATATATTATAAGGAGTTGCATGAAACATCAGTGTTCATATGCTCAGAAACCAAGCTAAATGCATTTCTAATGGCTGGTACTTGGTGTCTCTGGAATCAAAACTTAAGAGAGAAGCCAGCAGATCTGGAAAACAAGAAGGATAGAGCAGGGAGAGGTGGTCAAATTCAAATTGTCACACCTCTTCCCTCCAAAATCACCCTCCAGTGACCTTTACAGCATCCCAAACTACATGTTTTACTTACAATTCTATATGCTGCTACATTCCCCCTTATCTCCAGTGTGACAGATGCGGTTGGATTAAGCAGCCTTTATCCTGGGTTAGCGCTCAGCTGATGGAGCTTTGTGAAGAAGCTTCCCTGTGGGGATGGCTGTATTAACTGAGGTTGGTCGTGTGGGTGCTGACACCACTGGGAATAAACTGCTTCATTCCCCACACTCGCCCCATCAGCTTCCGCACCTCGCCCCACTGCTGTAATCCAATCAACACCTTGCAAGACAGATAATACAGCCAGCTTCACCCTGACATAAGTGAATATAGACGGTTCACACCAGGCGTAGAGGCACTGTCACTGTCTGAATGCAGAAAGAGACCTGGAAGACATGCTGCCTGTTGGGTTCTGATGGAGATAAAGCTGTGCTTTTGGTACTTTTTTCATTTCATCAGATCATAGAATAAAGACATGGTAAAAATATACATGTATGTCAGAGCTCCAGGAAAGAAAAAAAAAAAAAAAAAAAAAAAAAAAAAAAATCAATCATTAAACAGTTGTTCAGAAGTTTTGCAAGAATATTTCTGGGAAGAAAAAAAGAAAAATGTTAAGTATGTCTCCAATATGTCAAGTTTTCCAGTCGATTTAACCTTGTACTCATAATAATATTATTTTCTTTTGTAAATATTTGAATGATTTTTAAAATACCATTAATAATGCATACAATTAAACATTGTTATTAATATGTATCTTTACATATGTATCTTTATGTATATTTACACATTCTCATACCTACAACCAGTCAGTAAACAGACTGAATCTAAAGCAAACATCAAATTAACAGTTCCTAGTTCATACTGAACCAGACATAACAGAAAAATGACTTGTGGTTCAGTGATGGAGTCAGATGAGAACTGAGTCAGATGTAATGACGCAGAATGATTCACTGACTGAGTATATGTGATTTAAACCATGAACTAATAAGCGAGTTTGAGGCTGTTCAAACTCTTTGACTGACTCATGAAAAAGAATCGATTCAAAAGTGCCATTTTGTTGCAAATTGAAACATGGAGCTCACCTCAAACTTTAATGAGATGATACAGTATGTCATTAAAATGTATATGTACAGACAAAAGCTTTCCCGTGCCGATTAGATTTTAAATTATTGTTGCACATTTTTTTTTCTTCTTTGTTTCGCAGTGTGGAACACTGTATGTGAGTGCCAAGGATCAGTAGACAAACACCTGTCCGGATATGTGGAATGGATTCTCTGGGGGCATCACCCCTTTGACATTTGATCAAATACACTTTCCTCATTGGCAGTTAAATAAATATTTCCATTTAAAGGAGAAACACAGACTGTAATGAGTGTAATTACTCACATGGGAAAAGCCCACCTCAAATAACTGAGCTTTAATGGAAAAACTGCATTTGTAGAAAGGTCACATTCACATTGATTGGGAGACTGGACTCACTTTATCCATCTCATTTGACACAGCATGCTTTGGATCTTGGAATATGTGCGCTCAAAAAGGGTAATAAAGTGAAGGCTATGGTTTTGCCATAGGTATGGCGTCTTTATTTAACTATTTGGTGTTGTTTGATAAAACACTAAATAGTGAATACAAAACTCTGAATGACTGAAAAATAGAAAGTTGCTTGCAGCACTGCTTTGTGTACATTCATGTGTTATGATGCCCATGATAACAATACCAAAGACTACAGAATAACACAAGACGTGTCACTCATATTATTATGAATGGGAGAAAGCGCAACTCGCAATATGGCGGAATAAGTCCCGCCTTCTAAATAAGAGCCAATCGCAGATTTGTAAGTCATCGCGTCACTGCAGCGGCCGTTAGAAGCTCCGGTTTCTATAGAAACAGTCAGACACGCTCCTCCGAAATGAGGCACAAGAGACGCGCGTTTAGGACTGCGCATGCACATTAGGTTGATGCAGCCTGAAAAATATCGTTTTTTGTCATGATTCGAGCTTTTAGAAACAAAATTTATGACAGTTGTTGTCAGATTTCATTGGTGATTTCAAATATGAAATTTAATCGAAAGCTTGGCAAACAGCTTTAGAGAATTTGATGTTTCCCCATACAAAGAGATAGGAGCTGCACTTGGATGCCCGAGATGCATTTCAAAGGGACTTTGACAATACCATGCATGTTCATTACTGCAATATAGATAAAACTGATACTGTTGTTACACTGTCACAGCGTCTTCAAAACGCTTGCGAAATGTCGAATATAATCCGTTAAGACATGATGTAGCAACCGCCATTTCAACAATGTGTTTTCGAAAAACACCACTTACCTTTATCTTGCTCACTTTGTTTCATATTTTTCCTCTTCTTTGCACCAGGATGATGGTGCCGCCTCTTCATTGTCTAACATTAACACACGCAACTGTCACGCAACTTTATCAAAGTTATTATTACCAAGCATTACTCTCTAAACCCATGGTATGGGGCCACCTGGTGGCCATCATCTTATGTTGCTTATTAGGTAGGGCAAGTACTGTGTTTTACCACAGAAGCCTTGACATTTGAGATTATTGTTTTCCATTTATTTTCTCAATTTCAGAAAATTCTTCCTCTGTGGAGATTTTGTATTGGATTTGAACTGCTGGAGTCATACCATTGTTTTGTAGCTAAGAGAGGGTGGTTGTGTTTCAAATGCACAAAAGAGAATTCTTTTGTGCACAGAGACAGAAGGCAGACTCAGGAAAGAAGATGTGTGTTGCCACAGGGTTTATCCTAACCTGTGCTCTAGAGACCAGTTGTTCTCAAACCTGTCCTGGAGAATCACCAGTCCTGCACATTTTGTTTGTCTTTCTATATCTGACACACCCATTTCAGGTCTTGCAGTCTCTACTAATGAGCTCATGAGTTGAATCAGGTATGATAGATGAGGGAGACATAAGCCGTCAGGCTGAACGGTCCTTAGAATGGTAAGGAATGGTTCCAGTTGAGTTTACACTGGAGCCTGGTACGGCATGGCACGATTACAAACCGTTCTCGGCCCGATGGTGGAAAAGCGGCTATACAAAATGTGCAGGGCTGGTGGTACTCCAGGACAGGCTTGAAAACCACTGCTCTAGACTGAGAAGCATAATTCTGTTATCACCCTTCCTGCTGTATAGCAGGTACTCCAGAGAAAGCAATGCAACTGACTCTTACTTGTACAAATATATTCATTAACACCTCAGACTACTGTTTGTTTTCAGGCACATAATGGCTCAAATCAAGCATAGGAACACTGATGAACATTCATATACATTCAAACTGTAGGTCCATTGTCAAATATTATTTACTGTATATTGTCAAATACACAGTATAACCTAATGCAGGGGTAGGCAACGTTGGTCCTGGAGAGCGGCTGTCCTGAAGAGTTTAGCTCCAACCCTGAAAAAAACCTTACCTGCCTGTAGCTTTAGTAATCCTGAAGACATTGATTGGCTCGTTCAAACTCTGCAGGACAGTGGCTCTCCAGGACTAGGGCCCTATGATTTCCGCGATGCAGAAAACACGGACGGAATCGCGGAATCCAGTCATAAAAACGGAATTTAGTATATAACGCGGAATGTCACGGAATTTGTCAAATTTTTGATGAATGAATTAAAAGCAGGTCCGTACATCGCGAAATCACGATATAGACTAGTGTCCGTCAACATTAAACCGCAAAAATACTATTTAAATATGAATCCCGCATGCCTGTGTGCCTCTGAAATGAATTATGTGGAAGCGCGGTTTCATTTACCTCGCGCGTACGCTGAACCACGTGCGACGCTCGCTGTGTTTTCGTTCTCTGTCGCCTCACTATATGAGGAAATGAACGCACGAAATTCATCTCCATAGCTGCTCTGAAAGTCACTTCATCAGCATTTAACCGCTTCGTTTGAGAAAACTATCGTCATAAACACAGAGAAACTCAAAGCTCTAGGCAACCCGTCAAAATAAAAATTTGATTTATCTTGACAGAAACATATTAGTGTTGTGCAGTAGAATTTAGATAAATTAATTTAATAATAAATGATTAAAATTATATTTTTAAGGAGTAATCTCAGTTTTTCTTCCATGTTTTAATTTTAACAGTAAAGCTCTGTTGTGCAGCACATTGTTTGACAAAAAAGTTACATTTCATGATTAAAAGATAAATTAAATGGTATGCATTCATTTGATTGCCGGAAAAATTAAAATACACAACAGAATTTTTGAAAAAACAAAACATTTCATAAAAATACATTTTTTTAATTAATAAATGTTGTTGTTTTTAAGAATTCAATTAATTAGACATGCATTTTGATTATTAAAATATAATATAATTTAAAACTATTAAAATGGAATCCAGAAAAGTTAAAACAAAAACAAAAAATTTTTGGTAAAAATAAAATTTGAGGGGAAAGAATAAAACGTAAATCATAGGGCCCTAAAAAAAATGTTTAATTTTTTGTTAAACTTTTAATTAATTGTTGGTAAACTGGACAAGTTATTATTCCAATTAATTAGACATTTTTGATTACTAAAATTTAATTTAACCAATAAAATGGAGTCCAAAAAAAAAAATAAAACTGAAAAATCAGAATCCAGAAAAATTAAAGTGGAAAAAACAGAATTTGGGGAAAAATAAAATGGAATTTGGGAAAAAATAAAACGGATTTCATAGGGCCCTACAGGACAGACATTGCCTATCCGTGACCTAAATAGTTTATATTGCTTGAATATTTGTAAATAATGTAAATGTACAATGTGTACAACTATATTCAAAATAAATGCAAATATGTACTTAATCAGTTTTATGATTTATACATGAACAGCAATACACAGTTAACAATAAACAGTTTTATGAACATACGCATGTTTTCACAAATATAAATACTTGTCTTACATTGGTCTACATTTGTGCCTTAAAAATCATTTGTAAATTGTGTAATTTTATAGTATACTGTAGTAAAAAATTTCCTATATCACTATACTAACAAGTAATGCAGCCTTTCTAAAACCTTCCCAATAGTTAAGGGAGCCATTTAATAGTGCTTATGTAATGTAGTAAAGGTTACACAATAAACAACTCAGAAACAACTTTCAAAAAACATTTATAACATAAATCTACTGTTTACTTATAATAAACAAAATATTATATTAAAATGCTAAAATAAAAATGCTATTAATTTAAAATGCTATCAGATCAAAAATTGTTTTTGTGTCGATAAAATTGTTTGTAACCTAAGTTGTAACATCTGATGCAACGTCATAATATAGCATCATAATGTCTAATAAAGAGGGCACATTGCTTCATTTTATGACACTGATAAAACTAAATCATAAAGCAAATACAGCAGGCAGTAACAAAGATATCCTCACTTTACATTTGTGGGGCAGCAGCAGTACAGTCACGTTTTGATTTGACAGGCTTCATTGGATACATTCTGGCTGCTAACCATGACTTCAAGTCATTGACTAACATGTCATCAGGCAGTTGTCAAAATGAATACCTTTCAATTGAAAATGACATGGATGTTGGGAAACAACAACAAGAACTATGTAAGAGTTAAGGTTAGTCAACCAGCATGTATGTATTTGAAGCTGATCAGGCTACACTGTAGTGAAGCATTTGAAGATTAGTCACAGATTTGTGTTGGTGACCTTTGCTGAGGGCAGGGTCTAAGCAGATGTTATGATGCTAGCTTGACACCCACAGATGAACACTTTAAAAGGTCCTGGGCTGTTCTGAACAACCAGCAAGGCCAGCTTCAAATGGCACATCCCCTGAGCAGCCAGAGGCTGAATATATTTGTGAACTGTGGTTCTTTTCTGCCTATAAACCAACTAAGGACTGTAATCAATGAGACTCTGTGTAAAAAAAAAAAAAGCATTTTAATGGCAACAAAATTTTACAGATTTATTTTATAGGGGTGCATTGTTTAATGTATGAATATTTACATAATGCTACACAAAGTTAGCACGCTGATAAAGAATTATATTGGCTGCTTATACAATCAACATTTATATGTTTCAATAGTTTTATACATTTTATAAAGAGGTTTTTTTTCTTGTTTACTTTTTATTGCATGTTTTTGCATTCTATGTGCTACTTTTTAAAGTGCCCCTATTTTGTTTTGGAGGTCTCCTACTACATGCATCAAATGTCAAAAAAAAAATAATATAAATTGCACATCACCTTATCAAAAACTCACAAAAATGACTCATTCAAAGATTCAGTGTTGCAAAACCCCTTCTATCTGTGAGCCTACTCTGCTCTGATTGGTCAGATGGCCTAGTCTGTTGTGATTGGTCTACCACTTACAGCGCATCGGAAATGAAACACCATTACCATATGTGAATTTCAGCTCTGGAGGCTTCCTAAATCCTTAGCGATTATACACACTTTAAAGACAGTAATGATGATATCGATTTTACCATATCAATCTGAGTGTGAGTCTGATGATCAAGCATTGGAAGAACTAGTAATTCAACTCGAACCTTCATCGCAAAGATGACTTGAGCAGGACATTTCTCAGTGATAAGTTTTTACTCACTTTGTCATACATTATGAGATGTTGCAATTGTAATTCCTCTACATCAGCATTAACAAGCGTATGTCCATCAACAATCCAATGTGTATTTTTCCAATTTATTGCGGTGCACATATTGGAACTGTATAATTATCTGTATCGATCATATTAACTGTATCAATAACTGCGGGATGCAGACAGACCCTTCTGCAAAATTCCACACACTTTTTCTTGTATTGCTATCAAGGAGCATTGATCCATTGATTTTTATACTGAGATAATTATATTCTCTATCTCCTTTATAAAAAAAATAACATTACGATGTCCAGAAATCAATTTCAATAGTACACTGAGTTAAATTTATCGACATAGAACTCATGTTTAATGTGATAGTTTCATCCTGTCATCTACTATAATACAATATGTTGTTAGCCCCGAGATTCTTCACATTAGTGAATAAATACATAGATTTTTGAGTTCTAATGGTCTGGTGGTAGAACTTTTGTTAAGCGTGCCAGAGGTCCTGGGTTCTAATCCCCCTTCATATAGTTTTTTTTTTTCTTTTTTTTTCTCATTAAAACCAAAGATGTTCATCAGTGATTGTACGTCAAGAGCAAGGACAAATTTGTGTGCATTTTTTGGTGATTTCAACAGAACAAATAGAAAGTCTCTACAACGGTTAGCGTTAGATTGAAGTGCTCGTCTCTGTACGAGCCACCAGAACTGATAACAGCAGCAATGAGCACTCAGCATGAATTGAAAAACAACACATTCCAGTGCCAGATCGCCTCTTATTTAACACAAACTAAAGTAATATTCTGCTAGTTAACTAGAGATGTTTAATTTGTAATAGACACACCTGTACTGTGAGATGTTTAAAAAAATGATGGGGACAATATCTACCCTAGCAAAAAGTGGTGGGGACATGTCCCACCTGTAAATTACGCCTATGGTGGAATGATTTGGTTTGTAGGCAAAAACACACATAGAACCTTTGTAAGAGCTAACACTTCTACTAGCTACTCTAGTACAAGATCCTGAACAAAAATCAGAGATTAGTCTGGGTCTAGAGAGAAATCACCTCCACCCTCCATGCAACCTCTAAAGTAGCAAAGACCAGCATCAAAGCACCTGTTCTTTTGATCCGTCTGTGTATTAAAACACAGAAAAACACTCTATCACACTCTACCCTGTGTCCAACAGCTTTCAGATCCAGACCTGTCTCAAAGACTCCACATCCTTTTTTGTTTATGGTAAGCCATGACAAATAGCCGCAGTTTTCAGAGAGTCACACCAGTGTGATGCATTCACTGCATCCTGCAATAGCACGGATCTGACAAACAGCAAAGCCTTGCTTCGTGCCTGGATCACTTTGTGAATGCCAGAGTTGTTTATGAGAAGCATTTAGTTGTGCACCTTCCTTAAGCCAGAAACTATGCATTATTGTGAATGGAGCTTACACTGGAATACAAGTGCCTTTTCAGGCCCTTCAGAGGCTTTTATGCACTTGCTGACACAGTAAGGCTGAATTATGCATAGAGACGGCTCTCCTGACTTCCTGTTTGTGATGATGTCCCTTTCAGACTGTGGAAACAAAACACAATGCAGGAGAGCACTGCTGTCTTTTTCAGTGGAAAACCACACATATATAACATAATATAACATTCTTAGATATTTCTCCCATAGATTATGTGCTGATGTGTTGGTTGAGGATACTTCAACAGCAATCCAAAGTCATCAAACTCAAACATGCAAAATTCACAAGCTGAGAGCATTTCTGATTGGCTAGTTTTCTGTTTATAATATAACAGCTTTTTTACTGAATGTATCAAATAAGTGCAGCCTTGATGAGATTTATTTCTCCAATCCAAATGCTTATGATTGTATTCAAGCGTTTAATCTGAAATAAATAATAAAAGTCTTCTTAGTCTGTGTAGGTCTCATAAATATGCAGAGCATCAGAGGGACACAAACACCACTGAGAGCAATCACTGTACCAGTCCTTCTCTTAAAATGGCACACAGTACTTTCCAAAGTTTCCAGACTATGCCTCCTGTATACTTCAGGAAGCCTGGCTTGATTAAAAGCGCCTTCCAGCTTTATCACAATCTTTGTGTTCGCTGCTCAAAGTACCTTTTAATCCTCTTCCTACAAATCAACAAACTGCAGAATGCTGCATAAATTGATTGTTTTGGAGCTTTTCCATGGTGCTGTGGAAATTGTGTGGGGATTTATATGTGGATCTCTTTTAATCTGTCAGTCAGAGACGAGGCCTAATAAACACCTGCTGTAACTGAGCTTCACATGTACCAAGAAAATCATCATGAAACACATGCTCACTAAATTCACATTTTGACTAGCTCTATTAGACAGTTATCAACTGTGGATGGGAGCCATATGCATTTTGTGTTATTAAGGCCAAACATAATCATTGTTATCTCAAAGTGATAGCAAAAAAGACAAATATAACATAATAAAGCATTTCCCTAAAATAATTACAAAATAGATAGCTGGCACATAATTGGCATTACTTATTTAGTTTTAGAATATCAAACCATTTTAAAATGATTTAAGTTTTAAAATTGTTGTAAATGCATTATATATATATATATATATATATATATATATATATATATATATATATATATATACACATATACACACACACACACACACACACACACACACACATATGAAAGAAAGAGAGAGAGAAAGAAAGAAAGATTTGGGAAAGTAGTTTTGGAAAATGAATAAATGCATCCAAGTCCATCTTTTTCATCATCTTACAACTCTGGCCTCACTTCATTTTAAAGATTCCTTTGAAAAATAAAATCAGAATAAAGCCATTATCAGACATATGTTTGTTATTAAAAGGTAGAGAAGAAATAAAATAAGAAAATAAATAGAAAAGTATAAAATAGGCTCCTGTTGGATGTTTATGCTTTCACCATAAGCTAGTACAACCAAATGAAACTACATCACAATCATTCAATCCCTAAAATTCTGAAATCTTGATGTGCCGTATCAAATATCAATAGGATACTATTTTGGCTAACAGTGCTCTGATAATAGAATCTCAGTGTCATAAGGTCATCTGTATGATCTGAATCCTTGATATGGGAAATCAGGTGGTTACCATGATCGGACAAAATATTCTCCAAAAGAAAACGTCATAAGGTTGAAACCCCTGGAAGAATAGGAACACTCACCACGCTCTGGTTGCCTATGGGGATCAGCATGTTGACAGAGTTTGAAGCCACCACAGCTACCTTCAAAGCTTGATCCCTCCTTTGAAGATTACCCACAATTCAGTTGCTGCTTTATTCAGATGAAGGGGGTTATTATGCTAATGATGCCGCACCGTTGGAGACGTGCTTCAGAAGTGCTTGAATGCAATGCTGCGGGATGAACGTCTTCATCTGCGTGGATCTTCATTTCTGCTTTGAGCTTATGAGTTTAAGAGCAAAATAATCCTGCCTCAAGACTAATCTAAAACAAATACCGCACAGATGACAACACTCTGTTTAAGTTGGCTATGTAATTGAACAGAAGCTGAGCGATATCAAAAACACATGCTTCTTAATTTATCCATGGAGGGATCACAAAATGCCAAATGCCACATTCAGACAAACACAGACTCCACCTTGAAGACAATGGAGGGCAGCTGAATGTGAATGCAATTACACAGATTGCCAAACAGTCAGTTGTCCTGTCTGAGCTCCATTACTGAGGACTGTATTCACTGCCATTTTCTGCCGTTTATTTCTTAATTGTGCTTTTGATGTGAATCAGTCCAGATATTGTAGCTAAAATACACGCAGAGCATTGATTTTCTTTTTTTCAATGTTTACAAAGAATAAAATGTAAAACCTCAGCTCTCAAAATGAAAGGATGACACGATAGGAAATTACATAAATTACAGTACAGAATATAATAATGGGCTTCATATTTCTCAATGGATTTGTATCTAATCACTTGAAATGCTTCAAAGGTCTGTGCCTAACAACTTATTGCATTCATAACAGTGGTAATGTCTCAAAATTCATCAGTTATGAATGAAATCAATTTAAGCTGTAAAGCAGCTCTACACTGTACACTGACAATAGTATTATTGAGCTCAATTTAGTTCAATGTTGATTCAGTTCAGTTCAATAAAAGCATCAATGTTGCAAAATTCAATTATGAAACAAATTCAATTTAGCTGTAAATCAGCTCTACAGCAGTAATTCAATTCCATTCAATAACAGAATTCTTTCAAAATTGATTAACTTGCATCACTTTCAAAGGCAGATCAGCAGAAGACAGTATCATTATGCAGCTCGATTAAGTTCAAGTATTAACTGCTAAAGTTTTGCTTACATATTTATTGACCTTGGACATTTTAAACACTTTGCTTGGCAGTATAAATAAAGTTACTAAATAGACTTGTATATTCCCAGCAATGTAACCCATATGACAAGTATTAAATATGGCAGCTACAACATTTGCACTACATCAAAATAATTCAGATATTCTCCTGTCATGTCAGCTGAAGGCTTCAGCTGTTATCATTTTAAAGTTCACACAGGCTGAGAATGTGAACATCTATCAAATCTAACCCACATCGATCCTCCCAGTGTAACTGTTCACCCACCAACAGCTGTCTTACACACTGAAGATGTGGTCAGATTACCAAAAACATACTTCAGTCTAGCAGAATCAGGAAACTTTCATGTCATTTCTAAGCCTCTGATATTTTATCTTAATACCGTGTGTGAGATATTTTTTTTTTTGTTTGTTTGTTTCTTTTGAGTGAGACTCACTTTGAGATTGGAATAGAGCCGTTATGTATTTGTAAATAAGCATGTTCTCTGAATTTACTGCCCTTGTTCTTGTTCTTCTTCTGCATGAACAAATGTATAAGGTGGTGTGATCATGAAGTAGCACTGGTGCAGCAGTTCCTTAGGCGTGAGGATCAACATCATTATCAGATGCATGTATCCTCCATGGACCTTACCTACTTTATCTAAGCCAATCCATTTGAGAATGCTTGTTGTGCCATCAGAGGAGTGGGGTGGGGTGGGGTGGGGTGGGGTGGGGTGGGGTGGACATGAACCTGATTCATTGTGGACCTCAAAGGGAACCTACCCTGAATTTGTCTGGGAGCACAGCTGCAGCCTATGCTGATACCTACTGTCATTCATAACAGATCCAAACAGAACACAGTCCCACAGTACATTTGAATACACACAATGTGTCACGTTTTCCTTGATAGTGATGCCTTAAGCTGTCACTCATCAGAAGGGGTGGCAGAAAGGTAGAGAATGTGTAATACATTTAAAAGCTAGCAATTTATTTCCAATGTTTACTGTATATTCTAATGTTATTGCACAGAGGCAGCATGTCTTTATCAGTGGAAGCTAGCCTGTCAAGCTCCTGTGCATAAATTAAAGTAGTTATCTACAGTACAAAGTTTGTGAGGCGTTAAACAATAAGATTAGTAGTTCATACTAAATACCACAAAGAAAACATCATAATTTATGGTCTTATAAATATATAATACAAATTATATATAACATTATTATTATTATGTAAAAACAACAGTAATAATACTTACAAACAACAACATCATCATCATCATGTAAAACCATTTTGTACAAAAATCAACAACAGTAGTAGTAGTAGTAGTATAGTAGTAGTAATAATAATAATTATTATTATTTTATAAAACGGTTCCTGTCTTTGATTCTGATTGGTCAATAGCTGTGTTTTATTCACGATAAAACACGACTATGACGCTTCACCCAACGGTTCTGTGTATCAATACACAACACCCTTAGTAACCACTCTTAGCAACGTAAACTGTATGTTCTCAATTGATATTGTTCATTGAAGCTTACTGTATTATGTAAAAGAATGTTGTGAGATAGAGATCGATTGAACGAGTTTATTACCTGCATTCAGATTTAGCATTTTCCTTCAGGTCAGTCCTATGTTCATAATAAAAAATCTGTTTAAATGTCCGATGTATTATCTTGTCCTTTTAACAGTTAAGGGGTTTTCCAGTGACTGACAGCAGTAATCAAAGCATTTGTCAGTTGCGTCTTGTTCCGTGTTCAAAACAATTCAGTCTTTTCAGTGTAAAAGTCTTTGCTAGTGACTGACACACTCATAAAGACAGTCTTTGCCGCCATTTATGGCGTAATAATCTGTTGCTGTTCACGGTCAGGGACTATTTTTAAGAGTTTACTTCATGAAAGTTGCATTGTTACATATTCTTGGCTTTAATATTTGTATTGTGAGGTAACCGTTTTATAAGAGCAATAAGGTACTCGAGGCTACCGCAGTATCGTGAATAAGTCACTGCTGAAGGGCGTTGTTAGGCACGACGTTAAGCGGAGTGCCTGCAACCTCTTCAGTCATGACTTATTCACGATACAGTACTAGCTTCGAGTACCTTATTGCTTACATAAGGACAGACAGGCAAGATATAATGCAAGATTACAGTGTTTTAAGAATGTAATTAGATATTAATTCAGTCAAAACTACACCATTTTATGCACAATAAAAAATAATTAATCATGCAATTCATTTGCATTATTCACACCCTCAAAAAAAATGTCCTGCTCGTCCCCAAACTCTGCCTGCTTATAACTATTTATTTGGTCAGATGTATTTAAATGAGAACAATGGACCTCCTAGTGTCTCACCGAAGGGAATAGTGGCCACTGAAGGTAAAGTGTTGCCGTTACTCTTACAAGAGCTGGATAAAGAGAATGGAGGAAATCACTGGGGAATATGAGAAAAGTGCTGAGAAAGCAACTCCCTCTGGATTCCTCATGACGGTGGAGAGCTGTCAAAGACCTGAAAATGAAGTAAGCAAGTAATCAAAGAAGAAAAATCAGGACGACTTAACTTACCCCTCAAGGGTCCCCCAGGCAAGAAGACGATTGACAGAATTAGTTCAATCATTTTATATGAACACCTGAATCTCACAAACAAGGTACTGCAGCTGCCAAAACAGGAGAGGAGATGTTTGAGAACAATCTGCTGTGGACCGCATGTAACTATTGGCTTTACTGCAGTAGGACTATAGGTATAAAGGGCCATTCATTGTCTGCATCAATAAAGTGACCAAAAAGATTTCAATGCGAGTTAGGGATTTTTGGCCACAAATGTCAATTTTGGGTCATGTAATGAGCAGTGGCACCACTTCAGTACTTCCTTTTCATTGTCTTTCAGTGTTTGTTTACCCTAATGAATGAATTCATGAACAAACAAATGAACCAATCACTCAATCAAGTTTTTCATTCACATCACCACTAAAAAATAGACAAAAAAATGTTTGTGCATATTACTGAGAAATAGAGAATATGGATAATTAAATTCTCAGACATATATAATAATAATATTGTCCATAAATAATTCAACCATCTGACACTGTTGTCAATCACTGATTTAACTTTCTTTCCATCATAATAATAAACATCCAGCCTAAAATCCAACCATCTCAGCAGGAATCATTTCTAATCCTGAGTGATCAGGTGCAGCCCATATTATTTGTTCTATGGATAGAACGGTTTCTACTCCCTCATTTTCTACACGTCTAGGATAAAAGATCATTTCTCAGTTTGGCATGGTCCTGAAAACAGATGGGTCCACTATAGTGTGGATTATCTAATGAACATATGAGCTCCAGTAGTAATGGGCTTTCCTCCTGATCATAGTGTGCTAGTGAACAGTCATTATTCAGATTTACTCAGAAAGACTCCAAATTAATATTACAAAGACAGGTTTCTGGCACAATTACCTATACAGTAAAAGTACTGTGGTAGGTACGGTAATGGTGCCAGATCATCATGCGGCTTTGATATATACCATGGTATGTAGCATGGTATATAGCATGGTATATACATGAAATTCCAAAAATACTGTGGTGTTACCATGGTACATGTCAAAAAAAAAAAAAAAAAAAAAAGTTGCAGAAACAAATGTGTAGTTAATCAATCAATCAATCGAAATAAATAAATTAATTCTGAAACATTCATATTAAACAAAGTTTAAATTCTGTATCTAACTCCAAACATAACCATTAACTACTAAACTCAGAAGGAAATAATAGTTTGACAAGTATGTTGTTAAAGTCCCAGCACTAAAGCGAACCCTGAATCTAACCTTAAAACTTATTGGTTAATATGAATGTTGTACTAACCAATAAAAATGTTGATTCAGGAACACATGCTACTTGACCTAGGGGGGAAAAAAAACTGAGTTTCTACCAACCTTAATAATTAATACTCTCAATGTGTGTGAGAGAGGATTTAATTTAGAAGCACTGCTGAAACTTTCAGACCAAATGACTCTTGCTATTTTTTGTTCACACAAACCATTAGGTGTAAATAGCACACTTCCTTCAGCAGTGAAAAGGGCCTCTCAGGTGGGGAGGTGTTTTTTTTTTTTTCTGTTTTTTTTTTTTCACATCCAGAAAAGACAGTGTGCTAAATGTAGCCCAAGTGTTTCATCTATCATTACATCCTGTACTAATGATTCAGTTTTTTTTCCTGGTCATATTTTTCTTATTTCCTATCCTATAAAAGTATAAAAGTGAACATGAAGCAAGCTACAGTATTACATTTACACAAAATCATACCTCTACAACCACGAAACAGAAAGTGATGTACCTCGCAGAATTCAGAAGCAGAGCTCTAAGCAGGTCAGTGCTTATAATTTCATCAGATTTCTTTCAGGTTTCACAGCAGCGTAGACATCCACTTTGAGAGACGCATGTCCATTCTCTGAGAACTTTCCTATCATGTTGCATAAGTTCTTCAATAACTTCTACCTGAAACATCAGGTTATCCAAGATGTGCCTGCAACATTCTGGCAACCTGCATTATTCAAGTTAATGACATAGAAGGTAAAGTAGACTTCTGGCCTGAATGAGAATCCCCCTGTGCTGAATTAGCAGTGGAATAACAGGCTTTTGAACAGTCTGCAAAGCCTGCTCAGAAGCCCCGTGTGACGGCTGGCTGTCTGGGTCCATTACAGTTTATCACTGGCTAACATTAGTCCATTCACACAACAAATTAGGACCTGTACATCCAGACGTCAGCTCTCTACCTCCAAAATGCCATGAATATTTCATGTCACGCACAAGCTGACAAACTCTAAGATAGAGAAAAAACAAGTTGGTGAGAAGAAACCCCCCCCCCCCCATCAGAAACAGGGAAGAAAAGCATGAGAAGAGTGAGAAGAAGAGAATCTAAGAGAGGAAAGACACACTTTAATCCCAAACATCATGCCCATCAATTTTTCATCAACCTTTAGGCAGTGAGCCACGTGGATTGCTGGAATTTTAATTACAGATTGTCCTGAGGCTTCTCTGACCACAAAGTGGCCCGTCCATATGGCAGAGAGGAATGGACAGCGTGGAAGCACTTGTTTTTCATCTCAAATGGAGGATAATACATCAAACAACGGCCCAAGGCCTTTTTCAGCCACAACAACAACAACAACAACTGCAGCAGCGGAATATTGTCAACATCAGAGGAGATTGCCGCTCTTTGGCCTTTGTGGCATGACTTGAAATTACAGAGTATGCTTTAGAGAGGATTCATGTCATGATAAAGTGTTAGGAAGACCTTTTCATACACACACGCACACTATCACAAGAGGATACCCTAAAGAACACACCCAGCTGTCAGCTGCGCACACACACACACACACACACACACAGACACAGAGGAAAAAAAAGAAATCTAATTCAAGGAAGCGATTTTGCCCACATTAAAAAAGGTTTTGTGTCTTGTGAGTTTTATCTGCTTTTAACTTTTAAAGTACTTTATTGGCATGATAGTTTTTCCTATAATAATACCAAAGCATCAATAAACAGACTTGCTCCAAGGTCACTTTGATATACAATTCCTACACATGTGTAACAAATCCAAATGGAATTGAAAATGCTTTTAAAATTCTGATTCTGAATTTGAACTTTTGAACTTGAGTTTAGCAAACAAGATGCATAATTATACTTTACAGTTTTTCCTCAGTCACTTTGGCACATTTCTCAGATCAGAACTGAAATTCTCAAAACTACTTGTTCAACCTCCACATCATCTAGTCACTTGTGCACATCATAAAAGCTGTTTCTCATTCTTTTGAACAAATTGCAAATGCTTTAGTACATTCAAGCAATTGATTATGTACAATTGTATGCTATTTCCAACATTATCAATTGCTAATGTCATGTTGCTCAAAATGTGTTATGTGATTCTCTGTTGAATAATCTTACCCCTCAAAACATCTAGTCATTAGTTCATTGCATAAGTCATTATATGCAAAATGGTTGACCTATAATAATGTGTCAAGTATATTATCTATACATTTCTATTAGACTTTTGTAAATCTGTCCTGAATTGATGAATTTTGCAGGTGAATCCTGAATTTTCACTAATGTATTTATGGAAGTAAAACAATGCCATATGTTTTTGAAATAAAAAGCATGTTGAATTGCACTACTTGAAAAAAATATGCATTGCATTAACTGTGCTTGTATTTTAATGTATTGTATTTTTAGGGCTTGCATTTTTATGGTCTGAAATTCAACATGGTTGTATATTTAAGCTGTAAATATATTAATATTTAAAACATTTCACACACATTTTCATTGTTAAAAATTCAATAATCCATATTCACCTTTTAGATTTCACTTCCAAAATATTCATTCTGTTTAAAAATACAACCTATAATATTCAGCAGGCAATTTTCGGGCCATTTCATTTCGCGTCCACAAATTCAGTGGTTCAAATTTCAACATTTCACATCCGGGAACTGCAGGAATAGCAGTAGAGTACCGAGCATAATCTCCATCTCCTGTTAGTCGACCTTACCAGCAGGTGGTGCAGAGTGATGGGTAGAGAGAGCAATTCATTTCATTCATTAAAACAGATTTACATTAACGGAGCAGTAAGTGGTAGCGGTAAGTCTATGTGTGATGATTATCAGGGCCAGTATATAAAAGCTGATAAAGACACAAAAGTTGTGTTTAGGCTACATTTAATTCAATGTCTTCACTGTTACTTTCCCTATGTGTAGCCAACATGTAAGCAGCTCTCTCTACAGTGAACGAGATTATAACGTTATTCCCCGATGCTGATGTACAATTCAAACATTAAATCTGAGGTAGACATATAACGTTCCTTAACTTTGTATTGCGGCGCTGTGATGCAGTACTACTGGGGTTTCCCTCAATACGTCATACTCCAGGATTCCCCTGCCGTCGGGACATATAGAACGCTTAACTTATATCACTGTATTTAGTCTATAAAGATAAAAGACCACCAAACTCGCACCTATACTATACTATAGGCTACAGGTAAGCAGGTTGACTCAGAATATGGACGTAATGTGCAAAGTTTAACGCTAAGCGTTTCCCTGTGAAATACTGGCATAAAGTTGACTTGACATTGGACGATCCATATTAGGGACCGTCTCTAAAGTTACATACGACGTTGGTATACACATTTCTAACTTCAATATCATTTGAAGATAATGACTTACAGTCATAAACTTTAATGTGCTCGTGTAGGTGTCAGGCATGATGCACACCTTTTAGATTTTTTATATTTAATAAAGTAAAAAACCGCATGAGCTTATATTTATTTTAATATCAACAATCTAAAATTATGGTATATGGTAGATTTTTGATATTTAAAAAAATAAACAGTCAAATCGTGTAAATATTACTATTTTTCACTACAGCATGAGTTCATATTTATGATCAACAGTCTAAAAGTTGTGCATCACACCTACATGAACACTTTGAAGAGAATGAATTACAGTCTGTAAATACTATACTAGAGCTTTAAATTATGGTATATTTTGTGTATGAGCATACAGTAGGCTAAGTGAAATATACAACGATATTTACATATGACTTGACAGTTTATTTTATTCAATATCAAGAATCTAAAAGGTGTGCATCATACCTGAAACCTAGAAGACCCAACTAGTTCTTTTAAAACAGCTAAAAGATGCTTGTCATGAATCTTCAATGGGAAAGCATAATATAGACAGAGCACAACACAAGAGTTACAATTTCTGATAATGGAAGAACAACATGAAAACAAACAGGGTCAACAGCTGGGAAGAAGAAGAGGAGTAAGGATGTGTGATAGGGTAGGGAGGCAAAACAGAGGACGAGGTAGATAAGGCATATGCATAGGCATGTTTCTGGTGAAATGAGGGCCACTATTGTGAACTGTGTTCTCAATCATGACCTTACAATGGCTTACGCTGGTCTAAATGTGCAGCCGAACGTTTGGAGAAAAACCTTTTCCTCTATCATTCATGCATTTCATAGACATAACAGGTATGTATTTCAGCAATGTACTCGAATATGGTATACAGGCTATAATCTTTATTACAGTAGCATTTTTACATTTACAGTAGCATATTACACATGATTTTTACTTACAGTATAGTAGGCTAAATGAACTTTATACAGATACATACTATATCACACACATACACATGAATACATATATACAGTGTATGTATATATAGTCTTGTCTTTTTCATTTATCAAAGGACATTTTACAGTAATTTGTTCACCGTCATAAAAACTGCAGCCATAGTTTACATCTGAAATATTCATCACTGTTATATTGACAACAAGTCTAAGCATTTTGACTATCTTGTTCGAGAACAATGACACAAGGACTTGTCATTCTGATGGCACTGATATGTTCATTGACATAAATACTTGCTTTTGAGAGATGAACTAAGGATTCTGAGCAAGTTACAGGCTTTTGCAGGTAATCCAATATGTTATGCTGTTTGTACGAATTGTTTCGAGAAATGAACATACTGTTTTGCAAATTTTAAGGATGATTTGAGAAATGTGCCAAAGCAACTGAGAAAAACTGTAAGAGTTTGTCAAGACCAAATCTGAATGTCAGCTTGACAAAAAAAAATTACAGAATGATAGATAGAATGATAAATATATAGAATGGCAGACAGACAAATAGACAGGGACAATGATAGATAGATTGATAAAGCAATATATAGAGTGATAGGTAGAACAGACAGATAGACAGATAGATAGAACCACCTCACAATTTATAAATAGAAGTGGATAGAATGGATATTGGATAGAATGATGGAACAACAGATAGAATGATGGACCGATGGACCCTCAAAAGCAAACATGTTATTTACTATCATTCTTTTGTCCAGTAGTCCTTCACATCTTTCAGCAGCAACACCTCTCTCCAGCATTGGCAGTCCGGTGCTTTCTATTAAAATGCAAAGGCTCTTTATTTATTTATTTTCCCCCCTCTTTTTTAAAACTATCTGGAGGAGATAACAAAAGGTTTTTGCTTGTTACTGTTGCCGAAGAAACTAGTGCAAGGACCCAGTGATGCTGTCACATGAGAGGGGGAGACAAAAGCGTAGCTGCCCCTCACAGGCGCCCAAATGAAAATAATTACACTCCCAGTTCCCCTCACCTCGTTCTCATTACACGGCAGGGGTGATTCTCCCAGCTGAGATACTGAGGCAAAAATAACACAGCAGAACAAAACAAAGTTTGGAAGCTGACTTTCTACAGCTCGAAGGAAAACAAGAAAAAAAGAGTAGATGTGGAGAATAAAGGAGAATGACACAGACAGACAGAATGGAGAGAGATAAAGGGACACCGGGAGAAAGAGAGAGAGAGAGAGAGAGAGAGAGAGAGAGAGAGAGAGAGAGAGAGAACACACACTTTCTGCAAACTAGCCCTTTTTAGTTCTGGGATGTCAGCTTGGTGGAATTTAGAAAACAAGATATGAGAAAGGAAGAGAAATTGAGGGAGGGAGAAATGAAGAAAAGGTAGAAGAAGTGGCAAAGCGATTTCACGGCTCTATGAGCAGGTACAATACCAGGGCTGTCTTGGATGTTGGCCATTGCTCGTGAACCCCAAAGCACACCCTTTTCTGCCTGGCTGAAGGTCAGGAGAGACAGAGAGCCCAGGCAAACGATCCGGGTGGCGTGACATCGAAAGCACTCAAGTTGTCAAGGTGCATAAACAAAACAACACACCGTTCATTTTCTCACAAGGAAATGACACCTTTCTGGAGAGCTGCTACTGTCATCAGATGCAGTATCTGTTTCTGGAGAGAGCGTCAAAATCTGATTTCTGGGGTTCATCCTCACTCTCTATAGCACTATCATTCTCATGCATAATATAATATAATATATAATATAACTAATATAATATAATATAATATAATATAATGATTAGCACTATAATTAGCAATAACTAAAAATGGGGCTTCTAAATTGTGTTGATAAATAAATGTTTCATATGTTGTATATGATTAGCACAATATGACTACAATTGGAGCTTCTAAATAAATAAAACATGCCTTGCTCTTGAACACCATAAATGATTACTAGAGCGCTGGCCTAAAAGGTTTTATATAACTTGTAATTGATTGTTAAGGATTACACTTGTTAACTGGCAAATGGGGGGAAAAAGGCCAGAAGAAACACAGATAGTAATCACACACTTGAGTTGCTGGTGAAATGCAAAACTAAAGGTGAAGTGACTGTACCAAATGCAAATGCAAAAATAATGATTTTCGGACAGGTTTCACTTCCCCTATCTGCCCTTGGTCAATGAAATGAAATGCAAATGAAATGGCTGCTCAAACTATAATGAAGATGTATACGATGAAATGTGGGTGTGGTTCAGGTATACCCTATATGGGAGGAAAATGCCCACATAGATGGCAAGATCAAATCTCTTGTTGGGACATTTTCTGGACCCCATGTGGAAAACAGCTTATAGATCATACTAAGTGATTTTTTTTTTTTTTTTTTTTTGAAAATGTGAAATGCAGTTGCATGCAAATACAAATGTAGTTTTCTGTGATGGTTAGGTTTATGGTTAGGGGATATATATATTAAAAAAAAAAAAAAAAAAAAAATCAATGTTTATGGAAAGACCCTATGCGTGTGTGCTTGTTTTCATGACTTATGAGGACACAAATTTGTATAAAGACATGGGTATTACACTGGTATTACGACAAACATGTTTTATGAGGACATTTCATGAGTCCTCATATTTAAAATAGCTTTAAAAACATACTAAATGTTTTATTAAAAATGTAAAAATGCAGAATGTTTTCTGTGATGGGTAGGTTTAGGGGTAGGGGTAGTGTAGGGGGATAGAATGTACAGTTTGTACAGTATAAAAACCATTACGCCTATGGAATGTCCTCACCAAGATAGCAAAATAAACTTGTGTGTGTGTGATGTGTGTACGTGTGCGTGTTTTTGTGACATATCAGGACACAAATTTGTATAATGACATGGGTATGACATAGCTATTACAAGGAGAGGGTGACTTAGTTATGAGGACATTACCTCATGTCCCCACTTTTCAAAAGGCTTATAAATCATACAGAATGAGTTTTTTTGAGAAAGTAAAAATGTGCACAGTTTCCTGTGATGGGTAGGTTTAGATGTAGGGTTGGTGTAAGGCGATAGAAAATATGGTTCGTACAATATAAAAACCATTACTCCTATGGAATGTCCCCACAATTCACAAAAACAAACCTGTGTGTGTGTGTGTGTGTACATAATGGAATGATGAATGTACTGCATGTTAGCTTGCTATAGAGCATAATCTATTTTAATCCATATGTCATACTAACATTCTTTTAGTCACATGCAGGTCAAGAGCTGTAGTTCCAACCACACAAGTTTGCGATGCTGTTTGTGAATGTTTGTTGGAGCACATGGTTGGCCAAAGTTGGCTAACAATGCTTTTGGGAAACGCACCCCTGAGCAATGTTTCGACAGATCTACAGAGCCAGTCAGTATTTACACTTTCTGGGGAATCAACCTTACTTCCAGTATAACCGTCTCTGCGTATTAAACCAGAATAAGAGAAAGTATTTTAACAAGTATTTTAGCAGGTATTTTTGCTTTCATGTACAGCAGTTTCATGTAGCAGAAACTGGTTTATGTCAATAAAAGCTGGATCGTTTGCAAGGCCTAGTTGAAAACCATTTAAACTGCATGACTGTGGGAAAGGATTTACTTTTTTTACTTGCCATATCTAAAAAGCATAAAGCAATTCAGCACAAAGAAAAGAAACCGTATGAACACTGGTCACGGATTAGGAGGCTCAGACAAGAAGCTTTATTCAGCGAATGATCATCCACTGTAAAACCTCTCTGCGTACATGACTCTGTCATAGCTTGTCCTCAGACTGGCCAGCATTATCAGTCAAGGGTAGCCTAAATTGCAACATTTTTAATGCATAACTAATAAATCACATAGTAGTGAATATCAATACTGCTTATATACAACACTTAAAAGGGTTAATGCAGACAACATATTTCTCTTTCAATGAAAATAGTTCTAAATGAAGTCAAAGCTTCAAGCATACAGAGTACAGTATGTCAAACTAAGTATGTGAAAGAGGGAATGCAATTTTCCTTCCTTTTCCCACTCCTAAAACTGAAAAAAAAAACAAAAAAAAACACCACACCGCTCACATACTGTCACAGACCCGCCAGGCTCCATCACCAATCACAGCGCACTCCCTCACCAGAGTTCTAATCACACGCACCTGTTTCCCATCAGCACCCCATCACCACAGATACTTAAGCACAGCACTCACCTCAGTCATTGTCCGGTCTTGTTTATGCATCAGGACTCTCTAAGCTTATCTACAAGACTTCGTTGATACTTACCTTCTCTACTCCAGAGCGTTTCCCCAGTCTCTGTGCTTCGTCATCTGTGTGTGAGTTCACCTACCTTCTCCGTTTGTCCACCCAGCTACCAACCATCTGCCATCAGCTATCTACCAACTTGCAAGATCAAGAACAGTATTAGTACTCCAGTTATCACTTCTCAAGTTTAATTCTACCATTCACTTACCTGCTCATCTGTGTTATACCTGCTATTCTCCAATAAACATCTATCTGTTGAATTCCTGTTGTCTCCTACCCTTCTGTCCATAACACATACATTGGTCTAGAACACAGTGAACAGTAAAATATACTGTATCACATATATAATTTAATATACAGTACCGTTCAAATGTTTGTATGCCCACCGAGGCTGCATTTATTTGTTCAAAAATACAGTAAGAACAGTCATCTTGTGAAATATCACAATTTAAAATAACTGTTTTCTATTTTAATATATTTTAATATGTAATTTATTCCAGTGATGGCAAAGTTAAAAGGAACCCCTGGTATTAAGCTATGTATGGCTTAATATAACGTAAATGATGTCTCAATATATTTATTGAAATATGTAGTAGAAAACCCATGAAAGATTTACGTTATTTAAAAAATCCATTAGATATCTGGACAATGGGGGTAGTCTGTCTTGACTGAAATGATTGAGACAGACTGCCTCAAAGCTTGTGTGCTGTGATGCACGAGATATCTGTGATCGCAAAAAAACTAGCATCTCAGCATGTTTAACTGTGTAATGCATTCAAATGACATATTAGACATCAATGTAGTTCGAATAGCCACAGAGACATTGCACTGCTTTGATGTTTTCATTCTCACTAATTTTGTGTTCTGGCTCAAATCAAAAAGGCTGATCGTGTTTTAAAAGGAACCCCGTGGGTATTAAGACTTGTATGCGTTATTTGATTATCGTTGCACCAAAACATACAGATGAAAAGTATCAAAGGCATCAGGGCTAAATTGGAGAGAACAAAGACGCGATTCTTTAGGAAGTTTTATTCGTCCACATTCATCACAACTTCCCATTCTTTTCTCCTCTTATCGCTAGTAAAGCAGTGAAGACTTACATCTCTTCTCTTGTGGCCCATCCACTGAAAATTGGCATCGTATATAATATTCTGAGTTGTGTTGCGGTAAAAATAGCAACAGGGCAGTGTCAGTAGCTCACCGAGTGCAACCATTTGACATCATTGATGTAGAATGCACTGTGCACCTATGCAAAATGGCGCCCCCCATTGTCCAAATATGTCATGGATTTTTTAAATAATGTAAATCTTTCATGGGTTTTCTACTACATATTTCAGTAAGAGACATCATTTACATTATATTAAGCCATACAAGTCTTAATACCAGGGGTTCCCTTTAACATTTTCAGCATCATTACGCCAGTCTTCAGTGTTACATGATCCTTCAGAAATCATTCTAATATGCTGATTTATTTGGTGCTCAAGAAACATTACTTATTATTATCAAAGATAAAAACAGTTGTGCTGCTTAATAATTTTGTGATACATTATTTTTTTTTTTTCAGGTTTCTTTGATGATGTCTTGTTTCTTATTTCAGAAAATAAATCATTACATTCAATGCTATAATGGTTACTTAGACATCCTATAAAATGAATGCACAGACATGACCTCAGGAGGGCACAGCCTTCCAAATTTAACACAGATTTTGTCTTGGATCCTTGCTAAGCTGTTTTGTGTGGAGTTTGTCTTTTGGAGTAACCACTTTCTATATGACTACAACATTACAGATAAACAGAAAGTTTTTTTGTTGTTGTTGTTGTTTTAAATAATGCATCCTTGCTAATTAAAGTATTATTTTCTTTAAAAAAAACAACAAAAAAAACAACGTACTTTCGAATCCCAAACTTTTGAACAATAGTGTATAAGATTTACCGTATTCATTTTGTTCAGTGTTTCATCGACATCAGTGGCAGCATCCAAAATCGCCTACCTCCCTGCTATATAGCAGGTGAAAAACAGCATGTGAAACGAGTAGTAAATCCGAATTCAAAGTATTCATAAAACACTTTACTATCCCATAAGGCCTTGAGAGAAGAGTTGTGAATGACAATGACAACATAGAGAATGTAGTATGTACAGATTACATTCATATTACACACACACACACACACACACACATTATAGAACATACTTTCTTAGTGGTTGCAAAGTAATTACTTATTAAAAAAAGTACCAACTCAGAAATTATGCAGCTTTGGACACAGTATGGCACTAGAATGATGTCATAAAAGTGATATCACAGGAAGAAAATCACTGCTTACAGAGGATATATGTTTCATCAATGTCAGTCTTTACTATTTTTAAGTACAACCTGACTGAAGACTCAATTGGGAGTAACACTTCCATGCTCCTGCCACATTATCAGCCTAACATTATTATCTTTTATAATTAAAACTGTCAGAGCAACTACACCATTTAAGAGAAAATTAATTTAAATTCTGTAAGCAATCTTACAGGGGTAATATCCGTGTGCTCAATGGTTAAACTGGGGAAAAAATTGGATGTGATAACTGTGCCAGCATTACTGTGAAAAGACATGGTGAAGTGCCACTGGCAGGAACAGAATGAATGGACACCCTGCACTTTATTTAGTTCCTCTGTTCACAACATCAAGCGTTGTCAGCTCTGATTTCCTCCCCATGATACCAGAAGCTAGAAAACAGCCAGTGAATCACCAGCAAGGACAGAATGTACAACCGTCAGCATTAATGCCTGCTGGACCTGCTCTTAGCATGATGTTCAAACAAAATCTGTTCGGATTGGGCTGTGGTGTCAGGGTAGGCAATCTAGACATATGTTACTAAGATGTGATTTATCTACAACAAATTACTTTAAGACACAGTTTTGAAAGACACAATCTGCAGCCTGTGCAGCAGTATACACCTTCAAACAGTAACACTGACATATACTGCTATATTTACAAGAATCTCAAGGGGGGGAATACACTCCAGCACCTCTACTTTAAGCAGCATCAAGCACCAGCCCTGACATCCTATTATTCTGAAATGGTAGCGTTTGCTTTCAGGATTTGTCCTAATTAGTCGCACTGCAAGCAACATCAGAGTTTGATTCTTTTCGTTGTAACTTTGTGTAACAATTTACCTCTCAGCGCTCCTTTCCGTTCCACTGCACAGGAGAAGGACTTTAATAACAGGCTGTAGTTTGTAAATCGACACATATAACATTCATACTTGTGCTATTTAGACTGCTGTGTAATTTGAGAGAACTGTGTAAGTTTCTGTGCTCATTATTACCAATATAACTGGGTAGCAGAAACTGCATCTTTATCAAGATCAGTATTTCAGCTCTTTTGTTCTAGATGTACATAAAGGAAGGAAAGATGAGCTAAACTTATTATTGTTTGATCAGTTTGATTCCAATTAGCACTGAAAGTGGCTTCATTGTATCCTGGGCAATGTTTTAATAGTTTGCATTGTTTGTTTGTATTTACTTAAATGGGTGAATACCATATACTTGGTAATCCTCCACTTCAGGTTATTGCTCAAAGCTTGATTCCATGAGAGAAAAAGAGATGGTTCATTGTATGCCATCCTCATCCTCACTCTTTCTCACACTGTGTACTAACCCAGAGCAAGGCAACAAAGCAATAAAAGATATCTCTCCAATGTAATAGGCAGCTCAGACTGACAACCATTTGCAGTAACAAAGCAACTTCACCACCTCCAGCTGCAAACACAAAAAGTGACAAGCAACAGGAATGCGTTTTCTGGTTTCTATGCAGATTGCAGAATCATTGACAGGTAGCTCTGCCCACTATGAAAACATCAAATACTGTTTGTAGTTATAATGAAAAATGTGCAATTGGATTTACATGAAACATGCCACATGAACGTATTTACAGCATCTAAAACAAATTTATTATGGACAGCTTTATATATATATATATATATATATATATATATATTTTCACACACACACACACACACACACACACACACACTTACCAGCCACTTTATTAGGTACACCTGTTCAGCTGTTCATTAATGCAAATATCTAATCAGCCAATTACATGGCAGCGACTCACTGCATTGCAATGCATTTAGGCATGTAGACCCGGTAAAGATGACGTGCTGTTCAAACTGAGCATCAGCATCAGAATGGCATGGAAGTGAACTTTGAACGTGGCTTGGCTGTTGGTGCCAGACGGGTTAGTCTGAGTATTTCAAAAATGTTTCAATCATCTCTAGGGTTTACAGAGAATGGTCAGGAAATGAGAAAACATCCAGTGAGTGGTAGTTCAGTGGGCAAAAATACCTCGTTGATGCCAGATGTCAGAGGAGAATCATATGGCCAGACTGTTTTGAGCTGATAGAAAGGCAACAGTAACTCAAATAACCACTTGTCACAACCAAGGTCTGCAGAAGAGCATCTCTGAACACACAACACTTCAAACCTTGAAGCAGATGGGCTACAGCAGCAGACCACACCGGGTGCCGCTAATGTCAGCTAAGAATGGGAAATTGAGGCCACAATAAGCTCGGGCTCACCAAATTTGATTAGAAAAGATTGGAAAAATGTTGCCTGGCCTTGATTTCTGCTGTGACATTCAGATGAGATATGGAGATTTGCACCATGGATGTGCAACCGTCAAATCTCGATATGGACCAAAGTTTCTAGCACATTGCTGAATTTATGAAATTAAGAATTAAAGGGGATCTATTATGCAAAATTAACTTTTTAAGGGGTTAAAAAGTGTGTCCACAGTGTGTGTAAACAACCAGCCAATCTTACGCAAGAGAAGGTGGAAGCCCCACGCGTGACTGGCAACGGAGTCTGCCCTATTAGCTTAGCTCCTCCCCAGAGTGAGCTGTACACAGTCTGCCATGTTTATCTCCTCGCCAGAGCATTTAACAGCAGCGTTCAAGTAAGAAATGTATTCTTATTAAAGCTACTAAAGTTATTTAATCACAAGCAGTGAGTGATTTTCTGTTTTCATTTTGTTGTTTGGTTCATATTAAAGTGCCCCTATTATGCTTTTTCGAATATTACCTTTCATGCAATGTGTAATGTAGCTGCTTGTGAATGTAAACGAACTGCAAAGCCAAAAGTGCACAATAAATAAAGTTATTGTCTCTCATAAGAAAGAATAGACTCTGAACCGCCTAAACGAGTTGTCAGAAATTTGAATCCCACTTCCGTGTTGGCTACACATCACTGGATAACACATTTGCCTTATGCCCGCCTATGTTCTACGTTGTCTGCCCGCAAACAACCTGACAGCAACTTGGAGCAAGATTTGTTTTACTAACTGTAATGTTACATCAGTCATTCACGATAGTGCTCGGCTAATGCATGCACTGTTAATGATACTGTTAATAATACATTTCTCATGTGTGTATCACAATAAATTTGAAATATACACATTGGTTTGTTGATGTACATGCACTTGTTAGTGCTGAGGGTGAGGAATTACAGTTGCAACATCTCATATTGTACGTCAAAATGAGTAGCATATCACCGAGAAACATCCTGCTCAAGTCAGTCTTGCGATGAAGGTTCGGGATGAATAACTAGTTCTTCCAATGTTTCATCATCGGACTTGCGCTCGGATTGATACAACGCCATCATTACTGTCTTTACAGTGTGTAAAATCGCTAAGCTCTGGAAGCCTCCAGACTGAAGCTGAAGTTATGTTATGGTAATAGGCGTTTTACTTCTAACATGCGCTATAAGTGGCAGACCAATCACAACAGACTGTGTCATCTGGCCAATCAGAGCAGAGTAGGCTCTCAGAAAGGAGAGATTTAGAGAGACCGATTCATCAGACTAGTCTTTTGAGAATCATTGAAAAATGTGATGTGCAATGTATATTATGAGAAAATGAAAGTGTTTTTTGACCTTTGATGCATGTAAACCTCTTGTAGGAGACCTCCAAAACAAAATTAGGAACTTTTAAAATAGCATAATAGGGGCACTTTAACAGCATATACAGCAGTAGGTAGCCTTCTGTATATTATGCTGCTTTCACTTTAATACACAGATCTAATATACATGTGATTTCTTTCCCTGCTGTTTACGTTTCCAGACATAACCAACTGTGTTTGTGAACTTTGTTTTTTTTTTTTTTTTTTTTTACATAAACTGTCAAATACACACAAGGTTAAGTGCAATAAAACGTGTAAGAAAAATCAGTTCAATACTCGCAGGACACGCCGACTGACAGCCAGCTTTCTATGTGCATGCTTTGGATGTATATGTTCAGAAAACCATATATATCAGAAGTTTAAACTGTTAAATGCATACAAATAATTAACTTTCATGATGACAAATAACTGCAATGTCACATGAGCTTGGCCGCAATAGAGATGATAATCAAAACCAAACAGATGTTTTGTTAGTTTTTAGCAGAGTACCCAAAGCACAGGCTTGTAAGGCTCTGCCCTCTTCTGGAAAAGCAGGGTGGGGAGCAGCAGCTCATTTGCATTTAAAGACACATGCACGAAAACAGGATGTTTTTCCTTACACTCCAAAATAGGCATTTACAATGTGGTATAATAAATGATCTGTTGGGTATTTTGAGCTGAAACTTCACAGACACAATCTGGGGACACCTGACACTAATATTAAATCATAATAGGTCTGCCCTTTAAGGCAGTTCTGAAGGCAAAAGGATTAAAGTGTGGTTACATTTACTGTGGCTCTGCAATATTTCGTGGTCGAAATTCAGTCATTTCAAAAGGAATCCATACATCTTTGATCCACATCTTTGTTTGTTGCCTGAGTCTTGGTGGCTGTAATTTTGATTGGTGAAGAGAGGGCCCTTAAGGTTTAGAGGTCTCCTTTACTGAATCAAGGTAATTGTTTCAATTAAAACTGTAATTACTGGATAGGCTCAACAGTCAGAGTTGAAGAGACGACATGCACAGGGAACTAACCATAGAGTAAATTAGAGAAACCACTTCTGCCTTTGTCAAGTGGTGTCTCATCCGTATCTCATTCCCTCGCTTCTATTTGAGCTGTAGCTGCACAGAACATGAAACAATGTCTGTCTGAATGTACTGCAGTGATGTTTAAAGCAATATTATGAGTATAAAAAACATAAACCTAACAATAGAACAGTCATTTTCTCTACATTTAACATTTCAGATCATTTCTAGAGTTTATTTGGACTGGAGGTTCCTTCAGGTAGGATATCTCAAACCCAGAATGTTTTACAAACCTCTTAGCATCTGTTCTCCTCATTTTTCCCTGTCTTATGACTGTCATACATAAAAGAGATGAATTGGGCTTCTCTTTCCCCACTTCTCATGCCAGCAGTTCTGACAGTGAGAGCACGACAGCAATTAGCTTTTCAGCTTCCTTAGCAAAAACTCATTGAAATCCTGTTGCATCAGGCTGAGGAACACTGGCTGAGAGAATCTCTAATTAAAGAGCGGACTGGGTGCAGATGAGCTCCTCTGCTCCCTGCCACCCCCAGTGCCAGACGCAGCCAAAATCAATGGGGCCAAGGAACCATCAAGAACGGGCCTGCAATGATCAAAAGAGACAGAGGAAGAAAGAAATAGAGAGATGAAAGAGAGGAGAAAGGCCAAAGCATTTTTGGATGTCGGTGAGAAATTATCTAACTGCAAAACGTGATGGTGTTCAGACATGCATGGCTTTTCTTCTTTCAATTTCAGATTTCTGAGTTCTGTCCAAAAACCTACTCCACAGTAGTATTACATTGCATCATATGTGTACTTCTGATGTGATGGCTGCTTCTAAAAGGTAGGCAATTGTTGATTGATAATGCTTAGACTAAAGTTTGGGGTCGGTAAGATTTTTTAAAATGTTTTTGACAAAAGTTCTCTTATGATCACCAAGGCCAAATTTATTTAATCAAAAAACTAATGACAGTAATATTGTAAAATATTATCACTATTTAAAATAACTTATTCCACTATTTTAAAATGTAATTTATTCCTGTGATGCAAAGCTAAATTTTCAGCATCATTACTCCAGTCTTCAGTGTCACATGATCCTTCAGAAATCAAATATGCTGATCTGCTGCTCAAGAAACATTTATTATTATCAGTGCTGAAAACAAAATATTAAGGATTAGAAAGTTCATAAAATATTTTTGAAATAGAAAACTTTTGTAATACTTTAAATGTCTTTACTGTCAATTTTGATCAATTTAACGCATCCTTTCTGAGCAAAAGTATTAATTCCCTTTAAAAAAGTATCTCATCTTACCCGATTAGTAGTGTACTTTTTTTTTTTTTTTTTTGTCTGTTTTTGTTTAAGATTTCTTTGACTATATTAAAATCATTTGTAAATAATTGTTTTCAATTTTCTCTTCATAATTAGTAGAATCATCTCAGGAATCAAAAAAAAAAAAAAAAAAAAAAAAGCAACACCACCATCTGTCACTGGAGCTGTACATATATGGAGGACCCTCGTTTGCCAACTGGTAGACTGCCAACATCAGCTTACCCAGAGGAGACTTCAGCAGGGCCTTGAGGATTTAGTTGGGACTTCGTTTGAGCTCTAGCCAAATCCAATCTCATCACTTCCTGGTCCTTTCTATAGCAAAGCTCCATATGAGCTGTGCTTGCAGCCGAGGGAGAGACTGTACTAATTCAAACACTGAGGTTATGCTGCAGTATGTGGCTATTAACCTCGCTAAGTGGATGCAGGGCAGTTTTTATTACAGACCATCCTCAGAAAACACCTTCTGTTGTGCAGAGAGGAACCTGTGGGGGACATTTCTACATGGCCTTCTCAGAGGAAATAGATACAGACCAACAGTTTGACCAGCCATTCATTTATGTTCTTTTGTTGTTGTTGTTATTTTTGTAAAGAAAAAAAAAGAAAGAAAAAAAACAGGCACACCTAGAAAGTCAGTTTTAAAGTAAGATTCCCTTCTCTCTCTCTTTTTTTTTTGTGACGCTTAATTTCTTTACCAAAATGAATGAAAGCCATAATCTGTTAAGAATAACATTCTTTAAAGGCATTAATTATTATTGCAGGCAAGTTAAAGAAATGGATGGATGGACGGACAGACAGAAAATTTCTTTTGTAACCATGGAAACCCCAGGGAAAAGTCAGTGCTGTCCTTGGTCAGGCATGACTCACAAACTTTCAGGACTGTTTATTAGAGGATTGAACAGAAAATGAAGGCTGCTAGATTTAATCTGGCCTGCCTTTCTGATAACAAATTCGCCATGAAAAAAAAAGATAAATAAATGCTCAAAATCAGATAGAAGATCTTCATATGTGTAATTATGTTCATAAAAATGTATAAACATAATTTTTGATCAATTTAATGCACTCTTGTTGAATAAAGTATTAGTTTATTTTCTTACTGACCCTAAACTAGAGACCCGCGAAAAAATGTTATATTGTCTCACTCCCGCCCGCGACATTCATGTTTTGTCCTGCTCCCGCCCGCAAAATCCCGCATAAAAGTAGCTTATATAGATTTTTGTCCGTACACCCATGAAATAAGTTATGTGTCCCCACAACATCCCAGCATAAATGCTTCCGATAAAATATTTGTTATTAAAGCATTAACATTCACAAACCACAGTTTTAACTGAAAAGCAAGCTGCTGCTGGTTTGGTATGGCAGAGTGCACGCAAAGAGCGCTCCCTTTATAATGACTAAAAAGCTGACATCTCAGTTCATCGTGATCTCACAAAGCTCTGTTATAACACAATAAATATATGAACAATAAATCTTTCATAATGTTTACACTTCGTGTTATAATAATAGGATTCATGAGCTCGCAAATTTCAGCACTGCATAAAAACTCCGACGTTTTGAGTGGTGAGACTATTCTAACATAAACCCCATCTGATTGTGTTGCGTCTCAGAAATCAACAGATGTGTGTGTCATTGCTCAACACTGCAAAAACAAGTTATAAACAGAATCTCGCATAGGCTATGCTTGTGACTGTAAATCGTTTTTATTTTATATTAGTTATTCTTGTTGCTTTTTTTTGCAATATATGAATAACAATTTATTAGTTTTTAGATATTTTATGTTTAGATATTTCTATTTTGCAGGAGTCCCGCGCATCATTTGATTCTCCCGCAACCCGCACGAGTAGTGTCTCACCACCCGCACGCACCCATCAAATCTCGTCCCACGCCACACTCTGTTGCATTGGGTCCCGCGGATCCCGCTTGAGTGCAGGTCTCTACCCCAAACTTTTGAATGGCAGTGTACATTAAGGACAATTACATATTGTATCATTACTGTATCTCAGTATAAAACTGAAGCACATTATCAATATCAAGTATAGCTTATTTTTGAGGTTTTAAACCACCAACCTAAAAATAAACCTATTCCAAATCTTTAGCTGCAGAAAGACATTTTTGGAAAGGTACAATTTTAATTAGAGGCTTTTTGGAGGAGCATTGTTTAACAGACTTTGTTAAAGGAATATTCTGGGTTTGATACAACTTAAACTCATTCGACAGCAATTGTGGCATCCTGACATTGATTACCATAAAAATACGTTTCCACTTGTCTCTCCTTTTCTTTAAAAAAGAAAAATCTGGGTTACAGTGAGGCATTTCTTGTATAATGGAAGTGAATGGGATTAATTTGTAAAATGGAGGCAACAAACTGACCAAATAATATAAGGCAAGTAATTGGTCTATTGAATTCATCTGGATTGACTTCTGATAAAAAATACGTAATGAGAAAATAATAATGCACCAGAAACGCAGCATCTAACATATATGTGTAGCTCGTACTGAGGATCTGCAAAGCTGCAAAATGAATCGCATGTAGCCTTAAGATTGTTCTGTGTGTGGACCATCACCAGACCCTTGGAGCCACTGACACATCTCTGATTAAGCAAGACAGCATTACTAATGAGGAGTTCTTCTCTAGCATCTACTAGACTCTTTTTAATTAGAACTAACATGACATTTTACCACAGAACTGGTCAAAACTCCCTAAACCACGTGCAAATCCAATAAGGCTGGTAAAACATATCTTTGAGATAATAATCACTTAATTACCTGGACTGTAAACAAGTCTGTCTCTTTTAAAAAGTCACACCTTCTGCTTACTGGGAATTTTGGTTATCTTACAGCAATTAATAACCTCTCTTGGGGATTGCTTTCAGCTCTTTTGATAAATCCTCTTTGGAAGGAAGGTAAGAACTGAATAAATTGCTGGAGGGTCTGTACTATCAGGCTTTGGCAACTGTGAGGAAGTACAAATTTAAACTTCTGTTTGTATGGTGGAAACATCCTTGTGCCGTGTTATACATACACACACACACATATATATATATATATACAATTTAAAACCTATTTTGGTGAAATGGCCCCTTAGCAGAATTTAATAAAGACCACAAATTTATCATGAAACCTTCAGAAGAAAAAAGTTTTCTCGCTTCAGCTCACTGTTAAAATTTCTCAGTTTAAATGGCCAAAAACAAATTGTCGACAAGAAGGTAAATGCTTCTGACATGCGCTGGCACAAATTGAATTTTTTTTCTGTGTTCCTTCCATTTAATAATTCCCTCTCTTGGCTTGGGGAAACTCCATTTCTGACCTCAGACAAGAACTGTGATAAAGCAATTAAGTGAATTCTGTGTGGGTGGCTCGGGTTGACAGGCCCAGTCTGGGAAATGGCAGACCCACCAAACTGCCAGAAAAGAAGCCTGCTGTCAGCCTGCCTCAGACTGACACTCTCCTTCAGACGAGCAGGAATCCATTTGTCTGATGGCAGTGAGTCAGTCATTGAGACAGGCAAGTATGTACTTAATGGAAAGCATAGATTACATTTTAATACGATTTTCTACCTTTGGAATAAATGACCAATATCTGTCGTTGCCATTTCTCCTATTGAGCAGCTGAAGGACTAGCTGTCAAAAATTCTTAAAATGCAATTTTTGCTTTATATTTCTTCAAATTACTAACATCATTCCATCCTAAATGTAACACATCCTATATATCCGATGGGTTTTAGAGGTAATTTTAGATTCAAGACATCTGATGAAAATAAGAAATTGATTGAAAATGAAAAATCAAACCAGATGAGTACGAGTATCTCTATATAGTGAGATATATGAGTAGTTTAATACAGCAGTCATGCTTGTGACTGTAATCCTGTTCTGTTACATTTCCAACCAAAAGAAAACATATAAGCTAAATAGTAAACCCAGAGCCTTTAATAATAACCCATATAGCATGCAATCACATTACATGCTTTTATCTTGGGCTCCTTTCATAAATCTCTGTGAAGTTAAGCATTACATTTTTCTGAAACACTGTATTACGAAATCCAATATTATTACTTATATTAAATTCAGAAAGGTTTAATAACTTTCAGTGCCTTAAGATGGCATGAAATTCCCACTAACTCATAGATGCACTGATGAACATTTCTTTAAGTTTGGTCCTGCACTTAATTTCTACTTAATATTTGCTAGTGTGAAAAACAGACAGCTCCAATCGTAAAATAATGTGAAACCTTAGCTACAACAACCTTAAAGGGATAGTTTTGGAACAACAAGAAAGTGATTGTGCGATCACCATAATGCTATAATATAAGACTACAAATTTATTGTGGATAGTCTGTTTTAATTTCCACAACATTATTTCTAATTTCCAACTTGATGCAGCCTTGCAGTTCCCAGAGACCTATGGGAGCACAAAGACATTTTTCTGCCCCACCACTCAACCCAAACAGCCCATCAAAGGAGGGAGGGACGATAAATAAATAAACAAACAGCAGAATTTCAGATTGAGCACGGAATTGAGTGACTCGTCTTTCTTCCTCAATGCATCACTACAGCACATCTCAGCAGCAGCTTCCTCGGGACACACCAGCGTAGGATCTTTTTAAGCTGATAGAGCTGCTGGCTCAGCAGTCAGACCTGAATCCAAGCAAAGTGCTTTCTAAAAGGCCCTCAGAGTCTGCGATCGTCCACACATCCTCAGGGACCACCATGCTAATGCAGCTGCAGAGTGGGTGATGCAGCTGCGAGAGAGAGTGCTTTCTGATGAACAAACACCCGAAGGCGTTTATCTTCAGCTTGTTCCATCTGCCAGAAAGCGCCTAGATCTCATTCAGCTCCCTGATCAGGACATCTCGGAGTCTCATGTGGTGCTATTCTGAACAAGTACAAAGGTGATAATGAGTCATTTATGGCCTCTGGTGGTTTGTGCTTCTGAAGATGTTCATTTCATGTGCAACTTAATGATGCATGTGTATTCAAAACATGTTATGAGCAACTTCTTCCTACTTGTTATTGTGACCTCTGCCACGAATGGAACGAAGCATTGGGAATTGCACACTGGATCGTGTTTGCGGTAAAGAGATTGTTTACAACAGACTTGATAACAAGACGGCCTATTCACATCATCGCTTAACTAATTGACAATGGAAATGGACACTACTTTTAGAGATGATAAAAAGTCGGTGTTTCATGCTGAATCTTTCATATCCACACACGTCTATACACATAAAACAGAGATCAACAATCATTTTAGACAGCTTAGAACAAATATGCATACACTATCGCAACAATGACAAATCATGTGTGACATATTTGGAGGGAAGGTTGAAGGAAAACAAAGATTGATGTCCGTATCAGGGCTAGAATTATTACTGGGACTGACAGTTATCTAATTATCTGATGCTGGTGGTGGTGGGGTGTGGACTGTTCTCGGAGCATAGGAATCATAACAGCCTGGCAAGTCATTAAAAGATCGGAGTGAAAAAATACAAAATGAATATTAATCATAGCAGCCTTAAAAAATGCACATTCAGATTCATTCACAGTTGCATCTCACACTTTTTTTCCAATTTTCCAGAATGGAATTTAGCAGCAATAGTTTGTTGTGTGTTTTGGCTAATGAATTGCAGTTTATGAGCATATTTATGCATAATATCAATTTGTGAAACGTTGTGTTATTGGCTTTGATCAAAAAAAAAAAAAAAAAAAAAAAAAAACATCTGTCCCTTGTTTCCTTGTAGACATTTGTGAGTAATTTAAAATGTTGACATATTTCAGACACTGAGAGAAAAATTCCCTGTGAAAAAAAAAAAAAGATATGCACAGGTGATGTTTCCGATTGTGTCTAATACGCCAAGTTTATACGCCAAGTTTACTAATAAGCCAGTTTTAAAGCCTCATTAAAAACATTTATTTTCTTTGGTGTATGAATATATATATAGAAAAAATGTCATTTTGTACAGCACTTTGGTCAGCACTAGAGCACTAGCTGGTTTTAAAAGTGACCTATTATGCCCCTTTTTACAAGATGTAATATAAGTCTCAAGTGTCCCCAAAAATGTGTCTGAAATTTCAGCTCAAAATACCACATGGATTTTTCATTATACCATGTTTTGCCTATTTTTGAGTGGGAGAAAAATGCGCTGATTTGGTGTTATGTAACTTTAAATGCAAATGAGCTTGTGCTCCCTGCCCCCAAGCTCTCGATTCCAATACACTGAGGCATAAATAATACTGGAGAAGCACAGCAAATATAGCTAAAAACTGATAATTACAAACTGTTTGTGATGAAGCATTTCAGATCACATAGGTATGGCATGTATTTTGTGGATGTTTGCTAACATCCGATTCTGAATGTATTTGATAACATGGCTAAAGCTACACACTGTTGGAGAGTCTCATTAAGAATGAAGATATGTTTATGAATTATACAGACTGCAAGCGTTTTCGGGTTACAAATTAAATTAACGACATGGCTCTGGTCTCCGTGAATACAGTACGAAACAATGGTAACTTTAGCCACATTTAACAGTACATCTGCAACGTGCTAACGAAACATTCAGAAAGACTATTTGCAAATATCACGAAACATATGAAATTGGATCATGAACAGTTGGTATCTATCCATCTTTGAGAATCAACTTCTGTGCAAATCTTGTGTTTTACTGACCCTAGTGTGCAAAGCAGTCTGGTGTAATATGACCTGCACATACTGGTATATGAATTTATTCGGACACATTCCCTTCATAAATAAAATTACACCACTGCATCCTTAGTGGCTCAGATGCCAGGAGTTTATGGAGACTCATATGTTTACTATTATAGCCGTTAACAGATCAGTGATAATGTTTACATAGCCGAGACATATTACGAGCTCAGGAACGTTCGTTGTGCTGCTGTCCTGCAGAGTTTTGCTCCGACCTAGTCTCAGCCTCAGACATCACGCCCACGGACCATTGGCTGACTGTCTGATGCATATGGCACACTTAACTGGAAACACTTTAGGATTTTCGAATTCGTCAGCTGGTTGGTTTAAATCTACAGAATGTCCGGGAGACGTGTGTGTCGTGTTCTTTAATGGTCTGCCTGGAAACAAATGCCGGCCATGAAACCAAACCCCCTCATGGAAGAAGAACGCCGCCGTGTTTACAACTGTGACAATGAGCACTTACCAGGATCACCTAAATGCTGGATTATCAAAAGTATGTGAAGTTTGCTGCCCCATTGTTGCAGTAAACTTGCAACGTTCTTGAATAAATAATTTCATAGATGCACGCCTGTCTGTTATTGTAGGGACATCAACTTTACATTTTCACGCCCCTAAACATTACGTGGAACAAAACGAACTGTGATTGGTTGTGTTAAATGTCCTCTTGGGCGGTCCTTGGCCAATGAAAGCTGCAATAGAGTCCAGACCTTCTGCTATCAGTTTGAAGGCCTGGCTATGCGAGACTAGCTCCGACCCAACTCACCTTCCCTCACGTAGCTTTAGTAATCCTGAAGACATTCAAGTGTGTTTGATCAGGGTTGTAACTAAACTGTGCAGGACAATTATACTCCAGGACTAGTATTACTGGTACACCGTTGTTGCTTCCGAAAACAAAATGGCGATGCCATGGGTGGAAATATACAGATTCAGGGGGTGGTAATATTATAATAATTTCCCCTTCCTACTTCACAAGGGGAGCAAAATCTGAACGGCTTGTTTTTTCACATGCTTGCAGAGAAAAGTTTACCAAAACAAAGTTACTGGGTTGTCCTTTTTCACGTTTTCTGGTTTGGTAGATGGTTTTGGTAGGATTTGGACCCGATTATAGCACTTAAACATGTAAAAATTCAGATTTTCATGATATTTCCCCTTTAAATGTGCTTTAGAAATAAATGTTGCCTTACCTTGCCTATAGATTGTGTTCAATATTAATATATACAAGCTGAAAAGCAAAAAATATGGAATTATGCCTTCTTTATGTAAAAACAATCACTAAATGATTAGTATTATTATAAATCAATAATTAGTTATTAATAATAATAATAATAATACCACCAAAAAGCTGAACACTGTAAAAGCACCTCTGAAGCACTCAGAATAGTAATAATGATCAGATGCTCAACTAGAATCTGTTGATATGATGCACGTGTAGCCATAGCCAAGACCCGCTTGGCCGTTAAATGTTACAATATTCCAGTAATAGTTGGCCTGCAGCTGGGAAGAAGACCTGAATACCAATAGCCTGATTAGATGGATTGTGGCTAAACTGAAAACTTGATTCATCCTCTCTCCCCCCACTCTTCTGTCCATTCATACTGTTTTTCTGTTCTCTCTCTGTCTCTGGGTATGCTCCTTTCAGAAGCGATTATGTTTTATAGAAATTATGTTAAGATCCTAAACGTAATTTAGGGAGGAGCAAGCCCATCTAATCTTCCAATCAACAGCCAGAGTATATAAGCAGCTGCTTACTTCTCTTCAGTCTCAGCTGTTCCAGCATCCCTCCACCTCCCCAAACTCCACCTTCATCTTAGGTACAGTAGCTTAATGTAATCATATCCTATATTTATTCACTGTGGGGGTATATCAGAGCTCGAGCTGAAGCTGCTTCATCAAGCCCCTCATCAGTGGGCAGCAAGCCAAATAAGTTAACCTAATACTTTTATATAAGAAAAACTTGTTAAATGTTCAGTTATTAAATAAAATGTCACAGAGTATGCTTCTAATTCAAAGTGTAATTATACCAATAACCACCTACAAAAACAACAAAGAGCCAGGGAATCAAAATTTGTTTTAAAAAGTAAATAATACTACTTCTAAATTTAAGACTTTCATAAAACTACAGTGACGCAAGGCTTTTCACAGCTTTTTATTTACAGAGTGTGTTTGCAGGTATGGCTGGTTTAATTTACGCTGACGAACCTTTTGCTGATTTATGCCGATTGATCCCTAGTGAGGGGTTGTGATCAAAGTATCTTGGGAGCAAAGTGTCCATCAGGTTAACTCTACGAAAACACTCAAAGAGACCTTTGAAGTAGTTATTTTTTGCACTTCTGTTTGGAATGACACTATAACATGGTTGCTATGATTGTTTTCTCTTCAAAGTGCCCTGTGAAGGCATCATTTATGTAGTGTGGAATGCGCCGTTTCTCTCAGTCAGTTGCAGCTTGTTTGCTGAAAGGACGCTTAATCACTTTGGTACATTGTATTTTCATGAGATGATTAGTTCAGAGTCTGATGAGAATGTATTTATGCTATTTACTTTATCATTAGTATTGTCAATAAGGGATTGTTCACTTTGAAGGCTTACACTCTGAATCATTCCCTGTTGTCACATTTGTCTTGTCATCTTTATTTAATCAAACTCTAAAAGGCATGATTCATCAAAGCATCAGAGTTTTCTTAACTCAAATTTAGTTTCTGAGTTTCTAATCATCCTGCGCATTATAAATCCCATTCATTTCTTCCACCAATATTAGATTCTGCTTCTATTTGCTCAAACATAACTGGCTTTTATATAGTACTATGTAGATTCAACATTACTGATCCATCTCATCTCATTTATTTTCTTTCTACCTGCCTGAATCCTCACAGTCCATTCTGCTAAATTCAAATTGAACATATAATGTGAAATCAGGCAGTCTAGATGTTTACTTTGCTGCCTAAGATAACCCACAATAATGTTAATGTGATTCAGTGGATGAAAGAATAACAAGGAAATTTGAGTGGCTGAATGAAGTCAGTTAACTATCCAGTTCTTTGTATAAAAAAAAAAAAAAAAAAAAAAAAGCATCTTTCAAAATGAGCTGTATATTCAAAAGAGTTTTTTTTCTTTTGGAGGTGGGGGTAATATTTCATATACTAAATTGCAAACTGCCTATAAATCACATTTGGTATTTTAAACATTATGATTCACAGCTATTGGGTTTAGTGACCTTTTGACCTTCCTTTTCACGTTTGAGCATCAGGCCTCCATTGTCCAGATCAGACTCTGCTTTATTCCACAGTTTGTTTGATTCACAGCATGTGCACATGCAAAATTTATGAACATTGCAACAGCAGGATATATAAAATTCTTTGAACTGAAACTATTTGAGATCAGTCAGTAATAGCATTCTAGACGTTTTGTCAGAAAAAAAGGCATTTTAACAAATGTCCAGATGGTGTTTAATTCACAGAAGCAACACGTCTGAAGTGTTCTGCAAAATCTCTCTCTTTGTTCAATGAATTATGGTCATACCATTATAATTTTAGCTGGCAAAAAATACAACTTGAAACATGCATTGCAGTAATTGGCCCCAAGATGAGCTCTTATTTTTGTATTACTTGGCCAATCTATCTGCCCGACTGTCACTGGAAACATATGGCTCTCATTTTAAGAAACTTCAGGGAGAACCTAGTTTAGGTTAGTAAATATTTTATATTTCATACTAATTGAAGCAATAGTGTTATCGGTTTGGGAGTTATTGTGTGGAATGGGAACATGGCTTATGTCTGCGCATGGCTGAACGTGGCTAGATTTCTACAATAGAATAGGTGAAGAGTATCTGGAGTGTGTATCAGAATCAGGTCAGGTAAACAAACAGCTGCTCTCCGGCTATTTACGGTCAAGGCTTTGGTAAAGATGAAGAACAGCTAAACAAGTTTTCGGGACAAACCTTACAGTGAATAACATTTCATGCTTGCAGGTCAAAAAAACATCCATGGATCATTGTCAGCAATTCCTTATGATACACTATATAGCCAAAAGTATGCTGACACCTAATTAATTTATATATCCAGTGTCCAGTTAGGTTCAGGTCTGGGCTCTGTGCAGGGCAATTAAATTCTTCCACACCAGACTCAGTAAATCACTTCTATTTGGACCTTGCTTTCTTCACAAGGATATTGTTATGCTCAAATAAAAACGGGCCTAAGAAAGGCCCTCGCAAGCTGCTGCAACAAAGTTGGAAACAATTCTCTAGAATGGCTTTATATGATGAAGCAATACTATTTGTCTTCACAGAAATAACTGTAACAGACAAATCTGTTAATTATAAGTTTTTGGCCACATACTATCTTCATGACATTGCTGAAGCAAAATGCTAAGAACTGTGTGGGCTGTTAGATAAAGCCCCAGGCATTGCAGGTGCATTAATGAGCTTCTACAAGAAAATAAATAGATTAGGTGTCTTTTCTGATGACCAACATATCTTTGGAAACCCTCCAAGTTGTTTTCTTCCTTGGTCTGCAAAGACTCAAACACTATTATTTTGTATAAAATGCAAAACCTGGGATTTTTCTTGTTTATTAATGGAGAAATGCTTTATGACCTAGTGGATGCACTAAAAAGTCAGGTCATTCAATGAAGAATGAACTGAATTCAGTTGTAATGTGCTTTATAGACAGGCTGAGAGTCATATTCAATGTATTCCATTTCTTAAAATCCATCTTCTTAGAAAACCCTTTGAGAAGAGGCATTATAAAGTGCCATTACAGTAACTCAGAATGTCTAGATAAGAGTATGTAGAGACATGTTTCTGAGAAATGGTTCTGCTACAGGGCAGAACATTGTAAATGTAACCCCAAAGAAAAGAAATAAAATCCTTTATAATGCAAATAAATATGGAGTCATAAGAAGTGAACAAGCAAAAGCAGAGTAAATTGCCTCAGACCTGAAACAATCTTTCTGACCTCTTTTGAATGATTTTGAGGGGTTTCATTCTACACTATCACCAGAATACACATCATGTTCACCGTAACTAACTAGATCAAATATTTACGGTGGGACTTTCCAGCTCTGCATCATTTTGGGAAATGATGGCCTTCAGTAAATGTTCAGTCTTGCTGACAATGCAGTAATAGACTTTTGTAAACCGTAGTTCATAATAGATTTTTGTAGATATGCAAGTCTGCCTCAATTGAATAGATGTAATACAATGCCAGCTAGAAAAGCATGAATATCGAAATATCAAGATAGCTTTGCATAAAGCTGAATTAGTGAGGAAAAACAGAAGAAAGAAATCTCTGGGAAATTATTTTCTTATGACTATATTAAATTTGACATATCCATTAATGACAATAATACTAGACCTACAGTGCTGTGAATTAAGTGCACCCAACAGTATTGATGGGTGAAAGTGATCAATTTTACAAAAACAAATTAAAATAAGTATTTCTCAGCAAAAATAATCAACTGTCCAACTGTTGAAATTCAGTTGTTCAACTGTTCAAATCCATTTGATTTTTAATGGATAAAAACATACATCTCTAAAAAGTTTATGGATTGACAACTGTATTTAAATACGGGACTAAATGCAAAACTGCAATGATTAACATTGATAACCATAAGAATGGATGGGGGGGGGGGGGGGTGAAATTGATACTGTATGAAAATAGATCTGTGAATCAAACTAATTTCTGCCACTTGTTCTATGCAATGTAATTTGTTTCTTTGTTCTTCATTTTATTATTAGCTTTCACTTAATAAAGTTTCTTATTTTAAGTAAATTACTAATTAACTATTTTAAAAGGTACATTATGTAACTTTTGGCCTTCTAGTGGTTAAAAAACAAAACGGCATGCATTTTGCAGAAGAACATTGTTTTTATTGTGCTTCGGCTGTGCGTGATTGTGCGGATGAATATGGTTATCCTGCTGCTCATAAAACATTCAGCCTTAAGAGATATAACCAGTTTAGATGGAAAGGATCTCAAGCTGACTAGCTGAAGACGTTACTGTAGCTATACCCATAGACACAGTACTTCCTTGAAAATAAATTCCAGCACAGCGCTACAACAACCATAATGAAATGACACTTCACAATAGATAATGCTTTACAACGAACTCTGTTAGAGAGCTACATATGGCAATTTATCTGTTCAATAAAATACCTTACTCACCTGTCGAGTAATAAAAACAGCATCACCGTGGCACTCAAATCCCCCAATTCTCAACTTCTCGCAATCGTCGAAAAGCCAAGCCAATGCTGATTCGTGTTTTATTACGAGCTCTGTCACGTTCTCTTTTTGCAAGCAGTCTCTCCTCTCTTCAGCTTTTTTTTTTCCTCCGGATATTGACATATTTCAGACATTGTTTTTTTCCTCCGGATGAGATTTAGCGTAATCCATGTCAATCTTTCTCGCTCGTTGTGACAACTAACCTATGCCGCCAACACCATACATACACAAGTCAACTGAGCAACTGTTCTCTATTTACGGATATGACAAGTTATGTATATGCAATTTCCCACGAAAACCATCCCGTCTAAAATATAAACACTTATAATAGGCTTACCATAGTGAATCAGGGTAAGAGAAAAACACGTTTTGGAAGAAGGACAAAGTGAACAAAGTTAAAAATGTTGTTAAAAACACTATATTTCCAAAAGTGTGTACTTACTTTTTCACAGCACTGTATTTCATATTACAGGGCAAAAACAAAGTAATCTAAATACAGAAACCCACAGAACAAGGCACGACTGTGAGAAAAGAGGGATGGAGAAAGATTTTCATTTTCACCTGAAATGTTGAGAAAGAACAAGAGTGAAAGTGTCTGACTGGCTGTCAGGCAAATGATGGCCATTAAAAACAGGGGGCCTATACGTGCTGTCAGGCCTCAGCCTCTCTGCTCTGCCTCTCCACACTCACTAATTAGAGTCCCCTATCTCGACACCATTCTCTTCCTCTTACTTTCTTCTGAGGTGCGTGCTTGTCCTCGGACCGACACCTGAGGCAGCCGTACAGGACTCGTCTGCTGTTCATGGTGTCAAATCGCACACTGCTCAGAGTAGCTGCTAAATAAAACCCACACCACAGCTTTTGATTTATATCTTTGGAGAGGATCTCAAACAATACTGTAGTGCATCTCCGTTATTATCGGCAATTTAAAACTTAACTGAACATTATTACAAAATATGTAAAAATATTTCAAAACAATTTTTTGCAACAATTGTTTTCAAACTGAAAAAAACATTTTTTTCAAGGCTTTTCTTGTCTCACACAAACTGTAAAAACACTTCCATCTAATTCTGTTTTCAAACTAAATTGCTTCTTCGCTAATGCAGTGAAATGGCTCAGAGAAACACAGAAAATCAGGGTTCTCTAGCAAAGAGGTACAAACAAATGGCTTTACAATCAGCACAAAGTCAATGGTGCTGGTAAATGAAACTCCCATTTAGACCGCAATTGACTGCACTGTTGTTGTAATGGCTGCCCACTGAGTAAGTAGCTCTCTTTATCTGCTTCTTGCTACTCTTTTTCTCTCTCGAGGTGAAACAAACAGCCGCGAATGTGTGAGAACTGCCCTGTTAACCACTGCGGGTAGACGGCGTAACTACAACATCTGGAGACAAAACAGCATTTATTTAAAGCTGCAGTCCAAGTTTTGCCTCTTTGTCGCCATCTCTGTTTGAGACCTACGATTGCAGCTATTTGAAGAATTATCTTATTTACGTGGGTTGTGCATCAGCACGACTCCTCAGCGCGGATGAATCTAATGTTTTGAGGTCTATGTGTGGGCTGTCAGTCAACGCACCAGTGTGTATATTCACTGATTACAGATACTACATCTTACAACTGGAATAAATTCAGCTCCAACACATACTCAGATACAAATGTATAGTATAATGCAGTGTAAGTCGCTTTGGATAAAAGCGTCTGCCAAATGCATAAATGTAAATGTAAATGTACTTGACAATGGAGGCAGAGGCGGATATGGTTTTCTTTGAGTATAGGTGAATTGCTCTCTCTCATAGCGAACACAAAATAACTGAAATTTACCATAATGAACATAGTATATTGAGAAAAAACAAAGGAAACTCCATAACTGTATGGATTAAACGAAGCGATTAAGTGTGCTACTATTACTTAATTACCCAATGAACCACTGAAATGTCTTGCCTATCCAGCAGAAAAAAAGCCATCTCTGTGTCCGTTTTAAACCCGTTTAAAACACAGAATTCACACCACTTTTCAAAAGCCCTGCCGATATTTATTCTTGTTTTTGACAGTCTGCACTGAATAAAAAGTGACTTTTTCGCACAGGCCCGGTCGCATTCCCTTTTTTGTTGTAGCCACTCCACGGTCCGAAGTCTTTTGCCTTTTACTACTGGTGATTCAGTTGTCAATGATGATTGTCATTTTGAACTTTCTTGATTACAAGCCGCCATCAAAATGACAAGTTTAATTATTCCAGCTACAAATGATCCAGCATCCACACACGTGGTATAGCCTACTAGCCAGGACTCCTTCTTTATTTATACAGTAGACGTGACTTAATGACGCAAAAGACGTTTTTTTTTTTTTTTTTTTTTACACACTTGTAATTGGACTCGCAGTTTTGTCACACTCAGTCATCTAGTGCAATATTCTTTTCATTGTAAGAAACAGGGTAAATATAAAAGTTTAAGAAGTTCCAGTGAGTGGAGATCTGGGCCATGTCAGTGCAGAAGGACTCCGCAATTGACCCGTGAGAATCAAATTGAGGGAGGACGCCATCAATGAAAAATGTTGGTCAGCTGCACTGTTTTCTTGGCCTGATTAACTATGGATAGTTGGCCTAGCTATAAACACGTCTTGAGACTCTTGAATCATCCAAGAAATGGGTCACTTTCATGTCAGCTTTCTTGATATCCAAAATTCTGAAATATGTGAGAGAATTTTATTATACAATTTGCTGCAGTTACTAGCATATCTATCAATCTATCAATCTTTTGAGTTACTAGCAGATAAAGCATCACAGACACATACCGCTAAAGGAGGAAGTGCTGCTTTACTTCACCTTTATGCCACTCCAGCAGGAAAAAGGACTATACCATTTTGTTCTGGAAGAAGGGTTCACTTTTCATTGCAACAGTTTAAGTGTTAATTTGCGTTTCATTTTATTTAGTGATTATATATTTATGTTTTTATAAATTATTTAGTTTACTTATCAATTTTCAATGCAACAGTTTAGGTGTTAATTTATTTTACATTTCGTTTAATGGATACACATTTAAGTTTTTATAAATATTATGTTTATTATTTATTAACTTTGGTTAGGCCAGGGGTGTGTATATACATACAAACAGGTACATACATACACATATATATCAGCCTTGTTGGAAAAAGGTATGCTTTGGTTTTTGTATTTTTATTTTTGCTTGGCTATTGTTTCTCAGAGGCAGGATTTATATTTTGTTTAGAGCCATGGAGTCTTTTTGCCAGTTTTCAGGAGTTTTCATTTGGGACATTTTATTGTCCTATACAACTGACTGTAGCTATAAACCTGTAAATCCGTGGTTCCAGGGGCATTTCAGGTGAACAGACAGGATAAGCATCTGTGGTAAGGTGTAGTAAGGCTAACTTGTCTATACTCGAGTTTTCATTTCAGTAAACTGTAGTTAAAGGCAGATTTTCCTGATAAAATGCAGTTTGAAAACACATGCTGATTAAATCACCAACTGTTCTTTCCCTATAGCTCATCATGCCACTCAGATTATTTAACCAAATTCACTACTATTTAATGCCAACTACTGTGTATTTATGGATTTATTAATTCTTCTGAAGAGATGGGCAATGGGGTTGACAAACATGAATAAATAATTGTCATTTTGAATAAATAATAAATGAAGTAAATAAATATGTATCCATAATTGCATTTCTGCCTTCATTGTGAACAGAGTAGAAAATTAATTCATCCCTGTGCTGCCCTGCTGAAAAAAAATGTATGACTGAAAATCCTTACAGATTTGAGTTCTGACTGCAAAATTACAGCAGAAACAATTATAGCACTCACAGACCCATCTGCACTTAAGAGCAAAAAATATTGTTGTGAGTAAAGTGAAGGAAAAAAAAATATAACAAATAATGAGAGTATTAAGTGAATCCAAGTACAAGAAAAAAAAAAATCTTTTTTCTTCCTTCAGAAAACAGTTAACATTAGCCATTAAAAGGTCTCTCCATAATATGTGTTATAATCAGTTTGTTATTCAGTCTCCAACAAGTCATTAAAAAATTCTCTCCTAATGCTTCATTAATGAGTTAATCATAAGGTTAGGACTTGTGATTAGAAACACTAACAAACATATGCGATTCGCCTCTTACTGACAACTATTTTGGCAGTAAAACTTCATTTCCACAAAGTGCCACTTCATCTTCAGCAAATTTTCTATCAAATTTTTAATTTTCAACGTACCTCACTCTGAAAGTATAAAGTATAATTATTAATTAGTCACCTGTTAAACTCTCACAGCGCCGTTTCAAATACAGTGTTTGTTTGGCCTTGTAATTCTGTGTGAATTCGAGACAGAGGTCAAAGACATGAACAGTCCGCAGGAGCAGCAGTTGCTGTTGGCCATTTTCTGTGACCAGTCCTTATCATCCCTGCAGTATCTTTTTTTTTTCCCCAGTCATGTCCTTCACAATAAGTCCCATGTGGGTCTGAATGTCATAGTCATCATTATTCGCTCACTGCTCTTCAAATGGTTGAATCTGAATTCCAGCCTCCTCTCAAGATTGGCCCTGGGCTTTCATTTTTAAAGGTCAATATCTGGTCATAGTGGATTCTGTTTTCAGGGAAGGCCTGCATTTTAAGTTCAATCTCATTTTAGATAGACTATCTCAGGTGTAATATATTTTGAGCAGAACATCATTCTAGTTTTTTCCGAATCTGTCTGATTTAACGCCATCTCTCTTGTCTGTCTCAGGCTAATGGCTGGATTTTTGATGGACAAGCTCTTGCTCAAGGTAATTGCTGTCCAGTTGATTAATAGAGGAATGGAAACTGTTTAGTTCAGACCCTCAGAACCCTTGATCATAAATAATAATTCAAAAGCTGTAAATCAAACCATTAAACTTTACCACATTGTTCAAATTAAAAACATGTTTTGGACTGCACTGTGTTTTCACAGAAGAAATGAAAACATTTGATGACTTTTCCAAAGAACATTACAAATACTAATTAAAACTATGAATAGCAGCTACTGAATTTTTCGATTTTACGATGAATAAGCTTCATAAACTGACAATTCTCAGAGGTGGCTGTGTTTGTGTCTATAATTCTGGAAGTCGTCTGGGTCCTCAGGGAACCTGACATCCAGCATGCAAAGGGGACAAATGGTACACCGGCTGAAAAACTGCCCCCTGTAACAGGCACTCGTTCCTTTCATTTGTCATTGTGAACAGACCTTCTGCTGGATGAACAAATGATCTCAATCCCTCAAGCTAATGCTATTGAGCAAACACTGACAGAATGGACTATCAGCATGATACTGGATTGATCACAAATAAATAGCAAAGGTCATCTTATAGCTTGACTCGTTTTCTAATGTTCGATAGCAGCATAGGGAATCATAACATCAGTTGCTTAGTTGCAACTTCATGCTGTGAGTCTGGGTAGATCAAAAAGTAAGGAGGAATGCATCATCTGATTGTATATTTTCAATGCAATGTAAGCCTCTTTAGATCAAACCATCTATCAAATGCATTAAATGTACAGTTGTGCAAGAAATCATATTTTACTACCTCAGTCCCAATGTACCAGGGTGATAACAGCTATAGACCATCACGCTATTGATATTAGTGGTCAGCAGATACTGTATGAAACTGCATATTCTTAAACCGAAACCTCCAATCATTTCGTCAAGTATCAACAGTTGTGAACCGTTACCAACCTGAAAACCAACTCCCTACATAATTTCAAACTCATCTTATATATCCCATCTATAAATATACCCCAATTTATATACTTTGATTACATGATTAAAAATATATATAAAAAAAAAAATTACCTATTTTGCAGTTTTGCAGTAATGTATTTTTTAAATTTATAACAAAAAATTTGTAAATAAATTTCACAAGAGCCCTATCCACCTTATTCCTGATAAGCCTACTGCATTTTGAATTATGGGTGGCACTTCCGGTTTGGGGAACTTCCATTCAAAAAGACTGAAACGAATCATTTCAAATCATAAGGTTGCCCTACAAATAAATCTTATCCATCAGTTTGACGGAATGATCTTCATATTTTATTTTCAGACCTCATGAGAATAACGTAACGCTTGGTATTTTAACGTGATGTTATAACAAGAATACCTATGGAAGGAGCTCTTTTAAAACTCTGCATTCTTTTCCTCAGGATTATTTTCCTTTTTTCCCCTTCTGCATTCCGCTGTAATAGTATGAAATAGGACAACATATACTGCACATTTGTTGTCTGTTCTCCCGATTTAATTTACGATATATCTCATTAATAATTCACTGGAATGAACGAAGAATCTCTTGTTTTCCTCCTCAAATCCCCACGTGTCTTTCCAGGTTTGTTTTCAGAGGTACAATTTATTATCTGTCAAAATGACGGAAAACACTTGCATGAAGTTAATGAACATTTTTTATTAAGGAAACATATTACTACAGTGATATTGAACCTGTCCGTTATTGCTGTGGAAAGAATCGAGCTTTTGGGGTTATTCATGGTCTGTTGAAAGTACCTTGTTGATGCTTTTACACTTTTAAATGTCGTTTTAATGTTCGATGGTTGAAGGGTGAGTAGAATAATGTCATCTCATTATACCCAGTTTTTAAAAAAAAAAACGTATTATTGCGTTCATAGAGTTAGCCTTACAATGATTGTTTACAGCTTAACGGAAGTTACACCCATAATTCGCGCAAAGCGTCATGGGGAATAGGAATATGGTGGATATTCTGTTCTATTCTGAGCTCCGTTTAGCACGTGTTTTTTTTTTTTTTTGAGAAATAAATGGTTTTATTCAGCAAGGAACGTAAACGTGTCTGTAAAGACATTTATAGGCATACTGGAGTGATTTGTCATCACAGTATTACAATATTACATTTTTAATTACATAATACTGTTTTTACTGTATTGGTGAACATAAGTGAAAAATGTTTTGTTTTTTTTTATCTTGCTCTAATTGTAACCATGTGTATTGACTTTAATGTGATCAGCCTTTTAATTAAGAATGTTTTCTTAAGTGATCTATCTGCTTAAAGAATAAATTAAAAAGCTTTACAAATACTGTATAATAAAAGTGTCCACAACACATGGTAAGCTGACAGTTCACAGATGATTTCACAGTTTCTATTTCACATTCAGTCAGTTTTACAGCAGTGTAAAATGGCTTCTGATGCAACCAATTATTGGATTACATGAAAGCCATCCAATAAAGGGCATTTCACTCCTGATTCACATCAGCCTGAATAAATGTGCTCAGCTCCGTTTCACGTCTCACATTGTGTTCTTTTATTCTCTCTCGGGCTCATCATGCCAAAAATAAATTAGCTGGTTAGACTCCGGCATCAACAATAAAATAGCAGGATTACAGGGATCAGAAAAATAGTATCTATTGTTGTTTGTAGTATTTTTTTTTTTTTACCTTAATTTACATTTTTTTGGCATTCATCATTGTAGAACAAACTCTGCCAAGGTTAGACATGCTTTGATCACACCACCTGGGATGTACGTTTTCTCACACTGTGTTCTGGAATATCATGGGTTTTAAAAGCACTTGTTAGCCTCTCAGTAATCATTTCAGCTATTCCCTCCTCTTCCACATGCTGTGTAATGGGTTTTCTATCAAACAACCTTTTAAAGTTGCTCTCTGTGATGACCATGTGCTACCAATCTAAGTGTAAGATTTCAATGGCTCTACATGCTTCCAAAATAGTGTTATGCCTGATGTTTTAATGCAATAACTGTAAATATACTATTTTCAAAGTAATATTTCAGGATTTTTGACAAAACACTTACCCCAGTTGCTGTAGACGAACGCATGTGCTTAACTACACTCCATTGATTTTATTCTTAAATACAACCCGAATTACAAATTTGATGCCTGCTACAGGTCCAAAATAGTTGGGCCGGGGCCATGTTTACCAAGGTGTAGCATCTCCTCTTCTTTTCAAAACAGTTTGAAGATGTCTGGGGATCGAGGTTATGGGTTTCTGGAGTTTTGGTGTTGGAATTTGGTCCCATTCTTGCCCGATATAGGTTTCCAGCTGCTAAAGAGTTCGTGGTTGTCTTTGACGTTTTTTTTTTCTATTAATGTTGCTCTAAAACCTTTATATACCTTTCAGCATTCATAGTGCCTTCCAAAACATGCAAGCTGCCCATACCGTATGCACTTATGCACCCCCATACCATCAGAGATGCTGGTTTTTGAACTGAATGCTGATAACACGCTGGAACGTCTCCCTCCTCTTTAGCCCGGAGGACACGGCATCCGTGATTTCCAACAAGAATGTAAAATTTTGACTCGTCTGACCATAGAACACTTTTCCACTTTGAAACAGTCCATTTTAAATGAGCCTTGGCGCTTCTGGACCATGTTCACATATGGCTTCCTTTTTGCATGATAGAGCTTTAGTTGGCATCTGCAGATGGCAAGGTGGATTGTTTACACCGACAGTGGTTTCTGTAAGTATTCCTGGGCCCATTTAGTAATGTCATTTTGACACAATCATGCAGTGTCGTCTGAGGGCCCGAAGACCACGAGCATTCAATAAAGGTCTTCGCCCTTGTCCCTTACGCACAGAGATTTCTCCAGTTTCTCTGAATCTTTTGATGATGTTATGCACTGTAGATGATGAGATTCACAAAGCCTTTGCAATTTGACATTGAGGAACATTGTTTTTAAAGTATTGCAATCTTTTTATGCACTCTTTCACAGCTCTGCCCATCTTTACTTCTGAAAGACTGCCTCTCTAAGACATCCCTTTTATAGCTAATCATGTTACAGACCTGATATCAATTAACTTATTTCCTAGATGTTCGGGTTGTATGTCAGACTGCAAATTTACTGTATAACGCAAAACAAATACAAGTTGAATTCTCTGCATTTCGGCAAGGAATTTTCCCTGGTATATAAACGGATGGCCTTGTTGTGGTGCTCTCAAAACTGGTGGCAGCAGCAGAATGAAATATCTTGCCTAACCATATGTTAATCTCAGACTATGAGAATGTCTTTCAACTGTATTTGTGCTAAAACAATTTTCACTACATTTGTCACTCCTATTCTAGAGGCCACAGCACTCCATTCCATTCCAGACTCAGGATTCATCAAGTTGGTTTGTTGGAAAATTCCTCCTGTCTTAGTACTAAAAAGCTGTTGGATTTGATGTCTCATGTCTGAAGTCTCAACATCTAACTTGTTTTTGGTAACTTAAAAAGCAAATTTTATTTTTTCATTTTTGATTCAGAGTTGCTCTGCACAGCAGACAGTCAAGAGAGAGCTGGACTAAATTTCAGAACAAATTAACAGACTTCTCATTCATGCAGATTCCGTTTCCTATGGCTTATCTACTTTTCTATGCACTTTGTAGTACTATACTCAGAGGCACAAATACAGGGCATGCAGCAAAATATGTGGTGCATATGAGCTCATGACCCCCGACTACCCCACTCCCCCACCCCCTGTCCCCCATGAGAATTTCATTCATATAAATAAATATATAAATAAATGAGTTAAAAGTGCATTAAAAAAAAACAAGCAGGGCCTGAGCTTTACTGATGGATCACACAATTTTAATAATTCCTGGAGCTTCTGTGTTTCATACGTTTGTGTGGGAATTTGTTAATCAAGCCACATACTGTAGATGAACAAATCAAACCAAGGTTTGTAAGAATATGTTGGCAGTTTGACATATTCAAGATCATGATTCCTTTGAGTAATTGGTGCTTTTGGTTATGGAGCTGTAGGAGAAAATCAGCTCTTCATTTCCAATGCAGTACAGGCCATCATTGAGCTTTCTGCAATAGTAACCACACACACACACACACACACACAACACTGCCCAGCCCTCTGCTCTTACTGTGACTGTCCTCTTTTCCCCTCTTCTGTCCTTGACTCTCTGTCTTCTCTGAAACTCCACCTTTTCAGTGTTAGTCTAACTGACTCTCTCTATCTCAGCGCCGGTCTTCAGAGCCTTTCCTATTTCCTATTATTTTCCTATTTTTGTTATTGTTTAACTATTTGAGACATCAGACCACTGATGCAAAAAGATAAATGTGGTACGTTGACAATGTCCAAACACTGTGTAACTTTTAGATTATGACTCTAACATATTAACAATTGTAACAAACAACAATTCAGTATTTTTTGAGGTCATGAGGACAACAGCAGCAATTTGCTAGTCAGCTGCATTTAAAGAAAATGGTGGATGACTCACTGGTAAAAAAGAAAACATATTGTAGCAGAGCAGCCGGTAATCTCATTTACTTACATTTTAACGTACATCAAAAAGGAGGCGTGGTAATAATGAGAGCAGCATATAAAGGGGGGGAAATAGCGCACCTGGGAGGGCGTTGTTCCTGAGGCAGATCTCCTGCAGGAAAGGTAAACGTGATGACGTCTGACATGACGAGTCAAGCTTGACGTGTGGTTCCGGCCAGTTGCTTTTGGACGCGCACCAGTGAGTTTGTTCTATTGAACTGCCATATCATTACATAAAATGCAAGTGACTGAAAAAAAAAAAAAAAGAAAAGAAAACCTCTTGACTTGAACCACTTAGTACAGGGATGGGCAACTTCGATTGTGACATTTAATGAAGCAATCATAACTGTTATTCCCAAAAAAGTTAAAAATACAGAAGAGGTGGAAGGATACAGACCGATCTCTCTCCTTAATGTAGATCAGAAGATAATATCAAAGATACTCGCAAATAGACTTGGTAGATTAATTGGTGGTCTAATTCATCCTGATCAGAATGGATTTATTCCTGGCAGGAATGTTTCTCAATACACTAGGCGTCTTTTTAATATAATGCACCACTCCAAAGCTATTCAAGACAATCTGGTAATAATCTCTCTCGATGCCGAAAAAGCATTCGATCGAGTGGAGTGGCAATATCTTTTCGCAGTGCTAAAAAAATTTGACGTGGGTGATAAATTTATAGATTGGATTAAGATTTTGTATAAAAGTCCTACAGCTCAGGTAATAACCAATAATACCTTGTCTGGTTCCTTTAATCTCAAGAAAGGGACTAGGCAAGGTTGCCCTCTTTCTCCTCTCTTATTTACTTTGATCATAGAGCCCCTTGCTCAGTCTATTCGTTCTGACCCTTCTATTCATGGCTTTAATACTTTAAATACAGAAAATAAAATATCTTTATATGCAGACGATATCCTGCTATATATTACCAAACCACATGTGAGTCTTCGGGTTATTATGAACACTATTAATGTTTTTGGGACATTTTCAGGGTTTAAAGTTAATTTAAATAAAAGTGAGCTAATGCCCATTGGACTAAATGATCTGTCTTCGAAACAGTCTTCTCCGTTTAAAGTTTCTATGGAAAAATTTACATATCTTGGAATTGTAGTTACCCATAAATATTCTTTGCTTTTAAAGGCTAACTTTACCCCTTTAATTTCCAAACTGCAAGGTAATATACAATTTTGGAGAGCACTCCCGATCTCTTTATTCGGCAGAATAAATGCAATTAAAATGACATTCTTACCACAGATACTGTATCTATTCCAGAACATTCCTATCTTTCTACCTAAATCATTTTTTAAGCAATTAGACTCGATTATTCTTCCGTTCTTATGGGGATATAAAAATCACAGAGTTATGAAGGCACACCTTTGTAAAACAAGAGGGAGGTCTGGCACTCCCAGACTTTCGTCTTTATTACTGGACTTCTTACATCAGACTAATTTCATTGTGGTTGGATGACCATAGCACCCCTCCAAATTGGCTCCAAATAGTTTGTGATCAGTGTTATCCCTACAATCCAGGAGCAGTGATTCTTTCCCCTGTAACTTTAGACCACTCAACTTTCAGTAATAGCATTGTAATTCGGAATATACTGCGTATTTGGAAACAGATAAAAAAGCACTTCAAGATAAAGTCCCTTTCCTTTTTAACTCCCATCGCTAAGAATCCATCATTTAAACCATCAATATTGGGCAGGACCTTTATGCAATGGAAAGAAATGGGTTTATGTACTATTGGGGACCTTTTCGTTGATGGGGTTCTGGCATCCTTTAGTCAGCTGCAACAGAAATTTAAACTTCCCCAAAATCATTTTTTTAGATTTCTACATTATATACATGCTCATATACCTTCATCGGATAATACTTCACCCTCAATTATTGATAAGTGTGTTGATCAATGTAAAGGAAGTAAAAAAGCATTATCGATAATTTATGATCTGCTGCAATCTTTTAATTTCCCCTCTACTAGATTTCTTAAGGAAGAATGGGAGAAAGAACTCGGAGTGGACATTTCTGAGGAAATATGGCAAAAGAGTTTAAAGGATATTAATGAACATTCTCTCAATTCTAGACACTGCCTTATTCAGTTTAAGGTCATTCACAGACTACATTATTCAAAAAAGAAACTGCACAGAATTTTCCCAAATGTCTCACCTTTTTGTGACAAATGTAATTCAGTAGATTCAGATTTGTCCCATAGTTTTATTTTTTGCTCAAGAATACAGAATTATTGGAATGGAATTTTTGGTGTGCTTTCAGAAATTTTTAGGGTACAAATGCAGCCTGACCCAGCATTGATCATCCTGGGACTTTCTGAACATGGGCATCCATTATCAGGAGGACAACATAAATTGCTTGCATACAGTTTAACTACAGCTAAAAAATTACTACTATTGTTCTGGAAGAAGAAGGAGGTACCTACGGTCAAGTTATGGCTTGGAGAGAGGACTTCCACTCTACATTTGGAAACAAATTTGCTACTGTTTGAATGGCAAAATTGAGCAGTTTGACAAAATCTGGCGCTCTTTTCTCTGTTATCTTGATGGAAACCCTATGGACTAATGCATCATTTATCATTGTAATATTTTAATATTTTTTCACCATATTTCACAATTTAATGCAAACAGGTCTGGTAAGGGATGGCTGGTGATTTTTTTTTTTCCTTCCTCCTTCCGTCTTTTTTTCCTATTTTGACTTGTATTTTAGGTAAAGAGTCTGTAAGATTGCAATCCTTCATTAAAAACTGTCTTTTTTAATAAAACTTATTTGAAGACTGGAGTTATCATACTGAATATTCAGCTTTGCCATCACAAGAATAAATTCCATTTTAAAATATATTGAAATAGACAACTGCTTTAAATTGTAATATTTCACAATACAACCGTTTTATTGTATTTTTGATCACATAAATGCTGCCTTGATGAGCATAAAAGGACTTCTTGCAAAAACCCTGAAAAAATGTACTGACCCCAAACCTTTGAACGGTACTAAATATATTTTATCAAGTACTGTCAACACCCTCAGTGGCATTTAACTAAACAGGCTGACTGAACACACATAAGACTAAATATCCTATTTGCCGTAAGTGTTGTCTAATATTGACTGTTCCAAACTATTTTCAAGTTTGTTTGTAAAGATTGACAGTGAAAAAGCTTTTGTCTCTATGACTAACAATCAACCTCATAACACACACACACACACACAAGCCATCCATCTCACAAGGTCTTCCTCTCTCCGTCTATAATAAAGCCTCCTCACCGGACTGAAGGATGTCTTAATAATGTGTGTGCGGAGCTCCTCCTCCACTGAGGGTGGAAACGGACAATCAGCTTGGCTGTGTCTCCCCTTGAGGCAGCTGGGCCATTTGCCCTTTTGCGTTTCTCTGAGTCACTGCTTCTCTAGGATACTCCCCTCTATTTTATTCCAAGGTTGCATCCTCCTCTGCATCCCAATAAGTCTTCAGCATAAGGAGGTTATTGTGCACCTGCTGCCAGGTTATGTGTCTCTTATAAAGAGATCTGCTCTGTAAGGCTGATCAAGGATGAGGAGCAACATTCTTTATCACCACAGTCTCCTGCTAGATTTGTTAAAATAGATATAGGAAAGGATGAGAAGGAATGCTTTTCATCATCACAGTGTACTGACACCTATGTGGCACAAGGGACTCTTTAATCTATGTTGGAATTACATCCCATATCACAGACTTACAGATACAGAAATGTAGAACAGATGTATGTTCATGCCTGACTGTCATGCTTTATTGTAGGCTTCATATTGTAAATATTCATATATTCATTTATTTTATATATATATATATATATACACACACATATACATACACACACAAATACATACAGTGGGTACGGAAAGTATTCAGACCCCCTTAAATTTTTCACTCTTGGTTAAATTGCAGCCATTTGCAAAAATCATTTAAGTTCATTTTTTTTTTCCTCATTAATGTACACACAGCACCCCATATTGACAGAAAAACACAGAATTGTTGACATTTTTGCAGATTTATTAAAAAAGAAAAACTGAAATATCACATGGTCCTAAGTATTCAGACCCTTTACTGTGACACTCATCTATTTAACTCAGGTGCTGTCCATTTCTTCTGATCATCCTTGAGATGGTTCTACACCTTCATTTCAGTCCAGCTGTGTTTGATTACACTGATTGGACTTGATTAGGAAAGCCACACACCTGTCTATATAAGACCTTACAGCTCAAAGTGCATGTCAGAGCAAATGAGAATCATGAGGTCAAAGGAACTGCCTGAAGAGCTCAGAGACAGAATTGTGGCAAGGCACAGATCTGGCCAAGGTTACAAAAAAATTTCTGCTGCACTTAAGGTTCCTAAGAGCACAGTGGCCTCCATAATCCTTAAATGGAAGATGTTTGGGACGACCAGAACCCTTCCTAGAGCTGGGAAGTGAGCTATCGGGGGAGAAGAGCCTTGGTGAAAGAGGTAAAGAAGAACCCAAAGATCACTGTGGCTGAGCTCCAGAGATGCAGTTGGGAGATGGGAGAAAGTTGTAGAAAGTCAACCATCACTGCAGCCCTCCACCAGTCGGGGCTTTATGGCAGAGTGGCCCGACAGAAGCCTCTCTTCAGTGCAAGACACATGAAAAAAACATCTGAAGGACTCCAAGATGGTGAGAAATAAGATTCTCTGGTCTGATGAAACCAAGATAGAACTTTTTGGCCTTAATTCTAAGTGGTATGTGTGGAGAAAACCAGGCACTGCTCATCACCTGTCCAATACAGTCCCAACAGTGAAGCATGGTGGTGGCAGCATCATGCTGTGGGGGTGTTTTTCAGCTGCAGGGACAGGACGACTGGTTGCAATCGAGGGAAAGATGAATGCGGCCAAGTACAGGGATATCCTGGACGAAAACCTTCTCCAGAGTGCTCAGGACCTCAGACTGGGCCGAAGGTTTACCTTCCAACAAGACAATGACCCTAAGCACACAGCTAAAATAACGAAGGAGTGGCTTCACAACAACTCCGTGACTGTTCTTGAATGGCCCAGCCAGAGCCCTGACTTAAACCCAATTGAGCATCTCTGGAGAGACCTAAAAATGGCTGTCCACCAATGTTTACCATCCAACCTGACAGAACTGGAGAGGATCTGCAAGGAGGAATGGCAGAGGATCCCCAAATCCAGGTGTGAAAAACTTGTTGCATCTTTCCCAAAAAGACTCATGGCTTTATTAGATCAAAAGGGTGCTTCTACTAAATACTGAGCAAAGGGTCTGAATACTTAGGACCATGTGATATTTCAGTTTTTCTTTTTTAATAAATCTGCAAAAATGTCAACAATTCTGTGTTCTTCTGTCAATATGGGGTGCTGTGTGTACATTAATGAGGAAAAAAAATGAACTTAAATGATTTTAGCAAATGGCTGCAATATAACAAAGAGTGAAAAATTTAAGGGGGTCTGAATACTTTCCGTACCCACTGTGTGTGTGTGTGTATATATATATATATATATATATATATATATATATATATATATATATATATATATATATATATATATATATATATAAAATAAAGGCAACAACTCAAACCAACGACTGGGAGTGACAAAGGCCAAATTGGATTCCCAATAGGTGGATGACTTCTGTGAAAGAAAGCCTAACTAGTCAAGCAGATGCAGCTGACTGCAGGAGCTGAACTGGAATATGTGTTTGGATCATGACTTCTAATGTGGTCAGACTGTTGGCTGTGTCATACTGCCTGTACTCCAGAAACGGACACTGCGTTCGAAATCGCATACTGTGCACTGTAAAAAAAAAAAAAACGGCAGCTGTGGTTGCCAGAACTACTAGCGTAAAAAATATGGTAGCAACATTTTAGGTTTTATGGGACAGCACTTAGTTTACTGTCTATTTTATCGTTCAAAACCGTATAATTTAAAGGTTTATATTGTAATAATTACGGTTCATGACCGTTTATTTTACACACTGTAAAAAAATTCATTAAATTTACGGTAAAAACAGAGATTGGTCAGATTTGGTTGCCAGAAATTTACCGTAAAAAATACGGTAGCAACATTTTAGGTTTTACAGATTTAACTTGCAGTAAAAAAAACATTTCATTAACTGACATTTAATGTATTTTACTGAAAAAAAAATTATTAAATGTACGGTTAGATCTATTACAGTTATTCACCGTATATAGTACGGAAACATTCTGTAAACCAATTAACTGTTTTTCACCATAGCATTTTTACAGTCTTTTACCGTTAAAATCATGATAATTTTTTACAGTGTATAGGAGGTACTCTGTCTCTGTCATGTGACCTACGGCGTCAGTTCCTTCGCTTCACTGCCATTCACAAATCCTCTCCTGTGGCCTCATGGGACAGTAAAATGTCCATTGTACGTGCACTTAAGAATCTTACCGGAAATAGTAGGTCATCTGGCTACTTTTCGTCTACTCTTTTATGAATACTATGAATTCAGACATACTTGGCTCATGTACTGTTTTTCACTTACTAAGGAAGTAGGCATGTTCAGACACAGGGAGAGTCTTGAATCACGAATCCAATGGAAGGCTTCAGCAAAGCCATTATGCAGAAATGTCTGAGTCTAATATAAATTTCATCTACAGTATAGAGAAGAAATGTATCCTGACTATATTTGGCTCTTCTCTCTAGTACTCTGTTCCTGCATTAAGTCATTAAGATTAAATGACAATTTTATATTTTGCATTTCGACTTAATGAAGATGCAAGGACAGAGTCTGCATCTTCACAGTGCATGAACATTGTGTTCCTTTCATCAGCGTTGTTGATTCAGCTTGCTGGCTCTATTTCAGGCAGCTTCAGACTCTCCGGGAAACTTTGTACTCAATTTTTAATTGGCATTACTGCAGCAGTGTGAGACCATTAGTGAGTGAGACAGAGGGCAAGATCACAGTGCAGTATGGGAAAGTACGCAACCTCGATGGAGCAGCAAAACTGGGTTTCATGGCTGAGGGGCACATACACAATTGTATCCACAATTTTTATTTATTTATTTATTTTTTTAATTAATTATATTTTCGATCTCCTAATCCTATCTCTCACCATCACAGAACCCAGTTTACATTTGTAGACCATCATGCAATACATTTTTGGTGAAGCTATAAGTTTCAATAAGTTTACACTTGTTAATGAATTAGGTATCAAGAACTAGCAATAAACAATATATTAACCTATATTAATAAATGCTGTAAATGTTATGTTAAGTTGCATAAATGACTTACTAATTATTAGTTACTGCTTATCACTAAAATTAGATAATACATTCTGTTAAAAAAAAAAAAACATTAAATTATGCTGTAAAAATACTGTTAAAGAAATGTTGTTCAATATTCATGATAAAGCATTAACAAATTCTATCAAATCGAATATTATTGTAAAGTGTTACCTCTGTTTAGTATGTTTATTAAGTCCCCATGAAAAATGGACTGTTAAGGCCCCAATATACTTCAAACCAAGTTCTTTTTCGTTCTTCGCTTAGGGGTAAAACGAAGTTCGAAATACGTTAGCTGCGATATAATGTAATCGAACATCTGACACCACCCACACTGCCGAGAGTGGCATTTGGATGGATATGTAAATATGTGCTGTGCACTTTCTTCTCAGTAACAAAATAAACACAACAAAAATGAGAAAACAGCAAGCATTTTTTATAAAAATCATAAGAAAAGCATCAGAGAAGAAAGTGAAAGAAGTGAAAGAAGGCGGAGCCTCAGCACACACCTCTTATTACGTTATGGTAGTATAAAGGTGTTTTGCAGCTGGAGCGAACTTTTCCTGAGAGTTCGCTTTGGCAAGCCATTTCGAACTCCCAAAAAACGAACTTCGTTTTGGCCTGATTTTGTTCGAAATGATGTCACATCAGTACACATTAAAATTTGTTTTTTAGTTGTTGTTGTTTTTTTTTAAAATATGTGTTCTCATAATCTTTAATCAAAAACATTAACGTCCCCTCTCCCTCACTATGACATCTGAGCAATAAATTTGTCCAATGGCCAGACAAGTAGCAAATGACAAATATCCATGATCTAATCAATTCCCCATTGGGCAAAATTAAGTCCTGTCTTGTATGAGAAGCTGTTTCACTCAGATATACATCACAATAGAAAAGAAACGATGGTTGCAAATTTCATGCCAACTTTAAGCCATTTTTTTATCCAGTCCTCTTAATTTAAGCAAAACGTGACTTGCTCTCGCTCTCTCTCTCTCACACACACACACACACACACACACACACACACACACACACACACAAAAACACACACACACACTATATACTGCCAGATGTTAATCAAGCATGCAGATGTGCATTTTGGCATTCCATTCACTGCAAAACAGCACTGTAGATTTTATTTTGATTAAAATATGTCTTCTATGGGCGTAAACATATACGACGTAAATATCATCAGAGTCTGACAGTAATAGATAGTATGAAAGCAGTACATATGGTCTATAATTCTGCACTGCCAGTATCTGCAACCTTTACTCTGCACTGCCACATATTATACCAACAAAAGAAAAATGTGACACAGCTAACACAATTTAGAGACATTACAGCATTATCTCTTTACGATACTGAGTAATATATCAAATCCAGACCTGGGCGCAGATGGACTACTCCCAGCTTAAGGGGGCCAGGCAGCTGGTGCACCTGACAGGTGGCTGGAGTAGATCCAGACACGCAGAAGCTTCGGGTGGCCTGTGGACTCTGCGGAGTCCTGCAGGTGGGGTGGTGGGTCACACTGTCTGCCCCTGTTCTGATTGTCTGGTGGTCTGCCAGGCTACTGTCAGCCCTCAAGGACCAAACAGCACCCTCAGGTCACAGCTGGCTATGGCGGTCACACCTGTCTGCGTTCTGTCACCCCTCCGTTCCCTCAGAGGAATCCGGGACAAATCAGGTGACCACAGGCATAGAAATTGAGCCCTCGAGGTTTAGAGACTGACTTTATTCATTTGTTTTATCTATCTATCTATCTATCTATCTCGACCTATCTATATCCATCTTGATTTATATCTATAGTCATCTCAATCAATATCCTTCTACTCCGGCATTCATCTAGACCAAAACTCTATTTTATTTGTTTATTAATCCAACAAACACATTGTAAAGTTTTTTGTGTTACAATTTTAGTTCCCCTATTGATTGTTTGTGGATCTTGTTACACATCATGTTACACTGAGCACCTATCACAGAGTAAAACCCACAAACAGGGATATTAATTACCTCAATTTGTCACTGTCACAGCTGCCGTCGTTTCGATTTCATTAGAATGTGAATAGGATAAGAGATAAATAAAGTCGATTTCATGTGGCACTGCAATGCGCATTTGTAATTTCTGAATTTAGAGATGCAATTTAATAATGCCAGACCTCCTCTCTCCTCTGCTTACAATTTACCACTGATTACAGCCTAACGCTCACACAATTTGAATATTTATTGCATGCCAACCAATCCACCCCATCTCATTTACATTTTGATTTACATGCCAATAGATGCAGAGTGTGGGATAAATATGGACCTTAATCAGCTTCATTTATCCAGAGCTGAAATGAGCAAAGACCTTTGGGTACCCCGACTAATGGCAAACACCAAGCTATTAGAGGTCAACTATACTAATCCCACAAGAGCAAATTGGACACAGCACAGGACTTGGGTGATTAGCCATTTTAACAACAGCCTCGGGTTGCTTGACTACACCCGTCTTGATAGTAATCTGCTGCTGTGATTTCATCGTGTTTGTATGTGCATCTGCAACTACATTGGGAAAGTGTGGTGCCATTAGACGAATCATTGAGCATGTTTCTATGAGTCATTGTTGCAGAGGGAGACCATTTCTTGGGAATTCAATAGAGGGGTCAATTAACAGTCTGTAAATAGAAGTTTGTTATGATGGCTGGTCATAAAATGTAATGTGGAGCTGTTTATAGCCCCTATCAAAATTGAAGTGAAGAATTTTGTAAAGACTCTAAATTATTCATCAAAATTTCTCAGGGCATTTATTTATTGTACTGTGGTTAATGTGCACTAGCAATAAACATTCTACAGCATTTATAAATCTTTCAACATTTCAACATTTACCAATACTAAGATCAAAAGTTATATCTGTTTATATTAGTTAATATGCTGTGAACGAAAAGTTCACAGCATATTGAAAAAATGATGAACAACTGTATTTTTATGAACCAACATAACGTTTATTAAATGCTGTAAAAATATACTGCTAACTGTTAGTTCATGTTAACAAATGAGACCTTATTGTGCAGTGTAACTAAATATTCTAATGATACAGCCATATTGCATGGCTACGAGTGTGATACTGTGTTTATACAACAGTTCGAAGGCACAAGTGTGTAAATAAATAAGAAACAACAACGAAGAGTTTTTAAAAGCCCTCTTTTGTGCAAAACTACTTCCTTCGGCCACGGATTAAAATCTTAAAAGTTGACAGTTTAACAGTTCTGACCAAGCCTCCGTTACTAGTTCCCTTTAGAACTTAGAGAAGCTTATTGTATTATGTAGAGTATTAAGGTATTATGAGAGAGAGAGAGATCGACTAAACGAGTGTATTACCTGCATCTGATATAGCATTCATTCTTCAGGTCGATGTCCATATTATAATATCCATTATGAAAAATCAGTTTGAATGTTGATGAGGAAAGCGATATCTTTGTGATATCATTATAAAAGAAAACTGGAAATAAACACAGGCAAACAATTCAGTTAAACGTACAAAAGCTGCACTCTAGTACAGGATTTAAGTTAAATATAGCCTAAATATAAAGTTATGAAACTTACTTTTCCCCTTAACCCAAATGGATTTACACAGGTACAAGTAATAGATTAATAAGACCAAAGATTGCCCGTTTGATATACCCCAAATTACTTATACCTCATGTTTAAACACTATCTACATAAGAGTCAGCGGCAAATTCCCAAAGGAATGGCCAAGATAAAGCTGTTCGGCTGGGATGCTCCTCCACAGGAAGAAAAGCTTAAGAACATTTGACACATATTATTCAATATATAGATTTTACTGTATCAGTAAAATCTGTGTCCCATTCACTGAGAGAGACACTATATGGCAAAGCAAGGTGAACTCAATCATTTAAATGCTGTAATTTTGCATAATTTACAGTGCATAATAATGCATAATATTAGTATGTAATTAAACGTAATAGTAGCCTATGTAATTAAAATGAATTTCAATAAATAAAAATATTGTTAAAAGTCACACATTATTTGTTGTTTGTCACGTCACATTTTTGTGCCGTGGGTAATAGGAGGATTTTTCACCTGGCTACCACCACAAGTATATTTCAACACTGGAGTCACATATTTGAGGTCTAAATAACTACATTCTCACCAAAAAAAACTCTTCAAACTACATTTTGTGACACAACAACAGCTGTATTTGTAAAAAATATGGTGGATTTGCTTGACCGCCATTAAAGTTGCCACAAGCCTAGTGATACAAATGGTGAAGCGGTTCCAGTGCTGATACTGGGGGAATATCGCACAGCTGGAAAAGGCTCTCAGCCAATCAGATTTGAGAACCAGAACGTATGAACGGTTGTATAAATCAGAATAAACTTTTGTTTCTGAGATAATAAGCAAGAGAAGTCTTGCATACTATCATTTATACCAGACATCCTTCAGCTAAATGTTCGAATATATTCACTGTAAAAGATGTGCACTTTAAGTCATTAAAATGTGGTAAAAGTCTCTTGCACAAATTCATAAACAAAGAAAAGTAGAAAAAAAGTGTGTGTGTGGGGGGGGGGGGGTCATGTAAGTTTTGATATCAAAGAAAGTTATACTCACAGATGAGAAGCATTTAAAACAATTTTGGTCCTCATGAACTTTACTAAACTGCGTAAGCAACAACATGCGTAAATGGAGCAGGGTGGTAGAAAAGGCAGGCAAAGGAAGCCAGTGAGTCACAGCTAAGTCACGTGCACCCTGTCTGCATTCACCCGGCAAATAACTCATTAATGTGACCATGCTGAACTGGATTGATGCTAGTCACAACGGACCACTGTGCCCTTTATGAAAAATACAACAGCCAAGAGTATAACAAACCAGATCACTTGCCAGTGTATTACATCTTTCACAAGGCAGCATTTCAAATCAAGAAAATGAAGTTATGTGATATGTAAAGGCTCTATTAAATAGGGATGTGCAACAGCGATCGAATACTTGAGTACTCGACCTTGACAGCGACGATCGATCATGTAAACGATGATTGAAATATAGCAGCACTTTGGGCGGTGCCCTGAGCTCTGCTTTTTTAGCTTGCCACATCATGTGTCAAAAGACGTGAGAAGAGAGAGAATGGTCACATAGTGATGTCTGGTTTCACTTTGACAAGATGGATGAAAATACAGTTCAATGCAAGCTGTTGATCAGAAAGTGTAAATTGAATACAAAATATTACTGAAATATTAGAATAAATAAAATGATAATAGTGACAGTAATGTAGCGTAATACAATGTGAATTTGTTGTGCTTTCGTTTCGTTGGCTGTGTTTTTAAAGCGCAGTCGGAGTTACACTTTCGGTCAAGCTCACGTTTGCATTCGCAAACTTTTTGCAGATGAAAGTTGTAATAGCTACAGCTGATTAATATAGGATGCTTTGGGATATCAACATTTAGGCCTATTAATATGCTGAATGCGCTGCATATCGGTGTTTAGTTTCATGCTCAAAATTCAATGCCCGATAGTTATTTGAGATGGTCATATTGCTTTTAGATGTTTCTTTTAAAAAAAATAAAAATACTGATGTTATGACGAAAAAAGCACTGCTGCATTATTATATTTGTTCAATGGCTTAATTTGTATAATTATTATGGCTTCGAAAACGCGCAGGCAATTTATCATAATCATAATCTAATGGTGTTCTAATCACGTGTTCGTGTTTTCATAGACAGGTTTTCATGTCATATTTTTATTTTTAACATTCATTTTCATAACAGTCTTCAGATATGTTCATTATCTCGATGGTCTTTTTGGGTGTCTTGATTGTTGTTTGTAACTTTGCCTCTTTATTTATTCATACAACCCAATCTAGCTCAGCTGAAGTGGGCTCAGAACTCCCCGATGTAAATTACAGTAAGTCAATACCGTGATGATGCTTCAGCCTCTCTGCTGCACAGGCTTGGATGGCTGCCATACTTGTTACCTGCAGTTTTGCATGCTGCTCTATCCACTTAGAGTTTTAAATCAGACCCTCTATCCAACTCATATACTTTGCCTCCTCTTATGTTCCCTTTTACTGAACCATTAGTTACTGTGAATACAGTATTTTCTTGTGCCATTTCTTTTACTTACTGTAGAGACAACCATTGGGGTAGGTTAAAAGTTTTGTTCAAAGACCTGCATCTTTTTTTCCAGAGCAATGACAGTGGAAACATTTAATAGGTTTTTTGTTTGTTTGTTTTGTAGCCTGGTTCAGAAATTGACTTTCAAGAATAAACCTAACATGAGAAATATTCACTGGAGTAAGTGTGACAAAAGTGATTTGAATGAGACCCAGTGTCCTCTATGCTGCTAAAATAAAATGTTATATCACTAATCAACAAGGTTATAGCATCAATCCTGCAATCACTAATTTCATATTGCTAAAATATTTTTCAAATGCTCAGCCAAATCTCAACAAATCAGTCAGTGGCCTCAGCAGAGCATCACTAAAACAGCCCTCGCATCAGGAGCAGGTGCCTCCACAGCTGCCGTTATGCAGGTTAATTAAGCAACAACACATTCGAGAGTAATTTGTGGGCCTGATTGCTTTAAACTGTAGACAACCTAAATATCTAATAACCCTCAGTAACACTGGAAGACAAGTGATTTGTTTAAAAGGCTTAAAGGGGTCATAAACTGAGAAATCCAATTTTCTTTGATCTTTTGAACATAGTGCTATTGCCCGATAGTACAAAAACAGCCTTTATCGAAAACAAACTTCCAAAATGACTTGTTTTGCATTTCTTCCTCTTTATTTCTTAATAGAGATAAAAACATCAGCGTAAGACTTCCTGCACAGATACAGATCAACTCCTATTTCATCACTGTTTCTTTGACCCACCAACAACCAGTCAGTAAATAAAGACAGTGTCTAAATGGTCAACTTTATATTTCCTTTTAGTTTTATGAAAATTATCTGTTATTTAAATTGTGATTAAATTATATGCAGAAAGTGAGCAAAGACACCCATCCCCACCCCCCATACACGTTTTTACACTCCCTTTATAATTGCTGGAGCTGTAAATGACTTCAGTTCAGGATTCCCGACAAAACTACCGTTATAATCAATGACGCTGTCTACGCTGCACAATGAATCTCTTTTTTACGTTGTGTCTGCACTGTGTTGATTATAATGAAAACTGAAAAGTGCAAAAAATAAAGTAGTAATGGCAAGATCATTGCATTCGTGCACTCAGACATGCTACCTTTTAAGCAAAGGGAGTAGATCTTAATCATATAATCAATACTTTTCAAAATTAGTTAATCGTACCAACTGTAAAACGCATCGTAAAATTTTACATGCAATGCTTGCTTCACTGTAAATGGCTACTGATTGGGTAACATCTTTGCATGTAAAGACTTAAGAGACAACCCTTAAATGGAGTGTATAAGGCCAAAATTAGGGTAGAAAATGGTAAATTATTTCTGAATTATGATAGTTTTTGATGTAAAAACACTAGTAACATTATAAGTGCATCTCACGAGTATTGAATTTTGTTATTTACCTGAAGCTTGCAGAGTAACACTAATGGTCACCCCATCCACAAATGCCTGCCATCATGTCAACAGTAATAGTTGCAGAACTTTGCTAAGCAGTGCACAGCAGAACAGACAAAATATGACACTGATAAAATAACCTGCAGGACTTTTAACATTCGCATAATTTATCATCTAGGTTCTTGTATATTGTATATTTCAGAAGATGGTAATCAACCTTTGCTCATTGGAATGCGTGACTGCCTACATATATGCAAAACTGCAAAAATGCACCTACAGTATACACACTATAATACTAGTCAGTGAATGGTGTAAACTTTCATTCCAAATTATGATTACAGGGGAAAAATATTGATAAATAAAGGCTTATTTTCTTGTAGTTCCTTGCACAATACTCTGTAATAACCTTAAAACATTCTTACCATAGTGCATCACATTACTAGCTCCATATGTATGGCTTTTCAGACTTTTTTTTCAGACTGCATTTGCAATGTGAAGTGCTCAGGTGCTCGGGGATCTGCAATAGAGAAAAGAAAAGATATCGCATATAGCAACATTCGAGGATCTGTCACCTGAAAAGAGCAGCAAAATGCACCGAAACAACACATTTCAGCTTTTTCTGAAATATAAGCAGAGTCACGCATTTCCAATAAGATAATAATGGATTTTAAAAAGTGAAAAAAATTGTCGGAATATTTTGTCAATAGTGACAATGATCCTTCAGGGAACAGGTTAGTTGTAATTTATCAACTAGTAATTTGTCATTACACAGACAAAGCAATATAAAGTACATTAATGACTTGAACCGCCAGGCTTCAGTATTGTGTGCGAACACACATGATGACTGAGATTGTGATGTCCAACTCCTGGATCACTTCTGTGTGCTTTTGAACCTGATCCTTTGCAAAAGGGATCATCAGGTGAAAATTGCACCCCATAATTTAACAAGCATTAGTTAGAATAAAAGCAAGCCATACTGCCCCACTAGGTCGTCTAACCAACACAGACTTTCCAAATCTATTAAGTTTAGGGAGCAGGAAAATGTTTTCAGAACAAGCAGAATGAGAAATTTAAACCACTGAACCTGCACCCTCTTCTTTTATTCCAGAGTAGTTATGTTCAGAAAAAAGTTCAACAGTCTTTTTACAGAAACACTTAGCAAACTATTTACTCAGCGTAATGCTTCAATCGCAAACATTAGATGGGGATCTGATAATCCCTGACATATGCTCATCAGAAAACACACTCAGAAACACTCAGAACCAAAGTAAATATATTTAATCCGCTTGTAGTGGTTGAATCACTGTGTGAGGGCAATTCAGTGCATCTCCCACATTCCCATGTGCACCGTTCTTAAACTGCGCTTTGTTTGTACACAGAGAGGGGATTGATTTATTTCAGCTGTGTCAGAAGCCATAAACCACACAAAAAAATTCTCTGGCCATGTGTTGCTGGCCATGTATCCACATGAGTTTTCCATTTAATTGTTTCTTGATGGAAACAGTTCAATGTCAGTGCAAGATCAATAAGCACTCTGTGAGTGTGTGTGTGACCGAGAGAGAAATTGCTGTTGTTAACTGCTGATTGATGGGAAAAGGTTAATTTGGTACTAATGCAGGCTTTCCTCCACCAAAAGAGCCTCTCAGACAGTGGTACTATTGACAGCTGAGCATTTAGCACAGATCTGAAGTGCTCCCTGTGATGGTTCCTAAATCAGACTAAAATATAATAAAGATCTGCACCAAAGGACAAGGCAAAGGCCAAATGCACTTTTTTGCTGACAGTCTCATTCCTCTGGCTGAGTTCCAACCGATCAGCATCTTTTTACTCATGACTAACTCTTGTTCTGCAGCTGAGAGCACAAAAGCAGGTAGACCGGTTTCACAAATACTTTTCTGTATCTTTTCTCACAACCTACTTATATTGTCAAAAAAAAAAAAGCATATAAACACATTATATTATAAAATATTACATTATATTAATTATTATATAATGCATTGTAATATCTTATAATATAATTACAAAATTCACGTTTGATTAACGGAGTTCTAAGCGATAAACTGGCACTCAAAAAAATATTCATGTCGGATATCACTGAATTAGGTGTCCTGATATCACATCTTTCTCTGTGGCAGCTTTACACCATAGATAAAAAGTGTTTCAGAAAGCTTACATTGCTTACAGCATCATTAAAAGACAAACTTGATTACATTTAAATTAATCAAAAGTAAAAAATGAAGTTATGTATTGTATGTGTGGTATAAATATTTTTTAGATCATTTAATTTTTTAGATAAATTAATTTCAAGACTGACAAATTACCATACAAGAACTATGACATCTTTTTGTATGACAACTTGACCATGTACAGTAGCTGCCCAGGTAACAAAGGTTGGCACATCAACAGTGCATTGTAAAGCAACACCCGGTGAGGAACCCATCAAGTCAAGACATGGCCTGGAGGTTATGTGACACTGTGAATAACAGTCAAACACAGGTCAGAACTGTCTGTGTAAGGTGAGAGAGGCTTTGGGAACCTGATACATTGAATCACATTCTTATGTGAGTGTGCTCTGAGGTGTCAAGGTTTAGCTGGTTAGCAGTTCCAGTTATCCCCTGTTGGTAGATGTACGTGTTGATCCCCAGGCTCATTAGAAAAACAAACCTATATCAACATTTTTGCAAAACGCAGAATATGTTGCGTCGTGCATGTTTTGCGACAGTTTCAAAGTGAAATGTCCAGTGAGTGGCGCTAAAACGTGTTTTTTTTTTTTTTTTTCCCAGCACGGATGAACGTGAATATGGCAATGTTTTATTACGTTGGAGTTTGTACGTATCACCGCAGTTCTGAATTGAAATGTCTGGTGAGTGCCGCTAAAAGCTTAATGCTCCATCACGTTTAACGTACACCTATACTAAATCCTAAACCTACCCGATAGTGTTAACAAAAGCAAATGTGACACAAAAATGCAATCGTAACCATGGCATTTTAGCTCGTTTTTGAACTCTTGAACCCGAGCTCTTCGCATCGCAAGTACAAGTTCTGTACCAGCTGAGCTACCGAGCAAGCTTATTACATCAGAAAAACTGAACATATGGAGCTGGGTAAGTGATGCAAACTCCAAAATATATTCGTTTACAAATCATGCACTATGGTAAAAAAAGTGTTTTGAGGTCATAACATAATTGTGCAAGAAGCCGTGTGAAAACAAGACTTTATTAATCCATAATCTGGCTCTCATAATTGTGTGCGAAAACGATTAAAAGTGCTTACTGTTTTACTGCCTCTAATGTTAATTTCTATTAGAAACTGCAGTGATATGTACGTATTGGTATGTATTTTGTGTTTTGCAAAAATGTTGACATAGGTACATTTTTCCAAAGAGCCTCAGCCCATAATACAACATTATGTGGGTAAAATATCTATTCAAATCACACATATTTCATTATTAATGTAGATGTTTCAAGGTTAGCAGTCTTTTCTCTTTTTGATGTGCTCTACTTGCTACAAACACCTATTAAGAATGTGTGTATGCCTGAACAATCAGACAATTGTAATGCTCATGTAGGACACAACATTTTCAAAATACATGTTTAGGTTTAACTGTGTGTAATAATACAAATGCGAAAGTCTTTACAAGTAGTGCTAACCACAGACCTTATTTTACTCATAAATCAGATATTGCCATTCTAAAACAAAGTAGAAAAATCACAAGGGAACCCATGAATCAAATGCAAATTCTCTTCTGGGTTTTAGGTCTACAAATTGAATAGATCTATTGATTTTTTTTTTTTTTTTCTGGTCTCAACCTCACATGTATGTTAAAAAAAAAGAGATACATTTTCTTCAAATACCTACACATCAAATATTTACAGAGAGTGTTGAAAGTCAAAGTCATTGACATTTCTTTTTTTTTCTGATGAAAAGTGAAGTTGACTGTTGTATCCACAAGTGCTATCCTTATCTTTATATACATCTCACTCATCAGATGAAGAATGCAACCCAAATATTATTAATCTAATTTAGGGCTTCAACAACTATTCGATAAAATCGATAATAATCAATAATGAAAATCATCAACAACGATTCTCATTATAGATTAGTCGGGTCTGCTCCGTGCACTGAAAACTTCTGCCAGTTGCGTCAAATTACAGCACTGAATAACGCATTTCTAGGGACAAAAATGCATCTAAAAATAGTGGAAGAAACAGAGTGAGCTGCTGCAGGAAAGGTATGTGATCTAAACTGCCCAAAACATGAGAATTCTTTATTTTAAGATTCAAGCTATTGCATTAGCGTAATGGCTTGCCCTGTCAGGCACTTTGACAGCATGTGCATCCTCAGCGCAAAACGTTCATTCTACGGCTATATCGTTATCTGTAAATGTTACAAATTCACGTGAACATTTCCATTTTACATAAATGTTCATCCTGACAGTCTGCGTTAAACTTCAAACTTTACTGAATGAGCGCCGGCGCGTGCACCTGCGTCAAACGGAACATGGTAGAGAGGGAAATACAGCGCAAAAAATACAAATTCACGCGAACATTTCCATTTAACATAAATGTTCATCCTGACAGTCTGCGTTAAACTTCAAACTTTACTGAATGAGCGCTGACGCGCGCACCTGCGTCAGACGGAACGCAGTAGAGAGGGAAATACAGCGCAAAAAAAAAAAAAAAATTCATTTTGATGAAATATCTGTTGTTTAAAGTTAAATTTAGATTTAAAAGTCAACATGTCATTCAAGTATTTTATGAGAGTAGTAACTGTAAAGGGATAACATGTAATTGAATATAAATGCAAGACATTTCTTATAGCCTATTTACAGGATAAAGAAATGACAGTAAGAGGTGATTGTGTCCAGAGTGAATGTGTGTTTCTGCAGAACATGTATCTTGTCTGTTGGTCAACACTGAGTTTGTGATTTTCTTTAATTATCTTTACTACTATCTTAATTTTTAATGTAGAGATTTACACTATATTCGCTATATACAGTGCTTAACAAATTTATTAGACCTCTGCCACCCAATGTAAGGTTTTTGCCACAGTTGTCCTAAACTATCAGTATTGGTGATTACTAAAATCATTTTTCATGTTTCTGTAATGGTTAATCCAGTATGCGTAAGCTCTTTAGTCACAGCAGTATTTCTAATGCTAAAATATAATTATTGTTGTTATCCATGAATTTTCGATTTTACTGTTTTACAAGAAAGGCAGGAAAAAAAATAAGCACTTTATAGTTTTTTTTATACTTTTTTTTTTTTCAGATGCCTAATTACAGTCAATGACAACAGAGACTGTCATTAAGTTTTTTTGTTTTTTTTGTTTTTTTTTGGATGTTATGTCTGAATGACTATTTAGTTGTTTCAGTTTGTTATTTGCCTAATAAATGGCAATAACATTTTTAGTTTTAAACAAGTTTTTGATAGATTCCTAAAATATTTGTGTTCTCTCTTTATGATGACATGTAGTCTAATAAATTAAGCACCGTATGTTTTCATAGCATTAAATTGGCACATTTGTTTGAAGTACACTGGGCAGGATGTGCAATAGTGTGTTCTCTCTGTTCATCTGTTGTTGTTTTTTTTTTTTTTCCCATAGCTTTTCTTTACATCACTCACCACTGTGATGGAGCAATTCTCCATTTTCTTCCTCTATACCCCACCACCAGACACACACACACACACACACACACACACACACACATTTGCCTTGATTCTCTGACTGAATCTGTCTTTTTTCTTTATCTTTCATCCCATCCAGTGTTCCACCACTCACTGCTCACTGTGAGGCCCACCATTACTGTTTTTCTGCCACAGTAGGACACTGTCTGCATTAGCGTAAATCCTGCTGGGAGGTTGAACCCACCAACACTGTCATGAATAACCAGCCTGACGTTTACCCCCAGTTTTAACTAAATTTAGCACAGCCAAGCAAAGAAGCATATTGTAGATAACAACGCTCAAGTGCCTGAGTTTCACTGGGAAACCCTGCGGTGCCTTTTAATGACAAATTACAGTTGCCATGGGATCACAAAGCATTGCACAAGTCGAGCACCTATTACAGTTACTCTGGTCAGTTCAGAAGAAAGACAGAGATACTGGTGATGCCTGATAACGTGAGTAACCAATATGAGATGGGTTATTTATGTTATGCAGTCACTTTTAAGCTTTGTAACTAAAAAAAATTAATATACCAGTGATGTCATCATAGAAACATTATAGAATTCATTAAAAAGCCTTGCTAATACTAGTACATATTTGTGCTGCTGTTTTCTCATCACTTTATGGAAAATGTCATTTAGGATGTCATGAAGCCATTAAGGAGCTAGCTTAGATAAAAGGATATTACAAAAACACTAACAGAAAGTTAAATTAAGGACACAAGATAAGCCTATAAAATATTCTGGTAACACTTTACATTAAGGTTCATTAGTTAAACATTAGTTAATATATTAACTAACATGAACTTAACATGAGCAATACATTCGTTACTGTATTTATCTTCGTTAACGTTAGTTAATGAAAATACAGTTGTTCATTGTTTGTTCATGTTAGTTCACAGTGCATTAAAGGTGCAATATGTAAGAATTTTGCAGTAATATATCCAAAAACCACTAGGCCAGTATTATATATTTTGTTCACTTGAGTACTTACAATATCCCAAATGTTTCCAACTATTTGTAAAATTGCAATTTTAACCAAGGCTCCAGGACGTGTGAGGAGTCGCCTGTCAATTGCGTTATACCCGCATTAGCCTCGGTTTTTGGTTTTATTTTGTAGAAACCATGGAAACACCAAAGACGCTTTAATATATTAAATGTTTTAATAGACAAGGGAACAACTGTTTGGTTACATTCATAGACAGAAAACTAATCATTGTTATATAGCTAGCTAACACATTTAGTCTTATTGTTTAAAATAAATCTAATTTTGATTTTTTGTGAGTAGCATGTTTTACCATGCCTCAGAGAAAAACGCTATTTTGTGAAGTAGATAACATAGCATAATCAGACGCAGCTTTATTTTTATTAACAGTAATACAGAATTTTCTCCATTGTGCAATACGTTTTAAAAATAATTGCATGCCATTTATCAACACAGCCCATCCAGCATTTAATATGATATTCTAAAATCGATCTAGCTTACTGCAGTGTGCAACAAGTGCCTCACAGCAGCCGCCGAGCGAACTCACAGACTAATGTTATAACGTTTTCAACACACTCAAATGTATCTAATATGATAAACAGAGCTGTGTTACCTCATACTCATGACCGGAAAAGCGGAAACGGCGCCGGCGACCGTGGCATAATAAAAATCTCTCTCTATTGACCTCTAGCAAACAGAAAATATTACATATTGCACCTTTAACTAATGTTAACAAGATTTTAATAATGTATTAGTAAATGCTGAAATTTACATTAACAAAGATTAATAAATGCTGTATAAGTGCAGTTCATTATTACTTCATGTTAACTAATGTAGTTAACTAATGTTAACTTATGAACCTTATTGTAAAGTGTTACCAATATTCTTAAGTTTAATATTAATAAGTAGGGATGCGGCCCGATACCAAGCTCACGTACTTGTACTCGTTCTCGTAAAAATACCCCTGATACCAAAGACCTGATACCAAAGATTTTCCATGCACAGAGACAGCGGCAGCGGCAGCAGCAGAAACAATGTCAGCCTCAGAGGTGTGGAAATACTTAAAAAATTAATGATGACAAACAACACATTGAGAACTGCATGCTTTCAATCACAATCCATGGAATCGCGATGAATGACACAGACAAGAAGCGCTCTCTCTCTTTCTTGCGCGCGATCAGTTCTCCTTGCGCCTGAATGGTCAAATGCACACATAGTTGTCAAAATGTCCATCGTGTGGAGTATCTCACATAAATACAGTCGGTTATGGCTTAAGTGGACGTAAACATTTGGGTGAAAACAGGATGTGTGTCAGTATCCATGGATTCGGTCTTAAAGGGACCGTAGCCTATATTTGTCATTAATGTTAACAAAAAATATGTTAAATAAATGTATACATGGTAAATAAACCTACTGTTACTGAAAAACAAGTTTATTTAATTTGTATCTCTATAGTGTTTGTTGTATTGTTAGCAATTTGTTTGTAAATGTCTTTTTATATAACAACAATTATATATATTGATAATTATGCCCTTTGAAGATTATTGGACACTGTGAAATATTTGTTCTTTAAGTTTGTGACAAGCACATAAAAATTATTACTTTTTTTCATTAGAGTAACAATAAAGAAGCTGTCCTACATTCATTAGTCTCACTGTGTTGTGCTTGGAAAACTGCAACATCACCAAAAAAATAAATAAATAAATAAATAGAGAGAGAGAAAGAGAGAAATTAATAAATGTATAGGCATCTGTATCGGTATCAGCGAGTACTAGAAAAAAAAAACATAGGTACTCGTACTCAGTCCTAAAAAAAAAAAAAAAAAAAAAATGGTATCGGTGCATCCCTATTAATAAGTTTAAGTTTAATATTTTAGCCAATACATGACACATATGACATTTAAAAAGGTACTGTGTAACAGGAATGACCTAAACAACATGGACCATTATAACTATTATTTACAGGTGTTAATGAAGAATACTTTAGTATTAGCAACTACCCTGGTTTTCTTTTCAAACACAAGCTAAATAGCATAGACTAAAATGCTGAACAAAGTGCTGGATGCAAAGGTTTTACATTTTCTAAATTTCACTGCATTCTGATTTCTTAATAAATGAGAAATTGCTAATTTCATTTCGACTTTTCTACTGGCAGCACTAGTTTTTCCTGATCTTTCTAAATTATTAGGGGAAAAAATGTTGCTTAACAGGTACATGCTCATCTTACAGAGAATAACTTGTTAGAGAATAACTATTGGTGTGCCACAGGGCTCAGTTTTGGGCCCTCTTCTTTTTATCATTAATCTTTTGCCTTTAGGTCACATTTTACGGAAATTCTGTATAAATTTTCATTGTTATGCTGATGACACCCAGCTCTATTTGTCTTCAAAGCCTAATTCAACACTACCACCCTCCTCTCTCTTGGCTTGTTTATTTGAAATTAAATCATGGTTTACATGCAATTTTCTTAAGGTTAACAGTAATGAAAATTAGATCCTATTAGTAGGTACTAAATCAAAACTGAAACATTTTGAAACTTTTACACTAACTATTGACAACTCTGTTATCTATCCTTCCCTTCAGGTTAAGAGTCTGGGTGTCATTCTTGACAATACTTTTTTTACACGGACGGCATATTAACAGCTGCGAAATATTAATCGTCTTCGACCATCTCTTACAGCTAATACTGTGATCCTTGTACATGCTTTAGTTACATCTTGTATTGACTATTGTAATTCTTTTCTTAGTGGTGTTTCACTATAACTTCTTTAGAAACTTCAAATGATAAAGAATACAGCAGTCGTATCATTACACAACCCTTGTTGAAGCACATGTCTCCAGTTCTTAGACAACTCCATTGGCTTCCAGTAAATACAGGATTCAAATTAAGAATTTACTTTATTTATAAGGCTCTTCATAAGTTAGCACCTTCATATCTTCATGATCTTCTTCATGTTTATTCCCTTAGGTCTTCTGCTTCTATAACTTGTTACACCTTCTGTATGTTTGACTACCATGGAATGTAGAGCTTTTAGTTGTACTGCTCTGAGTTTCTGGAATACCTTGTCTCAAGTCACACATAATAGTTCTAATCTTTCAATTTTTAAATTACGTCTTAAAACCCATTTTTTTAGAATAGCTTGTTTTGTTTGATATAGATTTTGTATATTATTGTATATTGTTTCTTAATGTATTGCTTATGTATCTTTTTATTTGTAAAGTGTCCTTGATTATCTTGAAAAGTACACATAAAAATGTATTATTACTAAATGTACTATTATACAGTAAGAAAAAAAAAACTGCAAATAGTTTGAGGGGAAAAAAAAACATTTACACAAAAATAAAGTAATTTTCCAGGTAATATTTTAACAAATTGCTTCACCATGAAATCAAAACTGACCATTCTTATTTATTTTATTTTTTATATATAATTATATATATTATAAAAGGGATATCTCGCAAGGGCATCCTCATATTTGGGTGGTTCTTGGCATCAAAAACTCCTGTGCAGGCCCACAACAGGCTAACAATCTGTCCATCTCCACCCATCTCACTTCAATAGGTTTTGACCCAAGGTACACCAGAATCCAGATCAAAACAAGTATCTTACGACACTGTCATGAGGAAGAATCAGGGATTTGGGCTCAGATTTGTGTCTGTACATGTAGGTACTGGTTAAGTGCTATATATGGAACAGAATTAAGGTGCTCATCTTCTTTGACAAGCCTAAGCCCGTGTTGATGGGAAAGATTATGCCCTGAAAAATGCGATTAAGAGTGAGATTATATCTGTGCACTTATTGAAAGGTTTGAGGAGCTTATCTCTCTCCCAGTGGTTAAAACAGCGTAACAAACAAGAGAAAGTTCAACCTCCAGTAAAGTTCAAATGATGTATAATTCGTTATCATTCTTAATATTTTTAGACAGTATTCTATATAGTAAATGTATACCATAGTAAACAGAGTGACGTTAAGCCCGAAGTCGGGACAGTACACCTCCAGAGGTTAATTCAACAGTTTTTGCTCTGGTGCTAAAATTGATACAGAGAACCACAAAAATTTAAATGGTATTGGTACCAGCTACTGAAATTTTGGAACTGAATCAACACTATTCGACCACTGGAACAACTTTTACCATGTTTTGTTACAAACTGTCCACAATATTTTAACAGAGAAAGAAAGCTGACATTAGCAGGAGAATACACAGTCACAGGTGGCTATTTAACATCCGCATTAACATCCTGGTGAAATTAACTGTGCAATGCACATGAGAGAATTCAGAGAGGTTAAGACAGAATCAGGGGCTCACTGAGACAAACTGTAACGAACAAACTGAAGATTTTTTTTCCAAGATTGGGATCTAGAGTTCAGCCTGCCTTTTTGCCAAATAAATCCAATTATATACTACAACATCTTTCCAAACCAATGGATTAATAAGGATGGTTGTGATACAGGACAGACCAGACGTGAGGTTACCGTTAAAGAGGAATAGAGGACAACAACCTTAGATGAGACATTGCCGCCATGCAAAATGTAAGAGGTGACTCAAACAATAAATTACAAAGAAAGCAACCTATGAGGTTTAAAATCAGACTGAAGACGGTAGTGCAAACTAGTGCTGGTGAAGATTCTTGATTACATTATTATCACCCTCAGGCAATTTGTGAAAAGTAACACATTCTGACGGCATCCAGGCCGACAGCACGACTGCTGCTCGGAATAGTAAAACAGCCACACAAGTGATGGTTTGTTCAGATGAAGGAGGTCAGCACAGAAAATGCCTCTGGCACACGACACCCTCTCACATGGAAAAAGAGCACTGGGAAAACACCTTCCCAAGGTGCTAAATTACAAGGGCTTTGGGTTGATACCCTCATGGAAGTCATTTTAAAGAGGAGAGAAACGTGCAAATAGAGTTCAACCAAATGGAAAAGATATGCACTACTGCTTAAACACAGCAAGTACAGTGGTATGTGTTCGTAATAAATTATCTGAAAGTCTCTGTCCTCTTCATAAAAGTCACGATTTGGTGTCATATTTCCTTTTTCTTGTGACATTCTCATACTGCAAATTTAAAACAAGGTGAGGTAAAGATTTCAGTGCACTGTCCATGGTCCTGAAAGAGCCAATGGAGGTCAGGGGTCAGCTGGACAGAGATCCTGTTTGTCATTATTTTCAGTGGTTTCTTGTTTTATTAGAATAATTCTTACAATACACAGCATGCTCATCCAGGTTTATATAGGGCTCAATACAGAGACAAGCACAATCATTTATGGAATGTCATGAAACCCATATTGACAGATGCTGAAATTGTTTCTTTTTCTTATCAATAATATTAGATGCAAAATGTTTGGGTCAGCAGGGCTAAGAACGTAGAACTGGGTCTTATTTATAATCTGTTACATTTAAAAATAATAATAATAAAATAAATTACCGATTTGGTTCAATTAAAGGGATAATTCAGCCGAAAATTAACATTCTGTCATTATTAAGGCTATATTTACACTGCAAACCTTAGGGCTCAATTCTGATTTATTGCTCAGATACTTTTTTTTGTTTTGTTTTGTTTTGTTGTTTTTGGCTTTCACATTACTTTTTAAATGTGGCCAATATCAGATTCAAGTGTTAACAGGTCACAATCTTGAACTGACCCGCATGCACAAAAGAACAATAACAAAGACAGTACAGAATTATACGGGAGTAAACAAGGAGGTTACTGAAGTCAACATTTACCCGTTAATTTATAAGGTGGTGTGCCACAGAAGCCAGCGAATTTGTGCACAGGCGATAAGGAGGACAAGGATGAGAAAGAGAGCAACAATTTTTTAATACAGTTTTTCTTTGAGTCTTTCTTACTTCGCTGCCATATTTACCAAATGACCAACTATCAGTATGTAAAATCTTTGGAGTGACTCCTATCAGTGCAGATGAAATTCCAAGTGGTTTGTGCAGTTCACACTGTTTAAAAAAAAAAAAAAAAACAGATCCGAGTCGCATATGAGCATAAATATTTGGAAAAAAGATTTGGGCCACTTCTGCCTCCAGTCTGAATGTAACTTTATTCACTAACCCTGAATTACTTTTCTTTCTTTTGTGGAACATATAGTACCACTTTTTTGTTTGTTTAGTACTACTGTTTAATATATAACCAAATCCAAATTATTTATGCCTCCTCTTTATGCCCTAAAAAAAAAAAATCAGTAAAAAGTCTGTGTAAACTACAAGTTGTCATTGTTCAAGAGTTATTTGAAATTTATTATTAAAATCTCATTATTTGAAAATGGAATTGCGTTATCTTTTTCCAAATGTGTATTCCTTAAAAGTACTAAATGAAACCACTATGGAACCATAATTGTTATTCCCATATCTAGTCAGCAATATATTGCTTGCTAGTCACTTGAGGTTTAAGATATATTCGTTTATAAAACAATAAGGGAAGCAGGAACATTCAGCAGGATGGTAGTTGTTGTCAATATCAAACAGTAAAGGGTATTTACACAAATCACTTGCCAAAAGAAGGCTTTACCTTGTGATTGTATGTTTTGTTTATCATAGTTTGTTTGCAAGACTTCCCCTGCTATATATCTAAGGTGCAGTTGTCACAGTGACATGGCTGAGGCAAGAGACAAGGCTGTTGAGGTTTTGTTTGGTGTCAGAGACTAACGAGTGAGCTGGTGCAATCCTATGTCAGACACATTTAATCACCTGAGAGACAATGGGTCTCGCCATGCTCTCCAGGCAACAGGAAAGCAGGTCTAACATATTGGAGGAAAAAAAAGATTAAGATTATATTAAATACATCACATGCTCAATTAAAAGCATATAAAACATTATGTTGTGATTCAAAAACAACTAGATCTGGGAATGACCACTGTGTTTGTCTCTTGTGAAATCTTGCCAGAGATGGAGAATAACATTACCAATGATTTCTTGCAAAAAAGAAGAGCAGCCTGGAGGGGAAATTTGAGTGAGAACACAATTCCACAATTGCGCCGATGGGAGTGGCAAATTTTGCGAGTGATCTACTGCTGACGCGCAAATTTAAGAACACAGATGCAGTCAAATCATTTACATAATGACCAACGCAATCTACTAAGAACAGCGCAAATTAGCGTTGGGTCGCAAATAAGCAGAGCTGATGCTCATCAGGTGCGGGTCAACACAGGCGCAAATTGTTACATGTAATATATGGATAACGTCTTCCTCTGGCATTCCAAAGAAATGAATATGAGTGGAAAATATTTTCTCCCTTCTACTATGTGCTCTCTGTTCTCTGCGGTGTCTCCTCCTAGCAGCAACAATTGCAGCCATGTCGCAAAATGGGTTAAGACAAATAATGGCGCAAAAAACAGTAAAGTGACGAGCGCAAACATTAGTAAATCGCATTGCGTGATCCATTTAAATACTCTACTCCCATAAATTTTGCATCTGAAAGGGAAACTCCAACAAATGAATATGCAATAAGGTCAGTCCACGCCTTTTCAGCACTAATTTTGCACTGTGTCTCTTTAGTAAATCCCAACAGTAGTTTTTTTGATGCCAAAAGAGTTGGCTGTTAGTAAATCTGGCCCTTGGTCTTATCTAGACGTATTGTGCTTCTGGTTTTGAGTGGCCACCAGTGTTGAAATATTTTGACTGTGACAGTACTTCACAGCCACTGTTCAACAGGTTAGTTCAATCTAGATGACAAGTATAAATGAGATCACTGAAGATACTCTAGGACAGAGAGATGATTTTGAGCCCGAGAGATTAGCAGCAAGTAACTGTACAGCTTTGCTTTAAAGAGAAGGAGGAGAAGAACCGGTATATCAAAATAAAAATGAGTTCTTATCTACAGCCAGGTGACCTTCTTAGGTCATTTATAGGTGCTTGACAGACAATTATAATGAGGAAAAGTGTGAATAAACACAACGCCCCAGGTTACTTCACTGTAACCCTGTTCCCTGAAAAAGCGGGAACGAGAAGCTGCGCTTTATTTAGCATTATAGGAACGTCTTTAGTCGTGACCAGCTGTGAATATATATGTAAAACAACGTCAATGAAATTGACCTATATTTATAGCCTGCGTGACGTCATCGGAATGCGCCAATGCGAGGCTGTAATTAGATGAACTGCAGATGCGAGTGCGAAATTTTGTCTGAAGAGCAGTCCTGGGACATCCCAGTGCGGCAATGAAGCCCAGCTTCTCGTTCCCACTTTTTCAGGGAACAGGGTTACAGTGAAGTAACCCAGGGTGTTCCCTTTCAAAAGCTACACTCGATCTGCGCTTTATTTAGCGCTATGGGAACGAGAATACCCGCGCCACCGCACTGTGTGTCCGGACTGTGAAGTGTGTCACAAAGTGCAGAGAGTCTCAGACACTAGCTTGCTATGTTGACCCAAGGACGCAAGAGACCGGAGTAACATGAACATTCAAACTATAAAACCTTATGAATGTGTGAGGAGAGGACCAACCTGCCGCATCACAAACATTTTGTAAGGGGCGCCCCCCCGCCAAAGCTCTAGAAGAGGCAACCCCCCTGGTGGAATGAGCCCTGATGCCTGCTGGCTAAGTGTGACCATGCGCCTCATAGGCAAGGGCAATAGCATCTCTCACCCAATGTGACATGGTCTGTTTCGTGGCGGCCGAAATTCAGGCCCAATTCTTCCGATTCAAATTCAGGCCCTTAAACTGTGAACATTCACAGTGCTCGCACTCACCCTGTTACAACGCAAGGGCAGCATGCTCTTCCCCAAACAAACAAAACAATAGTGGCGTGTGTCCTATTCGGAGATAGAACGCGAACACGGAGACACACACTGTTTGCTTTATTCAGCCATGACTTTCTCTCAATATATAATATACAGTATGTGTGTTCACTTTTCACTTGTCAGACAGAGTTGAAAAAGGAACAAAGGGAGAGAAAGTTCTGCGCACTGCCTGTCAAATCTAACTCCTAACAAAGTGATGAAGGAAGAAAAGAGTTTGAGCAAGGCTGTTTCATACACACACTTCACAGAATGGTCTCTGAAGACAAAAGACCTGCAGACGCACCTGCGGTTCATCTAATTATAGCCTCGCATCGGTGCATTCCGATGACGTCACGCAGGCTATAAATATAGGTCAATTTTATTGACGTTGTTTTACACATATATTCACAGCTGGTCACGAATAAAGACTTTCCCATAGCTCTAAATAAAGCACAGCTCGAGTGTAGCTTTTGAAAGGAAACAGATAAGAAACTGCAGCTGTCAGAAACACAATTCGTAGAAATTCTTTTACAAGAACATGCAGATCCTCATAATAAAGGATTAGTACTTTGTAAATACTGAATGTGTTAAAATGTCATCTGGACAGATGACATCATTAAACGCCCCAATTATAGACCTCAAGTGATTGTGCAGACACAGCAAAGCATAGTAATTATTGAAACTAATGGTACATGAAGATCTTTGCGTGACACTGATGCTAACCTTTAACACAACCACTCAGAAACACTAGACTAGAGTAATCATAAGATAATAAGAAATCATATTAAATGGTGCTCTTATCATTACCAAAAAAAAAAAAAAACCAGCAAATTCTTCAAATCGCTGGCCTTGTGAACAGGCCATTAAGAAAGGCTTGCCCTTTCAACGACGTCATATTAACCACATATACATCAGATAATTACATCTGTGACCTGCAGGTCAGCTGCTATGGAACAGTGTCTTGTTTAGCTTTGAACTTACACTTTAGCTGTGAGCAAATACTTCATTGAGCTCCGAGGCAATGCCTGAGGCTCTGCAAAGCAACATGGGGTTATTATTCGGACATAAAAACCCACTTTACTCCTAATGAAGATTTAATTTCTCTTCTCCTTGAGCTTTGATGATGTTCTGAAAGCATTTACTTAAGATTTAAATACAAGCTACCACATTAAACTCCCGAATTACCTGTCATATTAGTGCTAAAATAATTTTTGTTTAAAAAAAAAAAAAAAAAACTGAATAGACAATTAAAGTGACTTTTATAAGCATGCTTTGTAAAACCCACAAACACTGAGTTCATGCTTCATGCCTCAAACCCTCTCATCAGCCCCCTTTAGACCTCTATTTTCTTCACTGCGGTTGCCATCCAAAAACATGTTCTCTTGCATGTAATTAATATGAGCAGCCATTACCAGTGTGTTTTAGGGAGAACCGCCAATTAGCCTGTCTGTCACTGCTGAATCCTAATTAGAAATTATCAATGTTAATGGCTCCAAATGCTTCTGCTAATGGAGGGGTACCTGCCAAACAGCAGACGCGGGCCTTGGTGAATACTTAATAGGAATTAAGGTTCTGCCTCCAACTCCATGAGTAAAGATGCAGTCACTCATATGCCACGGACAGTCACAGGATTGACAGAGAAAAAGAGCAATTCTGAGGTACTATCCACACGGAACTTTCCACAAAAAAAAAAAAAAGGTAAAATTATTTATTTATTTATTTTTTTAAATATTAGAGATTTATAATATGAAGACTATATGCTAGATAAACTATTATTTAAATCTGCAGTCTGTAATTTTGCCTCTTTGTCACCATCTCTGTTTGAAACCTGCAATTGCAGTTGTTTGCGGAATTATTATCTTTACGTGCGATGTGCCTCGGCACGGCTCCTCAGCGTGGATGAATCTAATGTTTGCTGCCAATCACCACATCGGTGTGGATACTGTACTTCGGAATCACAGATTGTAGTCTTGGAAGTATGACCAAAATAAGAATTTTCACCGGAAAATATCATCTGAACAAGTAAGTAACATGTCTGCCACTTTTGTTCTGTCTGAGAAAAAAAAGCATTACAGTAAATCACGCTGCCAATGGTGATTAAATTTAACGATCGCTTAGCTGGTATCAGGTCAAAGCATGCAAATTATTATTATTGATATACTTTGTTCTCAAATTGTTAAATGTTAACAACATCAGTATTGCGTGACTATGTGTATTTAGTGCGTATTAGCGTTACCTGTAGATTTCAATTTCTGTACAGTCTAATCACTAATGTTAATTTGTCATACCATACAATCCACCATCAAAATTATAAGTTTAATTATTGCAGCTGCTGTGAGAAAAGGCTATAAATGATCTGCCTCACATGTGATATAGCCTACTAGCTGGGACTCCTTTATGTATACATGACACGATCATGCAAAGACAAAAGGCGAGATGCTCGCATTTCCCGCGAAAACCTACCAGTACCACCCGAATTATAAACCATTATTACAAGCTTACCGTTGTGAATCGGGCTGAGGTAAGGAGGTAGTTTTGAACACTGGCTGGTTATGTACATGAAAAATAAAGCTGAAAAAGTGAAACTAGCTTTAAACATCAAATGTGCCCTTAAAATGACTTTGGTCTTTATGACCTCAGAGGTCTTACACTTCTTGAAGGTATCCAATAATTAGCCTAATTTAAACTTTATTACTTATTTTAATAACTAGATTAAGATCATGACTTCAGTCTTCAGTGTCACATGATCCTTCAGAAATCATTCTAATATGCTGATTTGGTGCTAAAGTAACATTTCTTATAATCAATGTTTAAAATAGGGATACACTGATCCAATACTCAGTATTGGTATCGGCTCCGATTCTGACATTTTTGTCGGATCGGGTATCGGTCAGACGGGACCGATCCAAATCCGATACGGTACGTGTACTGATGTATAATTGTTAAGCCCCACAAAAGGCACAAAAACATAAAAAAAAAAATAAATAAATAAAAAAAAGCACCATAAAGTTTTTGTGCACTATATTCCAAGTGTTCTGAAGCCATTCCAAAGTTTAATGTGAGGTACAGATGAATATTTAAGTCGTTAAATTAAAGTTCAAGTAAATGCCTCGCTCCGCTGCAGCTGTCAGTTATTCTCCATTCAGCATTCAGACTCGCGTTCAGTTACGACAGTCAACACAATGAAACTCTCCCAAGATGATTGAAGGTTTCTATTATTATACTTGATCTGTAGATAAAGGTCTATGGTTTTGCATAAAAGGACTTTCTTGTTTAAGTTTTTGCGGTTTCTAAATCATTTTACTTTCTACCGGGTGTCTGTCAGACACACAGTTACTGAAATTTAAAACTGTTAAAAGAAAAGGCTCACTAAACTATTGCATAGATATACCGGTAATACACTAGGCATCAATGTATCTTCCCTTTGTGCTTTTAACTTTTCAATGCAGAGCGCTGCCGCTATTACTTATGTTGCTTCAAGCGCATCATTCTGCACACGAGATGTGCATAAGCGCTTTGTGCCGCTCTGTATGGGAGCCGTTCATATACTTTTGCGCAATGAAGGATTGTTAATAGCCTTTTTTGTTTTATCCTATCTATCATATGTTGCTGCCTTATTAAAAAATGTCTTTTAATTTTATAGTATATATTTATATATAAATATATTTACTTTGTCATGTAAGACTCAAACATTCGTGAAAAACAAGTCATGAGTTATGGATGAAGTCAGCCAGACTCTTGTTTAATGTGAATGTCTACCAAGCCAATGAAGCTATTGGTTAATTTACAGTTGTTGCACTGATGCAAAATTATTTAATAAATAATTCACTACATTTGTGTCTGTTTGTTATTTTGTTTTACAAAGTTAGGAAAGAAAGTAACGTTTAAGTCAAAACTAATGCCTTGCACAAAAGAATGATCCCAGTCTCTTCCACACAGTGAGGCATACTGTTTATTAGGTAATTCACCGCTTTTTTTATTATTACAATATCAGATCGGTACTCTGTATCGGCCAGTACTGAATCCCAGGTATCGGAATCGGAGGCAAAAAAATGGCAGATCTGAGCATCCCTAGTTTAAAATAGTTGTGCTGCTTAATTTTGTGGAAATCGTGATTATTTATTTTTTTTAAATCAGGATTCTTTGATGAATAAAAGGTTCAAAAGAACAATTTTTTGTAACATTATAAATGTTTGACTGTCAATTTTTATCATTTTAATGTTTCCTTTCTGAAGAAAAGTACAAATTGTTTGAACAGTAGTAGACTATATGTTCATCAATAACTACAAATCAACATTTGACCTCAAACTAGCTAACCCTTAATGATCAGCAGTTTAATTATGTACATTTACTTTCAATACATTAGCAATTATTTATTTTTGTTTTTATTTAAAATTGTATGTTTAATGTCTGTGACGATGAGCATTTTCTGAAAATTAAGCACTTCCTTTCATGGAGCCTGTGAAAAAAATAAATAAATAGGCCTAAATAAAAATAACCTTTTAAAAGCTCCAGGCCCTATTTTGTACCCGTTTCATGAAGTCTCACACACACTATGAAACTTGTGATTTCTGTTGGTATATATGTATATACTATTCTGTATATGACTGCAGTCATACTGTTTTTTGTTTTGTTTTGTTTTTTGTTGTTGTTGTTTTTTTTAAGCTGTAAACTCCAGGGACAAAACCTAACAACACAGGTACTTTGGATCATTATTTGTTGGGTCAGTGACATTAACTACAACCCATCCTTCTCCTGAACAGACAGAGTGCTAAGAAGACACCAAGCACAACAGGACACCGTTACCTATTATGTCAGAGAGTGAAACACAGCCTAAGTTTGTGCAATTGATTTTCAGGTGCTCTAGGAGCAGCTGACTTCAGCGACAGGCTGTCGGTGCCACTCAACGAATCATGCCAACTGAAGCGTCTCAGCGGGCCGGTTGTGGGGAAGGTACTGGTGTTGAATACACATGAGAACATGCTGGAGCTGCCTTCAGACAGGGAACAGAAGCCATTTTGGCCGCATTTACATTACATGGTTTAAGTGACCCAATTCAGATTATTTAATGTAGCATGGATCGGATATGACCCATGACCGTTTTAGCAGGAAAATGCACATGGATTCCGATATTCTCAGATCGGTTTCAGGCCTCATTCTTATCTGGAAACAAATCTGATATAAATTGAATACGTGCATTTGCGTCTACCATGTAAGCAGACAGATTGGATATTCTCTTGTCAATGCGAGTTGTACATCATTGAAAAAGCGACGGTGGCGAATGACGTCAGCTCAGGTGGACACCACCCGTGATCACATGACTCTTTTCAATTGCACAGGACAAAGGCTCAATCTAATGTTTTGCTGACCTTTAAATATGGTGCGGAAAGCAAAAGCTTGTATTAGCATTTCATCTTCGTCCATTGCAAATCGGGTATTTTTACTTTCTTTTTGGCCTAAGCTTTGCCGGGCTAGTGCATCTACTGTACCTTGGGATGTTTCGCCAAGTGTATGGTGTAAATGCAGATATCGACAAGGGTCATTTTTAAAAGTATAAGCTGGTTATTGTCAACAAATCAGAATTGGTCAAGACCTGCAGTGTAAATGTGGCCTTTGTTATTTCTCATTTATTTCGACATGAAAATCTAATAAAAGCAGTAATAAGATTGGCATTCATTTGTCTTGAAATTATGTGAGGGCAATTGAGGGTACATTTTGTATCAGGCTTTTGTAAAAAACAAACAATTAAAAATAATAATTTAAGCAATCATGATTCATTAGGTGCTCTAAATACACTGTATCATACATTTCAGTGCCCCAGAACAGACAACACGTGTGAAATTACCATCCAAAAGGCAATGCAAAACCAAAAGCAAGAAGTTCCACACGTCACTAATAACTGCAGCCAGTAGTGCTGGCTTTGCCGTCCCTGCTTAATCTTTGTGCTTCCTGTCCTTTCAGCCCCAGTTTCTGAGAACTTCACTCAGGCCTCACAGTGGGCTCCTCTGGGACCCTCAGCTGTCATTCTAATCTCAGAGGCAGTGAAGAGCCGAAGGCGTGCGCTGTCTGAGCCTGCCTGCCACACATAAACGCACATCCTCTCATCCACACATCCACACTCTGCTTTTAATCTGTGCATGATGGCCTGGCATCTTGTCTTCTTCCTTTCTCTTCACCAATAAAGCTAGTCAGAGTTAATCTTTCGATATCCCTTTAGGATGGGCCACTTCTGCCTGAGTCCACTGGTGAAGAAATAAAGGATTCTTCCAGTTGTTTTACTATTCTCCTTTAAATTTTGAGATTTAATGTACAGTACTATTCAAAAGTTTGGGGTCAGTAAGTTTTTTTTTTAATACTTTAATACTTTTAACACTTTTATTCAGTAAAGATACATTAAATTAATTTTAAAAAAATGACAGCAAAAAAACATTTATAATGTAACAAAAAATCTATTATTTAAAAATCTCCACAAAAATCAACAGCACGAAAATAAGAAATGTTTCTGTGCAAATCAGCATATTAGAAGGATTTTTGAAGGATCATGTGACACAGAAGACTGAAGTAATGGCTGCTAAAAAAAAAAAAAAAAAAAAAAAAAAATCAGATTTGCCATTGCAGTGTGGAACGCACAGAGTAACATTATAACATCATTTTCAACACACTCAAATGTATCTAATATGATAAACAGAGCTGCGTTACCTCATACGCTTGACTGGAAAAGCCGAAGCGACGCCGGCGACTGTGGCATAATAAAAGTTCCGCTGCTCACGGCGTGTGTTGCGCAATCGCTCCAGCGGCCTCGTTCAGCTCCCACAACACTCGGTCCTGCTCTGCTTCATACTACAGTAACGTTAATAATCGCATCCATGGACATGATTTCTTCCCGAGTCCTATCCCGATTATTTCCACCGGCTGTGAAGTGAAGACCACATGTCCCAAGATTCTGCGCTTGAACTTGGCGTCATCAAGCTACGCCTTTGTTTTGAATAGGCCTCTAGCGGACAGAAAATATTACATATTGCACCTTTAAGAAATTACAATTACATAGAAACATTTATTTTATTTATTTATGAAATAATACTGCACAACATTACTGCTTTTACTCTATTTTGATCAAATAAATTCAGCCTTGGTGAGCATAAGATAAACAAAAAATCTTAAGGGGGGGGGGTCTAATGCCATTTCATGCATTCTGAATTTTTTACACTGTTAGAGAATTAGATTCTCATGTTAAACATGGCCAAAGTTTCAAAACATGAGTTGGACGTATGACACTTTTCGGAGATATGAAGGATGCAATACTACTCTATAGATACTCAAGATTAACATGAGATTGGCGGAAACTGTGTGTGTTATGTACCCTTTAAAAATCTTACCGACCCCGAACTTTTAAATGGTAGTTAACATATACATAAATGTGGAATGAATTAAAACTGTAGGCTATAGCCCTATTCGGACGGTAATTGTTTCTCATGTGGACATCTGTAAAAAATTAATTTGCATGGCACCTCAGTGATCAAACTCATGCATTAAGATGGAGATTTATTCACGGCAGAGGAGCAAGTTTTGTGGGAGCATGCGGGCTGCTCACACGGTCAGTTGCATTATTGTCTGCTGTGAACAAAATGGAACATGCTTGGCATAATGAGAATAAATTCATATTTTAATGTAACAATATCCTATTTATTATTTGATTATTTAAATCTCCTGTTTAAAAGCACTAATATATACACGCTATATAGGTTAAATGGTTTTGTCTTGCATTTTATCTCAAATTATGTCATTTTAAAGATGGGGAATTTAGCAGAAATAGGCTAAGTTAATGCAGCCTCTTATTTATAGTAGGCTACATAAGGTAAGCATGAAGCTGCTTGGTTTTATATTTTTAATGTAACTGTATTGTAACGATGAGCTCTACAGAAGATGAAGACGAGGATTCAATAAAGACAGATTTATTACAAAACTCAGAATAACAGGAAAACAATCACAGTGTGCTAGTGCACAGAAAACAACCGGCAAAGAACAGGAAACAGGCAGGAACTAAGGGTGCATTCACACTTGTAGTTCGGTTCGTTTGGTTCATTTGGTCCGGACCAAAAAAGAAAAAGAAAAAAACATTTAGTCCTGGTCCGATTAGCGTTCAGATTGGCAATTTTATCACCGAACCTAAAGGCATAGGGATACATTCACAACCTGACGCGCGCCTGACGCCTGTGATGGGCAAACTCGCGACTATGACGAGAAAAACCGATATGTGTGAGGATTCTGTCCTTTTTAGGGTCTCATCTTCCTGTTTTTGGTTCGTTTACATGTCTTTGGTCCGTGTTGCATTCATGTATCATTTGAACCGCACCAGAGTTAGTTTGGAAGCGGACCGAGACCCATCTTTTCAGCGGTCTCGGTCCGCTTGTTTGGTGCGCACCAGGGTTCGGATGGCAGCGTTCACATACGTTCAAATGAACCGCACTAACCGAGCAATCGCACCAGGGTTCGTTTTAATCGAACCAAACATGACAAGTGTGAACGCACCCTAAAATACACAGATGATGACTACTAAATGGAAAACTAAACAGCTACTAAATGGAAATACTAAACAGCTGACAGGACTTAACTAATTAGAAACTAATACAGACAATACAGAACTGAACTAAACTGAACATACATATGACATGTATAAAATAGGCTACATATTTTTAAATGGTAGGCTATTGCACACCCGTTGCTGCCAGAATAACTTATTCTATTACTTATTTATTTCTCTTTCTTCTTTCTTTTCTTAACATCTTCCCGCTGTGGTGGACATTTCTGTAATAAATGTATCTTTAACATACGTGCAAATTACAGCGAAGTTCAACACTTATCATACGGTACTCCGCAGTGGCCAAAAAGGATTTAAACAGTGTATTTTGTATTGATCTCTTCTTGTAAACTCAGAGATGTGGATTCGCACAACAATTAAATTACCACATGACCTTGGTGTTTGTCAAAAAAAAGAGTAGGTAATTCGGCCAGGGATTTTTACGTGGATGGTCGGAGAAAAACACCAACATTCTGGATTTGGATGGCAATAAAATCACAGACTACCCCCATGTCAATGTGAAAAATACATTACATCCCCCTGTGAAACAATTACTGTCCGAATAGGGCTTAGCTCACCTAAAACATTCTCACACTCATGCCATTCCAAACCTTTTTGTATGCTGTTTATGCTTTTTATTATTATTATTAGTATTATTATTATTATTATTATTATACATATTATTCTAGAAGAATCGTTGCACAGATTTTAACTATAAATGACAAATTTACTTCCAGTCTCCACAGAAGCTCCAACATCATCAATGCCAAAATGGCATATGTTCTCATGTGGTTAGCAACCAAACATTTTAGATTCTGAATATGAACACAAACTTTGGGGACAGTATGATTATATCAGTGAATAGTGATAATGAATTTCCTATTCCTGACAGAAAGTTATCATATGGCCTCAAAAAACTGGGAACACTTCATACTGACATGTCATAATTTGAAGTTGCTTTTTTAGTGCTTTTCTTCTTTCTTTTTGGAGCTTGACAGACATGGTCACCTTGAACAGTCTGTCAATAAATGTGTAAAGATTTTTCAAAAATGTAGAAAAAAAATAACAGCGCATTTTTGGTTGAACTATTTTGGGGGTAACATAAGCTTTCCTCACTGCCCTTCTTTCCTGCTTTCTCTTCCTCTTTCTCTCACTCTCTTCCTCTGTATCCTTTTCAGCTCAACTTTACTCATCTAAATCTCTTCACAAGATTATAAAGTTTACATAAACTGTGTACACATGTAAAAAGGCCAAATGCATATACAAACCTGAACCAATTAGATGATTTCTATAAACTTCTTCAATCTCAGTGACAGCAAATATGCTAGACCAGACATTTCAGCCTTCAGTACTTCTATTCGGTTAAAAATGCAAGCAGGCCTTCAAAGACACTGGCAAGGTCAGCTTTTAAGGAAGATGTTGAAGAAACCATCCCATTATACGGTTAAATGGTGCAGAAGATTCAGCCCGAACCAAATTCTCTCCCATCAGTGTGACGTTCTATTAATTAAGTTGCAGAGGGCAGGCCTTTGCTCACTACACAGATCCACGTGAGCTAATGCAATGCTGAAGGTCGTTCACATCAATAACAGGCTGCCATTCAACCTCAGTTACTTGAAATTTGAATATGAAAACAATCCAGCACTCATGCCTTTGTGTACGCCAAAAGAGCATTTAGGTTTAGGAGAGCACTTGTTACATTAAAATCTGAAAGGCTTTTCACTCTATTTAGATATGGGGTCAATGAATATTGACAGCATTGCTAATGTCACATTTCAAATGACATATGGCTTTTCTATTCTCTGTGCATGCTCTACATAAGTACAAAAGCCTGAATATGAACACTCTCCAAGCATGAATGAACACTGAACAGTATATCTACCTTTATTATTTATATGAATAGAGCTGAAAAGAGATGTCAAACTTGTGTTACAACAGCAGGTTTTTGGTTGTTGTTGTTGTTGTTTTTTTTATCTTCACTGCTCCTAACTAAGCTAAAATGCATACATATGGCCAAATAACATATAACAACAGCTATTGGATGTTAAAGGGTTAGTTCACCCAAAAATTAAATTCTTTCATTAATTCATGTCGTTCCAAATCTGTAGGACTTTTGTTCATTTTCAGAACACAAATGAAGATCCTTCATGAAATCTGAGAGCTTCCTGTCCCTCAATAGACAGCCTACGCAACTGAAACTTTGACGCTTCAAAAAGTTCAAAAAGAGATCGTAAAACTAATCCATATGAATTGAGTGATTTAGTCCCAATTTTCTGAAGACACTTTCGTTTACCACAACTGATGTGAATAAAAGCCTAAATTCAAACTGTTCATCATAGAAAGCAATCATGTCTCTTCAGAAAATTTGAACTAAACCGTTCAATTCATATGGACTGGTTTTACAATCTCAATGAACTTTTTGAAGCATCAAAGTGTGTACGTGCGTAGCTGTCTATGGAGGGACAGAAAGCTCTTAGATTTCATCAAAAAGATCTCCATTTGTGTTCCGAAGATGAATGAGGGTCTTACGGGTTTGGAACGACATGTGGGTGAGAAATTAATGACAAAATTTTCATTTTTGGGTGAATTAACCCTTTAAAAGTATCCAATATAAGCATATGTAAACAATGCATTAAGGCATCATCTTCAAGGCAGTTGCAAAAAATGCACCACATCCTGTCGCTCCTCCAAGCAATGTGTAATCACAAGACAAGCTGCACAAATCAGCACAAGTTTCAGCCTCAGACGTCACAGCCACAGACTGCTGACAGACCTATGGCACAACAAAATGGGAAACACTTTGGGAGTCTTTGAAAGACATGCGTGTCAGGTTCTTTAACTGTACGCCTGGAAACGAAGCCATTGTGACACCGACCCCCCTTATGGAAGAAGAAAGCCATCATGTTTACAACTATGACAATATGAGCTTATCAGGATCCTCTAAACACTGAATTTTCAAATCTATGTGAAGTTCATAGCACTATTGCGCCACTGTTGCAGTAAACCTGCACAAAGTATCCTGAATGAATTGCACTCGTCTATTATTGTGGGGACATTTTCATGCCCCTAAATATGACGCTGGACAAAACAAACTGTGACTGGTTGCTTTACATGTCAGTCAGATTTCCTCTAGGGTGGTCCTTGGTCAATGAAAGCTGCTATGGAGTTCAGACCTTCTACGATCAGTCTGAAGGTCTGGCTACACGAGACTACAACAGCTAAAACATTGTTTTTACAGGAAGGGTGTTCTTCACAAGAACTAAGTATTACATTAATCACAATGTTGCAGTTGCTGTCCATGGTGCTGATTAGACAGGGACTTATATTAAGCACATTGAAATAAGGATTCAGAAGGTACAAAAATAAATATAAAAAAATAAAATAAAAACATTTTATTTCATTAAAAAAAACAAAACCTATTTTTCAGAAGGTAAATACAATTAAATAAAATAAAAAAAATAAAAATGTTGTAACTGAAAAACACCATATATTTTTTCAGTAGGTACATAAGGTAAACAAAAAATACAATGGCTTAATTTCATAACTACCAAATAAATCTTTTTAGCATCTGTACTTCTTCACCTGCAAAATCTGTTTCCCCACTGCAATCCAATCATCACCTCTTTTATGACTGTCTCATTTCGAACCTCTTTCCCTCCTACTTCCTCCTACTCTCTGCATTCATCTGAAAACCATGGTCCGTTTTCTCTCTTATGAGACTGACAAGAGCTGCACCAAATTAAACTGAAGGTGAAGGGAGAGACTGCAATGTCAGCTAGACGGATTAACAATGACATGCTTAAAGACGCAAACCGACACTCACCTCCCTTATTTTGTCATGTAGAAATGTTAACGTTTGCCACACATTGTCCAGGCAGTGCTTATTTGTGATTGACAGGGATCCAAGTGGCTGCTTTTTTTACTCACTGATTTATGCCATCAAGACCTTTGGAGGTCCACGGACGGAAGCGAACAGAAGAGCTCGATCTCCCTGCTGTGAGAAGGCAGGCTGAAGCAGCTCAAACACTTGCTTGTTGCTGAAAGCGACAGATTAAAGGCAAATCTGGTGAAAGAGAGAGAGAGAGCATGTCAAAAGATTCTCAGCAGTGTTTCTGTGTCACAAGGTGATGATGATGAATCATAATTTTTCCCTTCATTAAAAGTAACACTCCACCAAACTATGCTGCTGACTTGGTAGACTCAAACTTGAAATGTAGGACTGTCATGGATTTCAAGCACTGGAGTGCCACTGACTTGATCAATATTGAAGCCCTAATGACTGACGCTTACTGCTATGCAAACAGTCATTTGGAATAAGCAGTTTTAAGCTGGATAATTGGTCTCAAACCGCTCTACTCAATGTCAGTATAATTTAGAGTGTCCTTATGGAAGACAGAATAATTGGGCCAATAGTTTCAAACAGACAAGTAGCCTATTGACATATAAAATCAAGTAGACTATTTGTCAGACTGTAAAAAGGCCAACTGGGGGAGAAGGCCATACCTTCAAAAGATGTGAAGTTTGGACCGAGCATTGTTAAAGGGTTAGTTAACCCAAAAATAAAAATAATGTCATTTATTACTCACCCTCATGTCGTTCTACACCCGTAAGACCTTTGTTCATCTTCGGAACACAAATTAAGGTATTTTTGATGAAATCCGATGGCTCAGTGAGGCCTCTATTGAGAGCAAAGCCATTCAAACTCTCAAGGTCCATAACGGTACTAAAAGCAGTGTTTTGAAATCAGCCCATATAGATATAGTTGAAAAGTTTTTATTTTGTTTTTTTTGTTAAAGTTATATCCAACTCTCTGAAAACAAAATAGGGTTCACAACCTGACTAAATATGTTCACCGTGGCCCACCCTTTGAAGTGGGACAGCCTTTGTCATGCCACTGTGATGCAATTGGTTGAAGGATGCAGCCTCTGAATTGGAATGCAGCTATAGTGTGACAACATGACTTACACACATAATTTTTTTTTTTATCCCCCCATTTCTAAAACCAACACTGATTAATATTGACTGGCATTAAAAAGTGTGACTATTTCCTCTATAAATTTTTATCAGTAGGCTTCCAGCCATATCTTCATTTTTTCCTTTGTTTATCTTTTCCACATCATTTATTTGAAGTTTTATCTTATCTTCATGAGTGAGCGTCTCGTCATGGGTCGCCGTGTCAATTTATTTTAAAACAAAGAACTAATTTCTAGAGATGCATCTGACTTGTACTGTGAAACGCTAATGAGTAGTGTGCTTTATTATCTCACTGAATGAAATGCACACTGCTTCTCCTCTAATGAGCTAATGGAACTCTATGTCATTTAGAGCTTAGCAGCACAAATGCGCAGAAGCTGTTCAACAGGACCCTCGCTTCATTGTAGACTGAAATGACATGATGCTTTTATCTTTGAATGATTTGCTAAGAGTGTTTTCATAAAACATGACATCTGTCAAGATCGCTGATGTCAGCAGAGCTTAACGCTCCAATTTAAGATGCTTTCTACCTCAACAATTCTAATGAAATGTGAATGGCATCCTTCAGTTTTAGTGTATTTGAGGAACTGTATTATTTTAGTGATAATAGGACTTTGTAAGGCTTTTTTCACTATTCACATTACTTCAGTAATTGTGGTATGTTAACATACAGTGTACACCGGCAGGCAGCGTTTCATCTATAAATTTATATTCAGTTTTTTGTGTTTTTGCCTTTATTATGACAGGACAGTACATTGACAGGAAGCGGAGTTGGAAAGAGAGAGGGGGAAGGGATCTGAAATGGTCCACAAGCCGGGACTCAAACTCAGTACGCCCGAAGCGCAACTGCGCTATACATGTCGGCGCGCTGCCGACGAGGCTATTGCCACCGACATATAAAGTTAGATTCAGTTTATGAACTTTTTAAGAATTTTGTTCGTTCATTTTTATATTTTATGAAGATTTTACATAAAAATGTGGGTTAATGACATCAAAAAGTGTCAAAAATGTTTCGTCAGAATACACTACAAATTTTATTTTTCAAAATCGTAAAACAAACTGTGTGGTGGCTTTACATGTCGATCTGGCAGACCTTCCCCAATTATGTAAGCAGTTAGAATAAGCTATAACATGAACCAAACATTGTTCCACAAGTCAAAAGAAGTCTGGCTACATGAGACTACAAACATAAACATGTATCTAACACAAAATTACACCATTACCAGAAGAAAATGAAACTTTGGCACAGCTTGAATCTTTCACATTTCCATCCAGTGACAAGACAGAGCAGGCTCTGCTAGTCCTGTGTCTCTGTCTCTGGTCGAGCCCAAACTTTGCTGATGAAATATTCATCCATTGCATAACCACCAGGGGACTTTCAGGCTGAAAGACTTCAACCGAGACATACACAGAATGTTGACTTGTGTGGCAAACCGTAATGCTGTTCATTTGTGATTTTCTGTTTGACTGAACGGCAGATAAATTTGACTGACTGGCATGCTCTTGATCATCCTTTTTATTATGATATAAATTAAACAAACATGAGCAATGAAAAAGGAAATATTCCTCACAAGAAGTTTACCCAACACAACATTTTTTTTTTTTTTTTTTACTTAATTTAATATACTTACCAGCTCTTTATATCGACCATAAACAGCACTTAAGATATTTATACATCCACAGTTTTTTCAGTAGCTCCTTCAGTTATTGTCATGCACTGACATAAGCGAGCCCACAGAAGAACAGATAAGCTTCTCTTTGTCCTTCGTTATAATTAATCCCATCGTCTGAGGGAGTTCAGGGTCGTGCAGCAGTGCATATAATAACTGCTGTCTTTTTATGGCAAAAACTTTGCGGGCTGCTCTGAAGGTGAGAGACAGGAAACCAAGTTTTGCTCACATTTTCTGGACTAAGAATATATCAGCAACTCTGCATGAGCCTGACATCTACTTATAAAAAGAGTTAGAAAGTGGCTGTCTAACCTGCTCTGACTTTGTATTGATAGCAATAAATGATCCAAACTTTTTGTTTCATTGGGTAGTTGCTGCAAATGTCTTAAAGTTTAACTACTACTTTTTATGCCTATGCTAAAGAAATGCATTGCAGAAGACAGACCTGCCTTTTCAAAACTGGATGTTCATTAGGACAGACTTATGAACAGACTCACTGTCAGATTCTGAGTGTGTGCATATAGTAAAAGTTAATATTTTCTGTTGTGTGTAAAAATAGCTTTGCAATACTGGATCACCATTTGGTGAACATCTGACAGCTTGGCACTCTAAAATCACTACTCTGTTTTGCTTCATTTACTTCACTCACCTTGTATGGGTGCGTGTTACGCATATGTTTTGACACTTTTACTGGCAATTTGAAAATAAATTTCAAAGCTAAATTTATATCCCCATATGGCGATTAAAAAAAAACGAAAAAAAACTTCCAAATACAGTTAGCTAAGATGTCAAATATTTGATGAGTGACACACACAGGCACAACAAGCACATGCATATGTGCCAGAGGAATAACAGAATGCCTTCTGCTCATTTTGGTGCTCTTTTTCTGGGTAGCTTTGTGACCCTTTGTGCCCTGAGAACCAGCATGGGTCATTGTCAGCTTTGGGCAACCACAAAAATTCTACAGCATGAATCTGGAATAAAGCGATATCAGAGGGTGATTAATCAGCATCCCTTCACAACAGCACAGGATTCACCTCTTGTAAATGTTCACTGCATACTGCTAAAGATGGAATTAGCTGCATTTACGTAATCAAAATACAGTGAAAACAGTAATTATATTTATGTATATTTTATAATAACAAAGCTGAATTTTCATTTAATTTTCATTTCAATTTGTCATTACTCCAGTCTTCAGTGTCACGTGATCCTTCAGAAATCTTGCTGATTTGCTGCTCAAGAAATATTTATTATTATTATCAATGTTGAAAACAGTTTTTGCTGCTTAACATTTTTGTGGAAATGTTTAATATACAGCAATGAACAGCAATGATAGCATTTAAATATTCATGATAAAATTTAATAAATGCTAATTTAATCTATTTAATAAATGCTTTAATAAATTTAATAAATAGAAATAAATGATGTTCATTGAACTTTCTATTCATCAAAGAATCCTGAAAAAAGTATCACCATTTCCACAAAAATGTTAAGCAGCACAACCATTCTCAACATAGATAATAAACGTTTATTGATCACTAAATCAGCATATTAGAATGATTTCTGAAGAATCATGTGAGACATGTGTTATTTTAATTTGTAATAATATTTCTCAATATTACTGTTTTTACTGTATTTTTGTTGAATAAATGCAGCCTTGTTGAGCATAAGAGACTTCTTTCAAAAACATTTATATTGTATTGTATAATGATAGTTATAAATAAATAAACAGACACAGAGCCTGTGTAAAGATGTCATAAAAAAGCATCATGGTTAAATTTAAATTCCAGCATGCTGGAATGATGGAAATATTGAGAAGTCAATGGTGACAATGCAGTGTCACAAAGTCTGTGTGCTTGACAGCCAAAACTGTTTGTTGTTTTTTCTGAAAGGAAGCCAAGCAACCCATCTGTCAAAAACACATACATGCAGAAGCTGGGAAAAGCGCCTCACACAACGGGTGGCAGCCAATGGCTGGCAACATGAGCCAAAATAACAGCTGTGTTTTTTTGTTTTCCTTTTTTTTGTGTCCATGTTCATTATGCCTTTAGAACGCCATGAATAAACACCAGAGTGTGAAACCCAGATGTATTGAGAGATCTAGAGCTTTACACCTGTAATGGGCATAAAACACTGCTATGTTGAACAGCAGCTTTCCGCACATTCAAGTATTATTAAAAGAAATGAAAACTGTACCATTGAGTTTTCACAGTGCTTTCCAATCAGGACTCAGTTATGATTTGAATATTCATGAGCTGAATATGTGAATGTTTATCATATGACTTGAACAGCCTGATCATTTGGCTAATGCTGTTCTGCTGTCAACAACAGATCTGAAATCTGATGAACCATAGGATTGAATGATATGAAACTGATAACTGCAGTGTCTCAGCCATCTGCAACACTGATGTAATACAATCTACTGTATGTTAAATTCATCTAACTTCAGCTATTACTGGCATGAACTTCTAAAGTCAACATGAATTGAAAATTCATCCTATCCATTTTCTAAATGTATGTTATAGATCCTATTGTGAATGATTCATCCATGTGAATTCATATACGTTTCATTTTTTGTTTCGTTTTTTAAGTTCTGACCTTTTGAATCAAAATGCCATAACTGGATATTCCGGTGACGTTTGCCAGACTTATCCAATCATTTAGTATGCTTAAACTCAATCGACTGCCAACTCGCATTCAGAGGGCTGTTTCATAAAAGACACTAAGAAAAGCGAGGATTAAAGTCCAACACCTGACTTGAATGAACCTAACAAATAAGTTGGGGCTAAAGCAGTTTCATAAAAGGTAATAAAGGTTACGCAGTCCCACTAATTTGATCCAGGTTTACCTAGCCAAGATAATTGCACGTGCACGCTTTTCTTAAGCAGTCCTAGAGGTCGATCATGGAGCAAATCGATCCACCATAGGAAACAGCATTTATTTTGTGCTATTTTATCCGTTTGAGACATGGTGTTTTCCTCAGTGCATAACTTACTTTTCACAAGTTTATTCTCCATCTGTAAATGTTAGAAAGTCATGCAAATATTTCCATTCTGCTGCTAAACTTCACAGTGAACGAGCGCTGCTGCGCACATGCACGCTAAACAGACGGGACGCAATAGAAGCGCAATAATTCTGACTAAAATATACATTTTGCTAAAATATTTGATGTTGGACATTAAATGTGCCTTATGTACAATTTTATACCTACAAGTGAGTGTATTTTTATGATAGTAACTGTAAATGGACTATTGTAATGGGGTAAATCAATATACTGTAGGCAAATTACTGAGTTTAGATTCATCACTAAGAAAAGAAAACCTGTAGGTCACACACAAACACATTATATTGTAAAAGTATATATATATAGTGGTATATAAAGTATACAAGTGGGTCAGGACACTATAGAGTTCATTTATGCAAGTAAGGATAGCAAAATAAAGTAAACTGTGACATATACCCAAAAATTCTTCATTCAGTGGACTACCAGTAAAATTGATAAAAATGTGGAACCAAAAATTATTCAGACACTTTGAACTGTGTTATTTGACCACTTTGCTTAAGTGTTATCTGACATAATTAAGATTAATTTCTGACACAGTCTAACTCTGAGATCTTGTCATATTTTATTACCATTTTTTTTTTTAACTATTCAACTATAGTGAATAAACAGTTCATTCACTATAGTTGAATAGTTTAAAAAAATGGTAATAAAATATGACCTCAGAGTTAGATCTCAGAGTTAGACTGTGTCAGAAATTAATCTTAATTATGTCAGATAACACTTAAGCAAAGTGGTCTATCAGTGATCAACCACTGATAGTGGTTAATAAAGTCAAATAATTCTATGTGAGAGAGTCAGCTGTAATATCATTGTGTTCCTATTGGTCAGTGTTAGAGAAGCTCAGCTCAACCTGACAGTTAGCTTGCCCCGGACCAGGTTAGTTTCCCAGCATAAGTTGCCAGAGTAACTGAGTTTGAACTAATTTAAGTTTGCTTTATGAAACAGAATTCACTGACAATAAGTCTGTCTAACTAAAATAAGCCTGGCTTGTATTCTAATCTTGTTTCATGAAACTGCCCTCCGATCTGCCTCTATTCAGTCAACAATCGATGGATAGAACTTTTCAATAATCTGTTTCACTCAGATGTACATCACAATATTGAAGTAAAGTGGTGGTGTTGGTGTTGTTTTTGGTTTTGTTGTTGGTGGTGGTTTTGTTGTAGTTGTTGTTTTACATTCATTTTAAAATGACCTGGCCTCAATATTTAATTTTAACGAAACTTCAAGTCTTCAAAATCTTGGCAATTTTTCTTGACTTCCAAAAAGATAAGTGTTGGTTCAAACAGACCAGCAAACATTAAGCGAATAAAGCGGCCTTGACCCCAATTCAGGCAAAAAAATAAAAGAGAGATCTGTTGAAAAAGAGAAATCTGGAAAAGATATGGATATAGAGTTCACAAAGATAAGCACTAGAGGTTATGAGGGGTTTTATGATCAAAGCTTTGACTCTGCCATAAAGTATCTCAGAAGAAAGAAAGCTCATGTAGAGCTTGCCAGAAAACCTCTACATTTAGCACAGAAAAACACTTTGCCCTTTTTGTCAATCACCGATATGAATTATGCTTTGCTAAAGTCCCATTATAATTACCACAGGACTGAGAAACACCTCAAAATTACATTTAGCTGCATAAACAGATGGAAAGAGATGGGAAAGAGGTTTTTATTTTGTAGATTCCACAGAAAAATATTAGACTGCATATTCATCATGCCAATGTGTTATTACATTTGTGTCGCCGATCAGTACGCAGACTGTGGCATATAGTCATCTTCAGAGATATCTTTCTATTCTCTTTTGTGATAATTTGCAGGGTCTGGAAAAAATTAGGAAATTGGAAACAACGATGCACTATTGAAGGGACACAAACAGAATGAATGAAGTGAGCAAATGTCTAGCCCTTCTGTGCTGTCGCGGGACATTTTGACTCTTTAAAGACTTTAACACAGATTTAACACAATTAAATGCCAACTTTTCAGGCTGAAACTTCAAGATGTGGCACTTCGAGACTGTTGTGATTTGCAATTGGCAATGTAAAATGAACAATATCATTAAAGTCATTAATGTATAAAAATGTTGCTATCAGGTCCATTTACTGTCCAACAATAAAACACAAAGTTCATGCTAAGCGGGCACAGAGATGCTGTAGCACATCATATCCCCAAACTACATTTACAGTATGTTTTTGAACACAAATTATGCTCAATTTGCATTACAGTTCATGTTTTCTGATGCAGAGAACTGGAACATAAAACTAGTAAAATAAAACCACAAACCTTTAAGTCTAAAGACTTCTGACGCAAAACATGATTCCGGAGGCTCTTGTTAGTTACTTCTCACTTTAACTTTCATCAAGAAGTATATTCAATTTGCTTTCATTATCCGGAGGCAACCAATGCAGTGAGACGACAGTGTCTCGATATGCTACCACGATCACCTGAAAAACAAGAATAATAATTAACTTTGACTGTGAAGCCATGTTTGGAACAGATGTTTGAAAAAGCCTCTCAACTGTAATCTTTAATTATGAATTCATACACATTCCTCATATCCGTTGTGCACAAGTCTGTAAATGTCTTGATGAACACTCACAGATCCGTAAATGGCTCGATGAAACCTTGCAGGCGAGAACGAAGGGTTCTGGTAGCGTACGTCATGCCTGACATTAGGGAACGTTAATTGGGAAAACGACTGCTAAACATTCATGTAACAACCTGGATCTTGACTCCTGTGTAGAATCAAACAAATGGTGTTATATTCAGTGACAGATGCATGATGGTTTCTCCATATCTAATAGAGACAAAAGTTGAAACGTGAAAAGAAAGAGGATTTCTTGCCATAAGGTAATTTTGCAGATATTTCAACCTCCATTTTATCCTAAGTCTCAACCTTGAATTACCTGGAGGCCACTAGCCAGCTCTCTATCAGGTACCATTTCAACAATGGACACAACAAATACAAGCGGCAATTTAAATATATACAATAATTAGTGCAGTTAAACAGTTATTTATGCTCGGACAGACCTTTTAGGGTTCACGCTTGTATAGCAGACTGCTCTGTATGTTTAGTGGACTAATGATACCTGATAACTACAAATATCTCCTTTCAAATAAGGCAGGTAGCAGTTCCAATAAGATAATCTGGCGTTGAATTAATGATCAGAAGGCATATAAATATAAAGGACTACACGTAGCACTCTGTTGACTGTCAACAGAAGAAGCAACTGCCGCATAAAGACAGCACTGCTGATTATATTGAGAACAATCTAGTCTTGTGCCTGCAGGCTGGTTCGATGTTTTAGGCCTGCAATAAGCCAGGTAGAAATACATAACATAATGTGATAAAATAACACAATATAATAAATAATACGTTCTATACAGTATTTAGAGATGATCTGGGTTCATCCTGTCATTCCAAAATATTCTAATCCTGAACTACATGCCCTTTTCCTCATAGTACATTCATTAGTGCAGCTACAGTATTCACAGGCTAATGCTGAGCAGCGCTGCTTCTTGTTCAAGGGAGATTTCAGCTCCATTTTCAAAGCCTATCGCAGATGTGCAGGAAGTGTGGTACAGCGAGGATCAAACGGCAGGAAGTGTTGAAGTCGCCTCTGCATCCATCACATGTAAGGATTACTAAACCACATGAATCTTTTGAAACAGCAAAGGTGCAAATCTGCCTGGCTAGTGGTAAACAGGGACTCTATTACACAACATGCAATAAAGAGTTAAATTACACATGACAGAGCACTACTTTAGAACCTGCATCAAGGGCTTTCATTGTCTAGATTCGAAAATTGACTATTTAGCTGAGGAGGTGTTGTTTCTTCCTTGCTGCGTGTGTTTGTGTTCAAGTTTGAGAGCATGCATTTTCATGGGTTACAAGATAAAGCATTAATGTATTCTCTAGACTTTTGAGATGTTTTGAGGTCATTCTCGTATCCTCACTAAGAAGGGCTTGATGAGAACAGTTCACTCTCTACCTGGAGCTGCTCCCACAGGCTCCGTGTCATGTCAGGTCCAGATTGATGTTATGCAAAGACATACAGGCAGAAACATGACTGCATCCGAGGCTCTGAGAAAACACGGCTAGTTATAAGCATTAATATTCAAACCGCCTTGAGCAACTAAAATAGCTTCAAGATTAATTTATAATCATAACCATCTTTCAGACCTCAACGTTGTACTGTTCTGATGTAGCCTGGTGTTTGTAAAGAATTTCACGTTGCATTTACACTCGGGGGCGTTTCCAGGCTTTCATCAGTTCTGGGACACAGGCTCTCTATCAAGTGGGTGTACCCTTATTTTCTAGGGTGGTTCAGGGGCATGCAAAGACACAAACAGTGTTCAGGTCTGGTGGCTTCTAAAGCAGCGTTTTTGTGTAGTATTAATGTAACTGTGAGCTACAGATGATTTCACTGGTTTATTTTCTTCTCTGTGTAACTAACCTAAACATTATTATAAGCCAACATTGACTTCATCATTGACCAAGAAAATGGGTGGAAACTAAAAGTTTCCTTTCAACAAAGCAAAGCGTCTATCCCACTATATGTAATGACAGCGTATTTAGCAACCTTTTGCTACAAATATCACACTTACCCAGCTTGTTTGGACTGGTGGATAGGTTTGTTACCTTTGGAAAAGGAGAAAATGGATAAACAGTTTCCATTTCTTTATACCACATTGTGAGTGTGTAGCATAATATACACTAACATACAAAAACGTTTGGGGTCAAATGTTTAATAAAAAGAAATTAATACTTCTATTCAGCAATAAAAGCCTGGACAATATATTGAATATTAGCGATATCACAATAATTGAAAAAATATATATAAAATTACAGAATATCATGAATATTGAATATTGTTTGAAATTCAGATTAAAGTACCAAAGACGGCACCAATAGGCAATTTCATACCTCTTGCGAGACAAGCTAAGAAGTACTTATGTTTTCCAGCAACTAGTTCCCCATCTGAGCATGTTTTTTCATCAGACATTGATTTATGAGAAAACTTTTACAGGTCAAAGCAGAATTTAACTGTAACAAAACAACACCACCAAAAAAAAAAAAAAAAAAAAAAAGAAATCCAGCAATGTATTGGTATCACTAGGAAGGATACCAAGCTTGTATATTTGAAAGAATAAGAAACCTTTCAGAGTCCTTTTCCCACTATTCACTGACTCCAAACTCAACTGGGAGGCAAAGTGATTTGGATGTTTTCCTCCTGTGTTCATAGAGAGAAGGAACATGTGATCACCTGGAAGTAAACATACGAACAGTGATGATGAGTGGAAAAGCAAAAACAGGAGACTAGCACTGTATAAGAAAAAAAAAAAAAAAGATGACAAAAATAGGAGAAGAAACTTGTGGCTATGGTCCGTGTGTGGTAATGAGATGGCTGGCTGCCGCACACAGTGGGAGAGAGGTGTGGACAAAAAAAACCCATCTTACCCACTGCTGAAATCAGTGTCGTACTGCCATATCCACAAGATAATTGGCGCCGGTAGGGAAAGGACTTCCTGACACACTCTTTTCTTTCTCTTTTCCATCTCACTAGTTTAATAAGTGGTGCTACAACTCAACAACTCAACTTATGATGTCCACCCAAGATTATAATTATTTTGCGATGCAAGATAAATGTGTATGATAAATTGATTATACTGATTCTTCTTACTTTTCTTTCATCTCACTAAAGGGCAAACTACATTAAGAGTATTTTAACTACTGCATTTCTAGTTTTTAAGCAATAATTAAAGGCCTCATGAAATCTAAATTAGGGACTGGAAGCTTTTATTTGATGTGTGACAATTTTCATCTATCAGGATTAAACAAAATTCAGGACTGATGAAATCACATTCAACTGTAAATTTGATTTGAATTGGCCACACCCCACCCGAAGTTGATTTAAAATTTGAGTTTGGAATGACAGGAAGAGCAATTTACTGAATTGTAATTTAAAGCTGCAATTTGTTAAAACCACTAGGCCAGTGTTATATATTTTGTTCAGTTGAGTACTTACAAAATCCCAAATGTTTCCAACCATTTGTAAATGGTGAGAAAATTGCTATTTTAACCAAGGCTCCGGGACGTGTGAGGAGTCGCCTGTCAATTGCGTCATACCCGCGTTACCCTCCGTTTCCGGTTTTATTTTGTAGAAACCATGGAAACACCATAGACGCTTTAATATATTACATGTTTTAATAGACAAGGGAACAACTGTTTGGTTACATTTATAGACAGAAAACTAATCATTGTTATACAGCTCAATACATTTAGTCTTATTGTTTAAAATAAATCTAATTTTCTTGATTTTTTGTGAGTACCATGTTTTACCATGCCTCAGAGAAAAACACTATTTTGTGAAGTAGCCAACATAGCATAATCAGATGCAGCTTTATTTTTATTAACAGTAATACAGAATTTTCTCCATCATACAATGCGTTTTAAAATTAACTGCATGCCATTTATCAACACAAGCCATCCAGCATTTAATATGAAATTCTAAAATCGATCTAGCTTACTGCAGTGTGCAACAAGTGTCTCACAGCAGCCGCCGAGCGAACGCACATAGTAACGTCATAGCATAATTTTCAACACACTCAAATGTATCTAATATGATAAACAGATCTGCGTTACCTCATACGCTTGCGGAAGCGGCGCTGGCAATTGTGGCACAATAAAAGTTCTGCTGCTCGTGAGGCGTGTGTTGCGCAATCGCTCCAGCGGCCTCGTTCAGCTCCCACAACGCTCGGTCCTGCTCTGCTTCATACTACAGTAACATTAATAATCGCATCCAAGACCACAAGGATTCCTGTTAGATTATAGTCACATGAATTTCTTTAAATTTATCTATTTAATTTAGGAACTGAATTTAAGGAATTTATGTATGATGCTACTATTCAAAAGTATGTTGGCAAGAGTTTTTATATATATATATATATATATATATATATATATATATATATATATATATATATATATAATCTGCATTAATTTAATTAAAAATACAATAAAACAGTAATTTTTGAAATATCATGATTTTCTATTTGAACAACAGTTTTCTATTTGAATACATTTTAAAATCTAATTTATTCCTTCGATGACAAAGCTGAATTTTCAGCAGCTATTACTCCAGTCTTCAGTGTCACCTGATCCTTCAGAAATGCCCCACACAAACTTTCAATATAGCCTCAATAAGAAATACATCAACACATGACAACTGTTGTCAAACTACTTAATGGAGTCTGTAACATGCTGGGGAGTGAAAAATTCTATAGATTCCTTGTAGAAACCACAAACCCATGCTTAGACCCAGAATGCACTGTCTGGGCATTGAGTTTTTTTTTTCCACAGCTCTCTTCTAAATCAGATAGAGGTCTGACTCTAAGCTCTGATGGCCTCATCTCCACCAGAGTAAGACTTTCATTACTGTCGGCCATGTCACCTGCAGCAGACGCCGGAGCGATAAGCCAGAGATGCCATCACTGACATCCCAATCACATTAAATCCGAATCCCTACCCCCTGCCCTCACTCGGAAAGAAGGACTGGAATCTCCAGACGGCCTGACAGCCCTGATCTGGCAGACTAAATGACAGTCTCCCATGTATTAAGAGTGGAGTTGTGGTGGATACGGTTAGATTAGGTGTCTCTGAGTAAGAGCCGAGCAAGTTTGTTCTTCAAAAACTCACTTTTCTCTCTCTGCTTTCTCCTGTGAGAATGTTTCTGCTAGAAGTCTGCCTTTCCAGCCTCAAGCACCATCTCCAGGAACATCAACTGCTGGCTCACAGTCTTTTTTGAGGTAGGAGGTAATATCATTGGTGTGACAAATGGCCTCAGGAAATGTTCATATAATGTACATGGTTCAATTTTGTTCTTGCTCTCTCTTCTGTCTACACTTGCATTTTTGCTCTCATTTGGTATCTGTGGAGACACCTTTGAGATCAGACTTAACACCCACCTTTCACATTGCTCAGCAGAACTTGTCATTGCCTCTGCTTTTCCTTAATATTTAACAATGGCAGTGAGCCTCCCAGAACCATTTTTACAAGTTCCTGTTAATAACTTATTCACAAGGTATTAATATTGCATAAGCCACTATGTAAATGGTTGATAAATGACTTGTTACTAATTCATTAGTATTGTAAAATTCAATTTCACAAGTTGAAAAGACCCACCTGAACTCCAATATATCTTATTGTAGCTCTAACAACTTTTCAAATGACCTCACATTGAAGAAATTGAGTTCCGGAAGCTCAAAAAAAAAAATTCCCAAAAATGTCTAAGAGTCACTGACTTTTGTCCAAGATCTATCTTGATGTTTAAAACAAGGACACTTTCAATGTCCTATACCAGCTTAACAAAAAAAAAAAAAAAAAGTCAATTTAAGAAAAATAAATCACATTTTAAGAATCATATATCATGCACCAACAAGATTGTGTAATCTAAAATAATGGCAAGAAACTGGGGTTCTCTCTTACAGGCTGCACACAAATATAAACATAAAACACAACCAGTGTAGTACAGATCACAAATAAATTACTCAATTCTTTTTAGTGGATCAAAAATTTTGTTCCATCTTTAAATCAGTGTTATTAACAAAAACTCAAGCTATTAAGAATTATTTTCATTAACTGAAAAAGCTGAAATAAAAAAAGTACCAAAATTACTAAAACTGAAAAAAGTAAACTAAAGCTAAAAACAAAGACACATAAAATTACTAACATTCAAAAAAATTTTTAAATAAAACTATAAAAAGCGAATTCAAAATTTTAATAAATGCTATAATAGTATATAAATAATACTGAAAAAACAAAATAGGTCAAAAAGATGAGTTGCTGGTTTGAATCAGTCTGAAACATTGCCCTGTATAATTTATAGCATTGGCAGAGAGAGAATTGCTTTCATATGTAAGCAAATCGACATTGTAACTGATATACCAATTGAATCAAAATGAAATTGGAACTGAATTGGAGAGATATTGTGAATCAGAATCAAATCTGGATATATTTTTTCCACACTCAGTGCTAAATTTAAGACAGTATGTACTGTACACAAAAGTACAAAATACGTAAAGAATAAAAAAAAATTCTTTCAAGTTTTTCATGGAACAGCTTGAACTGTAATCATTTCACTGATATGCAGTGTTGTGTGATGATACGGAAGGAAGGGAGAGAGGCCTGTTATGTATTCAGTACAGCGAGAAGCATTTAATCATTTACCAAACTGCTGCTCCTCATCTATGCTCCGTGACAGCCTGTCAGGGGCAGCTGCTGCCGGACAACTCCTGTCATGAGAGCTCTACCATACACAAGGCATATGCTAACATGGATGCAACTCTGTCATACAAACAACTTTTACTGACAAATTCATCAGCTAAATGGAAGAAAGAGAGTGAGCTTTAAGGGAAAACTGATTGGACAATACACAGAAGAACAGAAGAATATATTGATACATACACAGGGCAAAAGCCATTTTTTCTCTGGTCTGGTTGGTATTGAGTTTTCCAAACCCCCTGCGTGTTGTGTATCGAATGATAATCAGGTAACACAGCAAAAACCTCCTCTGATCTCTACAAACGTTGCCTATGGATGTCCGCAAAGGCCTTATATTTACCACAAGGGACTAATTTGTCAACACTGACAGAGAAAGGCCACAGCAGTGACAGCAAAACTCCTAATCGATGGCCTTAGGATTTGACCATCCAATACTTTCCTCGCAGTCACCTCGACATTGCAGGATTATCCTCCCCCGTCTGGTGATTCAGGACAGCGAGCGGACAGACCTAAAAACTTACTGAATTTTTCAACCAAAAAAACAAGACCACGTTGGCTGCTTTAACAGCCACACTCAGATCACTCTGGGCTTCTGTAGAAACACAACTTTAATGGAATATCGATTAAATATGAATTGAGAGCACACATGGAGAAACCCAGCAACACGCAGTTATCACGGGCCACCTCACTACGGGGTGTACACCGGCTGATCGATAGAGGGTTAATTACACCGCCCTCAGGGCACAGATGAACGGACGCACACGGAAAACAGCCCTCTACTTAGAAAGCAAAGACACAGATTTGATGCACAAAAAAAATTAACATTTAAAAGCTTCTGCCACAAACTCACAAATACATGAATGTAATTGCATTACATAACACATAAAACAAGTGGCATCTGCAAATAAATTATACTTCAATTCTTTTCTGAGAATTAACTTTTCTTAGCCAATTTATTATTATTATTATTATTATTAAAACTTAATAAATTAATTATTAAAACTTTAATAAAAATGTAGTAAAAGTTCTCTACATTTGGTAAAATTGTGATGCATCAATCAACAGAAAAGATCTATAACACTCTGACATTAATTGCACAGGAAGAAGCTTCCAGATGTCAGTAGGATGTACATCCCTTTTCTTTAGAAGCTGAAAAAGTTCTTTCTTTTTTCAAAGCAAGCCATTAAAGTCGACGTGTATCGGCAATATTAAATATGCATGCGCAGGCTGCTTCCAGAGGGAACAGCTACCGAGTGGCTGCCCATGCAAAAAATGTCATTTCACCAGCTCAGACCAAGAATTAGTCAATCCAGACATCAGCAGCAGAATCTGATAAGCCTTGAGCAAATCCTAGCTGGTTTTGAACTTCCTTTTAATAATAATGAATCTTGTTTTCCCTCTTCCTTTTAGGAAATACATTTTATTACTACATACTCAAAAGACAAGAGAATGCATTAAGATTAGAAAGCAAAGAAAAGAGCGAATTCCTAGGCATGCTGTATTTCCAGGCTTTGGTAATAAAGAGTAATAGTGAATTCAGTGAATCTTCATAACATGACAAAGTTTAAACCATTTAAACCTTTCAATTCCAGGTTATATTGTAGATAATTCAGTATACCAAAGGTCATGAGATATTACCATTTTACCACTATCTGAAGAACCTTAATATCTTCAAATTAGGACTCATTCAGGGGCATAAGGAGGAATGTGGTCTACATTTTTAATACCTGAGGACTGCCGAAAGTAATATATACCACATTTTTTAATTCATTAATTATATTATGCAATATGCATCAAATATTAAAGGGATAGTTCACCCAAAAATGAAAATTCTATCATTTACTCACCCATGTCGTTCCAAACCCGTAAGACTTTCATTCATTATTGGAACACAAATGAAGATATTTTTATATATCTTTTATACATCGGAGAGACTTCTGTCCCTGTGAAAATCTAATCACCTAAAACTCTGATGATTAAAAACATTCTTAAAGAGATCATAAAAGAAATCCAAATAAATCGAGCGGTTTAAGCCAAGTCTTCTGAAGAGACACTGTCACTTTATATGACAAACAGATTTAATTTCATCATTTATTCGCATATAAACATTGATCAAATGTTTGATCAAGCTCAGAAGCTCAACCGCACTTGCTTGATGAGTGAGAACCAATGAGGTTCATTCTCGCATGTTACGCCAATATGTCTGAGCTTCTACGAGAACACAAGTGTTTGTTCTCGCACATCAAGCAACAACAGTTGAGCTTCTGTTTATGTCCGTTGATCAGAGTTTATATGTGAATAAAAGCCTAAATTAAATCTGTTCATCACATAAAGCAAACATGGGTGAATAGACTTTCAATGGAGGGACAGAAATCTCTCAGATTTCATTAATAGACCTTATTCAGAGCAGCACCATGACAGGTATGAAAGCAGGCTGTGAGGGATAGAACCATGTTTCAATAGTATTTGCAGTAAACAGCTAAAGTTCCTAGATCGCTTATAATTTCCACAGCTCTTTTCTGGAGTTTTTTGTCTACTGAAATTTTTTGGAAAGATATTTTTGCAGTGTTTCGTCAGCAGAACAATCCAAAAACACATTAAATAACAGTACAACCCACTGAAGAGATGCATGTCTATCCCTCACAGCGTCACTTTCATTCCTGTTAAAAATCAAAGATGGTGCTGCTGTGAATATAATATCTTCATTTGTTTTCTGAAGATGAACAAAGTCTTATGGGTTTGTAATGACACAAGGGTGACTAACTGATGACAGCATTTTCATTTTTGGGAGAACTATCCCTTTATGTAAAGGTTATTTGAAATAAAGTAAAATCTTTTTATAAATATTTATTCATGATAGGTCCTTATAATTTGAGATCATGTTCCTGAAACCTGTCGGGCGCTGATGTGCAGCACAGATGGCTGTTATGGCAAAAGGTGACAAAGTTGACATCATGAGGGGAATGCTAATGAGCCATCATGGTAACATCAGTCCTGTCATGACTGTCGGTCTAATTAGTTTCGATAACTATAAGTACCCTTTACATTTTATGCTTCTTTGCTATTTTGTTTGTGTTCTATGTCTTATTTTTGTGGTGTTTAATACAAGATGAAAGGTAACTGAAATCCAGAGATCTGACAGCCAGATGTAAACAGCCCAATTAATAAACCTTATAATAAACCTTACAATCATTGTTCGGCTAGAAGAAAGGGTTTGGATAACTTCATTTAACCAAGATGATGCAGAGATGCAATGATATTAAAATTCTTTACAATATTAATCAAATCAATGTTATGGCTGATGACAGATAAACGGCTATTTAAAATTCTGTATTATTTGTCTAAATGCATTACTAAAATCCAATTTTAATTATTAATTTTGGGATTTACATTTAACTGTGTTACATTATTACTGTTTTTAAAAGATTAAAGTGAGCTTAACTTTAAGTGAACATTAGATGACGACAAAGGTAACCTAAGTGTAAAAAAAAAGTTAAATAAACATGCACTATTAAATATCTAATATCAACTTATAGAAGTCAATTAAAAAATAAATCTAATTTCAGCCAATAACTGATATGGGACTGATATATTATGCACCCTAATTAAAAATCATATTCAAGTCCAGAAAATTATTTAATTTTATGAGAATTATAACTTTTTGCTCACAATACCTGCTAGTGAAAGAATGTCTGTTAATTAGAGATTAAATAATTATGTTCCTCTACCTCACCAACAGTGTAAATGGAGAATTTTCACATACATACTGACTCTCACATCTAATTCAGGGAATATAAAATATGTCAGATCCCACTGTATAAAAACACAAGAGGCTGATATTAACATTTTGCATTGCCTTTTTATGCTTCTAGAAGGAATATCTAGTCATAATGTAAGATGATTAAATAACAAGTCTCCCTTCACTTTTTTAAGTTGAACGGATGTTTGCTTGCAGTTCTGATTCTGTAAATCTGATGCTTTAACACAGTCCTTCTCCTTTTGTCACCCTTTAGAAAGTGTTGAAGCACTAGTCACTCCATATTTTGTGTTTGGCCATGCATGACAGGTGTGATGACAGGGCAATGGCTTTCGGAGTAATCCAAGGCTTCACTTTCACCAGGGTGCCCTCATCACGAAAGCCCTGGGCTTAGAAAGCATTACAGGGTGGTAATTTCACGATAAATGCTTTGCTGCTATTCCGTTGTCATCTGCACACCAACTGTCTTGGACGGAAATGTACAACATGCACTGGTTTGCACTGTTGCTGGAGGCCCACCACCCGTGCACATTTTGGACGTCTCCCTTATCTGACCCATCCATTTCTGTTCTTGGAGTCTCTACTAACGAGCTGATAAGTTGAATCAGGTGGTTTGATTAGGAAGAGTTTGAAAATGGCTGCGGCCAAAAACTGAAAAATCCTGCCTTCGGAGGACACATTTCATGGTAGGAAGGCATCAAGACATGTCTGAATCCAATGTTAGCTTCACTTCCTGTTTCCTGAGATACCTTCATCGGATCGATTTCTGAAGGCAGCATGGATGTATCCTTCACTGCCTTTGATATCCCACAATCCTGTGCGTCCATTCTGTGACTGTTAAACTAGAAAATTAAAGATGGCGTCCGAAAGTTTAATTTGCTGGTCAGTTTGTGTGTAAATGTTTTTGAGCAACATTTTCCACTTTTGACGTCATTTCTACTGTAGTTATTAAATATTTGTTTAGTTCTCACCAAAGCTCGCGCTATTTTGCGGTCATTAAACTGTTACGCTGCCTCAGAAGTCTGTCCAAAAACAGTTTTGTAAGGTACCTTCATGCACAAATGCTGCCGTACAAATCATTGCCTGATAGGGCAGCAAGGCAACAGTCAGCTTCCTAGGTTTTCGGATGCAGCCAATGTGTAGTGTTGCCTCGCTGGCCTATCAGGCAATGACAGGCAATGACCACACAAAACTGATTTCGGACAGACTTCTGAGGCAACGTAACTATTTAATGATCTACAGCAAAACAGAGAGAGCTTTGGTAAAAACTAAGCAAATATTTAATTACAACAACAGTAATTTCTTGCTAGAAATGACATCAGAAGTGGAAAACATTAGTCAAAAACTTACATTTACAAACAAACTGACCACCAACTGCAACTTTCAGACACCATCTTTATTTTTTACCTCAAAAGTCAAAGAATGCTGCCTTCAAAAAAAACAAATCGATCAGATGAAGGTATCTCAGGAGACAGAAAGTGAAGCTAACATTGGATTCAGACGTGCCTTGATGCCTTCCTACTTTGGAATGCATTCTTCGAAGGCAGCATTTTTAAGCTTTCGGATGCAGCCTTGGGAACAGGGTTGGGAAACACTGGTTTAGAGGGCTCATCACATCATGGGACTTAATGAAAGCAAGGGCTTGGTTAAGAAAACAAATGATTTGAGGGGAAAAAAGAGCCTATTTTTCAGGATAAAGGATGAAGTTCATTTGTTTATCATAGTAACAACAACAACAACTATTATTATTATTATTATTATTAAAATTATTATAAATTTAGTAATAGGGTAAAATAGATATTTAAAATTTGTTAAAATATTAAATTGATCATTTTTACCATTTTTAAGCTTTCCCTCATGAATAAAAATAAACTAAAATATTAAAACATTCTGTTTTGTTGGGGGGAAAAAAAGATAATTTCAGCCTTTCCTGCACGGTCTAAAACATGCCATGTCCTTTTGCATGGGCCATTAACTTTGAACTGTTGCTGAATAACAGTATTCATCAGAGGATGAATGCAGAGGCATGGTTATATGCACTTGCATCAAAAAAGGGATCAGTGAGTAAGATACAGCTACAGTGACAATACATTTGCGGTCTGAATCATTATTTGAAAGATCAACACCTGCTCTCAGACTATGTGTTCAGCAGGGGGCTGCATGTATTCTGACTCCTGTCGCCGCATCCTTTCTTTCAGTTTCCACACTCTGCCCAGGTCATCACACACATCCTAGTCAGTCACCAGCCCACACACATACACACACTTTTTGCCATCTTGTATTCCTTCTCAAAGTGACATTGAGCAGCCTCTTCTCTCTGCCTGAGACCAGCCCTCTCTGCAGCCATCTTTCTTCACACCACAGAAATGTTGCTCCTGCCGAGGGAGTTTCAGAGCCGCACGTGCAGCCTGGGCTTCACACGGAGTACGTGGCACTATCTGCACGACAGCGCGTACGAGATGACTACTGTGGCGTCATTAAGAGCGGTTCATTTGCCATAAATCCTAAAGAAAGTCCTGCTAATCCCTGCCGAGGAAGAAAAGGGGAGCGTGCGACAGGCTGTGGATCAGCACGCTGTAAAAGTCATCGCTTTTCACAGTCTTCGTGGCACAGGAGTTCTCTCACTCCACACCAAGCCATTAACTCCTCTTTATGGGCCACCATGGGGCCACAACTGTGGCCCATAATCCTCTCTGCCACCTTCACTTGCCCTTCTTAGCATCCACAGGCAGATCACAGGACCTACTGTGCACTCTGAAAGTGCCATTTTGCTATAAATCAAGTTTATATGTGTTGCGTCTTTTTGTTTTTCTTCCTGATGATGATGATCTTACGTGCTTAATGGTGCAAAAAAGTCACTGAAGGCCCTAACCAGTCCTGTTCATCTAAATTATTACATGCAGTAGGTACATACCTAAACATCCTTCAAGAAATTTATTTGAAAAGCAAATTTGTGTAAGATATTAAGACTTATTTTTAGATTATATGATATATTTTGAATTATACACTTATTTATGTTCATAAGTTTGGGGTCAGTAAGATTTTTTTAAATGTTTTTGAAAGAAATAATTACCAAGGCAGCATTTATTTAATCAAAAATACTGTAAAAACAGTAATATTGTGAAATATCACAATTTAAAATAACTTTTTTTTATTTTAATATATTGTAAAATGTCATTTATTCTTGTGATGGCAAATCTGAAGCCATCATTCCAGTCTTCAGCATCACATGATCCTTCAGAAATCATTCTAATTTGCTCATTTGGTGCTCAAGAAACATGTTAGGATCTTTTTTTAGGATCTTTACTCTCACTTTTGATCAATTTAATTCATCTTTGCAGAATAAAAGTATTACTTTCTTTAAAAAAAAAAAAAAAAAAAAAAAATCACTGACCCCAGACTTTTGAACAGTAATGTATACTCCAAATAAGTTTAACAAAGAGTAACAAATCTAAACTTGCACATTTATCGCATTTTTGTTTCACAACATAAAATGGTTGAGAAAATAATGTTAAACAGACCATATTTCAGTTGACTAGAAGACAGCTTTTGTATTGTAGGTTTATATCGTAATTTCATCATGTTCACCCTACATTTAATCTCATTCTCATCTGACATAATGTAGGAAACTGAATAACTTGTCACAGAACAAGTATCTGTATGGGCAAATTTAAGAGACAGGAGAAATTTTTTCTGCTCAACCACTCAAACGCAGCTGCCATAACTTCTGCATTATCCATATGTTGTGGTATACAAGAACAAACTTTAGCTTTATAGAAGATGAATAGTAATAGCAAATGTAGAACTGACTTTCTAACCCGAGCTTTACAAATCTACTTTCTTTTCATCTTTCTATATATCCCTCATTAATCCACAGCTATCCACCTCAGCTATCCATCTTTCACACACATACGCACATACGGTTCCTCAGATCTCTGCTGGGGTTCATGTACCTGCTGCTCTGTGTTGGAGTGGAAGCTGGTGGAGATGACTAACCTTCATGACAGATGCCCTGCCTGGCACTCCTGCATACGCATATTGCTTTTATGATCTTTAATGAGTAATCTACAGACTTGACACTAATTTAAGTGCTTGCACTCTGCTTGTTTCCTGAAGATTTTAAAAATCGCATTAAGACATGGCCAAAAAGACTTCAAATACAGAAAGGTGATGCAACAAAAGAAAATAGAATGACAGTCTCTGAAGCTTTTCCACTAATTTTCAGCCTGGAGTCACCTTCATTTTGCAGAAACCCTGCTTCAGATGGCAAACATAATCTCACTGTTATCCGCAAAACTGTGTCTTGTGCCCTTCTGCCATTTGGTCATCAATGTCAGGGAAAAACAGTGGAAAAGCAGAAAGAGGAAGCTATATGAGAGAGAGAGAGAGAGAGAGAGAGAGAGAGACAGAGAGAGTACAATTTTTAAGGTACAATATCGCCCTCTGCAGGTAAGAATACAACAAAAGATACTGGGAACGGACTCAAATCTGATCAAGATGGAGTATACAATGGTAAGTGCAGTGAGTGCAGCCCTATTTCTCAACAATGAGAATAGAAAATGTTGGGGCACTATCACGCTTCACAAACATGGCAAAGATGCCGAACACTGTTGTTATAGATTTGCAGAAGTCTTCCTTTACTGTCAAAATGCCAATGGCATTGAGTAAAAGGCTAAAATTCATGTTTACAAGGTCCCTGATCCCATCATCAGAAAGCAAAGTGATTTCTGACTTATTACACTAAGTATTTTCTTTGCTAACAACAGGCATAAATGATAAAAATGTGATTAGGAGTTGATCATTGAGAACTGTTACAAACTTGACAGTAGGGCTGCAGAACGATTAATCGCGATTAATCGTCTGCAAAATAAAAGTCTGTGTTTACATAATATATATGTGTGTGTTCTGTGTATAACAATTATGTATATATAAAAACACGCACATACATGTATAAATTTAAGAAATATATGCATGTATAAATAAAAAAATATATTTATATATATATAAAATATTTATATTTATGTAATATAATATATATATATTATATTACATATAAATATAAATATTTTATATATAAATATAATTTTCTTAAATATATACATGTATGTGTGTGTATTTATATATACATAATTATTATGCACCGAACACACACATATTACGTAAACACACTTTTATTTTGCAAACGATTAATCGTGATTAATCGTTGTGCAGCCCTACTTGACAGTAATTAAATATTTATAAGTAATTAATAAACATCGTATAACACACAGCACTGAAATCGCATGGATTTAGGAGGCTTTTTTTTTTTTTTTTTTTTTTTTTTAGGAGATATATCCAGCTGTAGAACTGCAGCAGTTTCAGACCAGCAGCGCCAGACCCGCAGCCAAAGTCGGAAGTGAGGGACGGAGCTTTACAGTTAATAGAGTTGCCTATAGGCTACATGTAATGTTCTTTTATTAAATATGAGCCGTTTTCACATGGATTTTGATCGGATCGATATCTACAATATGTAATACAACACTTTGAAAGGGGACATATCGTGAAAATCTGACTTTTTCCGAGTTTAAGTGCTATAATCTACCAACCCAGAAAACATGAAAAAGTACAACCCAGTACCTTTCATTTGGAAAGCCTTTCTCTGCAAGCATGTGAAAAAACGCTCCCATTGTGACGTAGGAAGGGGATCTTCTTATAATATTACCACCCCTTTATTACCACCCCTTTTATTAGCATGTTTCCCCCCATGGCGCCATTATTTTGTTTTCGCAAGCAAAAATGGTGTACCAGTTCTAAAGCCATGGCAAAAGTTTGAGCAAAGCTTGGGTAGCCTGCAAGTTGACCCTGGCAAGCTCAACTGCTAAAAAAGGAGCGTTTCTGTCTGAGCGATATTTTGGAAAAAATATTCGACCATTCACAGCATTTGATAGCAATCATAAATGTTACACAAAAACACTTGTTACAACTAACAGTAAACAAATATATACAGACCTTATTCTTTTTTTTCCGATGGGGGTGCATAATAAATTGGTAGACTTTATATCTGTAAAACAACTCCGATGAACTGTAATGAAGTGTGTGCTCTCACCTTCATTGCTGGCGTGACCAGTATCGCTCCAGAGACTATAAAGCCCCGTTCACACCAAGAACGATAACTTTAAAGATAACTATAACAATAACTATGTTTGTGTCCACACCAATGAATGATAATGGTCTGTTTGTTCTTAGCTCACATGCTGGGGTTTCAAAATGTTTACAACATGTTTTTGCTGTTCTTGTTGAATTTACACAGTTTTAACCAGCAGATGTCCACTATGTTTTGAGTGATAGCTAGTGTAATCGATCTAATCTAACAGTGAATTTAGCTGAAGTCATCAATATAGTGGAATAAAAACAATGCCTATTCTTTTTCACTGCAAACTTCAAAGGAAGCAAGACAATGTTGTTGAAACTAGCACTGGATACCTGAGGTCATTTTTATGTTACATTGTTTGCTAGCCTGGCATAATGATCTTATTGTTAATACTTCTCACCATTTATTCCCAGGGTATGACTGATTATTCTGCATATAGGCTATCCATTTTCTTTAAAGTATCCTTGAAACGGGGGTTTGACTTGTCAAACAGTGGAGGCTTTTTAATGGACATCGGCGATTAACTTCTCTGCAATGTCGTCTGCAATTTTAAATGCGCAAGCTCTTACATTAGAATGGATTCTGATTGGCTATCAGTGTTTTATCGTTCAACAGCTGGAAAAAATCGTTCTGAAAATGATCCCAACGATACTGTTTCTCTATATCGTTATTGTTATAGCTGTGGTGTGGACAGTGCTATTCTTTTATATTTAGAACGAGTTTTTAGAACTGTATCTTTATTGTTACCGTTCTTGGTGTGAATGGGCTGGTACTGATCCATCCTTGAGTAAGAACTTTTTAGCTAAACTTGTGTTTTGTGTTGTCCCCAGTGTTGCCAGACGTACGATAATTATCGTATTTGTACGATAATTTTGACCTCTGTACGATGTACGATCAATAATGAAAAAAATCCCATGATGTACATTAATGTCAGTATTTTGTGACACTTCAAATGATGGTCGTTATAAATCGGCTTATTGATCTAGCTGTGTGGATCCTCTACTACGTCATGATTGTAAGGAGAATGTGAACTTTGTTAGGAATGTCTTCCATCTCATTACATGTCATCTAGGCTAATCATCGTGGAGAATGAATCTCTCTCACGAGCTCAAGTTAACGTTCCTAACGCGGCGCTTAGGTCAGTTGTTTCCCACTAAAGTACACCTAATTATTTATGTATTGTGGTAATTTGCAGTTCATGTCAAAAAGTTGTTGGCCTAATAGATAAATAGCTGTATTCTGTACGTTTGACTTGTCATGTAACCTTTATTTATACAGCTCTTTTTACAATGCAGATTGTGTCAAAGTATAGCTTTACAGAGATAGAGGGAACATAATTGTGGCTGTACAGCAGCTAAAATAGTGTGATTGTCCAGCTTAAGTTAGTTCAGTATTGATTCTTTCCGTTGTAAAAATCAATAGTTATTAATTTAGTTAATTTACCTATACTAAAAAGTCGTGTACGATAATTTTGTTTCAGATACGATCATTTTGAGCTTCTGGTACGATAATTGGAGATTTACAATCTGGCAACACTGGTTGTCCCTTTGCATTGAGCCTTGTTCATAAAGCAGTCTGGAGTGAAATGATTTGCACAGACATAAACGAATGTAGGTATATTTTGGGGCGCGTTACCTTCAAAAATGAATCCACTGCGTCCTCGTTGGCGCAGATGTTGGGAGAAAATGAAGACTCCTATATTCACTTACATCGAACAACAGAACACCGGGATTGCTTACGAGACGTTGTCGGTAAAGCTGCTCGAGCGCGGAGAAAATGGCGGACAGCGTACAACTCGCTGTGGGCGGAAAGTACGATAATGCGTCTTCAGTTAGTCATCTTGACTGACGGTGTTGTCAGTCAAGCTGACTAACTGAAGACGTTACTCTAGCTATACCCATACAGACACTTCCTTGAAAATAAATTCCAGCACAGAGCTACAACAACCCATAATGAAATGACCCTTCACATTAGATAATGCTTTACAATGAACTCTGTTAGATAGTTACATTATATGGCAATTTATCATTTCAATAAAATACCTTGCTCACCTGTTGAGTAACCGCCATCTTGCATCGCATTTCAAATCCCTCAGTTCTTGCCATCTCCGAAAAGTCAAGCAAAGCAAATGTTGATTGTCGTTTTGTTATGAGCTCTGTCGCATTCTTTTTTGCCACCAGACTCTTCCCTGTTCCGGAGGTTTGAGGATTAGCGTGCTCAATGTAAGCCAATTGCTGCTCAAAAGTAGCCCAAGACTAGCCGTTGTTATTATGTTATTTGTGGTCGTTTCAACCTGCGGCAACAGTGTCAAAGTAGCCCAATTCTATGACATTCCCACACCATATGCTTCAAAATAGCCGGAGCAACATTTCTCTATTTAAGGATATGACGAGACACGCACGCACTGACTAGTGAGGTACGGAATTCCCCACAAAAACCATACTGTCAGGCAGGGTTGCCAGGTTTTCACAACAAAATCCGGCCAATTGCTCATCAAAACTAGCCCAATCGCATTTCAGGGGGTCCCACCAGCTAAAAATCTCTTTCAGGGGAAACCGCGGACTTGGCAACACTACTGTCAGGTCTAAATATTCACACATATAATAGGCTTACCATAGTGAATCAGTGTAAGACAAAAACACATTTTGTAAGATGTATTGATGTAAATTTTGTTAATTTTGAACAAAAGTTATATAGTCTACCTTTAAGCTACTTTCTTTTGAGTTCAGCATGTGCCCTTCATGCCCTTAATGTAAAAACAATAAGACGTCGAAATAAATATACAGTACATCGCTTACTCAGGCAAACAAGCATATAAACACTGTTAGCTTCCACGTCAACAAATGTTAAACAATCATATCATGCTAGGATTGCCAACTGCCCCGTATTAGCCAAAAATATGTATCAATGCAACTTTTAATGAAGTAAAATCACCGTCCCAAAGATTGTCTTTACAAGCGAGTTACTCAGTCGCAAAGACTTTTATATTGAAACTTGTTGTGAACACGGAACAAGACACAAATGACAGTGGACATCCACATTTTGAAAGAAGGTACCTGAGGGGATGACCACAGTAACAATATACATTCCTTTGCCAAATAAACCAAAATTAAAAACAGGTGTTTAGCATGAGTCAAACATTGTCTCCACTCCAATAGATGCAGTCTTCTGTTTTTATGAATATGAAATGGTTTTCCATCTCATAAATTCGTGTTTTATAAGCAATCTATACTAGTCTAAGTTAATGCTGTTTACATTATGGAGAATACTTGCTCCTGTTATCTGGTGTTATGATTATACTTTACTATTTGTTTTGTCAAGAGAATCAACATTAAATCAGTAAAATATTAAAGCTGCCTAAAACAGTGTATAACAGTGAGATAAAGTTTGGAAAATAATTTAACTGAATTATGACCTATTAAATTATAAGCAGTAGGCCTATAAAAAGTATTTACTATTAGTAACAACAAAGTGTGTAATTAAATCAGCCATTTTATTCTTAACTGCGCTGACTGGTGATGCGACTAAGCACAGCTGCCAGTATGATAGTCTCAGTGATACATGTAGCAGAGCAGGAGACTTTGTGCAGGAGGGGATTTTGATGCAATCAAAACCTCTCTCTGACAAGCGCTCACTGCTGTATTTGAAGTCCAGCTCCAGCAAAATCTCTCTCTCTCTCTCTCTCTCTCTCTCTCTCTCTCTGTCATTTCTGCAGATGTCTCCAGAGCTTTAATATGGCAGGTTTCAGCTTGCTTGGTTGTTCCCTTGCTTGGCACTGAACACAGTGTGTTCTGATCTAAGGAGATGACTGGAAATAACATGCATACGCTTTGTAGCTCTAAGCAATGTGCCTTAACTTTTTTTTTTCTTTTTTTTTTTTTTACATTTTCTCTCTGATTTTTAGTCATTATTGAGGTTGTTATTTGGCAGCATACAATCTAAAATGCTGTTGCTGAGCTCAAAGACAAAGAAACAATACAACAGAAATAAAATCTCTTTTCTAACTTTAAGCAAGACAGTGTGACTATAAGCATATGGCAGAGATATAGTCCTTATGTAGCCCCGTCCCTTTTCAGCTCTGCGCTTGTTGTGTTCTGTCTTCTGGTTTCTATTTCCACAACATGAAGGTAAGATCTTACGAATTTATGAACCACTCATTTTAAAACCTTTCCAGTCTACTGACACTTATTATGACATCCACTTCAAACATTACAATGCTCATGATAACGCTGCAAATAGCACAGAAGTTATTCAAGGGGACCCCAACAAGTGACAAACCTGGCTGGGACATGCTTATTCAACTTCAACAGCTAATCGGCAGTGATGCCATAGTAATATACAGAGCTACCACAAAAACGGAAGTCCAAACACAAAATTCAAAAGATGGCTGCGTAATTGTTTCTCTGGCTCAAAACCCCAAAATACACGTAATTTTTTTTATTCTCTTGCTCTAAAACTAACCCTCACATAAACCTTTTTGCATTTTTAGATATTCATTAAAACATTATTTAGTATATTTATTAAGCAATTTCACTCTTTAAATTAAAGGTTCCAAAAATGGGTTTTCACAGCGATGCCATAGAACTATTTTGGTTCCCCAAAGAACATTTCAGTGAGTAATTCTTAAAAAGGACCAATTATTTGCTTAATGTTCAGAACATTTTATGAATCTGAAGTACCTTTTTCCACTATAAAGACCCTTTTGTGCATTGGAAAGATTCTATGAATGTTAAAGTTTCTTTAACCATCGATGCCAATAAAGAACCATTATTTTTAAGAGAGAAGTTTGTTGGCTGGCTGCTCCTTAAAATGTGGGTGAATTTATGATCCCATGTGAGGACATTTTGGTCCCCATAATGTTGGCAAAACTTGACCCACACAAACAAACAAAAATTAATATTTCCATAAGAATTTCTGATCTCTGTTTTGTCATATACAGCCAATTTTTTTATTTACTCTAAAGCTTGGAGGATTGATTACATCCGTTGAAAGATGAATAGCCTGACAATATTCTGCACTGTTCACAAAAGTCTTTACAAAAGGCAGTAAAGAGTTGAGGAAATAACTCTCTTCTCTGTTCCCCCCTTCTTCATTCTCCATCTGTCTCATGTCATCATCTGATCAATGAGAGGGCAAGATGTCGGCCTCCACCCCATGACATGGTGTTTTATGTTTCCGTCCGAGTTAGGAAGGGTGTTCCCTCCATTTCTCTCTCACTTTGCATCATGCTCACATTAAGGAACACATTGCTCACAATGTGCTTCCCATGTACAGTCAGGCCACAGCAGGTTATGGATAGGGTTCATTTGTCAACACTCTCATGACAAGACCTTCAAAAGCACCTCTGACTGGGGCACAATCTATCACCCTGTTTGAATAAATGCACTGGTTAGACCTCTCAAGGCTAGAGTTTGTTGGCAATCTTGTACCTAGGATTCATGAGCTAAAATAAAATTATAAATAAATAGTGTTTCATATATTTTCAGATTTTTGTTTTGTTCCTTAAAATCAACTGTACCGTCAAAAGCTAAAGTGTCTGTTTAGTCAACCATTTTTAAGATAATAAATGTTTATTGTATTCTCTTTTTTTTTAACATTATTATTTATTTGTGACCTCAATCATCAAAATGATTTCATCTAAGTCAGCCATAAAGGAAACAAATTTAATGACTTTTTTTCCCTGCCAGATTTTTTTGGCATATCATAGTTATTCAAAAAGTGAGTTAATGTCTTTAATTTGAATCGACTGATTTCAAGCAGCATTCAAAGAGAGAGTGCCAGTTAGAACATCAGTAATCAGAGTCCAAAATTGTTTCTCACTATACAAAATCAACATCCTTATGAGCAAAAGTTAATGAAATATTTTTGCATTGGATCCAGCATCATTGAATCAAGTGAACACTGATTATTAACTTTGTAGAAAAAAAAAGTTCCTTTTGCCTTTCATCATTTGGTAGAATTATCCCAGTCATGAAGTTAATTAGGTATAAACACCTCCAGATCTTATAGCTTTGTGGTGCACAGAATGTGAATAAATTTAAAATAATGTAATTATGTCTGTCAATAATTTTTTTTTTTTTTTAATTACTTAGATGATGTTCTGATTAATTAGTCAAAGTAATAATCACACATGTCAATTTTTGAAGAGAAAAGCCTCCAAATGCTGACATTATTATGGCAGGCATGTAAAGCATTGACATTACAAAAAAGTTCTACTTTTGGCTTTACCTTTGGTTACAATTATTTATAAAAGATAGGCTATAATGCCTTATAGTCAGGGGTGCACATGACTGGTGCGCATGCGTGGTAAAAATAAACGATGCGCACCAGAGAACGTGAAGGGAAGCGCTTTTGAGTACCAACATTTTTGGGGATCGGTTCACAGGGACATGTTTACTTACTGGAGTAGGATTTTTTTTCCATCTCTGGTAAGATAGCAATCATGATGATAAGTGTGTTCTTTAATTATTAGGTGTGCAACGGATCGCAGTTAATCCGTGATCTGTACGGATAAGGCCCAACGGTTCGGCACACGCGATTCGCGGATTAACTGCTAAAACCATCATAGAGTGAAAGTTTATCATTTAACACATTCAAACGATTTTAAAAGCGGAAGAAGAGGCGAAAATTGGGACTCGCGAGCTGTTATCTGTGCCACTCCCAAAGCGCGCACATGCAGAGAGAGAGCGAGAGAGGCTCGTTTCAGACAGCGCTCAAACACCGAATTGATTCCTCTTTCGCGTTTACACTTGAATGGACACATACACACAAAATTATGTCAAAATACCTGTCTCGGCAAGTATTCTCTCGGTTATGTCATTAGCGAACAGTTGAGAAAGAAACCGGATGTGTGTCAGTATATTCAGTCAGTGCGTGCATTCATTTTTAAAGTGACAGCATCATTAATGTTAATAATAATAAAAAACATCATCATCATCTACCATGTTCAAGAGAAAAGAAGATAGTGAGGAGAGCAAAGTGTGAGTACCAAGCAACATCTCCAGATGCTCCCTTGAGAACCAGACCAAGAAAGTTATGTGCGCCCCTGCTTATAATGTACATTATGAATACTTTTATAATGCATTATACTTAAGGCTTTAAGTAAAGTGTTACCAATATATTTTACTCTACTTATTGTAATTGTGGATTTATTTTATTTTTCACTTACTTTTAAGTCTAAGATGGACTGGATTAACAATGTTCCTGATTACAGGTGAATCACAGATTAGGATTTTAACAAATCTGATTAAATCTTAAAGGATTAGTTCACTTCTGAATAAAAATTTCCTGAGAATTTACTCACCCCCATGTCATCCAAGATGTTCATGTCTAGTGGACTTCACTGGGGTTCAACGGGTTGAATGTCCAAATTGCAGTTTCAGTGCAGCTTTAAAGCGCTCTACACGATGAGGAATAAGGGTCTTAAATTAACGAAACCATTGATAATTTAAAAAAATTATAATAATAAATACTTTTTAACCACAAATGCTTGTCTTGCACTAGCTCTGCAATCCGCCATGCATGATATAATCACTTTAGAAAAGTCACACGTGACATAGGTGAAAGTACAGATTTAGTGTCTACAAAGCGAAAGTGCAAAGATTAAACCAAACACCCTTTACAAAAAAAGGTAAAACAACGATATCAGATGATTTTGAAGTTGGAGGAGAAAATGAGATGGAGTTGAACTTTCTGGCGGATCACAGAGCAGTGATTTAGGATTTGTGGTTAAAAAGTATATAATTTTTTTTTTAGAAAATGACCGGACGTTTCACTAGACAAGACGCTTATTCCTTGTCTGGGATCTTATAGAGGCCTTTGAAGCAGCATTGAAACTGCAATTTCGACCTTCAACCCGTTGAACCCCAGTGAAGTCCACTATATGGAGAAAAATCCTGGGATGTTTTCCTCAAAAACCTTTTTTCTTTTCGACTGAAGAAAGAAAGACATGAACATCTTGGATGACATGGGGGTAAGTAAGTTATCAGGAAATTTTAATTCTGAAGTGAACTAATCATTTAAATAAACCACCCTAGTAGTATTGTTTGTCAACTGTCTTCACTGTGCAGACTTCTCTCATAGCACTAAAATGTAAACGCACATTCACATACAATTATGTCTTCATTGTTATTCAGTTTATTTGCTTTCTGTGTTCAAAGAGCGATTTATAATTCAAAAATTCAGAAGTGGTCGTTTGTTGCACCAGCCCACAGCATGAGGTTCTGCCCTGTTTATCTGCTGGAGATGGACAGGTGGCAGTGTTTAAAGAAACCTCATTATTTTTCTTAAGGATGATAAGCAGCTCATTAGAGGCAGCGAAACGCCAATGGGGTGATTTTACATAGCGTAGTTGAGGAGCCACAATACTGCTGTAAAGTTCACATTTGCATTACGGTGAATAGGAGCGCACCTGCTCTCCCGCCTCAGGCTCCTCCGGAGGGGAAGTGAAGAGAAAGAGAAGAAGAGATGCTGGAGTGAGTCAGTGAGTCTTACCTTTTGATTTCCAAACAGCTGCAAGAGAAACAGAAAGTCACTCTGAGGTGGTTTCCAAATGTTTTGGTTTTCATGTGTCACGTTCCATCCCACATGTGACAAACCCAAACCCTCACTCCCTTTTTCTCATCTTCCAGTTCTCCCCATGTTTGGCCTGCTGTTTGTGTCAGGACTGATAGCGTAATTGTGCGTTAGATAGCAGTTGTATTGACAGGTGGCTCATTAGGAGACAGAGGACAGCAGCATGACGGAATCCGCTGAGCCCTTAAAAGTTGTTTACAGCATTTTATGGAGACGGGATGCTCAGAAACGCGGGTCCTAATGATCTGTATCTAGTTTCTGTCTTTCCAACTGGTGTGTTGCCATGGATACAAGAATCTGAAGGTGAGGGGTCGTAAAGTGTGGAGAGGTGACTTAAATACTTGCTGAACTTGATTTGCCCTTCTAAACTATTGCAGCAACATCTCTTCTTTTCTCTGATGACACGTTTACTGGCGCAAATAGAAATAGATAAATTCCCAATGGACAAAATCAAGTCCCGCCCTTTTTTTTTTTTTTTTTTCTTGTTCGAGAAGCCATTTAATTTGCATATATGTCACAATAGGGGGGAAAATACTATTGCATCTTCCGTTTCATGCCGACTTTAAACAATAGGTTGAATGAATGAGTCAAAGACCATTAATGCACAGACTGACAGCCTGGAACATGCAAACACAAGCAAGTGGAATGATAAAAAGTCCCAGTGTTGTTGGACTGTATATCAGTGCTCTTGAAATGCCCAGACTCAAAGACTGTTGTATAATATATAAGTATAAAGACAGAGGGAGAGGCATGCATAGAGGATGTTTGTTGCTGTGGCATCCCCTTACACAAGTACATAAGAAGACCTCTTTTTGACCGTCCCCTTTAATGACTGCCACATATCACCCAATCACATTACAGTAATATTGATGCTAGTCATTACCTACAATGCATGCTGTTTTGGCACCCCAGTGCAGCTTTAAAATAAGAGAACAGAAAGGCAATAAAATCTACTTATGAAGACGTATGGTGATGAAGTCAATATTATATTCCATAGTTTGAGGCTCTAATGATAAAAGAGCTCGTTCGGGAAATGCCGCTAAAGTCATTTTAGAGTAAATGCATTGGAAGCTGGAGCTGTAAGAGTTTGCTTTGGTCATTAGAGTTTCTCTCTTAGATTCCTTGTGCCTGCAGCCTAGAATAAACTCATGCTTTCCCAGAATTCTCCACTGGTCTTCAGATGATAGAGACAGACTGCAGCATCAGTAATTGAACATATGAGCGTTATGAAGGATTTTTTATCATCAGCAATTCCACAGTGTTGTATAATGTGCTTTGTATAATCGGAAAAAGTTATTTAGAAGGACATCTGAATATTACTCACAAATAATATGGCAATTCACTGAAAATGCTCTGTCAGTGAACTGGCAATAATAGTCCATTTTTAAGCAAGGAAATATCACTCTACTGGCTTTTATGCTTGCACCCTGCATCCATTATGAGCCAATTCATACTTGTTTCAAAAGGTCCCTTGGGTGGCATATTCAACACATCTCCAAAGACTCCCCCAAAAAATCATTTATCCTTAGTCCTTACCCTTATTTCATTCAAAATCAATTTTCTACACATAAGGAGATATACAGGTGCTGGTCATATAATTAGAATATCATCAAAAAGTTGATTTATTTCACTAATTCTGTTCAAAAAGTGAAACTTGTATATTATATTCATTCATTACACACATACTGATATATTTCAAATGTTTATTTCTTTTAATTTTGATGATTATAACTGACAACTAAGGAAAATCCCAAATTCAGTATCTCAGAAAATTAGAATATTGTGAAAAGGTTCAATATTGAAGACACCTGGTGCCACACTCTAATCAGCTAATTAACTCAAAACACCTGCAAAGGCCTTTAAATGGTCTCTCAGTCTAGTTCTGTAGGCTACACAATCATGGGGAAGACTGCTGACTTGACAGTTGTCCAAAAGACGACCATTGACACCTTGCACAAGGAGGGCAAGACACAAAAGGTCATTGCAAAAGAGGCTGGCTGTTCACAGAGCTCTGTGTCCAAGCACATTAATAGAGAGGCGAAAGGAAAGAAAAAGATGTGGTAGAAAAAAGTGTACAAGCAATAGGGATAACCGCACCCTGGAGAGGATTGTGAAACAAAACCCATTCAAAAATGAGGGGGAGATTCACAAAGAGTGGACTGCAACTGGAGTCAGTGCTTCAAGAACCACTACGCACAGACGTATGCAAGACATGGGTTTCAGCTGTCGCATTCCTTGTGTCAAGCCACTCTTGAACAACAGACAGCGTCAGAAGCGTCTCGCCTGGGCTAAAGACAAAAAGGACTGGACTGCTGCTGAGTGGTCCAAAGTTATGTTCTCTGATGAAAGTAAATTTTGCATTTCCTTTGGAAATCAGGGTCCCAGAGTCTGGAGGAAGAGAGGAGAGGCACACAATCCACGTTGCTTGAGGTCCAGTGTAAAGTTTCCACAGTCAGTGATGGTTTGGGGTGCCATGTCATCTGCTGGTGTTGGTCCACTGTGTTTTCTGAGGTCCAAGGTCAACGCAGCCGTATACCAGGAAGTTTTAGAGCACTTCATGCTTCCTGCTGCTGACCAACTTTATGGAGATGCAGATTTTATTTTCCAACAGGACTTGGCACCTGCACACAGTGCCAAAGCTACCAGTACCTGGTTTGAGGACCATGGTATCCCTGTTCTTAATTGGCCAGCAAACTCGCCTGACCTTGACCCCATAGAAAATCTATGGGGTATTGTGAAGAGGAAGATGCGATATGCCAGACCCAACAATGCAGAAGAGCTGAAGGCCACTATCAGAGCAACCTGGGCTCTTATAACACCTGAGCAGTGCCACAGACTGATCGACTCCATGCCACGCCGCATTGCTGCAGTAATTCAGGCAAAAGGAGCCCCAACTAAGTATTGAGTGCTGTACATGCTCATACTTTTCATGTTCATACTTTTCAGTTGGCCAAGATTTCTAAAAATCCTTTCTTTGTATTGGTCTTAAGTAATATTCTAATTTTCTGAGATACTGAATTTGGGATTTTCCTTAGTTGTCAGTTATAATCATCAAAATTAAAAGAAATAAACATTTGAAATATATCAGTCTGTGTGTAATGAATGAATATAATATACAAGTTTCACTTTTTGAATGGAATTAGTGAAATAAATCAACTTTTTGATGAAATTCTAATTATATGACCAGCACCTGTAGAGGGCTGCATGGGTGGCGTATTTTTGTAGGCCAAAATTCAAAAACGGGTTAGCAGTTTAGTACTTCCGGTTCCATTGTCCTGAAGTCAAAGGGTTTTTGAATGGGTTTTTGGTTAAATGCTTGAAACAAGGTATGTGGTTTACATGACATTAAAAAAAAACCTTCTGTAATACCCTCTGGTTATTTGGTTTTAAAGCTTTTACTTGTCTTGAAAAAGATGGTTGCTAACAAATAGGACTTCAGAGGTTGTCGGGGACATTAAACGTCATCATGACGAACAGATATACTAATCTTCTCAAAAGTCCGCTTTTACAGCCTCATTGTGTTTGTAAATGCTGTGGCAGGAGGAGCAAAGAGACACAGTGGGGCATCAGGCCATGGATAGGCTTTTATTTAGCATAAAATAAAAAATAAAGATGTCCAAAAAAGGAAATAAAGTGTCCATGGGGCTAAAAGTGCCCAAATAAATGCGAGGGCGTGAGGGCTGGCGGCTTCATAGCGGCCCGGGAAGCCCACTGGCGGCTAGCATGCTACGGGTCCGGCGACTCTAGGCCCGACTTACTGTCTGTCATTGCTCCTCCCACCACAGCATTAATAAACACATTGAGGTTGTAAACGTGAACTAGTGAGAATTTTTTTTTAAGCTTATGAAAGTTTTATTTTGTTTTATTGGCCTGTTCCTCAAACAAAGTCTCTATTGTATGGCTTCAAAACACTTGGCACATAGCACACAAATATAAACCACATTAATTGTGCATCTTTGATCAAATTGTCATGATTAAATGTATCTGCCTGTTCTGTTTTAATATAACTGTAGTGGAGTGGCATAAGAATCCAATGTGCGTTTTGCATTATGTATGTTTGTGCACTGTATTTCACTGTGCTGAGGACACAGTGACCACACTAACATATGCAATTCATACAATATTCATTTCATGCTCTGTAACTAAAACTGTTTATATTGGAAAAATGAGACCTGCTAAGTACCTTTTCTTAAGTATTAAACTTCGGCGTGTTACTTATCATACACGTTCTGTGCTATGGACATGAATACATATAGTAGAACAATAAAAACGCAGTGAAATCTCATAAACTAGTGGTTATCAATTTTTTAGACTATTGCTGTTGTGGTAGAAATTTCCCTATACGCACCTGACTTAAGTTAACCTGGGATGTCTACTGGCAACATTTACACAAAGCGTCTACTAATGACGCTTACAAATTTATCCTCTAGCGCGTCTACTAGCGACGTCTGCTGAGTTGGACGACATCTCGCCCCTTATGAACACTATCACTTGGGAATAAGGTCTCTAGTGGTCCACTAACAGTAACTAGACAGACTCCAGACAATGCCTTTGAATATGTTTTATTCACGACCGGGAAGATCTCAGACCAGTTTCATAGAATAGGAGCATGGCAAAGGTGACATGATTCATTATATAATTTTTCTGGAAAATGATGCAATATCCAAATCTGGATTTCTTGATTACTTGTTACTCAAAATAATGAGGATATATATTTAGACATCTCTCTAGTTTCATCTCCCCTTTTATAATCAGACATGATTCAGAACTCTGCCACATTTCTGATCAACACATTTAAAATAATTCAGTTCAACAGCACTTTGAATTACAAAATGGTATTGATAGAATAAAAAGAAAAACATGTTTTATTCACCTTAAGGTGAATTGCTTGAAACTGCAAACTATAATACCAGAAACCACAAAGTGATGCATGTAATAAAATAAGAATTAAGTTTTCTAAAAGACGCCCTTACACCTACTTTCCCACGAGCATGATTATTTTACTCTGTTTTGCCCAGTGTCTTTGTCCTCAGCACTCTAGAGCTTATCAGACAAGCTTTGAGCTTGTTTCCCTTGATGGTATTTGGCATCTTTCATTTCACTGGCAAGTTGCAAGATCTTTATCTCTTCAAAAAAAACTCTGAACCCAAGATAATCGATTTACTAGAAATTTTTTGGCAATATTTTCAATGGCTTATCTAGCAAATGATGAAAAATGGTAATTGGCAGGTCTGCACAGCCCTGGGTGGCAATTTGTGGCCTAATGAAGCCATTAACCTGACGACACCAAACCTGATAGTGGCTAAATTAGAGAGAGTGTGGAATTATGAGCATCAATTCAATGGTTACTTGGCGAAGATTACATTTCAAGGAGGGTAAGAGCAACATTATCTACTTTAAGTTGTCACAGGAGGTTGCAGCGGTCGTTTTATTTCACAATAACACAAGCAAGAGAACTGGAGCAACACAGCAGCACAGGATAAACTCAGGAGAACAGGATAAACACAACCAACTTTACACTGACGTGAGAATGGACAGGAATGAATAGAAAAAGATGGCTATATACTGTATACACAGTAAACAAAGGGGGCTAAATGAAACGCAGGTGAAACTAATCAGTAACTATGGAAACAAACTAGCACACACTAGGAAAATAGGGCTGTGTCCAAAATCAGCCCCTATACTCTTAAATGGGGCACTATATTTAAGGGGACAGTCATTTGTAGTGCTGTCAGAAACCATATACTTTACTTGTTTTTTATTGTTTTTTGTCATTGACACAAGTGTACAAGGAGTGAAACTCTTTTGTGGATAGATCCTAGCAGCAAAGCATAACAAGGAATGTAACATATAATTAACTACAATTATACACAAAAAAATAAAATAATGATAATATTACACTATACATACAATAAATACACTTTACACAAAAATACAATAAGACAGGGGTGCGATGTAAACGGTAACCAGAATTCTGTAAACAGAATTTACGCCATTCACACAGTCTTGTAAGGATACCAACGGGCATCAGGACAAGATGAAGGAGTACAGTGATGGAGGTAAGTCTATGCGGATATTTTATCCAGCGCTCTAATGGCCTTGGGAAAGAAACTAAAGCATATTGGACGTTATCGAGTGCACTCATTCAATACCATAATGTACCGCAATAATGTAAGTTCAACTGCTAGAGAATACCCATAATTCACTGTGAGAGTCGAGCGCCAAATTAATTCCTGCGTCTGACCAGAAGATGGCGCCCGCAGCTGAATCATCCATCCATCCATTTTCCAAGCCACTGGTCCAATGTGGCTACAGCATAATATCATACAGGTATACATTCCATTTAATTGATTATTAAATTGTTTAATTACGGTTTATACATAATTTCATAGTCCAAGATAAGTTCAACATAATTTTTTTCATCTTACTACTGCAGCTGCCAGTTTGCTAAGTTTCAAATAATTATTAAACAGCAAGCACAAATTATGCAAAAGCACACTCAGTGTCCGAATTCGCTAACTCGCTTTCATTCACTCCCTCAAGTGAACTATTTTAGTGGACTAATGTAGGGAATAGTGAATGGGGGTGTAAGGGGTGATTTTGAACACAGCTTTTGTCAACTAACAATGACGGAACACAGGAAACAGGAACAGACCAAAACCAAACTAAAACACAAATGAACTAACAGAACTAAAAAAGACACACAGATGACATAAGTAAGAAAATAAATGTGTTTATAGGATAGAAATATGATTTTGTTGCTGTCTGAAGCTGTTTATTATGTTTATTACAACTGAAGAGATTTCAAATTAGTACAAACATACTCTCATCAAGTCACCTGTGCAAAGTTAGTACTTGCTTTACCTCGATTCTCAGTAAGATCTTTTTGTCCCCTCATGATGAAAAATCATTGAGATTTGTGACTCTGTCACGTTTCTGAGAAACGGCACACTAAAATATGACAACAACCTCACACCCTATCTACATAGATCACATTGGTCTCTAACTCAATAATTAGCCTGTAAAGAAGATTCAGGCTTGTTTGTTTGCTGGTGTGATCGTGCTCTCTGTGCTGTTCGTGTAATCTTCAGCTTCATTCCACAACTACGATGTCACATAATGCATGACTGATCAGTAAACAAATTCTAATTACAAGACACTAATGAGAGAAAGAGCGCAAGAGAAAGAAACAAAGAGAGAGAGAAGCTCGTTCACAATAGCGTTTACTGCAGATTTCTCAAAGGTCATGTCCTCTCCCTGCCTTTACAGAAGTGAAAGAGTGTTTGAGGACTTTTTTTTTTGTCTTCCCCTGATTATTTCCCTCTTTCTCTCTGTGTGCCTCTCTCTCTCTGTGTCTGAGGTTGGTCCATGGTTCAATGTATCATTCATTAGACTACAGCAAGCCATTAGTGTCTCCAGCTCGGGGAATGTGCAAACTCATTGTGGCTCCATGTTTAGCATATAAAGTAGGACCCCATTTTTCTCCAAATAAATATCGATGACAGGCCTCGTTATGAGACATGGATGAGGTTTGTAATTATATGGATGCTATGCTTTGGACTAATAAAGAGTTTGCAAATAAACTCGCTCTTAGAATAAAGCTGCCACAGAAGCTCCCTGGTGGAGTGTCAAACTCTTAAATCAGGTAAATATGGCATATATTACCTTGCACCACCTTGTTTTGTGCAAATGTTATGAAGGTTTAGGTAAACATGTCATTGTCAGGTTTTTGTGTGTGTGCTCGTTCCTTCAACAATTGTGTGCTGTGTATAGTTGTTAAACTTTAAAAACTTAACTTAGAAAATTACAACAGTTATTAAATGAACCCAACAGAATGGATGGCTGTATGGTTGAGGCATTTTTCCAGATGTAAATTATTTTCATTATAGAACAGTTAGTTCCAGTTCTTGAATTTAATTAGCTGAGCAACAAGTGGCAATCTTGACATGACATGTGGCCAAGTATGGTGCCCCATACTCGGAATTTGTGCTCTGCATTTCACCCATCCAAGTGCACACACACACCCGGAGCAGTGGCTAGTCATTTTTGCTGCAGCGCCCGGGGAGCGATTAGGGGTTAGGTGCCTTGCTCAAGGGCACCTCAGTTGTGGGTAGAAGTGTTCCAGTTGTGGGTGTCACTGTTCATTCACTCCCCCCACCTATATGAGTGAGTCATTAAATGAATCATTCACTCAAGCGATTTGTTTAAAACTGTAGACTGTAGTCATGAGTGAGTCATTAAATCATTCACACAAATGTTATTTCACTGATACACAAGTGGGTGCTTCTCAGTTGGAAGGCTGTGAGGATGTGTCCTTCCCAGACCAGTCCTTATGAGGCTTGTATAGAGTCCTCCTCGGCATTAAATCTTTCCCCGCCATTGACAATTTTTTGTAATTTATAACACAACGCTTCCCCGCCAATGACAGAATTTTCCAGCAATCCATGTTTTCACTGTTATAAAGTAGGGGGCACTATTACGCATCTTCGGAAAGAGTACAGAATCTCTGGATCAAAACACAGGGGAAAAAGAAGCAGAAACAAGTGATAGGAGCATTGCTTATGAAAACGTAGTCCTAGACAAAAATGTGATTTTCTTAGCTTTTTGTTTAAAATGTTGCTTTTTTAAAAAAAAAAAATTATCCACATTTAAATTTTGATTAAACAAAAATGAATGCGTGAAGCTAAATAAAATGTTTTGTTTTGTTTAAAAGCAGAGGCTCTGTTCTTTCTTTTGATATATTGCATGTTCAGATATTAAAACAATAAGATATTTTGGGGTCCATGAATGTTTTGTGAAAATGCTGCTGCTGGCAACTTTAAAAAAAAAAAAACCTGCAAAGAGTGCTAGACTGAGACGGTCTAGTAAGCGTGCATGGCTAATTCTTTATATTAAAAACTTTATATTAAAATCTAAGTAATAAAACTATTTAATTAATACAATACAGTGAATTAAAATGTCGGTCTTGGCATTAAGTGATTAATTTACAATAAAACAAAAGAAAACAACCCCTTTTTCCAATTTTTGAAAAAGCAACTTGCATTACATGGTGAATTCATGTTAATTGGGACACTTTTTGCCTTTGAGATGACTTGGAAATTCAACTCCTAATGAAATTCGATGACATCAGTGCTGATTCATTTTCTGCTAATTCCTTTTTATTAATTGGAATGTATGTAAAGGATTGATGGTGACTGGAGGACGCAAGGACTTGATGTATCCTTAAGCTGAATGAAGAACGTGAAACGAAGGCTGCCTTCCAAAGACCCTTCAAAATGAGATGGCCTTTGAATGATCTTGATAATGTAGCCCAGACATGCAGCCTTACTAGGACACAGCCTCTGAATTGAGAAGAAGTGCCCAAGAGTGTCATTGATTCAATTCATTCAACCAATTTGTTCACAAACACTGATTCATTCTTTCAATTGTGCTTTTGGTCAGAATATTAGCAAGGACAAGATTACCTGCGGCACATATATTTACATGAATTTGGAATGTGGAGAATCGTGATTTTATGCAATTGGTGGGCAACTGGCTCTTGAGATCCAATTTACTGCAGAGTTTAGCACCTACCCTGACCAAACTCAACTGTCTGTTGCTTTCTAGTAATCCTGAAGACATTGATTAGCGAGTTCAGATGTGTTTGATTAGGGTTGAAGCTAAACTCTGTAGGAAAGTTGATCTCGAGGACCAGAGTTTCATGCTTTGTGTCAGAGTATCAAATAATTTTCCAATTTTTTTTTTCCTTTTTGCTGACATTGTTTTGAAGCACACAACTGAATTAAATTGCAGAATAGGAGATGAGTTCAGATTACGTGAACATCATAAATGAGCTCTGTTGTTGCAGGCTGAGTTTTTGTTATGACAATAAATGTTTCCTGTGATCTACTTGTAGTCTCTTGGGTTACCTGCAGATGCAGGTAAAGAAGCAAACGCTGACCCATCACCTATACCGGCAGTCCCAATGGATACTGCAGGAGTGCTGCTCTGCTGACCAACCACTTATCCTGTCTGCTGCAATCTGCCCAACACGCTTCCTGACAGAACCAATCCTCCAAAAAGTCACTGGGGAGGACAAATAACGGCCTGTGATGCCAAGGGAATACAGAAACACAAAAGCATAAACACACTCCTGAGCATTATGTGTGTGTGTGCTTGAGAAGGGAAAGGTCTGATTTATCTGATAGATCAAAGAAGTCTGAAAGCTCTCCATGGCATGACAAACAAAGGTCTAGTGTGGTGTGCTGAAGTATTGGCCTTTTGATGGATGTACTCACTCCTCATCTCAATCTGAGTAAGTGCAAATGATCTATGAGAACTAAAGTCTTTTATATACTGAAATAACATCAGGAAGCTCTGAAGTTTTGCTCTTATTTTGTTTATTTGACAGCAACAATACAGAATAACATTGTTAACATGAAATGTTATGCAGCAGATGCTCTATACTTAGGCTTTTAGCGAATAGTTTATTTGCTCTGTCCCTGTTTAGGCTTTTAAATATCAACTGAAAAGTCAAACTGTATGACAGTCAGAGTCTTTGACAGTCTTCAGTGTCATATGATCCTTCAAAAATTATTCTATGCTAATTTGCTGCTCAAGAAACATTTATTATTATTATTATCAATGTTGAAAACAGTTTTTTAGGATTAGTTCACTTTAAAATGAAAATTACCCAAGCTTTATTCACCCTCAAGCCATCCTATGACTTTTTTCTTTCTGATGAACACAATCGGAGTTATATTAATAAATATCCAGACGCAGCCAAGCTTTATAATGGATATATGGAACCAAGGGGTATGAAGCTCAAGAAAGGGCATCCATCCATTATAAACGTACTCCACACTCCGGGAGCTTCCGCCAGACTGCCTTCCGTATTCAACTTATGAAGAAAGTGTAAAACTCTCGCAGTTCAAAACATTTACACTACGTCCTACACCTTCTGTATTCAATTTACGAAAAAAGCGCAAGTTGAATACAGAAGGCGGTCTGGTGAAAGCCAAATATTTTACTTTGTAACTTGTTAAGTATGGATCACTTCACTTCAGAAGGCTTTTATTAACCCCCCGGAGCCGAGTGGAGTATATTTATAATGGATGGATGCACTTTCTTGAGCTTCATACTCGTTAGTCCGTTCACTGCCATTATAAAGCTTGGATGCATCAGGATATTTATTAATATAACTCTGATTGTGTTCATCAGAAAGAAGAAAGTCATATACACCTAGGATGGCTTGAGGGTGAGTAAAGCTTGGGGTAATTTTAGTTTTAAAGTGAACTAATTCTTTAAATTTTTTTGTGGAAACAATGACACCATTCAAATATTTGTGGTAAGATTATAAAAAGAGAGAGAAATTAATATTTTTATTCATCAAGGATGCATTAAATTGATCAGAAGTGAATGACAGTAATGACATTCATAATGTTACAAAAGATTTCTATTTAGAGGGATAGTTCACCCAAAAATGAAAATTTGATGTTTATCTGCTTACCCCCAATGCATTTAAGATGTAGGTGACTTTGTTTCTTCAGTAGAACACAAATGATGATTTTTAACTCCAACCGTTGCAGTCTATCAGTCGTATAATGCATGGCAATGGTAACAAAATCTATGAGAGTATAAAAAACATGCAGACAAATCCAAATTAAACCCTGCGGCTCGTGACGACACATTGATGTCCTAAGACACGAAACGATCGATTTGTGTGAGAAACCGAACAGTATTTATATCATTTTTTTACCTCTAATACACCACTATGTCCAACTGCCTTGAGTGCGTGTACGGCATCCGGTGCGTGAGGTGTGCCATTAAGGAATAAATTACATTTTAAACTGTATTGTTTTACTGTATTTTGATTAAATAAATACAGCCATGGTGAACATAAAAGATTTATTTTCAAAAACAATAAAAAAAGATTCAATATTTGATATTAATATTAATATATACATATCATATAATTATTTAATATTCAATATTTGGGTTTCACTTTATTTTAATGGTCCCTTTAATATTCTGTTGACTATTAGTAATGTTGCACCTACATGTCTACTAACTCTCATTAAAGTGTTAGTAGAGTATTAGTAGACTGGTAGGGTTATGGTTAGAATAAGTTGACGTACTTGCAAAGTTACTTAAGTAGAATGTCTTGACAATCACAATAAAGAGTTTAAGCAGATATTAAGCAGATAGTCTACTAATACTCTAATGACAGTTAAGTTGACATGTAGTTGCAAAGTTACTTATGTTACCAGTATTTGTTTATAGATGTCATGGGTTTTAATCCAGACAACATAAGTGCAATAAAAATCATTTTACGTGTGTAAAACTTAACAGCTGTTGTGGAAAAATTCTTCCTTCAGAGGTGAGAATGTAATGAAGCAAGAAATGTCTTTGTTGATTTTATTCTCGTGCGGTTGCCTTATATATCCCCCTTATTGTTCTTTGTTACCCCAAACCAACCATAAAACATATTACCATATAAGGGTCAGAAGAATTAGAAAAAGAGAGAGATCTAAAACAGATGCCCTATTGAACTCTAAGCTGTCTAGACAAACACATTTGCACCTTTGCCTCACTTCCTTTCTTAGTTTCAGAAGTGCTTCTTGAAAAACAACAGCATAAGCAGTAATTTTCCACTAAACAAGCTGTTTAAATGTCACACAAGACAGAGATAAAACAAGTATCAATGCATCATTTTATAAATCAAGAGAATAAATGAATAAACAATAAAATGTCTTATACACAGCTTTAATCATATAAGACTGAATAATTTACACAATTCAGATCCTTTCTGATGGTCTTGTATTTATGTGTGCATCATCAAATCATTAATTATATTTAATTTTCACTGCTCTTTAAAAAGAAATCTCATTACTGGCTATTCTATATAAAGATACCGCTTATTGTCTTTCAGTACTGTCATGGCCAATATCACCACATTCTGTCACTTTTAGAAAGTAAAACCTTTCAATGCTACACCATTTTCTCTGTTTAAATAGGCTGTAACTGTCTGTGATTGCTTGCATCTTTCAGCAATTCTGTTCTTGATGGAAAAAAATACTCAAAACTGTTTGCTAACAAAGTACTTTGAAGCTTATTATACACAATAATTGTCATGTTGAATAAATAATAATCATTAGCATTAAAGAAACACCACATTTTCATGTGACAATCAGTTTTGAAGTATCAATCCAGCATCCTTATACGTGATGCACAGCATAAACATAAAGTATCTCTTGCTAATTTGCAGATAATCACTACAAGTGTAAAAGAGGAATTCACAGACTTGATAGAAAACTTGGCATGGCTCTGCTCAGATTTAAGGCCATTAGCAGCTGTGTTGGCAGGTGAAGATGAGCCATGCTCTTCTAATTCAATAACTGCTGTCGCTCATAGCAAAACGCACTTGTGCTCTTTCAAATTACATTGATGGATCATGACTACATGTGGCAAAACAGATTTGCTAGGCGTGAGAAATGCCTTGCAATTGTCTGAAATGTAGTTTTGATAACAAATGGTGTGGATGGCTGGGGAAAATTATGGTAATGATTTGAGGTAATAGAATCTGTATCCATCAAACTATAAAGCTGATGTGCTCAGGGCCACGTGATTCCCAGAAGAAGCTGAGGAGAGGTTTTGAACTGAGAATAACCCCTGTATGTGATGTGGGCTTCGCCATATGCGGCGAGACAAACATGCTTAATTAGTGAACAATGCGGAGGTAATTCTGCTGGCACAGTAACTGCATTTATTTCCTTACTGATATGGTTGAGCTGCAGGCTCAGCATGTAAAGTGTTGGTTTAAGTGTTTGATTGGGGTTTTGAACATAAGAACTCTGCTTCAAGCTATAGCAGGTGCAAAATCAGTAATGGATAGATATAAGAAATTGATTTTATGACCATAAATAAAGTGTCACCTTTTCTTTGGATTTGTCTATTTGATATTTGAAAAAGTTTGCATCATTGAATCTGTTATTTTCCTGTTTGTTACTGTGAGGTTTCGAAACAATCTGTATTTTATAAGCACTACATAAATAAAGGTAGAGTCAAGTCCTTTAACCCAAGTTTATACTGTATAGCATCTGGTCTTTTATATTTAAAATACACTTAAATATAAAAAAATAAAAAAAATTAAATATAAAATATATACTACCATTTAAATCTTTGCAGTCAGTAAGATTTAAAAAGAAATTAATTTGAAAGAAATTAATACATGCATTGAATTGATTAAAAGTGACAGTAAAGACTTGCAAAAATAATCTATTTTCAAATAAATTGTTGTTTTAAACTTACTATTCATCAAAGAATCCTTTAAAAAGTATCAGAGTTTCCACACACACACACACACACACACACACACACAAAATAAATAAAAAATAAAAAGGCAACACAACCATTGTCAACTGTGAAAATAATATATGAAATGTTTCTTGAGCACCAAATCAGTATATTAGAATGATTTCTGAAGGATCATGTGACACGGAAGACTGGAGTATTGATGCTGAAAATTAAACTTTACCATCACAGGAATAAATTACATTTTAAAATACATTAAAATGAAAAAACATTATTTCAAATTGTAATATTTCACAATATTACTGTATTTTTGATCAAATAAATGCAGCCTTGGTAAGCATATGAGACTCTAAACATTTGAGTGGTTTTGTATATCTTTGAATCTAAAATGATAATTTGTGTATAAAATATAAAAAATATTATCAATAGGTGTAAATATTATATGTGCTTTTCATTAAAGTTGACATCTTTTTTCTACACACATCAAGCATTACTGTGGTGGTCAATAGAATAAAATAATTGTGATTTCATGATTTCAGATTATCATTTAAAATCCAATGGTAATAATGTCAACATTTCTTTTTTTCAAGCATTCTCTACAGAATGACTTTTTCAAGCAGCATCAAATGTCCAAATTAATTTTTGAAAGATATTTTTAGTTAAAACAAACTAAAACCTAAACCCATTCCCTTGTATTTTCAAAAGAAAGTTAATGAGATTTTCAGTAGAAGATATTCAAGGCATGCGGTTTGTTTTGCTGAATGCATGTATGTGAAGCAAACAGGAAGAGAAATGAAAAATGACACCTGAGACACATACTGCAGCTGACTGGCAGCACTCATCAATAATTCTATGTGATCTCCAGAGGAAAAGAGTGTGTTGCAGGTGTCTTACAGTAAAGTGAAGCGAAGCAAAGGCACTATTTCATATTTCTCAAATGACTCATGCTTGTCAACGACAGTCCGGGACTGACAGGTGATTAATATGTGAAGTGTGTCATCTTGATGCCGACTATCCATTGCTATGAGCAGTCGTGTCACCTGATTCTCTGAGATGACCTGGATTAATGCCAGCTGACAACACATTATGACTGATTGAAACACAGGGGTTTATTCGCAGCATAAGACCTCCTAAACTCAAAAAGAGTTTTCCCTGAAACTTTCCTCAGTTTCATGAACTGAGCATCACTGACTTTGATCCTGTTCCTCCTTTCCAGATTTTATTTCACAGTAGGGTCTCTTTAACATATTTCTTTTGCTCTGTAAGGATTTCAGAGAAACGTGGGATTGGACAAGGCTGTGTTAGACCAGAGCCTCAGATCTCTAATGCCGAATGTATTCTCAGAATATAACCGCTGACAAGATCGTCAGGAATCAAAAGCCAGTTTATCTGCCATGGTTCAAATGTATAGGCAGGGGATTCACCGAGGTTAAGAATAGACCTGTTTTATTGTAGCAGCACCCATCTCGATGTTCTTCTCTTTAAATTTGCAGAATCCTCCTCTGTTCACTGTGCCAGGAATAAGAAACTATATATGGGTGCTGTATTTGCAGGATATCAGGATACATAGAATGTTGGAAAGACAGACAGACATACAGATAGCTATTAATGCAGATAGAATGTAGTATGCCTAATACACTGGTCCTACAGTGGCTTTCTGAGAAGTTGTCATTTGGACAGATCTAACACACTGGAAAGGTGATAGGAAATCAAAGAGGATTCTGTCAGTACAATTCCATACAGACTCTTCAAGTTGCATTGGTTAAGCTTTACATATTCTCATTTTTCACACCACTCAAAGGTGCTCTGTTTCCACAAGAGTGGCATCCATTACAGAATAAATCCTTTTGTCTTCAGAATGCTGATGTTCACTGTCACAGTCTTGGCTGATCACAAAAGCACAATTCCATCATTTCTTCAAAGAGATGCAAAAGCTGTTGCGCCTCCACATATTTTAGAACTTGTGTCTAACACACAAGAATAAAAATCCCCATGAGATGTGAATTCAACACCAGAATCCAAGATGAAGGATAATCCAACTGCATCATTACACCTTAAATGAATGAATGGATGGATGGATGGATGGATGGATGATGGATGATGGATGGATAGATAGATAAATAGATAGATAGATGACTATCCATAAGTTTCAAGAACAATGCAACAGCAACATTTTAGAATCTAATATTCTCAAAATATCTTTAGGCTCAGCACTTCCTGTTAATGATATTTCAGCATGTGAAGATTGAACCTCTGGGGCTGATTTCTGTTGATGCACAACTCCAACACTTCATAGGGCATTAACGGGAAATTATCATTTGCGTTATGAGTTTACTGAGGGCTAGGTTTGATCTGTGGCTGTAAAAACATGTTATGTTATCATAAGCACTACAATAATCTACATTATCGTGGGCTTGTTAGTATCATAATTACTTTTTTAACCCAGGGGCCCCCAAAATTCAGAATTGTGTGATCTTATCTTTGTTTATGGCAACATGCTTTTACAAGCTGAAAATATGTCAAATTTATCCCTAAATTAATTTACAAAATTGATCTCTATGAATAATGAAGAATTATTTGGTATTGGTAAGATTTTTTTAATGTCTTTAAACCTATAAACAGTAAAATCAGTAATCTTGTGAAATATTATTACAATCTAAAATAATTGTTTTATATTTTATTACATTTAATTATTTAATTAACTTAATAATTTTTCCCTGTGATGGCAAAGTTGAATTTTTAAGCAAGAATTACTCCTGTAGGCCTATAGGGGAGCACGGGGGACAACCTAACGTGGGGTTATTTCTAACACACGGTTTAAATACTTACACATGCTTTAAATACTCACACATGCTATCATTATGAAACTTAGTTGTATTTATTAGTTGCCATATCGACAATATATAGAGAAAAAACTGCGCCAAATTTCAGAAATCTTTGGAAGATATCACTGAACATTTATTTGACAATAGCAAAAGTAAATTTCTTACAAGCTAATTTTTCATCTATATTTATTGTGTTTATTTAAAGTTAGACAAATCTGATATTATTTTAATCTCTAATCTTTATTTAGGTAAAGGGGTAAAGGGGAGAACATTGCGAGGGGCAGGGGGCATGCAGTGTACACTGAATTTTTTTATTTTTAAAGTTATTTGCCTTACATGCTCATTTGTAGTTACTTTAAGGGATTTTTTCATTTTTTTTTTATTACCCTCTATGTCCAAAACTGTAATTTTTCACGAAAAAAACAAAACAAAAACATATTGTTGCAACATTTTACCAAAATCAACATTTGGTTAAAATCTTATGTTATAAAAGACAAAATGCTATGCAGGATATTTATGACAATATTGGCTGATTAGACGGCAATACTGTTTGCCACATCTCAGACCTCAAATACATAAAATATTATCCATTATAGACATAGTTTTTAAAGTAAAGAAAAAACTGTACAATACTTATTTAAACAACCAGTTCTTTAATTACCCTTGAAAGTTCACAAGTCCATAAAAAACAAGGTGAACTATTTTGATCTCAAAAAGGTGAGTTCTCACTGAAAGGTGAGGAGTTTGCATCTCTGGTAGTTCTTTAATGCTTCACTAACCAGCAGAAGATACTAACCAGGTTTAAATTCCTGTTGCGCAGATAGGGTATGTTATAACACTGCCTTACAATGTGCTATGCTATTAGAACTATGCTATTCTATACAGTTACCAATACAGTTGGAATGATTAACTTTCATGAATTTCTGTTGAGAAACCATGGGAAAAGGTGAATAAAGACTGAGAGGAAGAACCTGAACATTTAGAAAATATTATTTCAAGAAATTTACAGCATTTGTACTGGCTCATCTATTAATCTCCTGTTCTGTGAGAGCTTTGAGTGGAGGAAGGGGAGTGTTTTGTTCAGCTCTGTGTTTTTCTGAATGTGTTTCTTCAACTGTATGCCTGTATTGTTTTGACCTAGGCTGTATAGCTGTGTTCTGCAGAGTGTTCATTGTCAAACTACAAAATTATTTAAATTTGAATTTCAAAAAAAAAAAAAAGTATTTTACTTGTCATGTATGTATATACAGGTGCTGGTCATATAATTAGAATATCATAAAAAAGTTGATTTATTTCACAAAGTCCATTCAAAAAGTGAAACTTGTATATTATATTCATTCATTACACACATACTGATATATTTCAAATGTTTATTTCTTTTAATTTTGATGATTATAACTGACAACTAAGGAAAATCCCAAATTCTGTATCTCAGAAAATTAGAATATTGTGAAAAGGTTCAATATTGAAGACACCTGGTGCCACACTCTAATCAGCTAATTAACTCAAAACACCTGCAAAGGCCTTTAAATGGTCTCTCAGTCTAGTTCTGTAGGCTACACAATCATGGGGAAGACTGCTGACTTGACAGTTGTCCAAAAGACGACCATTGACACCTTGCACAAGGAGGGCAAGACACAAAAGGTCATTGCAAAAGAGGCTGGCTGTTCACAGAGCTCTGTGTCCAAGCACATTAATAGAGAGGCGAAGGGAAGGAAAGATGTGGTAGAAAAAAGTGTACAAGCAATAGGGATAACCGCACCCTGGAGAGGATTGTGAAACAAAACCCATTCAAAAATGTGGGGGAGATTCACAAAGAGTGGACTGCAGCTGGAGTCAGTGCTTCAAGAACCACTACGCACAGACGTATGCAAGACATGGGTTTCAGCTGTCGCATTCCTTGTGTCAAGCCACTCTTGAACAACAGACAGCGTCAGAAGCGTCTCGCCTGGGCTAAAGACAAAAAGGACTGGACTGCTGCTGAGTGGTCCAAAGTTATGTTCTCTGATGAAAGTAAATTTTGCATTTCCTTTGGAAATCAGGGTCCCAGAGTCTGGAGGAAGAGAGGAGAGGCACACAATCCACGTTGCTTGAGGTGCAGTGTAAAGTTTCCACAGTCAGTGATGGTTTGGGGTGCCATGTCATCTGCTGGTGTTGGTCCACTGTGTTTTCTGAGGTCCAAGGTCAATGCAGCCGTATACCAGGAGGTTTTAGAGCACTTCATGCTTCCTGCTGCTGACCAACTTTATGGAGATGCAGATTTCACTTTCCAACAGGACTTGGCACCTGCACAAAGTGCCAAAGCTACCAGTACCAGGTTTAAGGACCATGGTATCCCTGTTCTTAATTGGCCAGCAAACTCGTCTGACCTTAACCCCATAGAAAATCTATGGGGTATTGTGAAGAGGAAGATGCGATATGCCAGACCCAACAATGCAGAAGAGCTGAAGGCCACTATCAGAGCAACCTAGGCTCTTATAACACCTGAGCAGTGCCACAGACTGATCGACTCCATGCCACGCCGCATTGCTGCAGTAATTCAGGCAAAAGGAGCCCCAACTAAGTATTGAGTGCTGTACATGCTCATACTTTTCATGTTCATACTTTTCAGTTGGCCAATATTTCTAAAAATCCTTTCTTTGTATTGGTCTTAAGTAATATTCTAATTTTCTGAGATACTGAATTTGGGATTTTCCTTAGTTGTCAGTTATAATCATCAAAATGAAAAGAAATAAACATTTGAAATATATCAGTCTGTGTGTAATGAATGAATATAATATACAAGTTTCACTTTTTGAATGGAATTAGTGAAATAAATCAACTTTTTGATGATATTCTAATTATATGACCAGCACCTGTATATACACCTATGGGGCATGTTGTCACATTTCACTTCTCTTCTTTCAGGGTAAATAAAGAAAAAAGTACACACTGTATTAATGAGACAAAGCCACATATTTGTGCCAGACATGTATGAAATTAATGTGGAACAAAATAAATTCTCTGAACCCTAAGTAGGCCTACATTTACACAAACCGAGAAAGTCAAAAAGGTTGTGCCCCGCTCTCCCCTACAACCGACTCTAATAATTGTAATCTCTATATATAAAAACATACTGACACCTTGCTATTTACCTTATTTTTTCATGTGAGAGAAAGACAAACATAAAAGCAAACAAATAGTCTAAATACTGTAAAAAAAAAAAAAAAAAAAAAGGTTTTAGGTTTGAAGCACAAAATGTATGAGATGATAATTAAAACAGACCTAATGTATTTCACACGTCTCGTCTGCCTAAACAGAAACTGTTATAGCAGAAGCCAAGAAAAGTGTCAGGACTTCTTTAAACTATAAATATTTAATTATAAGTATAAATGTTTAGACAGAGATAAATTTTCCCTGTGGGATCTTTGTAAAAAGTAAAACAATAAGTTATTAAACTACTAGATACAACATCAGCCTAAAAACGACAAGCAACGGTGAGCTGCTATCATTTCAATGGAAAAAAACATTGACTGGAGTGGACTTTGCATATGCTCAACTGTCTATATCAGGTCTCATGGATGTTACTCAGACAGCCACAATTAGCAATGACGTAATAATAAGATTTTCACAATGTGAGAATGTATCGCGGCTTAGTCACAATTATTTTTTTAGCAGATTAACAATGCGGCTTCTGTGATGTCCGCTTCCGCCACGAGCTCAAGCTCAGACTGGCCTCAGACTGTCTGGTGACGGAAGTACACGTCATAGAGCTCGTTCCACATTGCGTAAAGTGCGTTACACATTCCTCGAAATGTGGAGACGGGTGTAAGAACGTAACAAGTAAGTTCGTAATTGGCTTTGAGAATAGCGTTTCCGCAGTGGGGTCGGAGTTTTGTGCGGTGCGCAGCGTGAGTGTTTTAGTACCGAGCGGAGAGGAGATGCACACGGCACTCGAGTGAGGTAAACTATATAAAACCCGCTTTGTTTTCACACACTCCCACAACATGGACCCGAGCAGCTTCAGATGGGTCAATGAGAGCAGGGTATTACGATAAAACCGTGAATTTTTTTGACTTATTATTGATTTAATTGCTATCGGCGCTAGCAGTGTTAGCTGCTGCTATTTAGATTTACCATATTTCCGCCGATTGCGCTTTTTAAAGCTGCTGCTCAACTAACGGCGTTTCTCAGCTTTCGATACACGTGTTTATTACCATTCCTGTTAATAAAATAGACATTTGTTAACGTATTTATTGATTAAGATTTATTGCACCGTGAAAGGGAAGTGTGGAATTTCATCGCATGTTTGGGTTTAGAATCAGTCATGTGAAGAAGTTAAGGGTGTTGTAGTCTTAAATAATATCTCATGCTGGTTTATTTGTAAAACCAAATGTTCCTGTTTTGCTGGTTTTCCTTAGACTGCAGAATTAATCTTTTTGAGGTTTCTGTGCACATATGCTTAATTAATCTTTTAATTACAGTTGATAATGTCACATTAAAATGGCCAATTAAACTTGTAAGTTGTGTTTTGAATGTGGTGTAATAATGCAGATTCTTTAATTCTAGTTTCTTTGCACATTTTCTTGGCCCAGACAGCGACAGTGCAACACGTGTTTCCAAATTATCAGTTTTATCAACATTTGGCAGATCCCAGTCTAACCAGCTCAAAAGTGCCCAAATCCCATTGAAACCCAGCCTGTCTAGGCTGGAAGACCAGCAAAAACATTATTTTTATTTTTTTTTATTTTTTCTTCTGAGAAGTTGACTTTATTTATATATTACATAAATCAAGTCAAGCACTATTTGTTTTGCAGTCTCACATTAGAAGGGTATTACTCTAATAGACAAAAGCAATAATTTTAATATAGTTTGATGTAGAATAAGCATAAACTAGATACTACTCTTTGCACGTTTTAATACCAGAAATGTGACACAATGACTGGACAAATGGTGGTACTGATGCAATATAATGGTAATGCTTTTTTCCTGTTCAGCTAGTGCACACCTGCAGAAACCTTCCTGTTTAACCGTGCCTAACCACAACAACTGGTGTTTGTGGATCTACAGTGCCTCTGCTTATAAAAGGCAGATGTTAACCGTTCAAAATGTGGAAAATCTAAAATCTTTAATCCCAAATTACTCCATAAAATTTGTTAATTTGTCAAGTCCACTTTGTATTCACCTCCATAGTAAATTACAAATCCTGTTTATTTTTTTATACCTAGCAGAGTGGTAATGCAAAAACCATTATTTTATAATTGTTTTTTTCTTTCTTTCTTTTTTTAACATAAAACCAGTGTACTTTTTTTTTATCAGTGGAGATTCTGAGGATACAATAAATACAATGTAGCCTATTGTTGAAGGTGAAGTAGTATATGCACCGACCAGAATCCTTAATCGAAATAGATGACTGCGATTAGGTAGCATTGTAACCTTTGATGGACTTTAGTTCTGCCTGAGAGTCTTTGCAGCCGGATGGTAGTTATAGCATTTTTCTCTATTGATGATCATTCATAAATATGTAAAATATCTGTTAAATATATAAGTAAAAATGGATGGAAAGAGAAATTTTGGTGGAATGTAATAATAGTATTTGATTACTTGTTCATAACGTGTGTCTTCATAAGCAGCAGTATTTCAAATACATCCACTTCGTTGACGGCAATAGATGCAAGTGTGATGTTTGCCTTGGCTTATGTAGATTGTTGGTCCATTGTGAGATGTAGGTGTTGTCCGACTTGACCTCTCTGGGACTGTGTGCGTTCTTGAGGTGCCAATTAATGATGGCTTTTTCTTGCAGCTGTAGAGTCATTAGTGGAATTTAGGTTGAGGTGATTGGCTCAAAACAACCTGGCAGCAGAAATAAGTACTCCTTAACAAATATGGCAGATTGTGTCCTTTGTTGAGGAGACTGGGAATGCCATTGGATAGCTTTATCCATATATTATATAGATAACCTTGGTTCTACCATTTGATTATACTGCATTTTCTGCAAATGCTATTATTATATTGTTGTTATCATAATATATCATGATAATTAATGAATATTTATTGTAGTAGGATCATAGAGTATAAACAAATAGCCATGCAAGTGGAGATGCTGGTCAGTATGAGTCTGTTGCCGTCAGGCTTAACCAGAAAAGGCTGCATTTCTGGTTCTGTGATAGACTGGTTCCACTGATACTTTGTGGTACAGCCCAGGTGTTCCATTAAATAATAGTGATACATGCTAACACAATATTTAAGTTTAGAAATTGTCAACTGGTTGATTCTTTCTGAAAGTTGAACATCTTGCATGTATTGTTTTACTATGAACAGTCTCAAAGTCGCTTTACAGGCCAGCATTAAAAAAGAATTTGTATGGGTTGGCATTTTGTCATGTGACTTGCCCAATCTTAATCAAACAAGACTTCACATTTGGTTATAACCATGTAAGATTGTACACATGATCAGCTGCAGGTGCCTGTACAGAGTTGTTAAGCATTTAAGAGATTAAATGACCGTGAGACTTAGTGGGTGGGGTCTTGCTAGCTAGGGATACAGTCTTAAGATTTTAGGGGTCTTAGCATGTGCCTGAAAATCTACAGTTTATAATATCACATTGAAAACTTTAAGTTTGTGTGTTTAATGGCAGGTTTAGTGGAGTATTTTGTGCCTAAAAAGCCTATGGTCTATTCTAGGTGACTGTCTTTAGTGATCATTCCCATGTTCAAGACAAAAATTCAGGTCACGTATTTAGGGTTTATATAACTAGTCTTGAGCATTTAGTGGCCATGTGTATTCAGTGTTAAATCTCTATATTTATGTAGTACTAACAGTCAGGAATAGGATTATTTCACAGTTTATTACATACCAAACCACACACACGCACACACACGCACAACATGCAAAGCCTCAAGTCTTGACTTCCTTCCCAAATTTTGGAGAAAAGTGTGATGTCATGCAGTGGTGTAGTCTGGGTCATACGCAGGTATGTGCCGTATACTTACTTTTTGCCCAGAGCTCTTTGCGTATTACGACTTCTAAGGATCAGTATTTGCACATACCCACTTGTATTTTTTGCTTCGAAGTCCAATCTATTGTCATGTTAGCTTCCCGTTTAACTGTGTGTCCAATGCTGTTGTGTAAACTTGCGATTCTCTGTTGTAATTGGTGCATTAGCACTTCCATCATTCTACCTTTTCCCGCCCATCATCAACTAAATAATCAAGCTTGACGGTGCGTGTTCGTGTTGCAGTGAGAGAACTCCGCTCGGTGTTTTGAGCGGTGCATTGAGCGCAGTTCTCTCACTGCAGCGGACACTGCGTGAGAAATACGGTGGTGAGCGAATAAGACTATTAATTACTTATATACATCATGTTCGGAGCTTTTATAAGCGCAAAGTTCCCGTACGAACTGAAAAGACCAATTATCATCGCAATATGATGGAAGCCCGGTGTATTTAATGCATTAGTGGCGCGCAAATCACCCTATAGCTATAGGCCTATGCTGATCTTATAACGTTACAAAAGTGTAATAAGATTTCCACAAGCCATCCCTATCGTGACACTGATGATAAAATGCGATCTATTTAAACACTTTAAAAGTTAAACACTTTAAAACGCTATAGAGGAAGTCAAACATGATCTAGAATGATGAACAAATGACTGATGAAAAGAGAAAAAAAATATCATCTTGCGCCAACATTTATTAGAAAGCTTTATAAACTATTCATGTCCCACCCTTACTTTTATCACGTTTTATTGTATTGTTTGCGGTCAATTTGGCTAACTTTTAGAATTTATAATCTATTAAGGGAATATATAGACTTATATTACAACTGTGACATGTTGTAGCTATTGTTTTTATATGTGTAGCACCACCTACTGACAGAGAGTGGATTTAAATTTTCATTAAACCTGGCTGCTGTTTTTGTTTGTGAAACTCCCTAATTTTTACCTAATGTTCACACCAAAACTACACCCTTGAATAATTGGCTTTTATATTGAAACTAATGCTGAAGCAAATCTTTAAAAAAATATTATCTGGAAATTTTTGTTTCATATTAAGTTTTTTTTTTTTTTTTACCACCCACTTGAATGAAATGAAATATTAATTTCAGATGTATCACTTTTTTTTTTCTAATGAATATAATTCCAAAGCAACATGTTTAAATAATTGTCATACTGTAATGCAGTCAAAAATAATCTGAAAAATTTTAGTATGCACTGTATTAATTTGTTTTTAATGAAACAAATGTTACTAGTGAACAACAACATAAAACTACTACAACTAAAACTACTACTTTACTGGTGTGATTTTTTTTTTTTGGGGGGGGGGGTGGTAGTACTTCTTTTTTTAGTACTACACCACTGACGTCATGTTATAACATTACGTTAGTCATGATGCATTTTGATTCTGATAAAGGGACTTTCAGAGATTAGAATAACCATGCGAAAACAACCATGATTCATAGTTTGCTCAAATCTGAAGTCTTGAACTTCCGCATTAATGGCATGCATAGGCATATTGTGCCATGATGTTACCATTTAACACCTTTGTTAAACAGGACGCATTTAATCAAAATTGGTATTAGGTATTAGTCGGTTAGCCGCAGGAAAAAAAAAAAAAAACTCCACAGGAAGTGGTGAAATCACACAGTCTGTGACGGACAGATCATTAACGGCAGGAAATCTAAACATTCGCCCATAATTCATTGACCTCAGTTAACAAGTTGATTGCGTTTGATGTTGTTGTTTTTCTTGCAAAATCTGGAATTACTTTGATGAAAATGATCTCACAAAATTATCTAACAAAATGGAAATACTTTTGATCAAATTAATTGATGAAACTGAGTGATCACCACCACAATGAGAAATCACATGAAATCCAAAAAAGAGTTGAATGAGAAAAGAGCTGTCCATCACTGCTTTCACTGCAGGTAAGAGCAGCTGTACCCCGATTGAGCTGAGATGATCCCTTATCAGATAGCAAAATGATCTCCAGACATATACTTCCTTTAAGTTTCATTGAGAGAGATGGATTTAAGAACAGAAAACACAAACTGCTGTTATAAACTTCACTTAGCACACCGTTATCTTTGTGTCTCTGCAACTTCTGTCAGTGGAGTGTTGCGGCTATATCGGTATTGGCCAATATATTTAAGCTGATAAATTATAGCCTTGCTGTAATGATCATGTGACTTACACTATTGCTAAATAGGTAATTTTTTAAAAACAATAGTGGAATGTAGGGCTGAAATGATTAGTTGACATTATTGACAATGTCTACAATAAAAACTGTTGACAAATATTTGTTGTCTAATAGTCTTTAGATCTCATATGACCTATTTTAAGAGCCTGCAATAACACGGTTTGACCAGTGGGGCGCTGTAGCGCAATACTATAATGCGAACAAAGCGTAGTGTGGGGGAAAGTTTAACATAACTAAAAAAATAATGCTGTCATATGCAGGGCTGCCAACTGTCATGCTTTCAGACTCATGCAATTGACACTGTTCTCACACAGTGAAAAATACATTGCAGAGCAAAGAGGACACTGAAAACATGCCGACAGACAAGACAGAGCAGGTTACTTTTGTTTTGTTTAGCACCTTAGTTCAAGCGGCACGTTAACCGATCATCTCTTCCTTTTTACTGCTAGTTACAGCACGAAATAAATATGAATGAACATCAGAAGGTATGTTGAAAGATACAGTACAACTTACTGAAATGAATCATGTCTCATGTAATCGCTCAATCAGTGTTTCAACCACGTAAAGACGTCATTAAAACAACTTGTAAACAATGTCACAATGTTACATTTTCAAAAAATACATATTCATATTTTTACTTTTTAAGAAAGTTATATTGTTATTATTAAAACAATATAACCTCCATAGTGTGAGCACAAAAGGTATCGGACCCATTTGAATTCTGCACAGAATGCTGTATTTTAAAGTAATATAGAGGAGATTATGATTATTGAGTTTAACGGCTCTGGCCTAGCTGTGGTATAAACAAAATGCTATTGGCTATTTTAAAAAAAGGGGCGGAGCTGTTGGATATGTCCCACCATGTCTTCCTGTTTCAGTTGAAATTATGTCAACTCAACACATTGAATAATGCTGTGTGTTCCAAGGCAATTCACTGGGCCTTTAATATTATAGTAATGTACAAGCTGACTGGTTTCCCTGTATAAATTACAGCATTTTAAAAGTTTTTTCCTTGAGAAAATTATGTACTGATATATATCCAAATGAATGAAATTGAATTTATATTGGAATGAATTGCCAGCTTATGAATAGAAAATTTGTGTCAGTGCCCAGCCTTAATAAAAACATAGTTCCAGTCATTGTAGCAGTTGACCTATTGGTGATTTCTGAGAGGACAGAATACCTAAAGGAGATTGGTCTATTCAGTTGGCTCAAAGTTAATTAAATAGACATTTTCAAAAGTGTACCTTATGTTTGGTGTCATTTGATGCACGTAGAGATCTGGGATGTGTTTCTCAAAAGCATTGTGAGCTAAGTTGATCGTAGAGAGACCATTGGTGGCAATGGTTCTATGATCTACTTAAGCCTACGATGCTTTTGGGAAACTCAGTCCTGGACTTTTTTATTTTGTAAAAAGTTTTTTTTTTTTTAATTATTATTTTTATTTTATTTTGTCTTCCAAAATATAGATTATCTAATTTTGGTGAATTTGTATGGGTTATTATTGTATCAAAGCTCTGTATTGGTGCATACAATAAAGGATCCTACTTATGTTTCCCAGCGGTTCCTCTAATGCGTCTTCCCTGTTGACTTCTCAATTAACCTGACAAGCGTTAAAAATCCCTCTGATTAGTATCTAGAAACCAATTTACAGAAGTTGTTGTGCTAAATCACACAAAGTTTGACTCTGTTAACAGAAAGTAATTAGAACAAATTGCATGTATTTATTACCTCTGGTGAAATAGGGAGTTTGGATAGGCTTGCTATGCATGAGAAATGGTTTGATGAGTGTTTCTTTGTTGGACTATTTGGTTAACAAACGTAACCAGAAAGATCTCATAAGTGGTGAGATTTCCTTGGATATATGGATGTATGCTCGTACTGTACAAATTGCCTTAAACTGTTTTTTTTCTGCATTTGATGGCTACTTCAGGGCTGATTAGCTCAAAACTCTCCCTCCACCCACTCCTACACACCCACCTACCAACACTTACAAACACACACATGTCCAGTACACCCTCCCCTCCGCACTAAATCAGCACACTTGAAGAGTTCAAAACATCAGACCTCGTTCCATATTGCTGTAGAGCATTCCCTGTCCGAGTCTGACGACGTATGACTTGTTCCTCCACCCCATTGAGACAGAAAGAGGTAAGCTGTCAGATGCACCTGCTGTCAGATCTGCAGATCCTAAACTGATCTGTACTCCACGTATTCACTCTGGATAGACTGTCAAAAGCCGATCCTAGTAGTGTGAAGATCAGAAGTTCAGCAAGGGGACAGCAACACTTGAAGGTGACTAAGTTATTTTGGACTTGGTGGTTATGAAAGTTGCCACTGGTTTTGCTTGCAATATGTTTGATTGATCGTATCTGATTTGGTTATGTTGTTAGAGTTAGCCTAACCCAGTCTATAAATATTTCTAGGTTAATCCAGGTCACTCAACTGATGGTATGCTGTATTTTATTTGCTCTCTTCATGTGATCGGAGTAGTTCTGCTTGTTTTTATGAGATGTAAACCAGTTTATGATCAAAACAAGTAAGTTTATGGTTTGGTTACAGTTGAAGTACTTATGGTTTGGGTGGAAAACATTTTTTGTTGTCCCCAGTATAACTTACATTTAGTCTCAACAAACTTTAACCATAATGCTACCATGCATCAGGGTGCAGTGCCTCCACATGAACCGAATGACATGCTGTTCTGGACCTTCTGGAGAGTCTGTTTATTTTAAAGGTGTGTGTGTGTTGGGAGTCAAGAGATCATGCTTTTCGAGGCTTTCATCCTTGACTCCACCTAGACACACAGACAGGCCTGTTTAACTAGCACTGGACTGTCTTACTGAACTGTCTAGATTCTTCTTTAAAGACCTTTTAGATGTCTTTGTTAGGTAGTCTACATCCACTGGACTCAAACTGTTCCTTGTGCAGCTATGTATTGCTGTCATTTCCCAGAATTCCTTGTGCTGGCAAACATGTGTAGTTCCCATCTGTTGTGTGGCATCTGCTCATCTCTCAAGCCTCAAGGCTTCTCCTGACATACAATTTGTGTGTGTGTATGTGTGTCGCAGTTGAAATATGACCAATTGAATGCGTAGATACACCAAGAACAAATCATTTATCTGGAGTTATTGGTTGAAGAGATGTGGTCCCACATTGCTAGGGTAAGTTTGCAGATCATAGAATTGTTCTTTGGTGGCCTGCTAAAATTCACATTGACCACAAAATGAGTTGGCATAGGCATGAATTGGAGAGGATTATTGGCCAGATCACCACAAAGTTGTTCGCCCGTGTTGTAAAAGCTGCTTTATTTGATCCAGACAAGTCCCACTTGTAACCCTGCTCAACCTCTTACAGTAAGATAGATTGTAAACAGGAATTCACCAGTGGTGGACTCGTGCGTGACTTGCGAGAGATGCTCAGTCTAGGCAGAAGCCTTGTGAGAGTCATATGATGCATCTTAAGGGCTCTCTCTCTTTCTCTCTCCCTCTCCCTCCGTTGGTCAGGGGCTCAGGTTAATGTATAATAACAGGACTTGGGCTAGCCCAACAGTTTATTCCAGGAATGGATTCTATAAAGGGTAATGCTTGGTACAACTTGCCATCATAGATATAGTAACATTTAGCTTTTTAGCATCTTATTTCTTTTAAGTTTTGTTGAAGATGGTTACATAATTGTAATTTCATCATGTGGCTGCCCATGTCATTTAGAGTTCACCCAATGTTTTATTTTGTACTTTGCCATGTCATGGTTTGATTTGGTGTTTGGTGTCATGTTGAAGCACAGCACTGTGTTCAGAGTGGCTCGATCACAGTAAATGCTGCTCCATCTCTGCAAGTGCTGTGAGATTGACATGCATTTATTTGAAAAAGGAACACGTGCCAAACTTGTAATGAGAAGGATTTACAAGCCTGTTGTCCAAAGAGAACATTTTAATGACATGTTTTTAATCTACTCACTTTTTACTACACTCACAAATGTAACTTTGCTTTCCTTTTATTACTTAAAGCACTCTTTAAGTACTTTGATACTGCAGCAAAAGCTACTAGCCTAACTAATAAAGTTCAAACATTATTAAAGGCAAGTGAACAGTCAGTAAAAAATAAGATAGAATACACTAATTACAAACATAGATAAATACAATATAACAAATTTACAAATAAAGTAGGTAGGGCTGGGTAAAAAATATTGATTTCTCGATTTTAATCGATTCTCAGTTTTACGAACCGATATCGATTCTTAAATCCCAAGAATCGATTAGTCTAGTCTGTTTTAAGTTGGTGAATGAACAGAACATGTAGCGTGCCTCCCATCCAATAAATCGCAATAATCTTTGTGCTTTGTTACTTTTGATATGAAGCAAAGTCTCAGATTTCAAATGACGTCTATCTTATTATGAGATTCAAAAAATAAATACCATTTTGGAGCTGTTTAATGTGACGTGACAGATCACTGTAGCGCCTTAGTTAAAGAGAAGCGGCAGCACAGTGCGCATGTGAATATCCTCTCCGCTTTAATACCAGTTACATGTAAAAAAAAACATGACTAAACATCTGAAGGTATGTTAAAATATACAGTACAATTTACCGAAATCCATATCATGTCTTGTGTAATAGCTCAGTGTTTCAACCTCAGAAAGACGTCAATAAAACGGCTTGTAAACAATGTCACATAACGTCACATTTACCTCAGAAAAAACACATTCAGTGACCATAAACTCATTAGTCAGCTAGAAAAGTGAACTCTAGAAAGCAGCATTCTGATAAATATAGCTATGCACCGTTCATATTCATTATAATGTTCTTCAATATTTAATGCGTTTGAATAAATCAGTTATGACAGCCACGATTTAAATGTTTATATTTAAAAAAATAAAAAATAAAAAAAATAAACAAATTGGAGTAGAAATATGATTATCTAATTCTAAACTTTATTTATTATAAAAAACAATTGAGTGTAATTTAAGTGTTTGTATATAAATAAGTTAATTTTAACCTTCAATATTATAGTACAGTAGTACCAGCTGTCTCCCATGTTTACAGCATTAGTTGAGAGATTTTTTTTCCTCTAGAAAATTTGCCATGTGCTGTAGCTGATATACTGCATCCAAAATAATCGATATCGAATTGAATCGAAATCGTAATTGAATCGAATCGCAAGCATGTGAATAGAAATCGAATCGTGAAAATTGTGCCAATACCCAGCCCTTAAACTTAGGTCTAACTGTAGTGTATTCTGGTACAGACATTTATTAATTAGGCCTAAATGTAAAAAACACTACAGTGTTCACTGTATAAATTATAGTTTAATCTTTGTTAAAGCTGCGTTTTGTTGTTTGATCAACATTAATGACTTAGAAGCAGGTATTTATAGGTTGCTGTCACTTTAAGACCGAATGCACGGATCCAATATAATGATATGCATCAACTGTTTACATTCACTTAAAACATAACAAGAATACTTGCTGAGACTGGTATTTTGACATAATTTTATGTGTATGTGTCCGTTCAAGCACATGGAGATGCGAAAGAGGAATCAATTCACTGTCTCTATGTGTGCAGCTGTGCGCACGGATAACAGTGCGCAAGTACTGAATTGATGGTGAAACTTAGCAATTAATCTGCGAAACTTATGCGTGCTGAACCGTCTGGCCTGGCCCATATGGATCACTGATCAACTACAATCCGTTTAACCCTAGCTATGTCGATTAGCATTGCTTTATAAATAAGCAGTATTTGAAATCACTAGATATTGTTAAAAAATCTTTATTTTGTTTTCTTTTGCCACACAAAAAGTATTCTCGTCGCTTCATAACATAAACCACTGTAGTCACGTGAACTGTTTTAAATATGTTTTAGTACCTTTTTAGGCACTGAAAGTGTAAATTAACTTTCTGGCAATAGAGGCCTCACTGAGCCAGTGGATTTTATCAAAAATATCTTAATTTGTGTTCCGAAGATGAACGAAGGTCTTATGGGTGTAGAACGACATGAGGGTGAGTAATAAATGACAGAATTTTCATTTTTGGGTGAACTAACCCTTTAATACTGTAATCAGTTTTGTTTTATAGCCAAAAGTGGATCTGTAATAATAACATAATGGGATATTAGAGAGAATATTTAAAAATAAATAAAAGTAAATATTATGAGGTAGAATAATCTGTATTTTGACTTCACTGGAAGGCTTTTCACAATAATCTATAACTCTATCTGTTCAGCGGGTGATTTCAGTACTCGGGTTGTGCTTAATGTACATCAGCTTGAGGCTTAAAATTCCTAAGGCTGTTCTGATCCCAGCCTCTGTGTGCGAGGACACTATATAAACACACCTCAGTAAATGGCACACTGCTCTTCTCATTCATAGCCATAGAGCTGAAACAAGAGCCAATGGAAACATGGGTGTTCGGTTTATCCTTCCCCATTACCATTCAAACAGAACGCAGTATGCAGAAAGCATGGCTCTGTCCAGACAGTATCTCTGCAGACAAGAACAGATGATGTCTAGATCTGTTGTGATACTGCATGCATTTGTTCAGAATTGCTTTAAATTTGCTGCCAGGATTGCTGGCACAACACTGAATGGTTCAGAAATTTCCTTTATATTTCATCTTGATCTTGATTTAGATTTCCTAGTACATTTTAAAGTAAATTTTAACTCTTAAAATCTGGAAATTTGATCGTTTCCTTAACACTCCGTTATGATGTATGAGGATGCTATAATTGGCATATTTCAAATGAAAATCATTTCAAATGATCATTTGCAAACAGTGGAGTGGTGTTTAAGCTGTGAATTAAGTGTTCATTTGAAGAGCCCCTCTGAATTTCACATGCCTTTTCACTTCATTTGGTCACAAGTGTTTTCCAGCTGAAGAAATTCTAGTCCATTCTAGTATTTGTCTTATGATATCTCTGCAGCACATGACTGTGCTAATTTTTAAGATTTTTTTTTTACAAAATTTTTGGATGTCATATAACCAACAAAGAGCGTATTGAGCCAGCACAATAAGGCAGGATTATCTTCATACAGGCTGTGCTCCTGGCCTATCCTATCTCCTGAAGGGTTCAGAGGTCACTTCACTCTCATGTTTATAAACACCGTGTTGTTGAGGGGAAGGATCATAACTATACTATGTTTTGACCGTCTTCACGCTTCAATACAAGTTCACATGCTTTAACAGGCTGGAGCGCAGGCTGCCGTAAGTACTGCTTACAGGATATTTTGGCTTAATAATAATAAATTAGGTTCTTTTGTATTATATGCACGGATCATATTTAGCCTGTAGGTTTTCTTCCCTCTTCTTTTTATTTTGGTAAGTGAAGTGCCAGCTATAAAGCTTAATACATCTGTTACAGCCAATTGTTTTTGCAAATATGAAAAGGCTCGCTGTTTTTTCATAGTAACTTTTAATCCGCTGTAGCCCACCAGTGTGCTGATCTTTATGTACTTTCAACCTTGCTTTTACTTTTAACTGTTTGGCCGACTTATGATTACTTCCAATAGGGAAGTTAAGTTTGATAAATGATTATCTGACGGTTATACACTCTGCTGCATATAAATGTCTTGTCACAGTAGATGTCATATTTTCTTAACATAAATAACCCATGAAAAGTAAAGAAATGTAAGAAATGGGGGAAAAAAAAAAATGTCGGCTGCAAAAGCTGAAGCGTGTTGTTGTTTTTGCATATTGATTTTAACATGCCAGATGTCTTTTTCAGATTTCTAAAAAATAGAATATTGGCTTCATCTGGTTATAGCAATCAGGTTAATGTGTATTCGTGATGATTACATAACCAGACTATGACAGAATTCTTAATATTGGAGTATATCTGCGCATGTAAACAAGCTTATATTTATTTTGTTTCTATGAGATTTGCCAGTGAGCAAAAACTATTGGCAGAATATAGCACACAGTACAAGCTACAGAGAATAAATGACAGTGCATTTGGAATAAAAGTTGATTTGTGATTTGTGGCTCTTGTATGCAGATTTAAGAAAAGACTCTTTCTCATGCTGAGATCTATTGACTTGACTTGTTTTGTTTAATAGTAGATTGATCACAGTTTCCCCTCCAAGGCACACAGTAGTTGCTGTAGGGGGACCATTAAAGCTCTTCAGTGCTTTTCCTGCTGGGAATCTATCAGCCCCCTGGGAAAAAGGATAGATCTAGATATCCCCCATCCTTTTTCCTAAAATAAGGCTCTCAAGAAATAAAGCCATTTAGATTTCTTTAAATAGTTGGATTTGTCACAGTACAATGGTACCGGGTTGTCACAATACCAAAATTTTAGTAGTCGGTAGTACCAATCCCAGTTAAATTTCACAGTTTCTGTGTTCTATTGCACGTTAAGACTTAATGCACAGATCTACTTTGACATCTGATTAAACATAACAATCTCAGATTCAATTCCGCATTTTAATATGGTTGTTACGCACAAAACTTTGCAGTGAAAAATAAAAACATGAAAAATAAAACTTTAATTCGAATTATGAATGGCTATATACAGAAAGCGAGCAAAGACCACTCCCTTTATAATCACTGAAGCTGAATTCTGTAAAGCAGGTCGAATCGCTTTCGGTTCAGGTCATTTTTACACGTTGCGTTAAATATAGTACTGTTTAACTCAAGATGCCTATAAAGGAGCTACCAAAGATGAGCATAACCTACGCTGATAACATGCATTTAAAAAAAAAAAAAAAAAAAAAAAAATCCTCTTAATGTTTTATTTGATTCTAATATCCAAATATTAGTGAGAACTAATTAGGATAGCTGATTACCTTAAATGTCCATAGCTATCACCATCATACTGCTCAACCAATTTTCCTGTCTGTTAATGTGACGTTCGGCCTAAAGCCTGCTGCATTTTACAACTTTGGTGTATTTCTGGTGTACTGAGTTGTTGGATTTCTATTTCTTCACAGAGTTTTCTAAGCGAGGAGATAATGAGAGTTCACACACATACCAGATTCTGCTTTCTCTGCGTGCTGACCCTGTTGTACCATCAGTGCAGTCACTGCCATGAAGGAGGGTCCCATCATCACCATGGGCACAACCACGCTGACCATGACCATGACCATGTCCACAATGACCTTCAGATTTCAGAATTGTCCTGTGATAGTTTATCGGACCGGTTAGTACACGGAAGCCACGGCGAACCTGCAGAGAATGAGCAACGTTACTACATTCACCAGTTGTTCTGTCGGTACGGCCAGAAGGATCGTCTGGATTTTAAAGGCTTCCAGAGTTTGCTGTTGAGTTTAGGGCTGGGCGAAGTGCGAGTGGTTGGGTTGGAGCACGAGGATCTTGGCCACGATCATGTGGCACACTTGGATATTCTAGAGGTTCAGGAAGGACGGCATTCGCATTCGGCCGGCCATCCGCACCCTCACCAGAAGACCCACATCTCCCACAAGAACCACCACGAGAATGAAGAAGACGGCCCTGCCGAGGAGCTACCATGCAGCAAAACACTTGGGACCAGAGCGGAGAGCACTCACAGTGGATCTGAGAAACATGACCATGAGAAAGACAGTGATCATGAACACATCCACAGACATGTCACTGACAGTCCTCAAACTCAAGATCATGATGATGACCACACACATTCACACACACACATTCAAAAACAAGACAGTGGTGTGCCACAACAACTGGAACATGATCATGACCATGACCATGACCATGACCATCACAATCATGACCAAAAGAGTAGTGAACATACACAAGAAAATAATGATCTCATTGACCAAAGCCACCATCATCATGACCACCATCACCGCAAGCACCCCCACCCTCATCTCCATGGTCTAGACAGCGTGGAGCACACCTCAGCAATGCCTCAGCTCACACCCAGAATCCAGCCTTCTGCTCCAACTGAGCTACCCACCACACAACCCAGAAGAAACAGGAGACCACCTAAAGTCAGAGCCTCTCGAGGCCGCAACAAGACCAGCATCACTGTTACTCAGGCCGTCGAGCTGGAGACCATCGGAGCTGACCATGAGCACAGTGGCCAGGATCACAGTCCTATTCAGCCACAGAGGGACAGGAGAGAGGTGCCAGGAGAAGATCTGTCTATGAAATCACATGCACACAGTGTTTTTCACCAACATGAGGAGGTACATTTCAGTGTCTGTCTTACAATATGGTTGTTAAAGGGTTAATTCACCCAAAAATGAAAATAATGTAATTTATTACTCACCCTCATGTCGTTCTACACCCATAAGACCTTTGTTCATCTTCATAACACAGATTAAGATATTTTTGATAAAATCTGATGGCTCATTGAGGCCTCCATTGCCAGCAATGTTACTGAACCTGTCAAGATCCAGAAAGGTACTAAAGACATATTTAACCTTAATATTATAAAGCGATGGGAATACTTTTTGTGTGCCAAAAAAACAATAACGACTTTTCAACAATATCTAGTGATGGGCGATTTCAAAACACTGCTTCATGAAGCTTCGAAGCTTTACAAATCTTTTGTTTCGAATCAGTGATTCGGAGCACCAAAGTCACGTGATTTCAGTAAACGAGGCTTCGTTTACTCGATCTGAACCACTGATTCAGAACAAAAGATTCGTCAAGTCGTTATTTAGTTTTTTTGGTGCACAAAAAGTATTCTCGTCTCTTTATAATATTAAGGTTGAACCACTGTACTCACATGAACTGTTTTAAATGTCTTTAGTACCTTTCTGGATCTTGAGAGGTTCAGTGACATTGCTGGCAATAGAGGCCTCACTGAGCCATCGGATTTCATCAAAAATATCTTAATTTGTGTTCCAAAGATGAATGAAGGTCTTACGGGTGTAGAACGACATGAGGGTGAGTAATAAATGATATAATTTTCATTTTTGGGTGAACTAATCCTTTAAAAAATGGTAGTGCTCTTCAGATATGCCTCAAGGGTCATTTGAAATTGTTTCTCCTAGTTGGTCTAATCAGGGATTGGTCAAGATGGAGAGTTTTTATAAAAAAAATAAGCTTTTAGCACCATCAAAGCACTTCCTTCGTAACAAAAATTACAGTTGTAGAAGATGGTTACTTTCAGACTTTACCTTCTTCAAGCAAGGCATTAAGTTCTAATGCATAATTCAGTGTTTTTGTGAGGACTGTGACAGATTTGTGGAATTAACAGTGGTGGACAGTAATAAAGTATTTTTATGTTTAACATTAAAATAATGCAAATTAATGCCCATGCTCTTTCCCCACTGCTGTAGCATTTTGTTCTTAGCACACATTTAGTTTTGTTTCATTGTTAAATACTATATGGTATATATTGTTATTTTCACTTGTTTGCACACTTTAATATCAGTAGCTTAAATTGTATTTTAGAATATTGAAGTTTAATGTTTTGACAGTTTAGGTTTTGTACCTAATCTTACATACCCCTGGTACTTTATTTGATATGTGATTTATACTCCTTGTATATTTTGAGAAATGAGTTATGTACAAATGCAAAGTAAAAATCTCTGTCTCTCTCTGCCAGTGTCTGAATTTAACAGAGCTGCTACACCAGTACGGATTGAGCTCAGATTCTCTCATATCTCCAATGCAGTTCACCTATTTATGTCCAGCACTGCTCTACCAGATAGACAGACGCTTCTGCATTCTTCATTATCACCATGTTGAGTCTGAGGCACAAGATCCAGCATCTTCAGGTATAAGTGATCCTGTACTAGTATGATTTCAACAAAGTATATTCAGTCATCTACAGTTCTCTAAACTGGTCTAGTTCGCTAGCTAATAAAGAGAGTAAACAGTCTTAGTAAATGGTTGAAGTATAACAACCAGTTGAGAAACACTGCTAAACCATATTAAAACAGTTGTCTAACATGCTTTCATTAGACATGTCTATTTTTGCTAAAGTTACCTAATGCCAATTTCAAACTACACAATATCAGCCCAATTTTGGCAGGATCCATTTGACGTAAGGTGTTGTGGTGATACGTAAACCACAATGGGCGTCGGGAAGCAAGAATCGATCGTTTCATCTAGTATAGTGTGTCATAGTGGATGACAACCGACGCTGTGTCTGCGTCGCTTCACGACGTCACAACAGAAAGACTAGCATGTTTAATTTTTTTCTGGTCCTCCACAATGGGTTCCATCACATCTATGACATTGACCAGTAGGAGCACACAAGCTCTTCCATACACAGCTTTTAAACATGGTGAAACGAAAGAGAGACGATTATATTGGTGCTGCTAGGTTGAATTATGCAATGGTGGAAAGGTTCATGGAGCTATGGCAACAATACTCCTACCTATATGATTCCTCGAGGGACTACCACGACAGAGTGAAAAAAGATAAATGCTGACAAATGATAGTGGAGGCAATTCAGCAACCCGGTGAGTACTGGAATTAGCATTAGGCTTGTACAACCATTGTTTACACTCGTTTCCGGAAGTCAGTCGCTAGTTCCACCTTTTCGATGACATCACACGTTGGAAAAGACTGCTAGCAATGATTGGTCGAGAAGCAATGTGTAGTCTGACATGTTCTTGTCCACAACACGAATTAAGGAGTCAAAAACGCATAATCTGACACCGTGACTATCGTAACAGACAAAAATAGTGTGTAGTCTAAACCCGGCATTAAATCTGTGCATCCAATGATCCCAGTCTTACCCTCTGCTGCTGATTATGTTTCTGCAGTGTTGGTCTGGACGTGGGGCTTTGTGTCTATCACCATCATCAGTTTGCTATCTCTGCTGGGTGTTGTTCTGGTGCCCATTCTCAACCAGTCCTGCTTCAAGTTTCTCTTGACCTTCCTAGTAGCACTGGCAGTGGGAACCCTCAGTGGTGACGCCTTACTGCATCTACTCCCTCACGTAAGTTCTTTTTTTGTGACAAACAAAGAGTTAACCATTGCAAAGGTCCAAACAGTCAAACTTTTCAACTGTTTCCCTATATTTTGTAGTCTCAAGGAGGCCATAATCACAGTCATGAAGGACACACAGAAGAAGGAGCTGTAGAGGATTTTCTGACAAAGTTTGACGGAGTTTGGAAAGGACTGACTGCACTAGCAGGAATCTACCTCCTCTTCATCATTGAACATTGCATTGGCATGTTCAAACACTACAGCGACCAAAGGGTGAGACACCACAATACCTTAAAGTTTAAAGACTGAAAATCAAATCTTGCAAAAAGGGAAAGAAAACCAGTCACACATAGTTGTTTGAGAATGACAGAGCTGAGGCAGACTCAAATAAAATCCATAATTGCTGCACATAGTGGGGCTTTTAGTGCACAGAAAAACAACCTTCTCAGAACCTAGTGCATATAAACACTTGTCTCTTCGTGCTTTCCACAGGGAAGCCTCTGCCAGAGAAAGAAAAAAGGAGAGCAGGCAGAGATTGGGAGAAAATTGTCAGACCACAAACTCAACAGGCGTTCAGATGCTGAGTGGCTCCATCTGAAGCCTCTAACAGAGGGTAGGTTCATTTCTTCATCAGATCCCAACACAATTTGTTTGGCTTTTAAGTAAAAGTTGTGTGTGTTGGTATCCTGAAGATCCTTTTCCAATATACTGATCTTTTGTAAGGATATTGTTAGAATGAACTCAAGCTGCGTAACACACCAAGCTTGGTGCAGTAATATTCAGAAGTAACTCAGCATTTGAGTCAACACAAGCTCCAGGCTGAGAGCTGAGTGTGTTGAGTCAGAGTCAAGACTGTGACCAGAAAAGGGTTGAGTCAGAGTCTGAACAATTCAGACAGCGGAAATATGCTGTCCTTTGATGCAAAACCAGGTGTTATTCAATTCAGTGTTATCATCAGACACTATAGTACTGAGTGGACCAAATGCATGAGTCAGCACAGACCACAAAAGTAACTCCTTCCCTCCTTTTTCATACAGGAGAAGGTACGACGTCTGAAGCTGGACACAATGACACACAAATGACGGAGTTGCAGCCTCTGGATTCACCCAGCAAGATGTCGCTAGCCATCTCTGATTCAGATCACCCCTATAAGGGGGCTGTAAAAACAGAAGAGGACAGTGGGCCAAAGGCCAAGGCCAAGTCAAAAAAGCATGGACATGGCCATGGTCACTCCCACCATGGGCACTGTCACTCTGACCAGGAAATGAAAGATGCAGGGATTGCCAGCATAGCATGGATGGTCATTATGGGAGATGGCATGCATAACTTTAGTGATGGACTTGCTATAGGTCAGTTTGTGTACATTGAAACTAGTAGCAGATTAATTTGTCTTTAATCAAAAGGGTTTCTGTATCTGAGGAACTGTTTGTCATTTACAGGTGCTGCTTTCAGTGCTAATATTACAGGTGGAATTAGTACGTCAGTAGCTGTGTTCTGTCACGAACTGCCCCACGAACTAGGTAAGTGGCTTAACCAGCTGCAGTATGTCAAGAGACAAAAAATTAGAATAGCAGATCCATTTTCTTACATTTGACCTCTAGGTGTGCAGTAAAATTATTATAGCAGCTGTCCACATTAAATATTAACAGTCTGTTTATTATGAGCTTGCGCTGCAGTTCTGTCTTCTGCTATTTGAAATGATCAATCATTAAAGTTGGCTGGATTCTGCTTGGCTTTCAATGTTTTTACAGTTCATCAGCTGGAAAAAATAATTTTGAAAGTGATTCCAACAATAATGTTCCTCTGTGTTGTTAATGTTATAGCTGCGGTCTGGATTTACCCATTCTAATAAAATTAGAATGATTTTTAAAACTTTATAGTTATCGTAACAGGCCATAACCCTGAAAAAAGATACCAACATGTCAATGAGAGAGGTCAGGCTTAGCTTTGGTTGATGCAGCAAGTTTTCATCGCCAATGAGGTGTCCTTTATCCATTATCACTTGATATAAACTCAGGAACATCAAGGCAAAGAGCCCCAGCTGTTTTTCTGTGCTCTCTTTTTCTTGTTTGAATGAATCAGAAACACTGAACTAAAACAACACTGCAGCACATGGCTTTTAAAAGACTGCAAAGCTTTTATGAAGTTTTAAGGTAGCTGTCTAGAAGGCCACTCTTTTTAAAATGCCCCTTTTTTGTTTAAAATGAACCAGACATTACAATACAACAGAAGTAACAAACAGAGTATGTCTTTGATTTAACAATGATGTTTTGTATTTGATGTTTATATTTGTCTGTCTGCCATCCAGTGGAGGGGACGGGACTCTAATAACATTTGGAGCAGCTTTTTTTTTTTTTTTTTATTGTCTGAGGGGCCTTTTACATGACACCATTTTCAACTACGAACGGAAAAACAGTGTTTTGGTGGCCTGAAAATGCAAACTTTTGAAAACGGGTTTCAAAGTGCAAGTTTTTGAAAATGATACGTTTCTGTGTAAACCTCAAAAACTTGAATATGTGAAAACGGTGACAGCATGTGTATTACATGTTTAGTCTATAGAGGGTATGCATAGACGTCACTTTCCCGCTGAAACGCGCTCCTTCAAGCGGACTGAGTGGCAAAAGAACCTGCTGCATCACTGGATCTAATAGGGGAAACTGCGAAAACGCGAGTAAAACAAACGATTACACTAAAGGTTGAGCTCGAAAGTGTTCCTTATGACATGTCAAAGAAATCTAATCCATGGATATTGACATGCAGCCAGGAATCATGTTTCGTGACATTTAAATGTGCCTGATTTCGACGCCGGGGAAATACATAAAGCAAATCGGCCTGTGAATGCTTTATATAACTACAATATAGGTAGGTCTAAATTGGAGTGATCACTTATATCAATGTTATATATTTCGTGTCATCGTCCATCCCTAAAACTTGTATAGTTTTTGTCAGTGTTTATTTAAAAACACCCAATTATGCAGAATATAAGATGGTAAATATTTAATTGATGAGTTGAACACAATATATAACAATATAATATATGGGGTATGATTTTACCCTAAAATCCAACATTTTGACACAAAATGTTAACTGCAAAACATGTTTCTGTGCCTGGAGTCCAGCTGTTTCTGTAAATTGCAGCGACCTATTTGCTTCTTTGTTCTGTAGCTTTCAGCAGTCTGTAAAAATATTCCTCAGATTTTGTGTCAAAGCTATTTGTACAGTCAATCGCAAAGCTCTTTCCCGTTTCGGATGTGTTTTTCGCGGCATTCAAGATGAAAACCATTGCTGCCACTCAGTCTTTTGCCACTCAGTGGGCGTAACTGCAGTCATAACGGTCGACGGTGACGTCACGCGCATACCCTCTATAGGCATGCTCTTTTGGTGCAAATGTGCTCTGTAAAAGAATGCGTATGTGCGTAGTCTTTCTTTACAAAGTCACATCGGCAACTACTTGTCTGGCATGCATAATACAGTGTTTTTAGTCATTTTTGCAGATCCGTGTTAACTGGGATAGTTTTGATAATGTCAACTGTATGAAGAAAAAAATGTTTCCATTTTTAGTACATTGTACTGTAAACGTACCCTGAGAATCTAGACTCCCCATGTTTTGGCTTGAGAAACGACTATAATAAAGGGACTCTTAGGGGCCATTCATACAGAACGCGTCTTTGCGTCTAAAAGCACTCAGGAATGGTTTTAAAAAAAGTGCAGCGTAGAGCGCGAGGGTCTCGAGACGCACTTTTGAGACGTGATGCAATAAGGACAATAAGGGAAATGACAGAAATAGGCAAACAGCAGAATTGATAGATGCGAGTTTTGACATAGAAAAAAAGAAAATAGAAGCTAGTGATGGGAGGTGATTGGTCCACTGTTTTGGAACTGACATTGATGAGCGGCGCTGCGTGTAAAAGTTGAAATTCTTTTAACTTGACACAGCATCTTAAAATGCGGCACTCATGTGCAAGACGCGAGCGGAATGGTCATGCACGTCCGTCAAGCACACGTTTACATAGAAAAACAATGGGAAAGTAGCATATTGGAATAGAAAAACGCGTTCTGTGTGAACGGCCCCTTACACTGCAGTGCTGTTAATTGCCTTTGACTGATTTAAAAAAGTCCAGAGTGTACCTTAGTTTAGAAAGGACTGATGGATGTGAAGGCTCCTCACATATATTTTCAGTAATTAGGAAGAAAGGAGTGGCAGCATGGAATCGCTTAAACACAAGAAAAACCTCTTTTGATTTTTCTGACAGATTAAGGACAGCCCGTTCTCATGGCAGTTATTGTCAGGTTTAACATGGGTTAAATATACCCATGCTACTGTACTGTTGTTTATTGTACATTAATAGTGCACATTTATGTTTGTCTTCAGGTGACTTTGCTGTTTTATTGAAGGCTGGGATGTCAGTGAAGCAAGCTATTGTGTACAACGTCCTCTCTGCCTTGATGGCTTATGCTGGAATGGTGATAGGCACGGCCGTGGGACAGTACACGCACAACGTCACCAGCTGGATCTTTGCTGTTACTGCTGGCATGTTTCTCTATGTGGCATTAGTGGATATGGTAAGAGAACCAAAATGATTAACTTCGCACTGGGCCTCTTAGCTGCATGAAAAACAAAACCGTTTTTTAACTTGAGCAACGTGACAATATTAGAGCACTCCCGTTATAATCACTGAAGCCGTCACTCAATGCATGTTCACTATGTTTGATCCTTGTAGTTTAGAGCAAGCTTACTAGCTATGCTTCCATCCACCCACTTATTTTTAAGTGCATTTTGGGATATTGCGTAAAAAACGCTGGATGGAAACACAAAGATATGCATAAATTTAAAAAAAAGTGCATAAAATACTTAGACTGCTTTTAGCTGTTGCATCCGGTGTAGACATGGTGTCATTTTTTTAAAATATTTTATAATGTAATTTATTCTTGTGATGACAGCTGAATTTTCAGCATCATTACTCCAGTCTTCAGTGTCACATGATCCTTCAGAAATCATTCTAATATGCTGATCTGCTGCTCAAGGTTATTTATTATTATCAGTGTTGAAAACAGTTCATTATTTTATTTTTTTTTAGGGTTCTTTCATGAATATAAAGTTTAAATAACAGCATTTATTTGAAATGGAATTCTTTCAACAATGTAAAAGTCTTTACTGTCACTTTAATTGTTACCAAGTACTTCAGCCTACCACCAAATCGTCACCAAACCGATTTAATGCATCAACAAAAAAAAAAAAAAAAATGAAATTTTGAATGGTTGTTACGTCGACATTGGAAGCTGCTTGGAAGTGAGCAGCTCAACATCTAGCAAATCTAAAATAATGTCACATCTAACACAACTCACAATTAGTTCTATAACCATAATAGTAACCTGTGTAACTTCTTGTAGTATGGTATCAATTTGCAGCAAAACTTTTTTTATTTCTTCGTCTTTTTTTTTTTTTTTTTTTTGTTCTGTAAGTGTAATTGAGTTATTGGTGTTAGAATGTTATCTAACAATATCAAATTCCTCTTCTTCATCTTCAGTTGCCAGAGATGCTTCATGGTGACAGCGAGGAGCACAAACGCTGTGAGATGGGTCACTTCGTCCTGCAGAACTTTGGCATGCTCACAGGATTCGGCATCATGCTGCTGATCGCCATCTTCGAGGATCACATTGTGATTGATTTTGGCTTCTAGCTGGAGACTGTGATGGGGGGCGTCATTCAGCTACATTCACACACGTGCTTTGCCCTAAAGTGGCTTTGTGGTACAGTCTTGCAAGCATGTCAGTAGCTTACAGTGGACATGCAAAAAAACATGTTTACATTTCATCTTCTCATCTCCTCCTCTCTAGGCCACTCAAAATGGTTACTTGTTATCTTCAAGCTCTTTTGTAGATCTAGCTTCTGGTTCCATTCTCTTCTGTTTTTTTTGAGTATGTATGTTCAGTCAGACATCCACAGCACACAAGAAGCACTCCCCAGTATTTGGGTTATACCTTTAAAATTGTAGTGTTTTTTTTTTTTTGGACTGTGTCCTAGAGAGAAGCAGCTATTCATCAGTCACCCATTCAGTGTCATGTTTAGCTCTTTCATTCATATGTATTGTAACTCATAGTCCATTCATTTGTAACTGGCGTGTTGTGCTGTGTATGTCTAGTGCGTCACACCATTGCTGTGTCAGGCACTAAAATCGTGCAACAGAGCCCAACTGGCATCAACTCTGCAGATTTTTTTTTTTTTTTTATATATTATTATTTATTGAGAACTAATGGTATTCTGTGCCAGGATCATGAGAAACAGACATGATGTTCTTTTAAAGAGCTCTTTTCTTTACTGGTTTACACTTTGACTACTTGTTTGTTTCTTACACTATATTTACTGTTCATAGTGATGGGAGTGTCCTCAGTCTTAGAATTTCATTTGTTTGATTTTTTTCTTTTCTTTTTTTTTTTCTGTTTTTATTGGCTAAGATTGTGCTAGTGTTTTGGCCAACTTTGAGTATTTGAAGAAAAAGGTATGCAATAGTGTTATGAATAACTTCTGACACAGTGCTGCCGAAAGACAGATCACATTCATAAGGTCATATGAATAGTGACTGAACGAGTCCAGTATTAAAGCTAATGCTAAAGCACTGTGATTTTTAAATGAAGAACAACTAGCTAAGCATATCTGTACATCAAGGAATACATTATTTTTCTTTGGGGAGTCTATTTGTTCATCAAAGTTATCATGTTCTAGACTACTTTCTGAATATAAATACAAGTTGATTTTCATATCCAAGTGTCGTAAATAATAATCTTGTTCATGAAATAATGTTCCCCAAAGGAGATTTGCTACTGAAGACTCGGTTTTGTTGGCATTTTGAAAGCCTTTGTTACTTTTTTATTTTAATTATAGGACATGTTTGGTATTACTGGATAGTTTGTGTGAAAGGAAAAAAAAAAAAAAAAAAAAAATATTTAGTGAGAAATCAGCACCTTTTATTCACCGACCATCTAAAAACTTTGCATACAAAGTTTGGGAGAATCATTCCTTTTTTTTAACATAAAAATTAAAGGTGTTTTTTTTTTGTTTTTTTTTGACAATCTTAAACGCATTGGTGACACCCTTCCATTAATGAATTAATGCACACATTTCAATTATTGGCCTTATGTGCACCTGTATGAAAGTCTGACTACAATCAAATCTATACAGCATCTATTAATCTGTCCCCCTGTTGATGTAATTCTTGTTTAATGAGTGTGTAACATTTTGATGCCAAATATGGGCTGTTTCTGAATTTGCACACAAGCGCTGCCTGTATCCACAGTCGCCTCTACACATTCCACTTGCTGTGTTAAAAAAACTTGCTGCTTGAATCCTCTATCGTCATAAGTTGGTGGGGCATGTTATGTGATTCATGCTTAACCTGTCACCATGTGACATCCATTTATTTGTTCTCGTGAGTGCGCATCATTATTAATTGCATTCATCAAATGTACTTGAATGGATGGAAACATGCATGAAGGAAACGGTCTAGTTGTGTTTCAGTTATGAAATGGAGAACACGTACTGTTGATTTTCCTCTTTCCCTGAAGTACTTCATTTTTACAGCTTGAATGTAAAGCCAATGAGTTTGGGGTGATGTGAACAAACCTAATCACGGTCTTCAGAGATTAGGTCTAAATCCTGTGTGTATCTGTAAAATGAATTTGTCCATTTTGTTAAACCATAACATTTGAGTAAAAGCTGTAAAGCTCAAATGAAACCCCTTGATTACGTGGTGCAAAGAAATAAATTTGATGATAAAAAATGACGCACACCAATTTTCTTCATGCTTTACATTGTATTCCAACAAAGGACCATCAAGATATTTACTTAGATTTTAGTATTTCAATTTTGACAGGACTTTTTTTTTTTTCTTTTTTGTAAAAAATCGCAACTTGGATGTTGAAGCATTTTCAAAACATTTGCCATTCTTGCTGATTGTCTGTGCATTTCTTTGTCAGAAGTGGAAAATAAAGTTTGCAAAGCCTACTTTGAATTTCAGCTTATTAAAAAGCTCTACTCTATAAAAATATATACTTTTTAAAAATATGTAATTTATCTATTAAAAATCTATTAATTTTATAAATGTATTATTATTGTTACTGATCATCTTTTAAATATTTAGCCACAGATAGTTCACTAAAGAGTGAAGTGAAGGATACTAGAAGCAGAGCAGCATATCTACGAGTTAAGCTGACACAGTAAGGCCACTCCACGACGGATCCAGTGCTCTGGAGGCACGTCTGAATTCAGGGTCATTGCAATGACGTAGTTGGTGGAGTGTCCAGTGGTGGAAAGGGTTCCGCGTCTCTCACTGGTCTTGTATACAGGAGAAATGTAGCACTGGCGCTCTGGGATGTCCTGCTTCTTCATGGGCTTCAGCCAGATCTGCAGACAGACAGTATGATGTGTAGTTGATAAGCAGTTTCTTTGCCCTTTTTTTTTCTTCCTACGATCTGCTTTGATTACTATGCAAATATGAAATTTCATTAATGTGATGTGGTTGGTTATTTCATCATTTCTAACAGAATGAGAGTAGGACTTTTGTTAAGCTCTATAAAAAAAAATTAAAAAAAAGCTGTCACCAAAAACAAATTCAAAGCCCCCAAACCCCTTTAACAGAAACTCTTAATATAAGCTTTTCATCTGAAACTGAAAATAAAGTTATAAAATATATATACACACACACACACACACACACACACACATATATATATATATATATATATATATATATATATATATATATATATATATATATAATCAGTAATTCCACTTTAATGGCAATTAATAGGTCCTTTTCATTGCCATTAAAGTGAAATTACTGAACCTAAACATTCAAGCTTGATAAAAATGCTTATTTTAGAAGAAAATTTCAGACAGCACTTAGAGGCTTTTGCATCTGAAGTCTTCATATATATATATATATATATATATATATATATACACACTATATAAACCACCAACGTTTAATGTACCCCTTTGTGTGTGTATATATATATATTTTATAACTTTATTTTCCATTTCAGATGAAAAGCTTTCAGCTGAAATTAATAATGGCCTTCAAAAGAAATTTGCATTTCAAAGTTTTACCGTAAGTAACAAATGCATGTTTAATTAAGTTTAGCTCTTGTCAAAAACTTATTTTGGTAATGAGGTTTTCTGTAATGTCTGAATATTAAACAGCAGTGAATCCATTATTTATTGTGGCAATGTCCATTGTGCAGAATAAAAAGGACAAAATTAATAGAAATCTTCTTCTCTTCTTGTTCTGTTATATTTAACAACCTATTTGAATATCTTACCTGTCGTATATAGACATGATTAGAACTCCCTTCACATACTGTATTTAAATATGAAAAAAAAAAATTTTTTTTAATATGTAGAGTTTTTTTTCTTAAACTTTCTTCAAGAAGCCCCAAGATAATTTGGCAGAATTATATGTGATGGAAAGAGTCATCCTCAAGTAAATCTGAAAAATGTGGTGTCTGCGCAGATCCTCTGCTGGGTATAAGGCTGCCAAAGTTTAGATTTATCTTCAAGTGGATTTATGCATCTGTTTTTATACCGAAGACAGAATAAAGCACTTCAATGGTTGCTTTGCAGCTGCCCTGAGATTAAAGTCAACATATTTGCTTTTTTGATACATTATCAATACTAACATTTTGTTTCTTGTTGAATATCTGGTTTCACTCTGAAATATGTTACATTATGGTCGAGCTGGGAATGCTGTTTCATGTTGACTTTAAATGCCCTCAGTGGATTTAACAGAAGAAATGCATTTTGTTGTGGGTTGACTTTTTCCATGCATGGCACCTGATAACAACCAGCTATTTCATGCTTTTATAACTAGACTAATCTGAAGACTGAAGAGAAGAACCTGAAAGTGTGCACATATGATTTAGCCGCTCTGTGCAGGAAATTATTTTTTGGCATTATGTACCTTCGTTCACATTTTTTGCATGCTGCTTTAAAATCAGGAAAAAAAGATGTCTAATGATTGCTTCTTGTTTCCATAGTTACTGTTATAATTTGCCTGCAGGCAAACATATTTTTTGAATTGCATTGAAACTTTTGAATTGCACTGAAACAAGTTTTTGCAAGTTTAATACATTTTTCAACCGCCTGATCATTACAGTGGAATGACTTTCTAGTGACTTAAATCTCTGTTTGTAATATGTACCCACATCAGAGGATATGCATGATGTCATCAGCCTCATTTGAATGAGATTATACATTTTATAGTCTCTCACCACAGGCATGGTGTCATGCAGGATTTTGGGGAAAGACTCTGCCAAGCGTTTTGTTCTCCGATCCCAGCGGGCACCATCTAAGAAAAGGCCACGGATGTAAACACCTGAGAGAAGCACAAAGTAAGAAGTACAGAGGATTAATTATTAGAAAAGGTATGGGTAGTGCATAAGAAGTCAAAGTATCTAGCCAAAAACATAGTTTAAAAAGTGAGATCCACATTTAAAAGTAAAAAGTAAACTTTTTCCTTAGCTTTTTTTAATAAAGAACTTTGTAATGCACAATGTTTATTCACAATTTCCAATGTCCTCACTATGCAAGCCTACAGTACACTGAACTAAAACCACTATTCTAAAACCTGTTACCTTAAATTTGCTACTTGAAATTCAGCAGCGGCTGATTTTATATAGACTGATCATTGACCGTGTTCACACTTGAGTCAGATTCATACATCTTCAGCAATGGCTATAATTACAACATATTGCTTTAGGTCAAAGACTGTGTTGTTGTGACTAATGTGACGTGTCTTTCAGAGTTGGGCAAGTTCCTTCCAAAATGTAATACATTATTTATTACTAGTTACTGTCATTTGAAAGAAATTAGTTAATTTACAATATTACTGTCTCTGAATTGTAATGCGTTACACTACTTTTGCTTTACTTTTGAGTTACTTTCACCAAAATAACCACAGAAGTATGACAGCATAAAATGCTAAAATGTAGCTTAAAGCATAATGACTGTGTAGGCCAGTGATCCTCCAGGGGGGCTTAGAGATAACTTTTTTGAGATAACTTAAAATTAATTTAAATATATTAATATAATCCATTAATTGTATTATTAATACGTTAAATTAAATATTAACAAACACCACCTCTCTGCGTATTCTGCGATTGTTTCGGAGCAGCCCACGCCGTTTTTCATCGCGCTGTGTGAAATGGCGGCTCAAAACACCCAACCGCATCAGTAATTAGTATACCCAAACTACATCTCAGTTGAGTAAAGAAAACCAGTGTCGCTAATAAAGTTTTGATGGATGACGATTGTAATGAAGGTAAAAACGATTACAGTGACATACATGGGTCGTACATTAGGCATGCGCGAGTCCGTTGTTATTGATGAGCAAACAAACCGTGTGTGCTCGCAGCTCACTGATATTTCTGCATCTGTTAGGGGCCGTTCACATATCACGGCAGGCGCACTCATAATGGAAGCGAGGTACTGGTCCAGGTGTTTTTTCAAGTGCTATTTCTAGAAAGTGCCGCACATAGATTGCAATATTACACTTGACTATTACGTTCTTGTCCTTTTCTCTGAAAATAATGGGAGTAGCTATGTCCATCTCAAAAATGTAGAATCCGTCTCTGCAGTCATCTCAACCATCGAATTCCAGCAGCACTAAATAGACATACTATTTTACCCATTTTTTTTCTCTGATGCTGAATGTCTTGTGGTGTTGGTAAAAAAAATAAAAACTAACACCACTTAATTTCAGGTTAAAATGTGTTCTTGTAACATGCATTACTGAGATTGTGACGAGTATAATATTACCCAAATTTGATCAGGGATGCGTTATATTACTGCGTTACTCCCAACACTGGTGTCTTCACAAAGACACAAATTGATGTACATGGTTGTTAACCCTAGTAAAAAAAAAAAAAAACCTATACCAAAATCTATTTAAAATACATTTATTTCATACTAAGTATACTTTAAATCCATTAACATATTTATTGACATATCACTTAAGACTTACTGATATAAAATTATAATTAAACTTTATTTGGAGTATTTCTTTATTGCACAATGCACATTTCTTAATATTACGGCTAAAATGTGTTTTAATATCACCATTAATAAGGATCATATGAACTCTGTATAATATTAGTTTTAAAATGCAATATATTTAAAGTGTACCTAAAGTATACTTGCAATAGTTCCACTTTAGCACAATCAAATATCCTTAAGTATATCTTTAGTTGGACCTCAGCTCTACCTCCGCACAATTAAAGTGCATTAAGTACAAAATTAGTTGTTCCAATTTAGCAGACTTCAAGTATACAAGTGTAGTATGTCAAAAGTACAATTGCAGGGTATTTTTATTAAGCACATAAATATGTAAATGTATTTGTAGTATACTTAGCACACACAAATGTTATACATTTATACAAATACATTTTAGTATATTTTTTTTTCACGGTAACACTTTAGAATAGGGAACACATATAAACTATTAACTACGACTTTTCCCTCAATAAACTCCTAATTTACTGCTTATTAATAGTTAGTAAGGTAGTTGTTAAGTTTAGGTATTGGGTAGGATTAAGAATGTAGAATATGGTCATGCAGAATAAGGCATTAATATATGCTTAATAAGTACTAATAAATAGCCAATATTCTAGTAATATGCATGCTAATAAGCAACTAGTTAAAAGACCCTAAAATAAAGTGTTACCTTTTTTACTAGGAAAAGTTCAGCTGAAAGTGTATTTTGGCTTGTAAGCTCAGAAAGATTTAAGACAGGCAGACCTGCAGAAATTTACTTTAAGTATCATTTTTGCTTTGAAAATATAAGAGTATTCAGTTCAAATTCCTTGAAATAATACTTGAATAATGAAGTACTTTACACCCCTGCACAGTGCACACACATGCACACTAACTAAAATCTCTCCCCGTTTTACACACTGACTGAGTGAACTATAAAAAATGAAGTCGACACAACAAAGTGTCTGTTCAAGTCAAGCACACACATAAACAGCCTCATGCAGTGTGTGATGGCCTCAGAGAGATGGGTTTCCTCTGGAGAGATGCTCATCATGTACTGATGAAAGAGCAGCAGGGGTCTGATGTCAGAGCACTGTAATGTTGACTCTGATTGATGGCACTCAGCCGCGGTGAGGGGTTAATGAAACTGTGTGTCTCTCTTTCCTTTTGTCACTTGTAACCCATTTCCCTCTCATATATTTTACATTTCATGCTTGTCAATACTCTCTTTCTTTTGCTTCTCTCTCTTTATGTTTCTTACCATCCTCTGGGGGTTTTTTGTATTCCTTGTCCTCCATGACTTCAAAGTCGAAGCTGAGCAGGTCAATGGGGATGGTGTATTTTCGGGCAAAATTCTGCTGGCTTCCAGTGAGGAAGGCCTGAGTGAAAAAGAAGCCAGACATCCAGAACACTGCAGGTGTGCCGTCCATGTACCATCCCTGTGTGGATGACACAGATGAATGATACTATTATTAAATACCAAAATCAATAATCACAAACAACATCAGTGGTCACAACTGATTCTAAAGGCATAACTTGAAGGCCAAAAGAGTCCTTGGAATGTAACAGACTCAAAGTATTCTTTTCTTTTATTGAATGGAAGGGCACTTGTATAATGTATTTACAATACAGTCTTTTGCAGAAGCACTGTTGTAATCTGAACTCACTGAATGAGACAGTGAGTCAGTTGCATTTCATGTGATTTTCCCGTGGCTCACAATGCACACTAGAATGCTTTCTGCTTCATCTGCTGTATAAATGTGCACTTGAATATCCCAAAGACTCACTGGGAAATAACTTATTTGAAGTAAAGACTTGAAATTGATCACTAGAAATTCTTAATATGTACAGAACTCTGGCTGTCGAATCCAAATATGTAACATACAGTATTACTGGAATTAAGAAAGGAAAGCATTGTCCAATAGAAGTATTAATTTCTTTAAAAAAAAAAAATCTTACTGACCCCAAACTTTCCAACAGTAGTGTGTATGCACTAAATCTTGTGTATTGAATGATTGTAGCCTTTGATACTTAGTTTGACTAAGCAATTACTGTGAACATGCCATTTCCATGCCAAATAAAGTGTGATGGGCTACGGCTTTATCACTGAAGAGTTTACCTGTAAAAACTTGAGTCTTTCAAGAAAGTCACTGATGTAGCTTCCCAGTGGTTTGAGGCTGGGATACGACTTCTTCATCCACATGGCAGGGATGCGGCCCTTCAGAATGCTGCTCACTACTTCCTCAAGTTCAGAAGACATAACCACCAGTCCCTATGTCAAGACACACACATGCATTCATTCATTGCTTTGTGTCTTTCCATCTTGATTTTTTATTTATAATTATCAAAATTTAATGGAAATTGCCATCACATGTCACCTGTGTAATTTCCTCATAGGGGTCATATTTACAGTATACTGGCATTTTCTATTCTAAGGAAAAGTTATGTTGTCATTTTCTTTATGTCTAAGGGCTGGTTTCAAACTTTTTTTTGCATTTGATGTTGTATAGAGATGTTTGATCATGAATGATAATGAAAGGATAAAGGAGAGAGGTTCCTCAGAGCAGAAATCAAGCTGTAGTCAGAAGAGATTATTTTAGGGTTAGATTATAGGATAAGGGTTCACAATGTGTAAATGAAAGCCAGGGTTGTGATCAGATCTCAGCATATGCATCCCTCTCACCCTGCAGGGTAATAATGCTAACTGGGATCAGAACTGTCAGTCAAACTAAAGGACAAGGAGGCTCAGCTGGAGTGAACAGCATTAGGACATGCCCTGGGGCATGATGAATTTTCCTTGTATCTTTCAGCAGGGAGAGAATATTCAAATACTTTTTTTTTTGGCAAGTTTGCATTGCTTCCATATGAAGGTTTTGCAGAAAAAGCTGCATAATCCAGAAAGTTTGCAAATTTCAAACAATGGAACATTATGCTCATTAGAATGATCATTTTAAATGGAACTTTCTAAATTAAAAAAATAATATATTAAATATATTTATAATCTCAAGCATCATGCTCGCATCAGCTGACTCTCAGCTAATCCATGTCTACCTATAGGAATATGACACCTATCACAGCATCCTTATATATAAGGTTCATTCAGTATTATCAGCAGCCAATTACCCTCCTCCATCCCCTAGCTCCTCCTCTCGTCCACAGTCAAGACTTCTGATATTCCTCTTCAAACCAGAATGTCATTTATCTTGATTTATGTTGTCACATTAAATTATCATCATTATGAACATTAATTATATCTGCAATACATTTATGTTGGTTCTGTTCTGTTTACCCTAATGGGGTTATTGCTGCGCTCCCTCCTCTTATTCATGCTAGGCTGCATAGATGGGCAGAACAAAACCATACCACTAATCCAAACAGTATGCCAATTCTTAATCATCAATCAACGATAGTGGTCCTGACAGAAATATAAAATACACACATACAGTGGGTAAAATAAGTAGAAAAGTCTTTTTTGCAATGACAGCTTCAAGGCACCTGTATGATCAAACTTGAATATTCAATCTTGAATATTCTGGGGTCTCTCTTGTGAATTTCGATCTTCAGTTCCTTCCACAAATGCTTTGTTGGGTTTAGGTCTGGTGATTTACAGGGACATTCTAACAACTTTATTTTCTTCATCTGGAACCAATTCAAACTCTCCTTTGCAGTGTGTTTTGGAATGTTGTCCTGGTGGAAGGTCCACCAAAGTCTCATCTTCATGCTGGGGGATGGCAACAAATTCATCTCAAGAATTCCTAGTTACATGGCTCCATTCATCTTCCCTTCAATAATATTGATTCTGCCAGTTTCATAAGAAGAGAAACGGCCCCATACCATGATGCTTCCACCTTGAAAACATCACTGTTGGTATGATATTTTTAGGATCATATGCAAAGCCATTTCTCCTCTAAACATGGCATGTGGTATTGTTGCCAAAAGTTCGATTTTTGTCTCATCTGACCACACTAAATTCTCTCAGTAGTTCAGACCTTTCCAAATGTTGTGTAGAAAACTTCAGATGAGCTTCTACATGCATTTTCTTCAATAACGGAGCTTTCTGTGGTGAGCGTGCATGGAGGCTGTGGCGGTGGAGTGCATTTCCTATTGTTTTCTCTGTGACAACTGTACCTGCTGCCTCCAAGTCTTTCTGGACCTCTTTCCAAGTGGTCCTTGGTTCTTGGGGTACTCTTCTAACTAACCTTCTGACTCCCTGATCAGAAATCTTGTGATGTTCCTTTCAGTTGTGGAAAATGGCCCCAGTGGTGCTTACAGGAACATTAAGGAGTTGGAATATCCTTCTGTAACCAGTACCGTTGTTATGTACGGCAAAAATCTTGTTGTGAAAGTCTTGGGAGAGCTCTTTGCCTCTTCCCATCATGAGATGTCCAATACTTGCATTCAGAGGTGGGTAAGCCTTTTTCTAACCTAACAACATGCACTAACCCAACTAATTCTAATCTGCACAGGTAGGAAGTAGAACTACTTAATGAAAGCTGTTGGTTTCTTGACTTGCCTTACCTTAGTGTACTGCTCTTTCTTAGTGTGTTCAATACTATTTTCCCATGTCATTTCACTTTATTACACATAACATTTTTATGGATTGTAATATTATGATTTCCATATTTGTATTGATTTCTTGAGCTAATACCAACGTCTGGTCAAAATTTTATGTGAATTGCTGCATTGAAACTTTGTATAATAAAAAAAAAATGTTAACGTATTGAATATACTGTATATAACATTTGGTCAGTCAAATCACTTGCTAAACTTCTGTTATCCTCTAACCTCCCTCAGCAAGCTTTCTTGAATAATTTATATTGTGAGTAAATGTATTTAGACAATATGAATACTGTAAGCATGACATGAAATGCCGCCATATACTCCTGAAAGCTACATGAATTTTGCTAACTGGACCATGCTATGAGCAAATGGAGAGAAAACATCCTCAAACTAACAGCTGAGCTTGTCAGAAGCCTCACATGGGAGTATTCTATACTATTCTGACAACAACGCTTCCATTAAACTGCAAATTCCCAATGGAGTTCAATTTGTGCTCAGACCAGAAAGCATAAGGACCTGAAAACATGATCGATTGAAGGTTTTGCTAATGTTCTGACCTTGATGGCCTTCTGGATGTTGACACACGAATCCCGGATGGTCTTGAGGAGTTTGTTGAATCGTCCCATCTCCTGCACCAGCACTGTGTTCATGCTTTGATTGTAGCTGGTGGGGTACTTGCGCATGGCGGCATCTGTATCGAAATCCTGAGGAAGTTTATTAAGAATGTCTGCAGCCACCTCGTACACCATGTCATCAGTAGATGTAGCACTGCCACCTGAAGAACGAGACTGTGAGGGCGAAATCAAGCAAAAATAAATGTTACAAACATCACACAGGTCATAATAGTACTACTAAGAGCTACTTTATACTAGCTAGTTTGCACCAATAATCAAAATGTGTTTGCACACCTGAGTGAGAAGAATGCTATCAAACAGCAGCTGTGTTTCCACTTGGTCCTTAGTAATATCAGCATTGGCATTCATGCCAAAGACTTCAGGTGAGGGATTGAGAGGAAGCGTCTTGGTGTACTCAATGTAGCTGTTATACTGAAAAGGAAACAATCAGCTTCTTAATGCAACACTAAATCCAGGATGGTGATTCTAAATAATGGCATGCACTTAAAACAGGCTACCCTTGAGATTGCTGACATTTATAATAATGGCTATGCAAATGACATTCATGAATAAAAGATTTCGAGAGAAAATGCCAAATAAAATTGGGCATAGATTATACATGTGCTCACAAATAAATCAGACATCACCACTGGCAGCAACCCGCTGTGTTTAGTTATTGAACTTAAAGCTCATAATCCCTTTTCAGAACTTTCATAAAGAGGCAGAATAATGCATCTCCAAAATATGCATGTTTTTTGATTGTTTACCAAGTCATTTATATCTGTAGTCATTTTAAACAGTCATATAATGTTGGAGGGATTCTGACCCACTGAGCTCACAAACACCTTGACTGATCTTGTACAAAGAAAAGAATTGTTTTCTCTTATAATTGCTTTCTTTTGGGATCTGTTTTGAATGAGAAACCTCAGCCTGCAGAGGTGCATATGGTCTTCCTTTGAAGGAAATATGATCAAGGAAGGAAAATGAAGCCTTGCTTCAGTTTGGTTTCCAGCGAGATCTGTGTAGAGAATCTCTTTGAATTTTGTAAGACAGAAATATTGAACTAACTTTTATGTCAGCTGCTGAAATTCTGTCTGACATAACCCCTCTAAAACTGGACAAGCTTTTGAACTATAAAACGTATTCTTTAAGGGTTGATAACTTAATCATCTTTGCTGTATCCATGTGCTGATTCTAAAAAAAAAAAAAATCTGCTCAATCTGACACAGAAAAGTATATATTTATACTATATTTATTGTATTTTTTTTATATTTTTATAAATACTATTTTTATAGTATTTGTATTTTATCTTTAAAGCTGCAGTCCGTAACTTTTTCTGTGTTCAAAATTTACAAAATTTATATAATGAGCGAGCTGTATGAATGCATTTTCCAAACCATGTTTTTGTCTTATCAGGAATCACTACGGTACACTTTTAATAAGTGTTTATATTCAGACTATTTTAGACTGGTTCGGGTCTACACCTCTGCGGAGTAGCCCAGTTCCTGCGTGACTCGTCATAGACATAAAGCTCCGGCTACAAAGTTCTTCCGCAAGATGCATGCAGTTTTGTTTATTAACTGCTAGAGCACCAAAAAGTTGATTTGATTATAATTCACAGGGTAATGATTCGATTATAAAACGATTCTAGATCTATCACAATGCAACTTTTCCTCCAATTTTGTATTAATAATAATTATTATATTAATAATCACAATATAGTTTTTGTTATTTTATCTTTGTTATTAAAATAAGAACAAAGATGCAAATAACAAACATTAGAACAAATACAATATAAGTAAAAAACTAATGAAATTAACAGTGCATTACTTTTTTCATTTATATCTATTTAACATGAGCATTCAAGTAAGAAATAATTGAAAAATCAAATGTAAAAATAAGAACTGCATGGTCTGGATGCAGTATAGGTCAAAAATCCTGCCCTCTCCAAGTATTCCAATGGGACGTTAGACAAACTAAACAATTAAATTACACTTCAAATATTTTTTTCCCAAAGAAAATTTCTGTCATTTTAGGCAGTTTTTATCACGCTGGTGTTCGTTCTTTAAAAAAGTTTGGTTTTAATTAGTTACTTGATGCTATAAAAGCAGGGGTTTGACGTCATGATTACCAGCTGAGATTGACAGCTTCTCTGAGTGAAGTAGTCACTGAGGTGCCAACAGACTTTTTTCTGGATCTTCATGAGGTGATTGGAGCTTTAACTTTAATTTCTACATTTCCATAACTGTTTATTTCATACCAACATAATGAGTTGTTCTGAGTTTGGGCGGGACATTGATATTGCGCTTCATGCACTTCATGCTCACTACTGCGCAGACTCGGACTCCAAGTTAACTATGCGCAGACTCGATCCTCAAGATGTCAGCGCCATATTGGCACATTGGCGGTTTCAGTTACTACAATGGAAGAGAGTGAAGGTGCATCGTCCATCTTTTTTTACATTTTTACATTATGTTAATGACAGACAGCAGCAGGTTTATTATATTAAGACCTAATGCACATTTCTAATATAATGTTACACATCAGATTTTCCCCCAGCTGCTTACGTTCACTTTAAGCATAACCAACTATGTGAATACTCACCAAGACAGATATTTTGAAATAATTGTGTTTGACCATTTAAGCACAATAAGCCACGAAAGAAATCTGGATTCAATATTGCATGCTATCTAAGAGGGGTAGCTTTCTGTGAGCGCGCTTCGGGTGTGTCAGTCAGCGTGAGTAACGCATTGAGAGCTTTTTCATGGGTTGTTGTGCTTAATAACTATTTTTAACGTCAAGCACATCCTGCACTTTATTTTCTCATTCATGCATATTCTTTTTGTAAAAAAACAAACCATCAGAGGCAAGTGCTTTGCTTAAATATAAAAATAAAATAGCTTATAATAAGAGTACTTTATTTTCAATGAAACGGTACATTAATATGTATGATAGGCCTAATTTTTTAGATATTTAAAAATCGATTCTTTTGTTGGCATGCATCGATGCAGTGTCATTCACATCGGCATCGTAATGCATCGTAAAAAACGATTATAATCCAAAGCTCCAATTACTGTTTTTACTGATCCAGCTTTTGATGATCATAAGAGACTTTAAATCTTACCAACCAACAAACTTTTGAATGGCAGTATATATGACAGAATGAGTATGCTGTTCATCAGTATTGTCATTTATATTTTTGTCATTGTGTCTTACATCTCCTTCAGGTGGTGAGTAATACAGGCCACTGGGGTCAAACTTGTAATTGGCATCGTCAGTGATCTCGGGGGTGTAGAATATAGAAAGTATTGTGCGCAGCGTCCTGCGATCCCAGTCATCTGTGACCCGACCTCCGTAGTTACACTCTCCTGTCATGTAGCGAAGAGCATCAAAGGGGATCTCCTAGTAAGGACACACAGAGAGAAATTACCATATAAGCAACTCTACACTTAATAAGATGAACTATACATAACATGGTGAATGAAAAATGTCTTGGGATGGTAATCAGTTGAGAATGATGAGTTTAATTAATAATTGTAATTATCTGAAACATTTTGAGGGAGCAGATGACAAATCCATTTCCATGAAGGTGAAGCTATTTTATCTCAAAAGATCAAGGAAAGTTTGATTTCTCATATTTATGACTTACCTTTTTTTAATAATATTTATTTTAATTTTGAATAGTGTGGCTACATGTGTGAAGCACTACTTTTGACGATGATTCTCACAAAGACATCTAAGGTAAGGGCTGTGTCCCAATTTTTCACCCTATTGTTCAGATTGTTTTAAAAAAGACAAAAAATAAAAAAAGAGAGAAAGAAACAGACAACAACCTTTTCATGTGTCTTAAAAGCAGGGCCACTCAACAAAGCCTTTTTTTTTTTAAGTGGAGGTGCATGTCAGGTTAGTGGGTTCGATATAACGATCTTCGGGGGGGGGGGGGGGGGGGGGGGGTATGAAAAGATGGACAGAGGAGTGGCAGGATTGTGACATTTCCTGCTGAAATTTCCCTTGCTAATGCAGTGGGTGGCACTCTGTAGCACTGGAGAAATGTCAGAGCATTCAGGGAAGCTCTTGATCAGTTGGTGCAGTCTGCTTGTTTTGAAAGGAGGAAGGGAAGTATGAGGAGTGCTTCTCTGAAGTTGGGAAAATGTCAAGAACGTTCTTTTTTTAGGGGTGGTTTAAGGGGCGCGCTGGAAAGCATGAAAAGGAAGAGGGTGATGTGGAAAGTGTACGTGTGTTGTAAGAACAGTGAAAGACAATTTGTATGTGTGAGAATATAAAGAAAAGACAGGTACACGTGTGATCTCACCTCATACTGGTCCAAGAACATGTGTAACTGCTGGACAGAGATCCGCAGATCGGTCTCGTTAAACTCATAGGGAATGTTCCAGCCAAGAGGACCAAATTTCCTCCTCTCTTGGGTCAGGGCATGGAAGAAGCACAAGCTAAACAGCAGCTTCTTAAAGACAGCCTGAAAACACACACAGAACAATTCTTTTGAAACAGTTAATAGAAAGTTTGATTATCAAAGAGTCCAAAAATAAACATTACAACCATCAAAAGATATGCACAACTTTAAAAACCTTGACTTCCCTCTGTGAAGGACCTACCGGCTTTGAGCTGCTGTCAAAGAACTCAGGGTCAGATATAGGGTCCATATAGAAAGAACGGATGATGTTGGAGCGCAGCCCCTTGGGAGCCTCATTGGTCATTTTGACTCCGTTTTGCAGTACAGCCACAGGGAAGTTGGGAGAGGGGTAACTGGTCAGCCACAAGCGGAAGTCTGGGTGAGTGGTATCTGGATTCAGCTCCTGTCAGAAAATCAAAGTGCTGCTTCAGAGTATTTCTAATGCACTTTTTTATGTTGTACACACAAATACATTAGACGTGCAATGTATGCATTTAAAAATGTAAAGAGTATTTTACACTAAAAATAATAGACCACATGAAGGAACAAATGTGGGTGTGAAAATAATTCTATTAAAAGCTACTGTTCCATCATGACTGGATCATCAAATCTTTATGTACAACCTCACAAACACGCTCAAGGGTGGACATCCAAGAGGTGGCCAGGTGGCAGTTCTGTAAAACCACCCAGGTTCCCTCCTTCACACCAGTCTCAATCATGCTCATGGCGATGGGGCCCTGACCCTGTCCCAGAGACAGGGAGGTCAGTCTGTTACCTGTGAAACCCTGAAAAACAAGCAAGACACAGAGTGTTAATAATAAAAGCATCACCCATCACAACAGATGTCAACCATCACAAAACAAAACAGTCTGTATTCCAAAAACCTTAAGAATTAATGGCCAGCTGTTAAAAAATGAATCTTACTACTAATACAGAGTAATTTGATCAGAAAATTATGGAGATTTAAAGTCTATAATTGTTTGTACCTGTTCTTCGCCAAACTTGAGCAGTGCTGCCATGGGGTCTGATCCCGGGGACAGGATAAAGATGAGCGGAGCGCAGCAGTGACTGTCAGCAAAAGCCGTGGCCAAATTAAAGGGTGGCACCTCAATAAACTGCTGCCCCAAGTTGTCTGACACAAACTCTTGAACCATGGGAACAATCTGAGATGGGTCGACACAAAGAAATAAGTCCAAATGTGAGGTTTTTACTGATACTCCACATTATAACATTTGGGGTCGGTTTTTTAAGGTTTTGAAAGAAGCCTCTCATGCTCACCACGGCTGCATTTATTTGATCAAAAATACAGTAACATATTGAGAATTATGAAAATTTAAAATTACTGTTTTTCTATGTATTGTAATATATATTCAGCAGTCATTACTTCAGTCTTCAGTGTCACATGATCCTTCATAAGTCATTCTAATATGCTAATTTGGTGCTCAAAACATTTCTTAATATTATCATTGTTGAAAACATTTGTGGTGCTGATACATTTTTATGCAAAATGATACAAAATCTTTTGTAACATTAGACATGTCTTTAACTTTTGATCAATTTGATGCATCCTTGCTGAATAAAACAATAAATTCTCTCACAATCCAATCCGAGGTGTATTAATAAACTCAGTAAAGAGAACCTTACCTTGTCAGGCCGTAAGCATCTTATAACCAACATCCTTTGGAAATGTCCTAGTTTCTCCTGCCACTCTAAAGGGAAGGCAGTGTGATGGGGGTCCTGCAGAACACACACAGACCATAAAATGAAAAATCTGGTGTTCCTTTCATACTTCCCCAGTCCATTTCATACCGCTGAGCAGGAAAGAAATAGTGTGTGCTTAATCTCAATGGCACCTTGCTATCGTAAACCTCTTTCCAGCCCTCCCGGAGTCGAGCCAGGTCTTTCCTCAGGCCTTTAAAGTGCTCCATCTCATCCAATCGACAGATCTCATCCCAGGATGTTTTAGGCAACCAGGTGCAGGGGTTTGAATGAGGGTTATCCAGACCCACACCGCCTGTCAGGAGAAAACGCCATTCCTTCTCATCCACCTGAAAGAGAAGGGAACAGAAGGTGGTAGGAGAGTGTTGTCCATGCATTACTTTATGCAGTTATATCTGCAATGAAAATTATTTAGACACAATTTGTTTTTCAGCAGCTGTGCCTGATTAAACATCCAACTCAAAAGAACAGAGCAACAGCGAATGAGTCTTAAAGTCGCCTGCAGAAAATCCGCAGTCTACGAAAATAAATGTACTGGTGCATCGCCCCCACACCACTTGATTCAGGAGCTGACAAAACTTCTGACAGCACAATAAATGGATGACAGACAGTTGCAACTTGAGTAACAGCTAAGGCATGGAGAGCCAGTGTGACAAACATTGATCATAAATCACTTAAACTTCGATTAAATCGGTTAAACTAGTGTTTATGTGGACCAATGTTGCAGGACCATTTGAAACAGTCATGATATAAACATCGTCAGACTGATGCATGCAAGCCATTAACCTTAAGATGCCTTGTGTGAGAGTAACCTCTTCATTCTTACTATTATTTATCACATGAAGCACTGTCTTGCCTAAGTTTATTGATTCAATAAATCACAGCTGTGTGCAAGTGGAGGCAGTTACTCACAAGCTTGTTGTGTTTGAGCAGGTTGACATTGAGGCAGAAGGAGAAGAGGAGTTTGTCCTTCTCAAACAGAGAGCGACATACGTTGACGTAAAGAGAGTACGTAAAATGGTCCTTTAGAATTTGGAGTCTAAATACACAGAGAAAGCATTGTGGCAGAAATCAGTTCAATGAGAAGCCTTTTGACAGCATCTTAAGAAAACAGTTTAGAGAGAAAAAAAAAGTGCATGAGTGATATGATCTACATTGAACCTATAATACACAAGCCTCTGAAAAGTTACTAGACCAGACTTGTTTTTTGGACTACATGTAGTCATATTTGTGTGTTTCCTATAAAAGCTTTCTTATTGTTTTCCATCATCATTGGAATGTATCAATATCCTTACAGATTTAACATTAGTGATCATCCTATCTATGTTCAATGACTAGATCAGTGGTTAATAATACTAATAATAATAATCAATCTCAAAATTATGATGTCAGTTTAATGGTTTACATCATTATATTTTCATGTGTTTTTCAAGATAAAAATCAAGATAATGTTAATCAAGATAATGTTAATATAAGAAATGAATATTTCTTATTAATATGTAAATAAGATATTTTAATTCACCCCTCAACTGTATTTTTTCTTTGAATAACAAGGATTCAGATATAAGGAAAGATATATAGATGATTTCTAGACCTGAAAAAGTAATATAAAATAATTAAATCTTATAATATAATAAAATATCTAACATATTTTATACGGTAATTTAAAAAAAAAAAAAATATCCTTAATCTTTGCCCAGGAAATCACAAAAAACCTGGAAAAGTCACTGGTCCTTTAAATATTGTTGTGGACAGTGGGGGGGCTCTGGAGTTAAAAAGGTTCAGAGCCACTGTCCGGTTGGGTCTTGGACACCAGGTTGAGAACCACTGGACTAGACACATTACATCTTTTTAAATGTCACTTCAAATAAACAAACTTTAATTTATTAAATAAACACCTGATGCTACTGTAGAACAGCACTCTCTTTTTTAGAGTTTTAGAGAGTTTTAAAGATCTGGTTTTGGTGTCTCTATCTCTATATAGAATTGGCACTGTGTTCTTTTAACCAGAGGATTCTGCCCTGGGCTGAAGTGTCATAGTATTCCCGCAGCTCTCAGATTTCAAACTCACATTAGAACACCATAGTGGCCAAGTAAGACAGTGCTGACGCTAAATAGTCATACAGGGAAACAATGTCTTCATATTCTTTTGTTTAAAAAAACCTCCCCGCGTTCGACATCAATATTACCACAGAACCCATGTTAGTGATAGTCTCTCTGGAAACTGTGGTGCCCTGCTTAATGTGTGTACTGTCATCATTTTTGTCATTCCATTTATGACTTTCTTTCTTTCAGCTGTTTTTGTCTATATAATGAAAGTCAGTGGGGCCCAAAACAACATTATTATACTTTCATTAAATGGACAAAAAACAAAACAAAGCAAAAAATATTTTTCAAAATGTCATCTTCTGTATTGAGAAAGAAGAAAGAAAGTCACAGAGGTCTGGAATGACATGAGGAGGAGTAAAAATGAATATGACTATATATTATGTCTCAATTGCCTTATAGCGGCAACTTTGACTTTTCAAAGCATGCCATAACTGCAATGAAACGCATGAAATTACCATAATAGATATAATTTAAATTCAACATCTGTAGCGACAGAGTACCTTTGTTCGAGAAGGTCACTTTTTTGGGAATTATCAATGGACAGGATGAAGAGGTTGATGAACCATGTTAGAGAGTACTGATACATGGGCTCAATGTTGGCCAGGTCAGCGATGGAGAAAAACAAAATTGCAGAGTGGATGGCGATGGGGGTGTAGCCCAAGCGTGTCTGATCAATCTTTTGCTCAGTAACCTCAGCAATGGCCTGTTTCTCAGAAATCTCATTGGCCAGAACCTTAGAAGATGAGAGGATCTGAACAGCAGTCTCATCTTCCAAAATGTTCCCCTCTGAGGCAGAGAGCACTTCTAGGATTTTATCCTCTATTTCTTTCAGCTGTCTACAAAGAAAAGAGAGAGAAAGTACATGGTTAAATGCACTGAGAGAGCATGCTGCTCTTTGCCCTCACTTTATAAGCAGATAATTATTTACCCAAGGATTCAACTTGTCTTGCTTTTAGACACAATATTTGAAGTAAGGAACACATAGGACTAAACTGTCAGGTTAATTGTGTTTCTGGGTGATACCTCTTGTTCTCAGCCCCCTGTACGATGAGGGCTTGTTTCTCCTCCTCAAGGTCAGGTCTCTCTCTGGCCACCACAATGCCCAACAGCTGGTCTTGCATCCCCTCTGGGGTGATCATGAAGTTCAGCAGGGTCACCTGAACAGAACAGAGAAAAACACAGACAGTGCTGGGGGCGGGTGTTCTTAGAATCCTATTTTTAATGAGAGCAGACCCTTGTGTTTATTATTTACAAGAGCCACAGAATGCCCTTTTCCAAACTCACAGATTCCCCTTATGGATTTGGCATAACCAACCACAAAATTAACTTTTCTAGAAAATGATATCAGGTTTTGTGACTGCTTGCTAATATCAGACCTATTATTTCTTTGATTACCAGCTGTGATACATGTGAGTCTGTGGTGGAACACATTTTGTAATGAAGGATTGCAATCCTGATGTTCCTCAACAGTATCATTTGTTTTATCTTGTTGTGAACACCACATGCTCATCCTAAAAGTGAAATGATATATCAGGCTTATTAAGGTGTGGTTGTGAAGGAAGCAAGTCCAGAGTCCAGGTATTTCAAGTGGGGTTTTAATTTAAAGTTAAATTTTTTTGTTCAAGCACGCAGACCAGCCTGACATAGCAACACTGACTCAACCAATGATTACTTGTTTGTCTGACCAACGTGAGTGTTCAGGGAAACCTTTTGTTGGCCCTAGCTGCATAGATGTGACACACCTGCCCTTTAATTTTAACAGTGGTCATGTAGACTGTCTGTAACACACTTTAAGACAAAGTTCAACTGTAAAAATTGTTTTCTATGTGCATGTTTATGATTTTATGGTAAAACAGGTAGAATAAGTTATGTTCCAACAACATAACTAGATGTTAGTTTTAAGTGTCATGAAAAAAGACTCTCTCAACTGGCCACTGGTTTAATTATTTATCAGTTTCCAGTTGCAGTTTAACTGCATAATTAAAGCAAATTTAAACAAAGTAGATTTTATGTAGAAGATTGCAAGACTCATAGCTCATTTGAATGAGACTAACAACCATGATATTAAAAGACTTCTGAGGGGAGAAAGATACAATTACAATACATTACATTAAAATACAATTTTAATGGACAGAATATCTTAATTTTGAACTAACTGATGCTTTCAAAGACTGCACACTTCATGACAGTGACTCAGTCCCCGTAACACAACAAAACATCAGTGTTTCAAAACCATACAGAAACAAGAGATTAATTCAAGGACAAGAGAAGTCATTTAATGTTTATTAAAATCAGTGTACAGTACCATTCAAAAGTTTTTTGTCAGTAAGATTTTTTTTTTAAAGAAATTAATACTTTTATTCAGCAAGGACGCATTAAATTGATAAAAAGTGATAGTAAAGACATTTATAATGACATTTATAAATGTCAAAAGATTTCCATTTCGAATAAATGCTGTTATTTCTATACATTAAAGAATCCTAAATGTTTAATACATGTATATTTCCACAAAAAAACTATTAAGAGGCACAATTGTTTTCAACAGTGATAATAATAATCAGACATGTTTTGAGCACCAAATCAGCATAGAGAGTGGTGCAGGTATGATGACAAAACCCGGAAGACTAATTTGCCAGTGGTTCCCTCGAGATTTTCCTATGAGGTTTTATAATGGGTTTTTTAAATTTATGAGTAAAATAAGGTTGTCGGTAAACATAACAACATAAACTGCACACACTAAGAACCCAAACTTTCATATCTAGTTACTTATTAGAAACATACTTTGTTTTTTTTAAATAAACATAACAGCTTCAAAATTCACATTTTTGATATGATTGTGTGTAATTTATGTTGTAAATCCCCCTAGGAAAATTTTGAGGGAACCAGTGGCGAATTAGTCTTCCGGGTTTTGACGTCATCCCTGCACCACTCTATTTAGAATGATTTCTAAAGTATCATGTGACAATGAAGACTGGAATAATGACTGCTGAAAATTCTGCTTTGCCATCACAGAAATAAATTACATTTTAAAATATATTAAAATAAAAAAGTTATTTTAATTTGTAATAATAATTCAGAATTTTCCTGTCTTTCCTGTATTTTTGATCAAATAAAAGCTGCCTTGTAAGAGAGTGTCTTTACATGACAAGGTTTACATGATCTTGTTAAGAAGCAGACATTAGTTTGTGTGTATGACTGTGTGCATTTGTGTGTGACTTTACATGTAAAGCAAACTCACCTTGACTGATATCTCAGGTAGATAATGTGGATTTCGTAACTTTGTTGTTATGTAAAACCGGAAATCTGGAGCATATTCAATAGTGGAGTCGCCCAGCCGGATGCAGACACTGCCACCCTGTTTAAAAGTCTGTTTCAGCAGCAGGGGCTCAAGTATGGGGTCCAGTTCTTCCCCAACATTCTCCAGCAACACTACAATATGAATGAATGATTAGAGTTAAGCCAAAACAAAAGCTGCAGAAGCATTTATTTGACCTACTCACAAAAAAAAAAAAAAAAAGTAAGGTAGTTGAAGTGGGAATTGAAGGAATGCAACAGGAAAAAAAAACAACAACAAAAAGAAATTAATAAATAAACTCAATGCAAATTCTAGAGGTGAATGGTAACAAAACAACAATCCACACAAGACAGCTAAGCACCGGCCTGCCTACGCAGCTGCCTTTCATCCCAGAACAACACCGATGAGGAGGAGCCGAGGATGGAAGACAGAGGCATCTAAGGCCAGATTACTTGGCTCATTTGCGTATCTCATGTTGCGGTTTGATCCACCCCTGGGTATCCTTTGCATTCAAGAGAGTAAAATTAGATGGAATTTGTGCTTTCATGCTTTATGTGTTATGTACAAGAGACAACTATGCTGCTCCAGGGGAAGAGAGAGAATGTGTTCATTTATCAACAGGTAACATGCACTGGTTTGGATCTAACTGTGATGTGTGCTTGTTTTTCATGGTGGAGGGGGACCCCTGGGGAGAAATACTGGTATTGCACCTGTGAGAACAGTTTATTTATTTATTTGTTGTTGTTGTTGTTTATATCTTTGTTGATTTTTAAGATTTATTTGATGAGACCAAAACTAATAATCTTAACGAATCAGATTTTTCCTTGGCAAAAAAAAAGAAAAAGAAAAAAAAAAAAGAGTTTGATTCTCAACTATGCTGCTTGATGATGACCTCTCTGAGCAGTGATATAAGGATTTTTAGAGCATTATAAAAGTAAGCTTTATATTCCTTCTCTGAATTCTGTTTACAAGCTGCCAACTCTCACCTGGAGTGCCAAACTGGATGCAGTTTTCTAGTGTACGCACAAAGTCACCATCACTGAGCTTGATGACATGGAGACTGTTGGATTTCTCCATGTTCTTCAGCCATTTGTTGGCCTGGCCCTGAGGATCAATCATCAGGGGCCACCTCCTCGCATTACTGCAGAGAACAAACATCTCAATAATCCTCCACAAAGAAGAGTTTCCTGTCCATGACAAATCATCTCCATCTTATCCAAAATCGAGAGTTTTCTAATAACTTTCAGGTCATGTATATAAGAATATTATCACAATAAGTTTCACCAAAAAATGTCTGCTTTTGTTGTGTTATTCCTCTACACAAGCCATTCAAAGTTCACTATTACTGTTAAATAGTAGTATTTAATAACAATGTGTCTAAAAGGTATAATTTATCTATTGATCTGTCACAGCAATACATCCATGCTAATCATTGATTATAATATAGAATGCCAAAATAAACATTTCCTTTTGTATTGCTACAGAATGCAAATCTATATCTCCTGCACATCTAGCATGTACTATCTTTCATTTTTAATTAAATAAAGTGCAATCCAGTGTGAAGTGTGAAATAAATTAAACGTTTACAGTGACTGACTAGTGAGAATATAGTGAGAAGTGCATTTAGATGCCGCTGGAAGGAAAACCATGTTCATAAAATGTGAACATGGTTTTGTTTCCTAAACCTTAAACTTCATAAAATAAGTCTGATATCACATCTAATACAAATGGCACTCTAAATGGTCAAACTTAAATTAACATATATTGGCAAAAAACTCTCACGAGATGATGATTCCATTGTCAATGGAGAAGCTGTCTGAAGGGAGGCCAGCAATGGTCCAGCTGCGGATTTTCACTGGCTCACCCAAGGAGTTCATCAGTGACATGTTCTTGGAGCAAGGAATTCCTCTTGTCTTACACATGTCAATCCACTCCTCTGTAGCTCGCTGTAGAGATCACACACAGAAACACACACACACGGCTCAAGAAAGACAACATGATCACAGCTGCTTTAGCCAGTTTGATCCAGAAACATCCACTGATGTCTACTGATACATGTAATAAGTTTTAATCCTATTTGAAAACACAGATCCATAGATTCAACCTTATCTGTTAGTTTCAACTTAATAATGGTACTGTGGACTGTACTTTCATCGCTTCGATATCTTTGTTTTCTGTTTAAATCCAATAAAGACTTACTGCACACAAAGGTAATAAGCTGTGTGTCATGTACCTGCACGAAAGCTTATATAAAAAGACCCACTGTTGGGAGAAAAGATATTGCTTTCACAGAGGGGGGAATATTAAAGTTAAACTACTCCCTGTTCCCCGAGTGCCATTTTAAACTCACCATAGCAATACCTGGTATTGTACAAAGTGTTTTCACTGAATTCATTCATTTTTTATGGACTCTGCTTTGTTGTTAACCATAACCAGCTGACAGGGGCAAATGTGTACAAATAATGGCTATAGAAGGATATCAAAAACCCTTTAATATCGCTACACCTGAGACGCATAAACTGTACTGAACATGAATTTCAGTCATGTTACAGTACTTAGACTGAAATGTAATGGAAAACCAAACAAGACAAATACATTTAAGCCAGACAAACCCTGTCCAAAATGTCTTTCAATGTTCAATAGGCTCTCTTCCATGCTGTAAAATATTGCTAGGATTTTACAAGATTTTACTATATCTTTGATAATAAAACATATTTTTACTATGAAATCAATGTTAGTTAGGTAATTTTAGTAAATCACTTACATTAAATTAATATATTTTGTTGCATTGTGCAATCTCACAAATACCCATAATACCCATAAAGGTGCAGTCACATTAGCTAAATTTGGCAAAGAATCCGCATGACCAACTTGAACCTGTTGCAAAATCTGTGTAGGGAAATCTTTGACCCTCACATGAAATTCCAGATCGCATACATTTCTATTGAAATGACTGGAAAATGCATGACAAATGTGATTGCACCCAAAAATGTAAATTCTGTCATCATTTACTTGCTAACAACTTGAGGGTGAGTAAATGATGACAGAATTTTCATTTTTGGGTGAACTATCCCTTTAAGTCTATCCCCTTCCCTTGTGCCTGAACATTTTAATTATGTATTCTTGGGTACTTGTAGGAGCATGTACATACACTACCAGTCAAAAGTGTGGACACGCTAAGATTTTTAATGTTTTTAAAAGAAGTTTCGTCTGCTCACCAAGGCTGCATTTATTTAATTAAAAATACAGTAAAAACAGTAATATTGTGAAATATTATTACAATTTAAAATAACTGTTTTCTGTTTAAATTTATTTTATAAAGTAATTTATTCCTGTGATCAAAGCTGAATTTTCAGCATCATTACTCCAGTCTTCAGTGTCACATGATCCTTCAGAAATCATTCTAATATGCTGATATTAGAATATTATTACATTAAAAAAATTGATTAAGAGAAATTGATTGTTTTATGTGTTGGCCCACCTGTCTAAAGCTGGAGGTAAAGGCGCCCAGGTAGGCCACTATAGCAGCAGAGATGAGAATGTCTCCAGTGAGGTTGTTGTAGAGTTCACCTAAGTTAAAGGCAGTCTCACTCCAGCGGGTCTTCTCTCCCCCTAACCCACCAATGAGCTGCTCCGCACGCTCTAGCTTTTTACTGCACAAATCCACCTAAAGAAAAAAAAACAAGAAAAATGAGGAGACTAAAGGGATGCATAGGAGAGGGGAGATGTACATGAAATTACACAGACATACACTACTGTTCAAAAGTTTGGGGTCAGTATTTTTTTAAAAGACATATTGGCATACTGTAAACTCATCAAATGTGACAAAAATGTCACAATTTCCACAGAAATATCAAGCAGCACAACAGTTTTTAACAATATAATAACACACTTCTTAACACATATTCCCTGATATGTACCATATCGACTAAAGGCCAATTCTAATTGTCACCATTTTATGTGATATACAGTAGCAGTATTAGCACATTTAACAATTTAAAAACAGGCTGAAACAGGTGTTGGCATCAAAGATACAGCAGGCTAAATGTGGCTGTCATCTATATTCAGAGAGAATCAGCTATTCACACGGTTGAAAAGGATGATCAGATATGACTGCATTTATATAAAAATTTGTGACCATAAATGAATGTTTACTACACAAACATCCTTCCAAATAAAGCATCTAATATAATGTCTGATCCACTAGTGCAGGCCTTCTTTCATCATCACAGATAAATGGATCTTTAAAACCTCAGTTTGGCACTAAAGAAACATCATATTTGTTTGAAACAACAAAGTGAGCCTGCACAGCACCTGCAGAGAGTGATAGGACCTCAGCGCTTGGGCACGAAGCTGACAGCACAATTTCTGAACAATCCAAACATCTTACTCACTCCCTGTGATGGTACTTCACTAATTCTTTGTGACATTGGTGCATCCGGCATCATGACACTTTATTGTCTTTGAGATGAAATCCTCCATAATTCCTGTTCTTTCCAACTCATATCCCAAAGTGAGAAAACAATTTGAAAGAGACCGTTCCAGTGGAGCTTCAGGAACAACATAACAGGTTTTCCTCTGTGCATTCAAGTGCCTTGATTCTGGCCATGCTTGAGAGAGCATGGCATAAACAATTTCTGCCCTCCAATAGGGAAAACAGACAACCTGAATTACAAACATGGAGAGAAGGGGGGGAAAAAAGAAGAACGAATATGAAAGGAAGTGAAATAGAGCAGAAAACGGCAACAGGGCCTTGGTGATGCTTGGTTTACCCAAACGCGCTAAACTGACAGGCAGTCTCCACAGACAAATGAGAACAGTGTGTGTGTGTGTGTGTGTGTGCCCCCGTGTGTTTTTTGTGTGGGTTTAGAAACAAAGGCTTCACTCTTACAACTTCAAAGTTCGAACATAAAAATGATCTGAAGGAAAGTAAACAAAGAACAAAAGGAAAACATTCCCTCAACTCCTCTTGATGTAAAAACACAAACTAAATTCCTAAATAAACGAACTTCCAGCAAGGAGCGGACATTTTCAACAGGGTTGGGCTGCCCTAGAGGACAGGTTACAAAGAATGTCAAACAAAAATAGCTGAACATTGTATAATACACAAAGCTTCAGGAACAGTATCGAACCATTCGTTGATTGTAAGAACCTTGCATAGCCTCTTTTGTGACTACTCTCCTCTACCTACCTGATTCTCAAGGTCAGCCTTTTTGTTCTTATTGGCTTCCAGGGTCTCCTGTAGTTTGGCCAGTTTGTCCTGGACCTCCTTCAAAGCAGCTTGTTTCTTCTGGAGGCTCTCCATGGCCACCTTTAGCTTCTGTTCTGCATGTGCCAACTTCTCTTTCTTTGGGGCCACTACCTTTGCTACTCTGTGAAGGGAAAAGAACAAAAGTTTCACCATGAAATGGCTCTTAATAAAAAAGATTTTTACATTTTCTAAAATAAAATTTTCTTGGAGACCCATATAAAATCCAGAGTTTATTGTTCATGCCTTAAATTATGAATTACAGTTTAGCAGATGTTTTGATGACGAAATTCAATTATTTTAATAGGAATCTTTGTGGTCGCAAATTTTGGATAATATTTTGCAACAGGTTTGTAGCTAATTTAATGCGCTGACCAACAGAAAAGCTGAATTGTTTGAAATTGACTTTTGTAGGAACTGTGAAGTATAGACAGTAGACAATGGACCAAAATTCAGCTAATGTGACAGCACCTTTAGTTTAGCTATAACTCACTTATCATAGGAGTCCATGGCACAAACCCATTTACAGAGCCCCTCTGCAGCAGCGGAGGCCGTGCGGATCTTCTCTGGAACAAAGTCTGGGTTGGTGATGTATTTGTTGCGGATGACACTCATGTAGTTGACTGGAATATTGTCTTTATTGTACTCATGAAGGCTCTGGAGAAACTTCATATCTCCTAGCAGTTTCTTTGCTGGGCCCCAGAAGTCCTCTACCTTCTTGCCGGAGCCTGAGGGGTCTGGAATACGATCTGGTTTTATGCCTTTCAGGATGCAGATGGCTTCCATGACCAGCTTGACACCAGCTGGAGGATTCTTCATGGCTTTAACCACAGTTATATCCTACAGAGGGTGGCACAGATTGATTCATTGAATATTGGTGGTATGCAATAATTTAAAAAGACCATATTAAAGAAGTCATGACATGAGAAATCAAATTTGCCTTGATCTTTTGACATATAAGAGGTCTTTGTATTATTAAAACATCTTGCAAATGTCATAGCTTAAAACATCCTTCAAATTATAAACAAAGCAGCACGGCAGCACGGGGCACCCGCACAAGAAAACAAACAAACAAACGAATGCGGAATTGGGTTTTTACCGCTCATTTGCACGTAATGTCAATGATATCATGTCACTCTATGGGTAAATAAACCTGGTCGGGAGGGACTCGGAGTGTACGCCCGGAGAAGACAACTTACTCAAAAGTATACGAGAAGAAGGGATGAGGTGACGTCTGTAGGGACAGCGGGACAAGTTCTAAATCAACACTAAATTATGGTAAGACAAAAGGTCTAAGCCACTGGAGGCCGATTTAAGTAATGTAAATAAATAAAAAGGAAGAGGGGAAACATGCAAAAGATAAAGGCATCTTTGCAGCTATTACTCATATTGTAATAACAGTAGGCAAATAATAAAATTTAGGGCCTATCACTTATGTTATGTTGCTTGCTATGCTATTACACATTGGCCAACAATATTCATTTTTCTGTCCAACTAGCTTACATAACCAGACAGTAAAATGTGATTTTGTAACATAATGTTTTTTTAAACAAATGTAATACTTTAATATTTTAATGTAAAGTTGTGCAATTTTGGGGGATTTACTGTATTTTGTGTTATTTATTTGCCTCAATTTGTAATAATTTAAGTACATACATTTATATAAAATAACAAAATTTTATGTTAAATCCACTTTAATAAATATCTACATTTCTCAATTTCATTCATAGTGAGAGACATGAAAAATGTGCCTGGGTTTAGTGGACGATTGCTGCCATCTACTGGAAAGCAAACACTTAATTAGATTAAAATTAAAATAACATGAATTTTTAACTACAGCCACTAGATGACTAGAGAATTATAATTTATAACAATAAAAATGACTCTATATCAAATTTGAGCATTTTTTGTACTATATTTTTTTATTTTTTTTTTTGGGGGGGGGCTTTGAAGACAGTATTTGAAGATATTTTTAAGGAACCTTCTCTGCTAAGATGTTGGTTCTATTCCTTGAGCAGCCTTGGTGAGTCACACCCTCTTTCTTTCTCAGAGGGCTCCCTCCTTTGAGGCTTCAGCTCGGCTTTGGCCGTAGGGAGTATTGTCACTGCCAGCCTTGTGTAACCAGAAGGAGTTGAGTGCTTGGCATTTTTCTGCCTTTTTTCTCAGCCATTTGGCATGCAATCCTCTCGGCATGGCGGCGTGGGTATTTCGTTTCCCATATGCATTCTAGGACGCAATGCAAGTTTCCTTTCGAAAGGGAACGTCTTGGGTTACGACTGTAACCCTGGTTCCCTGAAAACAGGAAAGGACACTGCGTCTCGTTGCCATGCCTCCATTTTGCCTGCTGTCAGTCCCTTCAGACGAAAAGCGGATGACATGTTCTCCAGGCGCCCCTTTATATACTTCCAGGTTGCACCTGTATGACCATTTGACAGATTGTTTCAGATACCGGTCACGCGAGGGCGTTCCCCATATGCGTTCTAGGACGCAGTGTCTCATTCCCTGTACTCAGGGAACCAGGGTTACAGTCGTAACCCGAGACGTTTTTCTGCATATGTATGTATAGTTTGTTTTTGTTAAAAAAAAATTTATTAACTTTATCAGTGAACCTAAAGGAACATATTAAAATAATAAAAAAATCCATGTCATGACCCTTTTAAGAATAAAAGACACTGCAGGTATTTATTACTTAAAATGATATATTGTCACAGTTTTGTTCAGGTTGAGTTTGTTTTCTGTATTTGCTGTCTCCCTGCCTGTCAGTCTCGTTATTAGTTACCTTGGTTACTGATTTGGTTAATCATTCTGTTCAGCTGTGTCCTAATTAATTCCCTTTGTTTGTTCCTTGTATTTAAATCCTCGTGTTTCATTTGATTTTTGTCCGGTCAATTATTTACAGTTATGTTTCCTTGACTGCCTTGTGTTAATTTACCTGCAGATACCATTAAAGACTGTTTTGAATCTGATTTTTTATCATTGTGCTTCTCCCCGTAACCACTTATATCACCCAAAAAATTAAAATTCTGTCATTATTTACTCACCCTCATGTTGTTCTAAACCTGTATGACATTTTGTGGAAGATATTTTGAAAAATGTATCAGTGTTTTTTGTCCATACAATGGAAGTCAAAGCTCACCAAAACTGTTTGATTACCAGCATTCTTCAAAATATCTACTTTTGTGGTACATACAGGTTTGGTTCAACATGAGAGTGAGTAAATGATGATAGAATTTTTATTTTTGGCGAACGATCACTTTAACTTATGCTAGAATGTGTTTCTTTAGCCAATATCAAAATCTGAGATATCTTTGTTGCTATAAACAATTTGTATACAACATAAAGTAAGAATAATTATTCAATTATAGTTTCCTCCAACCTGCGGTGTAAGTGTGTTCAAAGCAGCCAATGCAGATTCCAGAATGGGCACAGCAACTGCCAGATCGGCATCACATTCATCTTTAATAGCCTTGGCAGCCATTGCCTGCTCATTAGCCTCTGCTTCATCCACACGGACCACTTTCTCTGTCTTGGATACCTCCACAGATTCTCGCTCGATGACCACCATCATCTCTTCCACTTCTTTACTGGCCACACGCAGCTGAGGCTGAAGGGCCTCCAGCTCTACCTGCATTGTGGACACCTGAGTGGCGGCCGATTCCAGCTTTTGTAGACCAACCTCATAACGACTCTTCAGCTTCATGACCTCACTGAAACAACAGAGACCATCAATATTATCATCACTGGCATAAATAACACTTATCATAGATAGAACATGCATGCCAAAATGTGACATAACCTAATTATTCAAACTTAATCAGTCAATGATTCTAACGTAAAGCCTCTCAGACTGGAATGACTTACGATCTTTTGCGCTGGAGTAGGTGCTTAAACATAGATATGAGCTCCAAATAGGAAGTTGGTGTGACATAGTTGTAGCGTTGCAGCTCCGAAAGGAAACATGCAGAGAGATTGATGGTGGATGTGTGGAAGCTCTTGCACATGCTGATACAGCCTTCACGAGCAGTGTCCGTCATTTCAACGTCTTCCAGGAAACGAGACGCCACAGCCTGCAGAGCATCTTCTGGCCAGCTCTTTTGGAACATAATGATTCATTACACATTTAATTTTTGACTGTAACAATGCACAATTAATATTTAATAAAATTCTTGAATTCTTCAAAACAATTATAGTTCATTTGTTTCACATTTATATTTAAAACTAAAATAGTACATCAATTATACTAAAATAACACTGCATAGCCTTTTCATTCACACCAACCTGGAACCAGTCGATGGTGCAGCAGTTAATGAGAGCAGGGAAACGTCTCAGGCGACTTCTGAAGGTGTCACCAATAGGACTCATGGCCAGTACCACATGCAACTGGCTGCGACAGCGCTCCAAAAACATGTTAAAAAGAGCCAGTGGGCTGCCATCCGTCTGCTTATCACGTTCCCGCTGACGGTCCAAGACACGCATGCGCTCACAAATCTCCTGCTTCTCATCTACAGCAAAGAGATTGGGAACCTCACCAGTGTTTAACAAGTTACTCACATCCTCCAAAAACGACTCCATCTTAATCTGGGTGTCGGTGAAAAGAAAGACTCCGTGACTTTCTCCAGATGTCGATTTTTGCATGATGAGCTTGAGGTCATCACGCCACTCTGCAACCCCATAACTCTTTGAGATCTCCACCTGGAAGAGTTCGGATTCAGCCATGTGGGCGGCCAAGCGCGTCAAAGACTGACGGCCGCTTCCTCCAACTCCCACTAAAAGAGCATGACCACGGGGCTGTTTTAGAATGCGGGAGATGCGACAAACGTGTTCAATGGCGAACCGGAAAAGTACAAGATTCATGGGAGCCTTGCTGATATTGTTGTACTCTTCAAGATGGGTCTCCACTACCTGACGTAGCTTCTCAGGGTTACCCACCTCACGGTAGTTCCGGTCCTCACCTTTGGGGTCATGAAAATCACAGAACATGAGACTGCGAAGGTCATCTTCGGTTACAAACCCATCTGCATCACTGTCCAAATGCTTGAATAGCTGATGGAAGTCTTCTTTCAAGTGAGACTTTGAAACTTCCTGCAGGAAGCCCACCATCCATGCACAATCAGACGGATGCACTAAGCGGTCATAATACACCCTCAGGACCTGCATGAGAGGATATTTTAACATCAGTTCAGCTCAGCTTTCTTGCTATGATATGGCCTATAAAACTGTGCAGTTACCTCATGCACCCATAAGCGTTTGATGGCCATAGGGTCGTCTGCTGTCTCCGGCCGTGATAAGCAGATCCCTTGGATGACGCGGGAAAAATCTCGAAGGTTGAAGAGGTAGTGGGACTTGGCTGGGGTTGGTAGGAGGTTTTTAGTGGCCTCCTGGTACACAGACATGGTTGCACTGATGATCTGAGAGGTGACGCTGATGAACGGTTTGGGAAATGGAAATCTGAAAGCAGGTAAGAACAGAAAATGTATTAAAAATTTAATTTATTTATTACTCACATTGGTATGAAGCACCCTTACCTTATGCTTAAGTGCCAGTCCAAAATTCTTGAGAAGATGGTGAACATAGTTTTGTCATCAAATTCATTAATGGTCACTGTGTTGAAATGACGTAAAAAGCGAGGAGTCACAGGGTTCCTACCTCCACCTGCACGTGACAATGGACATGTCAAATGTATAAACAGACCAATGTACACTGTTCAAAACATTAGACGTGTTGCTTCCTTTGCTATAATCTCAGAGTTGCATGCAAGTACTATTGGCCTCCTAAAGCTTGATAGATTTGTTTTACTGTGACCAATGTTTAACTTTGATTGCTTGATTTATTTATTTTTTTAACTACACTATCTTCTTTATCTTCATGGTTTATGCATATCCCTAAGGTCTGTATTGAACTGAACACCAGTGTTATTTTAGTATTATTTCATTAAAATTATAGTATTTTTCAAATATTTTTTAAAAAGTTTTTTTTTTTTTTAAGTTTTTATTATATTTTTATAGCTTTAGATTTTGAGTTTTAGCAATTTTAGCCATTTCTAATTTTCATCTAATGTTTATATTTTATTTTATTTCAGCTTTATTTCCATTGCTGAAAAGTTTTTCATAACTTTTGCTTTAGTTTTGTTAACAATTACAACCCTGTTGAACACTGTTCTTAGAGCTGCATTTGCCTTGAATAAAAACTGTATTAGCATATATAAGTGACATGAACTCACCAGGCGGACCCATGGCACACATGATTTGGATGTCCACTAAGCTGATCATGGAGCAGTCCTTCATGTCATACCAGTTCCAGTGATCAAGCCACTGGCGCAGGAGCTCCACTGGAGGCTGGGCTCCATAAGTCTCTCTTGCTGGCATGTTTACATCATCCACAAACACCACCTAATCAAAGTAATCAAAAGGCAAATTAAAGGTCAAAATAACTAAAAAAATGACAGGTCTAAAAATGTTTTATAACACTCATGTTAAATAAATTTTGAATGTTGGAAGATAATATGCCATTTTAAATGTGCCATTTTAAATACAGGTGAACTTGTGAATCAGAAACACATTTTTCACATTTAATTTAGAGGCAATTAAGAACTAATTTTCAAGTTACAGTCAGAATTTTAGGCACAAATTATAGTCATAAATGGATTTTAAAAGCTAAGAAGAACTGCTTAGTAAAAATTGATTGAGATTTAATCATAATCTCTCCAGTGACAAAAAGAGTAATAAAAAGATGCTTAAAGTATACCATTTTCTTTCCCAGGGGAGGGCCAAACACTCCTTTCCTTCTCTTATCAAGTTTAGACATAATAATGTTTTGAGTCTGCGCTGCTGTTGTTTGGGCTGAGAAGTTGATCAACAGAGGACTGTACACATCCTTCTCCAAATGATTCAACAAAAAGTCCTGTGGGGGATTTGGAGACACTTAATTACCACTACTTAGCACAGATGTTGCATCAAAATTCAGTTTTCATAAACACCTTCAACCTGTGTTAGAAGTGACAAGAAAACAGTCTTTCTACTGTAAGCCTGTCACTACCTTTATAAAACATGCTGTAAGTAAATGAGTCTATGAAATAGTTTTATATAACCTTCGCACCTGACATAATTATGCTTGTGTCTCATATAATAGCTTGATACAAGCTAAAAACCGATGAAATATGGATCTCTTTAAATCACAATAAATTTAACAGTTAACCTAAAGGATGACAATCAGCAACATGCACAACCAACATAAAAGCTTTTATGGATCAGCCATGTGTCAACTAATTAATGTAAATATATGCACATTTCAGAGAGACCTCATTCATTATAGTTTGAGGAGAACATGAGTTGCTCCACTTATGCGTGACACATACAATCTCTTTCATTCCTTAAAACTCTGTGAAAGAGCCATGTGGCAGAGTGTGAAAATGATGATTTAATATTCATGTGCTAAATGAGAGTGATGAAGTCATTGGCACCTGCAGGCATTTCACACTCACAACATGGAGACTTTAAGAGTCCTTCAAATTTTTGCCAAAGATTCAAGAGAGGGAAATTGTGAAAAAATAAAACGGAAAGAGGAGGCAGAGGGATCTATGAAGTGAGTGGGTACACGAGTAGAAAGAATGAATGAATCCTATTCAATCAATCTTACTGAAATAACTGGTGATTCAGATTATATTGATTTTTTTTTTTTTTTTTTATAAGAGTTTTGGACAAACATTACTCAGTCTGTTCAATCTTTATATAACACAAGCACAAACTGTTGTCTAAACTGATGCCACAGGTGTATTTAAAACAAAAGCATAATGATGCAGGTATGAGAGATGAGGCTGTTAGGCTGATGGATTTCCAGTCGAGTGACTTTCTAACTGTACCACCGACCAAAATATGAGCATTGAGTGTGTTTGTTTCTTGTGGAAAGGGGCGGGGGAGCATGCATAGAGGGCCACAGTTAGTGTCAAACCATTGACTCATTTATCACAATCTGATGACGTCACCCCTTCGTGCGCAGACGTACAAGATCATGTAAGCGGTTTCATGCTCAGCTGTAGATGGAGACAGATGTGCCGTGCACCTAATTCTTTATTTATTTATTTTTGAGCAGAGGCACCAGTGGAAGTGCTGGCTCACTTGGTGTCATAGGTGAGATTATACAAGACCAAAAGACAAAAGACACCTTTGTTAGTATAGTGGTACAGTTTTCAGTCAGTGGGCAGGGGACAAGAGTTTAAATCCTGACTAAATATATCATATTTTTAAAGTAAACTTCTTTTATGTTCCCAAAAAGTCTCAAGCAGCATGTCTCAGTGAGTTTTGAGTAGTATGACGGTGGGAAGATGATAACAGAATATTCTGTTTAAAGCAAATTATCTGTTGAAGGCGAGACTCAATTCAACAGATGAGTTTTAGTCTTAGATAAAACTTTTTTATACCTATGAATACAAAGAATTTCACCCTGTTGAAGAGTCACAATTCATAAAACCTGTATGACTTAAATTAGTGTCAACTGATTAATACTAAACTGAGCAAACTGAGTAAACTTTCCTCATTAAATGGCACAACCAGCAGAATCAGAATTATGCAGGAAATATAAAATATATTACAAGGACACACAAACTATTCTAAATTAGGAGTGTCAATTTAATGTGTTAATTTAGATTCATTAAAATATTAACATACAGTATTAAAGTGGAAATGTAATAGTCAAGTCAACATTATTTAGTAAATGGATTTCAACTCTAATCAAAAATTATACAACAAATGATATATAACACAATATAGAACACGATAATTAAATGTAACCATTTAAAAAAAAAAAAAATGTTTTGTTATCGCTTTTGTAGCAGGGGTGCCGCCATTTTGCAGTATTACAACCTGTAACCTCACAGGGTTGGTTGGCTCCGTTGGATTAATGAAGATTATTATAGTTTCGATTCTGGTCTTTGATTTTTTTTGCCTAGTTGCTGTAATAGTTACTAGTAATAGATAAACTCATAATATCTGTCACCAAGTAGTTGACCAATAGAGGGCTCCAGTGCTATTTGCAAGGCAATTCCGGGCTGATAAAAATAGGCAAACAAAAATTATTCAGGACTCCAGCAGTGAAGGAAAAGTTGGTTAAAAACTTTATTGCACGAAATGCAAAAGGATCAAAAAAGATGATGGAAAGGAAGGAAGATGACGGAATTGGGGATAATATTTGGAGATTATCCATTGTATGGAGCCCTGAATGGCAAACGTAGAGTCACAACAAGAAATATTTTGTGTTTTTCTTTTTTATCTTTGATCTCTGTATGTTGTGGAATGACAAACATATTGTACATATTGTACATATTGTACATATTGTACATATCCAAGTATAACTTTGAAAATCTTGAGGCAGTGGGACTTCTGTCTGAATGTTTTTTGGGAAGCGAAGCGGTACTGTTCTCCGTTTCAGCAGCACTGAGGACTCTTTTGTTCTTTGCTTTAAAATTGTAAAACTAATTTTTACATCCAGGAGCAATGCAATAGTGGCCTCTCTTTTGTCTTCTGATGCCCTGTGGCTTTCCAGTTTTGTCTCGGTCTTTATCTTTCACTATCTGTCCTCCACTATCTGCCTCTCTACATTTGTATCTGTTGAACTTTGGCAAGACAACCAACCATGTGACATCACAGGTTGTGGTACTGCAAGATGGTGGCGCCCCTGCTACAAAAGCTGTAACAAGACATCATTTTGTCTTTAAAATACTTACATTGTACGTGTTTGTTATATAATTTTTGATTAGAGTGGAATCCATTTACTAAATAATGTTAACTTGACTGACTGCTTCATTTCCACTGTAATCGATTGACAGTCCTATTCTAAATAGTGTCAGACTGGTATTCATTGTGGTAAAAACTGCACTGAAACACTCACTAGAATGTAGACGCTCTTGCCAGTCCCCGTGGGGCCAACAAAGACGGTGGGCTTCTGATGAGTGATGAGCAGCTTCATGAGAGCAGTGTAGCGTACAGTGTTCTCCGTAGGCACAATTATTTCATTGAACTGCACATCTTTGGGGATGGGGGGCAAATCCTTCAGCTCCTCAGTCCACAACTCCCATCTGCCCGGACCCTGATAGAGTATCATTGCTCATGTAAACCATTTTTATGAAATTTCAACAAATATTCTTGTTAGCTTTTTTGTTTGTAGTTTTCTTTTTCTGTCCTTCAATGCTCTCTGAAACTACAGTGTGTATTAATGCTGCAATGTTCCCAATTCCACCATCATGACACTCTCAAAAAAGTCATAATGCACTCTTTGTAGAAGCCTTATATACACCACAAAAGAATTATGGGCTTGTTCATATTCCTTTCTGTTCAGAAAAAAAAGGCTTTTATCTACAGTAGAAAAATGTAAGCAATGGATAATCCATTTCTTCTCTAATAAATGACATTTTCAGCATTTAATGAGGCATGAAATTGGCAAATTAGTCCAGGTTATGCCTGAAGTTTTATTACACAGAGATAAAGCTTGTGATTTCTAACAAATAATAAGACAGATGACCTAATTCAGGATGAGGAGGGTGTGCTTCCTGAGCAAAGAGTGGATTTGCTTATTAGTAGGCCTATTTTAGGACGAAAAACAGAATCAAATTAACATGCCTCAAACTCCAGAAATTAAGTGGTTGATTTTACACTTTGTATTCTAAATATAGATCAAGCCAAGATGGCATGTTAAATACTAAATAAGGCTGGATATTAAATTTGCACAATTGCTTTCTAGAAAGCCAGATTGAGAAACATCTCTGAGAAGGAATGAGAAGCTGCAGGAAAGTGGAGATAATACAGATAACATAAAATATTACATATGTATCATCTACCTATGTGTCATCTACCTAATTACCTCCCAAAAATATAACAGGAAAAAAACTTCCCAAAAGAGCCCAATCTGCTTCTCTCTACATATCCACTCAATTTTGTTGATGGAACTTCCTGACCTCTTTGAGGAAGCGGTATTCATAGAGTGTGCCCTCAGTGGGTAAAGGCACTGTCAGCTGCTTGGCGGGAGGCTCCACATGCTCCAGTATTCCATGTTGTGTGCGTGTCTCTTCACTGAGGCCACCTGCCAGCATCTCCCTCATCAAACCGTCAAACTTTACCCTTCCAGCCTCAGTGCAGCTGGCTCCAACTGACCACACGAGGCAGAAAACAAAGATGCCCTATACAGGAAGAGAGAAAAACAATGTTTTTATGCAAAGCTAGAGGTAGTGTTTTTTGATTAACAAACAGCTCAGTAACATATTACTGTTGACCTCTGATAAGTCCATTTTGAGGTATCATATTGAGTTTTTCCATGAATGATCTAAATCATTACTTCCTCAATTGCTGTGTTTAATCACTACGACCCACTGCTGACCTTCCCACAGCTGCTAATCCAATCAATTATTCATAAATATTTCTTTACAAACTCAGTTCCACCTTTAGATCAATCTGCTGCAGCAATGACAATCAATACAAACACTGCCGGTATTGATTTGGGACAAAATGCTTTGTGCTACTTTGGCATTAAAAAAAAAAGCTTTAAGATTGAGCAATACTCTGATGACCAACTGAGAGGAAGCAAATAAAGTCATTCCTATCTAGGAGGAGGGAGATTTTCTAAGCATTGATCCTGTACCAGCACCTAATCAATGAGACTGGCCGTCTATGTTGGCACTTTTTGATCCACTGATATGATCTCCGTCTCAGAGGAGCAGGTGGAGAAAGATTATTACCTTTAGAGGAGAAATGCAGACAGTATTGACAGACTTCAGACAACACAAAAAATGGCAAAAGTTGCCTTCGGCTTAAGATATGACCTTTCAGGGCAGTAAAGCTAAGACATTTGTGAGAAGCAATTAATATGATGAATTTGCAATGGACCACTCAAACTGAAAAAACATCCCTTGTATGATTTTGAGGACTAAGTGAAACTAAGCAAACACAATTTTGATTCACTAGCCATGAAAGTTGATTAATCAAACTAATGAAAAGATGAGGTCCTTGAAATACACTATATCCAGTATATGGCATCCTGTGTATTTATAACCTTCTGAACCCTATCTATGGGTCAGATATATTGAGACACTTAAATGTTAAAACTATTCCACACATGTGTTGTGGATTATTGCTAGGAAATTGTTATGTGGCTGCTAAGATGTTTTGCTTGCTTTTTAGCCATCTGCCTCAGTGTAGGCTCAGCAGAAGTGAGGATCAACTTCAGCTACATAGGCAAAGCTGTGAGCGTTGAGTCCATAAAGTGTCCAACATTCCACATTTTATCTCCTCACCTCAAGCCAGGAGCAGATATCTCTCTCATCCATCCCCTTCATCTGGCTCTCCTCTCTGAACTCATCCATCATGCAGTCCATCAGATTCATCAGAGACCTCACCAGGCTCGTGTTGGACGTGGGAGATAATTCCTGATAACCACACAAAACACACTCCATTAGTCTGGACCAAGAACCCGTGGCTAGATGACTGGTGGTGCGCCATCATACTGGACAAAACTATCTTAAAGGTACAACGTGAGATAATAAATAATAGCTCAACAATGGCTATACAAAAATGGCAAACAAGGAAAGAAATGCAGCAGCAAATGAGTGGCAGAAGAAAGCGCTACTTTGTCTGCCAAAAACTGTATAACCAAAGTGCACTTTGGGAGACAAAACAGGACTGTCAGGAAAAGTGGTATTTAAAAAAAGAAAGCACATAATTAGCGCTTTATCCCATTCTGAGCACAATGCATGCATGTAAGCACAAAAGAACCCTTAATTGCAGAAGCCTGTGATTATTGGGAAAAGAAATTCTGTATGTAATGCCTGTACTTAATTGAGCACATGGAACAATTTCCTATTCCTTCCAGACTCTTAGAGTAATAATTATGTTTCATATAAAAACTAATGTCTTTGTTCAAGTGTCTTTTTTTTTTTAGTGTCAGTGCATTATGACAGGTCACAAGTCTGAAGTTGAAATTTGTTTTTATAACTAATCTCTTCTTAAAACTAAAAAAAAAAAACCTGGTGATGGAAATAATATGAGGTGGGAGGGAAAACAATATTTCAAGTAATATTTTTTAAGTTTCTTGGAGGAACACAAAACTTTTGTGCGAGAATACAAAAGTGTTGAAATATAATTTTTCCTCCCAGCTCATATTTTTTCCAGCACCATGTCCCCTTAGAGCAGGGGTGTCCAAACCTGCTCCTGGAGGGCCACTGTCCTGCAGAGTTTAGCTCCAACCGTAATTAAACACACCTGAACCAGCTAATCAAGGTCTTACTATAGGCTAGAAACTTGTGGTGTGTTGAGGCAAATTGGAGCTAAACTCTACAAGACAGTGGCCCTTCAGGACCGAGTTTGGACACCCCTGCCTTAGGGGCTTCGTAATTTATAAATGAATGAAAACAAACTATTGATTTGAGGTTGAGATTTGAAAAATATTTAACATAAAAGAAGATATAGACTGATGAATTATAGGAGAGACATACAATTTGGAAAGTTGTAAATTAGCATCATTATGCAAACATATTTGAGTAAAGAATTCTGCAACTGACCAACTAAATTCCAGTATTCTGGCTGTGCAATAATGGCCACTTTAAAATGTAACTTTGAAAAAGTACACCATTCATGGTATGACTGCAGTCATGTTGATATGTTTAGAGCAAAGAAATATTCAAACTAACAAACATACAATTTTCAATCATACCCCGATCTGGGTGTCCTGTTTAGCTTGGATTCAGTGGGAAGACACTCATTATCTGCAGCACAGTTACAGTTGTACCTTAGTGCCTTTGCGAATGAGCTCAAGACATGCAGGCAGCATGCGGTCGAAGAGGCCAGTAATAACGTCTTTGTGCATGGAGCTCAGAGTGGACGGCAATGTGTTGAGCCAGGACAGCATCAGAGGCCGCCATCCCAACATGTGAGGCTCCATGTAGATCATACCACACCGAGAAACCTGCATAGAAAGCAGTAATGTCCCAGTTCAAGAATATATACAGTACAGTTCAAATGTTTAAATATGTATTTCAGTCTTCACTTGACATGATTCTTTAGAAATTATTCCAATATGCAAATTTGGTGCTCAAGAAACATTTCTTATTATTATCAATGTAAAAAAAAAAAAAAAAAAAAAAAAAAAACAGCTGTGCTGATTAATTTTTTTGTGGAAATCATGATATTTTTCAGGATTCTTTGATAGTTCAAAAGGACAGCATTTAAATTAATTTTAAAATTTTTTTAAAGTCTTTACTGTCACTTTTGATCAATTTAATACATCACTGATGAATAGAAGTATTAATTATTAATTAAAATAATACTGATCCCAAACCTTTGAATGGTAAACAGGCAGAAATGTTGACATTTGACTAGATAATGGCAATGAAATTACAATCTTCTTTTGTATATATCAAAAAGTTACACACAAACAGCACTCATAACCACACTAGCACTTTCTAAAAAATGTGGACTCAGAACTCAAAAGGGTATAAAACTTTACATATATATTACTTAGCCATCTGGAATGGTGCATAGTTCAAACAAATTCCATTTTATTCATCTGCACAGCAGCTGCACTGGGTTACTAATAAAGATAAAGGTCTTCTGTGCTTAATGGTTTGATGAATAGCACATCATCAAGGTTACGTGATGGAAACAGCTGTCGGAAACCGGCTCCCACGGAAGGCCCATGTGAATGGTAGAGGTGTAAGTGAATTGCAAACTGGGTGCTTTTGCACAGGTGTTAAGCCCGAGGAGACATCTGGGCCAAGCATGACCTCGAGAACACGTTAGCTTGTTCAACTTAATTCTCATTGAACTTTGCTCTAGTTTGCAGCAGGCCATATGAGTCAAGCAGCAAAATATGAAAAGGGGGAGAGCAAGAGAGAAATTGCAAGAGACAGATATGAGCCAAAGGGAGATTTATGCTTATGCTATAGTGAGACCTCTTTCTTTTTCTGTCAAAGCAAGACAAGATATTCACATAGATTTGATCTCTGTCTCACTCTTTCCCTCTGGCTCTATCTTCAGCTTCTACTTTGATCTGATCTGGTGGCGGTTGCAAACAACACAAAAACACACAGACGTTCACACACACTTTGATATTCTCACACGCTTTCTGTCTCGATAACATGCTTGTTTAATCTCTGTCATCATCACCCATTCTTTTGAACCAGAGTCTTCTGCCCACACTGGGCCAAAAAAGGCTGGGATCCACAACTATAAGAGCCTTTCCTCAGGCTGGGATGTGTGAGGCAGAAGCTTTGTCGGATACAAAGCCATCTTAGGAGAAGACGCTGAGATAAATAAGGGGAGGAAATCGCGTTGGTGTTTCTGAAAGAAAGAATTCCAGTAACGACATGCCATTATGCCATTCTTGAGTAGGCTGGATAAGGGGGAAATCGCAGTGTGGGTGTGTTATTGTGGCACTGCCAGTGAATTGGTAAGTCCTCTTTTGACAGGTTTGCCGAATGACAACGACAATCCCATTTGATGGTCTAGTTTTTTGCAACCCAAAACATCAAAGGCAGCCTGAGAGATGTTTCCTCTGATAAAGATATTACAAAATGCGTTGGGAAATGTGAGGATATATTTTCATCAAATTTCATCACATTTTTAGACTGTACTGTATTCAAAAGAAATAAATATGTGCAGTGTAGGCCTGCCATTGTAGGTGGAATATATTACAGGAATATATTATTGGAATACATTGCAAATGCCTGCTAAAGCGATCCCAAAGTTAGAAACAAGCGAGTTTATTTTTAACATGATTCGTGATCATTTTTGTTTTGTGAGCCTGCATGTCACAATGTTATGGAGGCTTTGCAAAGAGTGTTTTATTAAGGATGTTGCTGTCTAACTAAATTGGACACAACAGTAAATGTGCAACCCATGTATGAATACCAGAGCAAAGTGATCAGCACTGGTCATCTTTTCACAAGAAAGGGGAATTTTCAAAAAATTGACTATTTAATCATTCCATTTATCTCTCTCCCCGCAATTGATGGAATTTTTCAGCTTTCCATGTTTTTACTGGTTTACGGTAGGTTGGCGCTATTACACATCTTCTGAAAGAATACAGAATCTCCAGATCACAACACAGAAAAAAAGAAGCAGAGACAAGCGATAGCATATGTAAAATAACGTGATCATCAAACAATAAACAGCATATAAATCAAAACTGCCCAACATTACCGAACGAAATGTCGACCCAGGAAGTGGTATAGGACTGTGCAAGCTTTGGGGATATTGATGGAAGCGATCTACTCCATCTATGTTTTGATCATCGTTCTGAATCTGATCCGTACATAGTCTTTGAGAAAAACGAGATTTTCTCAGCTTTTTGCTCAAAATGTTGCTTTTTTATGAAACCCACATTCAAGTGTTGATAAAAAAAAAGAATACATGTAGCTAGAATAATTTTTTTTGTTTGTTTGTTTAAAGGCAGAGGCTTCGTTCAGATATTCATACAATAAATTATTCTGGGGGCCATGAAAGTTTTATGAAAATGAAAATTCTGGCATTGGCTGGCAACTTTAAAAAAAAAAAAAAAAAAGGCTGGCAGGGAAAGAATTCATTAAAATGACAGAGAGAGAGTGGAAAATCAAAATACAAAACCAAAATATGACTGTTCTTGGCAACAACAACCAAAAAGTTACTAACCTTATAAGTCTTGGGGGAATTAAAAACTGCCCCTTTAATAGAATATTAAAATTTCCTCTTTAGAATATAACTACAATCATTTTGTTTTCTGAATAACAAAATAATTGAAAAATCTAAATGGGTGTTCACACTACACTTATCGTTCCAGTGACTTCCATTCACAGGCATGCGAATGTAGGAAATGCAAACTGATGAGACTTAGGCTGCATTCCAAACTTCAAGTTTGGTCAAATCTGACCTGCAAAAATTTGTATAGAAAAAGAAGACCAATAGAAGAATGATATGTCATGCCACAATAAATGATCAACGGTTCATGAAATAACCTTTACAAACTTCTTCCATTCCTTATCATAAGATTCACTGGCAAACTCATTTTACAGAAATGCTCTCTCACCGTGGCCGGCGAAGCCACCTCCAGGTCCATGGGTTCAAAGATAAGGCTCATCTGCGGGGACATCTGGATGATCTCTCCACTCATGAGACAAAGCTTCTTGTTGTCATCCAGTACAGTGTTCATGTTCTCAATCCACACTGCGTCCACAGGCCCATCGAAAATAAGCCACTTTCTGTCAGGACTCTGGTAGGAAGGCAGCGGACAGTCATTTCAGACTCACATTGAACAATCTAAGTTCAACTTTTCTGTTTGTGCTGTTGCTATGTCTCAATAAAGTAGGTATTATTGTACAAGATGTTCTTTTACTGTAGCACTTTGTAGACTGGAGCTACTCGGGACAAGATGTTTTTTCTGCAGAATAACAAATGACGACTGTTTTTCCTAAAATTTTCTTAAGTGTAAACATTTTTATGTGCAACTCTGACAAACCTTTATTAGGCTAACATTTCCTCATGAACGTTTCTCCAGTCAAAAAATATTGATACTTAATTTTCAACACTGTGACATCTGTTTAACATATTGCAAGCTTGTATTGCTTGCATTGTTTTGGCCTAGTTCTTTCCACTGAAACATTTTTTCCCCCGCTAAAACAGTCACGATTCTGTAACATGCCTTCAATGCCTCAAGAAAAAGCAGTGGCAATCAAATATAAAACTAAGTGTGAGGCAAACATTTGACACCCGTCTCCTCTTATTATGTTGCTTTTTATTCCTCAATTACAGCTATTAGAGGATCTAGGTTTGTTCCTCACTTTCTTGCTGCACCAAAGAGAATGCTCTACTGTGTTTTCTGCCAGCAACTGTTTAAACACAAACATTTCTATCATAAGCCGTGGAAACAAAGCTTCAAACTGTAATCCTTTGGGAATGTGGGTATGACTGCACTCTGAATAACATTAAAGTTAGTGGGTAAAAGATGTCACAGATTTAGGATTAGTGTTACCATGGTGAAAGAAATATAAAAGCTATATGTTTCAGGCAGACAGCACTGTGGGAATTTAAGTACTCTTTTTGGGGATGGCTTTAACTTGGTGGCAGATAATTTAACATTCATTGCTATTTATGTATCTAGTATTGACTTAAACACATCAGTTTTTTCCTGTACATGGAGAGCCATTATTACTTTTTACTAAATTACTTTACATTATTACTTACACAATGTGTGCAATGCTGAGAAGCAATAAATGTGATGGTGCAAGGGAAGGATGGATGGATGAACAGATGACCTTAGAGAAGTAGAGGGGGATGTATGGATGGATGGAAGGAGAGAGGGATGGATGAATGGATAAATGGATGCAAAGGAGGAGAATGTATAAATGGAAGATAGGAATGGATATGGGGGATGGACAAATGGAGGGATATATGGATGGATGAGAGGATAGAGGTATAGATAGATGAATGAATGTATGTATGAAGGAAGGAAGAGATGGATGGATGGATGATTGAATAAATGAGTTATTGAATGAATGGAGGGAGAGAGGATGAGTGGAACAGAAGTGGGATGGGTGGACACATTAGATGAATGGAATGGAGACTGTACCTGGGAAGTGGCAAATGCTCTATAGCTGACAGCCAAGATGCCATCTGACCACTCATGGGAGACGGGATCAAACTGGCCATACAGCTGGCCCATGGTGATAGACTTTGGGTTGATAACAGTGATCTGAACCCTGTTCTCCTCCATCAGACCCTGCATTCAAAACAGGTTAAGTTTTACTGATATTACAATACAATACTTACAAACATTTTTGCAGTACTGTTTTCAATTGTGTCATATTAGCATGTGTATGAATGTGCTTCAGTGCAGTAATTTATAGCAGTACCATCACTAAATGTGTTCTTTGGAAACACAAGAAATCACATTTCCTTTCCATGAAAACATTTTGCAGACTTTTTAAGCACTCTATTATGCAAAAAGAGCAGTTTGTATTGTGGCATTGTGATACAAATTCACATCCACTTGGAACTGCTTGATAAATGTGGGAGTATTTGAGACTTTGGGAGTTCACATCCTCTGGGTACAAGAAAAAAAGTACTCAAAAACAGTCAATAAGTAGGATAAAAGAAAAAAAGTTTAAAACCCTATCTTATGTAACAGACATACAATGTTGAATGCAGAAAGTTCTACTCCCACTGTGACTATTTGAGCAGTACTAGTTTTTGTGAACAGTTGTCCATTTCCTGCACCTTCTCACAGATGTAATGCAGGGCCGCGGAGAGCACGCGGTAGGCAGATGTCTTCCCACCGAAGGGCTCTCCCACCAACATGAAGCCGTGACGCACAATCATCATTTCATAGATCTGCAGTATCTTCTCAGCAAAGAAGTCAGTGACCTGCAGATTCATCTTAGCACTGTTTTCCTTAATAGCCTCAAGCAGCACACTATAGTCTGGTTTTGGAAGCTTGACCCCAGGGAATAGATCAGAAGTGATACCCTGTACAGATTCACAACAACTGAGAAGTTAGTGAGTTAGTGAATATTAATTTGAGAATTACCTGTAGATTTTAATGAATGCATAATTTGTGGTATATGTAGAATATATTGATGTGTGGTTCTAGATGTTGTACCTCAAATAATGGAAGGTCGTGAGCCAGAAATTTTGGAAGGTTAACATCAATAATAGATCTCAGCAACAGAACATCTTCATTCTCCTCTGGAAACTTTAGCTGTGAAATGTTAAACACAGGGAGAGAAAGAGGTTTGACACTCAATAAAAGATTTGCTTGTGCTGTCACTTTTCCAGAATCTCAAGGGGACAGTGGCATTCAGCCACATTGTCTTTGCTCATTCTTTACCATCACAGTGATTTGCAACTCAGACCTGAGGGGTTTAGAGCATGCCTTTGTCTCCAGAAGTAATTTCAAGATGGCAAAAGAGTGCGGTCTCGGGTGTGATGGTGCAAAGATTGCTGTGAAAATGACACAGGCGTATTCATTTCTGAGAACAGCAGAGATGACACAAGCAGACACGATTCAAATTTGGCAAAACGGGAAAAGCGAGTGGGAGCTGTCAAGGTCAGGGTCCTCCCCTGCCTATTTCATTTGTGTGAGATTCGATTTTTGTGGCTTTGATATTCCAGGATTCTTATTGTCACACAACAGACACTTTAAGATGAATAATGGTCACATTCCAGTAAAATACAAGTCGTCACTACTTTCTTGAGTGCTTGTCCTGTTCTATATGCAAATATTCTGTTATTTAAGCCAAAGACTGCATTCTACAAGAAACTTCACTTCCTAAAAATTCAGGTAATGACAACCATATTTTTATTAAAACGACCATATCATGGAAAATCAAAATTTTCTTAATATTTTGAATGTTAAACAGTTAAATCAACTGTACACTTCCTTCCCAGTGAAAAAAAGACAGTATATGTATTATAAAGATGCTACATATTTTTTCAAAACTATGCCCACCCAGTGACAGTGAGGAAATAAGGACAAACTAGTACATATACTTTTATTCCTAACCACTAGAGCAGATAATTATAGTATAATGTGCTTGTGCTGGTCCTGGCTATGTGTAGCATCTGCAGCTCTGCATATCATTCTGATGGATCCCAACTAGGGGTGTTGCAATATACTGGTATTGACAATAACTGTGATATGCAAATAATGAAATAATGATATGTTAAAAATACACATACGATAATACTGTAAATAATCCAATACCAGTAATTATCTGGTTGGCACGCCAACATAGTAAATGGTGGTACTGCGCCTTAACATTGGTTGCCACCAGTCATAAAACAACAAAAAAAGAAGAATACACAGTTTGTAGTTACTACTGCTACAGACTGTTTTTTTTTTTTTTTTTTTTTTTGAAAACACAAAATAAAGATAAAGATTAATTTAACAGAGAGTATTGTTTTTTTTGTTTTTTTCTAATTTCTGTAGATATTGCGCTAAAACCAATATTATGAATTCTTTTGGACCCAAGAATAGTGTAGTAAAAATCTGATCTTATGACAGTCCTAATCCCAACGCTATATTTTTTTTTTTTTGACATATAAGAGGTCATTGTACTATAAAATATTCTGTAAGTTTCAGAACTCAAAACTTCCTCGTTAGACCAATAAGAGTTTTTTTTGTAACCCAAGCTGCTTAAATGTCTCGTTTCGGATTTGGCCACATTATTACGTCAAAAGACTGCCTCCACAAAAGAAAATGAACGCCTACATCATTGCCTCTTTAGCCCCATCCACCGATTCGCGCCTGTAGTAGTAAATATGAAAGAGATGCAAACACAGGATTACTTGATTAGTAAAAGTGACTCCTTTAATCAGCACAAACACAGAACAAGATGGGATTCATTCCTCCAAATAAATGCAGCTGCCACTCCTAAAAGTTTGCAGGGAGTGAGTGGCCTGCAGTGTGGCTCTGACAAGGGACATGACTTTTATTCAGGTGGCGCAGTCATATCAGAACAGCAGAGTAAATAGAAAGACAGTATTCATCTTGCTTGAGGCACATTGTGTAAGCGCTGCAGTTGTTCCTTTGACCTGTCTTCTCTGATGCCCTATGGCTGCACCACTATTCTCAGTGACTGTTGGTAAATGAGAGCTGTATGAGGATAGTCCCTTGTGCATACTAAATAAGCTTTTAGAGGAAATGAGTGCAGCAGTAATACATCAAAAATCAAGGAATGAACTCAGGTAGGGCCACCTAGGAACATGAAAGTCACCATGCTCTGGCCTTGCCTCAGGAGATCTAATGCTGAAGTGAGCATATTCTATGGTGCTCTGCACAAAAGCCTCGACTGCCTGTCTAGCATTCAAATGGAATCATATTATAACATATGACAACTGCAAATTTGCATTGACATTTTAATCTGAAAAGTGTGGAGTTTGAAAGCATGCTTCATTACATTCTGTGCTTTTACACTTTAGAGATGACGAGAGAGAGTACTGATTGGAGCCCAGAATACTTTAGGGTCACAGGTTTTTTTTAGCAAAGTTCTCAATTTCAATAGTTCGTGTTTTTCACAGATTTGCAATTCTCCGTGCTGCTGAATTGAGTGTGAACACTATTTATATTCAATGTCAGATTCATTTGGCTTTGATCCACAGGCGAAAAGTGGTGAGAGGGAGAGAGGAGAAGGAGCATGCAATGGGAATTGAGATGAAGTGGAAATGTTTCACTTCTCTGACCCTTGGTAACTCTGTGCTGATAAGAGTGGCAGGCAAAGAGGAACTGAGCCAATTGCAGTTGGGAGATTTAGAATTTTATGAAGTGAAGTTTTAGTTTATGAAGTTTATGAAGTGCTCAGAAATGGTGGCTCAGCAGAAGCAGCAGGAGCCAAAACATATAGCTACTAAATGAAATGAGATGTTAAATCAAAACAACAAAGGCCTTCACATTCAAATACAAAATGAAATCTGATTCTTTAAATCACATCATTATAGATTCAGGCCACGGATGTCGCAAATAAAAGGCCATGATTTGAAATGCAATGGTAAATACCATAGAATGTTTTTAGACAGAGTAGTTCTCATAACTTTAATCAGTTAGGCTAAATCAATATATTTTAGCTTTTGTAACAAATATTTAAGAATATTTAAGAAGGCCAAATAAAATTAAATATAAAACCAAAATATAAAATAAAATATTATACTCATATGTGTCACTGCAAATCATAGTGTGACAAAAATGCAACATGTGGGGCGTTTTTTTTGCAGATACAGGTCCTACCTTCAGGTTCCCTGCAGCAGTCAGAACAGATTTGACAGCCCTCATGCCGTAATCATAATGGTGCTGGGAAGAGAGCTGCTCAGAGCACAGTCTATACGTAGCTACAATCTTCACTGAGAGCGGTCGTGCTCTGACAAACCCACAGGAGTACAGCACAATCTCAGCTATCAGAGCATAGTCTGGCACCATCATAGCTACTGTCCGGAACAGAGCCTGCAGCAGAAAATTACATAACATTCACAATTATAGAACAAGCAAAATCAACTATCTACTCCAATAAAACAGTATGGAAACAGTGAACAGTGGCAGCAAGAAATAAAGAAACATTATAGAAACATTACCAATACACAATACCACATTAAAAATAATAATTAATGGATATTCCATAACACTCTACATTACATAGTTTGGTGAATTTGCATATTAAATACCTGTTGTTATAACTCGCTAACTTATGTTAAGAGTGCAGTCCATAACTTTTGGCGCTCTAGCGGTTAATAAACAGAACGTCATGCGTCTTGCGGAAGAATACTGCAGCGGGAGCTACTTCTCTCTGTTTATGTCTATGACGAGTCACGCAGGTACTCGGCTACTCCGCAGCGGTGGTGACCCAAACCAATCTAAAATAGTCTGAATATAAACACTTGTTATAGCTGCACCATAGTGATTCAGGACAAGACAAAAAGTTTGGAAAATGGATTCATGATGTACTCACTCATTATATAATTTTTGTAAATTTTGAATACAAAAAGGTTACAGACAGCTTTAACATTAACAAAGTTTTTAGTAATTTCAGTGAAGCTTTTTTTTTTTTTTTTATAAGGAAAAACTGAATATAGGGCATGTGATTGAAGTATGACACACTCAAAAAGTGAGCATATTTCAAATGCTCTGCACATCTTGGTGTGGACATGGTTCTCTACGTGCCTTCAGGTTGTCAGGTAGTTCAGAACGTCCAGCATAGCCAGGGTTCATGGTGATAAAGACAGCACAGGTAGGGTTCAGTTTCAACTCTGTCCCCTCAAACTGCAGCATCTCAGCGTGTGCAGAAATACCTGCAAAAAAAAAAAAAAGATCTATGCCTGCATCCAAACCCAGAAATCTTATTATATTGATAGATTTATGCAATGTAAGCATCCTAATGCTTGATTTGAGTGGATTCAACACATCAAATTCGGATGTAGGCATCTATTAAGTTTGATAGCATATAGGAGGTTTGGAAAAAAAAAATCTGAAGCGCCATTGATTGAATCCACTAACATCGCAGTGAACATTCTAATTCAGAATGAGCACACAAACACACACCTCTCTGGATGGTTAGAATTTGCTGAGCCACCACTGAAAGCACTTCCAGATCAATACGGTTGAACTCGTCAAAGCAGGCCCAGGCACCGGACGACAACAAGCCCTGGAAGAGACCAAGTATCTTTACCATAACTTACAGCAAATGTAGTCTGAACACACCTGTGCTGCCAGATAACTGACAAAGGGTGAGCAGGACGACATTAAAACGCAAGCCCTTTGCAATTCTATGCTCTCTGATTAAGATACAGCTGTGGTTCCCTGATAGTTCTGAGGCTGTACTGCAAAAGCACTGCAATCTTTGCTAGCATACCAAACTAAAAGTAAAACTGACATGCCTGTATTTATGATTAGATATAGTGGGCAACTAGAGAAAATAATTCTATAATAATAATTTTACTATTATCTAACATTCACAATATAAACTTAGTCTTAGTATTTGTTATGTTCCTCTTTTGCCCTTAATGACAACAGAACCCAAAAGGACATGAACTCCAGAAGTGTAATGATCACGTTCTCCAACATGATCTGAGAAAAAACTCAGGAGCATCTTGAGCTTCAATGAAAGCATTTCATTCATTTATTTTATTTTTTGTATTATTTTTTTATTTTATTTTACAGAAGATTAACAAGGTCATTCCCATAATGAATTAGAAAATATTTTCTTCATTCTACATTTTTTTAAATAAAACAACTTTCACTTTATTTCCAGGTTTAAATAAAACAAAAAATTCTTAGATCTTGTGGTCTTTGACTGTGGTCTTTGACTCCACTGTATTTCCCCAGAGTAATGTCTAAATCTGGATTTACAAAATAATTAGACTCAGTTTAATTAGTAATATTTTGTGGGGTCAGTAATCTATAAGACAACACAAGACAAGATTAGATAATACAAATCTCTTTATGTACTATTATTTTAAAAAGTTCATAACCAATTTCTGCAAGAGTTTTTTATTTTTATTTTTTTTCACCAGAACAATTCTGGAGTTCTAAATCTGTTGCTATTGTAACCAGTGATGGTCATGTCAGTGCTGTTCTGTTTGAGAAGAGTTTTTCTAAAGACAAACAGAGCTTGACCTCTTGTGTGATGTTTAACTTAGCATCATTTCACATTTCATTTCCAGTAAGCCGATGCCAAATGCTATTATATTATTATATGTTTTTTTTTTCTTCTTTTTTTAATATAGCATCTTTTGCTGTGAGCTGAATAAATGAAACTTATATAACTTGGCTTAAGCATAACTTGTAAAAACTTGTAAAATACCTATTCATGCATCATAACTTTGTAAAACTTACCTTAAAGAATTTGCCCAGTGCAATGTAATCCAGGCCATCGGAACAGTTGAAGACTACACACTGCTTTGCTATAGCTTTAGCCAGATCTTTGGTGGTTTCGGTCTTGCCAGTACCTGCAGGACCCTCTGGGGCTCCACCAAGATGTAAATGTAAAGCTCCAAATAGAGTTCTGTTAAAGAAAAGGTGCAGCTAGAGGTTGTGTTAACTGAATTAAATCATTTACTGAATTTAATAACAAACAGATAGTTCAAAATATTTTCAGTCATTTTGAAAGATAAAAAAATAACAATGTTGTAAACTAAACTAATGTTCAAAAGTTCGGGGTCTGTATAGTTTTTTTTTTTTGGCTCACTAAGGCTGCATTTATTTGTTCAAAAGTACAGTAAAAACAGTAATATTGTGAAATTGTATTACAATATAATTTAAAAATAATATAAATTATAAATATAAATAATATAAAAAAAATTTAATTTATATGTAATTTATTCCTGTGATGACGAAACTGAATTTTCAGCATCATTACTCCAGTCTTCAGTGTCACAATGTCCTTTAGAAATCATTCTAATATGCTGATTTGGTGCTCAAGAAGCATTTTTTATTATTATCAGTGTTGAAAACTGTTGTGTTGCTTGTGATTCTTTGATGAATAGAAAGTACAAAAACAGCATTTATATGACATTTTTTACCATCATATTTGATCAGTTTAAGGCATCCTTGCTGAATACATTTCATAAAAAAAAATAATATATATATATATATATCTTTTGCATTTTCCTAAATAAGAAACATTGCACTAAAGGATGCTGATAGCAATTATAAGTGAAGAAAATGAGAGAAAATAAAGTTTTAAAGTACTCCAATAAAAATAGACTATATCTATATAACATTTAGAAAAAAGAAAACAATGATGGATAAAATATAAAAAATATAAAAATACAGCATGACACTAATATTTATAATTCAATTAGTAAATTATTGTTTGTAGAACATTTTCTGGGTGCATAGACACTGAAATTTCTTGCCTTTGATCATTTTATATAATGTAAAGCATTCTGACCTATAGCAGCGATCAGTGAGAGGGGTGATGACCAGTCGTGGTGTGTTTCCAAGATACTCATAGCCATATGCCAAGCCTGCATTGATCATCTTTGTCTGGAGCTGGTTTTCCTTCAGAGATAGGGTCAAATCAAAGAGTTCAAATCAAAGCAGATCATCTGGTGTCCAAAACAATATCCGGACAAACTATTCACAAATAAGTTCACAATATTTTTCAATCACATTTACAGACAATCAAACTTACAATCCAATAGTAGCGCAGCTGGCTGAGCCACTCAAAGTTGGTCTCATCATCCACACCCTTCTGTACCAAAGAGGCCAATACATCCCGGGCGTGAACATCAAGCACCACCAGCGCTCCAAGTGTGACTCGGTTCTGTTTGGACAGCTTGCCACGCACCAGAGTCACAATGTCATCTATCTGAGTATTGTTCTGCTCCAGATAGGCCTGAAGAGCCTGATTCAGAAATAACCCAGTCAGATAATAAGATATTATGTAAGGAATAATGTACAGTAAGACAGCCATTATTCCAAAATAAACCCAACTGAAAATGAGGCAGATAATGACTACACATTATCTTGCTTATTATATGGCTAATTGGCAAATAAGTAAATAAATAAACAGAAATTAAATTCTGATTTGAGTTTAATTATTTTATTATATGAGAAAAAACATGAAAACAGCACAGCTATGTGGACAACAGTCTGGGAGTCAGTTTTACAGATTAGCGGGTAACTATGCACAAATATTGAGTAGAATGCCATGAATAACCAGAGGACCCTTTTCACATTTCCAGGGTTCTCAGAAGGGGAAATCATCATAGTTGGGTAAACTTCGATAGTGGTGAATAGGAGATGACAGCAAATATAATGTTTGTGTTCCCGTTTGCCTCAATAGCAAAAGAAAAAAAAAAGGAAAAAATATAGAGAGACTGATTACAGCAGTCAGAAGAGTGAAATATGTCAAATTTGACATCGCTTCCTCAGCCGCTATATTAGAAACACCCTTGCAGAATGTTAATTCATTTTTTTGTAATTTACTGCCAAGGTAGTATAACACAAAGTATAGCATTATTAAAGAGGTCATAAACTGAGAATTCAAATTTTCCTTGAGCTTTTGATATATAAGAGGTCATCATACTATAAGAACCTTGTAAGTTTCAGAACTGAAAACTTTCTTGTTAGTCCAAAAACAGCTTTTAATGTTACCAAGCCCATCAAATGACTTGTCCTAGATTGTGCCTATTTATGACGTAAAATTAATTATTTCCAGAAGAAAGAAAAGAAAATCAACACCTACTTCAACATTGCAACTTTGGCCCCGCCCACTGGCATTAGTGAGATGAGGAAGAGAGAGGAGCACATGATCACTCACTGGACTAAAAATAACACCTTCCAAAGGATCCTAATGCTAGGAATGTGGTTGTTATTTATTTTCAACAATGTGAATGTCTCAGTTGAGCATTATTTATTTTTTATGTGGTACATTTTACTGTGGATTCTTTGGTAAATCAGTCGCAATTTTGGAGCAGGCTTTGCAAACAGACGTTTACGATATGGACTCGACAGTAATGCAACAACATGTAACTGTGTTAATTCTCATGCCTGATCTGTGACCCGTGATTTCTGATTTGTAATGATTCATGTACTGTCCCAGTAAATTTAAACCAGTGATGACTTAACGGTCAACTTCACATTGTTTCTCTTAGTAGGATGAAAAAATCTGTTATTTTATAAATAGAAAGCGATCAAAGAACGCTCCCTTTGCAATCGCTGGAGCTGTCATTTAAACAGCGCAAGTTTATCAGTGAGTTCTGGACTCGCACCAAAACCAAAAAGAATCAACACATCTCTTATTTACAGTGTGTTTGCACTGTTAGTTATGAAAGCATTTGTTAGTGTGCTGCATTCATGTGCTCAACATGTCTGTGATCGGCTACGTACTCATCACTGCAACCTTTCATGCCAATATCTAAATATAATGCCATAGATCTAAATATAATGAACACTTTACACGATTAGTTAACCTTGAGAGCTGTAATAGTAAAAACGTGCTAAACGTTTTCTAGAGAGTTAAACATGTAATACTTAGCTATTTCATATGGAAAGATGTTAACCAATCACAGCAGTGACGTTTACACTGAAGGGTAGGGTAGGAAAATTGCCTTTTATTTCTAAATTATGACAATTTTGATGTAAAAATCATACTAACAGTATAAGTGCACCATAGGAAACCTCTAAAATAATAAAACAATGCAGTTCATGACCCCTTTAATGTATATTCTTTTTTTTTAATGAGAATATGATGCAGTGTTTATCACTGTAGAAACGCGTCATCACAGAATGAAATATTCCAGATTATATTGCTACTGTATGTATAACATACCTCTGGTCCCTTTGCAATGGCTTCATGAATGTCCTTTGTCCAATAAACCTGTGACACACAGAGCACTGTCTGACCCGGCCAGGCCCTGACCCAGTTGATCCTTAGGTCTTTCGGATATGCTTCAAATGCTTCTCCAATTACCTGACAGCCAGGACCCAAGAGGGACAGTTTGCATTATTTTACATTTCTTAGAATAGCACAGACATATTGTGCTGATATGAAATTCATTCACTTTTCAGATTTTCTTCCTGTTATTGCTTGCAACCGTGATATTCCAAATTAAAATTTCACCCCTTAGGAATCCATAATATCTTGCTTTGATGTTATAAAGAATTTGTGTTCATAAGTAGCAAAACAATCAGTTAAATATATAGCCCTAATTCTTCAAGTTCAAAGTGCTTACAAAAAATATGAAAATGTCCAAAGTGGGTGAATGCTTTTTAGAGGCACTGTAAATCATTGTATTAATAACTCTCTCTCTCAAAAAACAAAAAACAAAAAAACAGCCATTGTACAGCCATAAGCAATTACCCGTGTGAAGGATCTGTCAACAGAACCAATTAAAGTACAAACCAGGCTAAACTAAATCAAATCCAATTACATAGTTTCCATTTCTGTTATGTAGAAATCCACTGACTCAAAGAAAGTTCATACACTTCTGTACCTTGTGTATAGAGTGGAGCATACCACTCTCCAACTCCAGGAGCCATTTTTCCACCTGCCCACGAGCTTTAGATGTAGAGATGATATCCAGTAGCTCTACCACCTCTCCTTCGCTGCTCCTCATATGAGTGATGTCCAAAACGTCAGTGAACACCACACTAGCAATACCTTCAAAACACTTCTTCAGGTGAGGCTGCACCCTGAAACATAAAGGTGTTGGTGAACTGATGCCTCTTTCCAACACAAGTCTGATATTTCATTTGAGTTGACATGCAAAACCAATTACACCATGATTATGTTTCAGCAACACCGAGATATCTCTTTCAGAGAAAAAGCAATACTCAAATGTGTAACCCTGTGAGATGATAGCATGGACGACTTTTATGCCAAACCACCTGGAGTCAGTGACTCTATTAACTTTTATCTTCATTTATTATCACTTCCACCCTCTGGTAGTTTGTGACCCACACCTCTGTAAAACAGCTGCTGGAATTCAGATTTTATTCTTCTGTAAAGTTAGAATCTCAGATGAAACTCTCAAATGCAAAAGAAATGGGGGAGACACGAAGGATGAGTGAGAATGACACAGGAAGAGTGAGATAAAGAGAAAGAAAGAAATAGAGAGGTGGTCAGAACTCTCAGAAGAGCAAAAAAACAAGGCGAGCTAAGTCCAACAATCCTAGTTTTGTGAAACCAAAAGTACAATTTGAACTTGCATTTGAGGCATCATCATTCATCATTAAAAAATACCTTGGGTGAAATATAACAAGATTTGCTTATACGTTAAGGGCCTGCAAAGGGGAGCCACAGCAGAGAAAGTAGGCCAGAGTGTCACAGGGAGAAGAAAAAGCACTATAATTAAATTCCCTTAGTAAATACTGGGTTTTAAGGGGTTCAAATTTGGTTTTCTAGGGCTGAGGTGAAGCTAAATTGCTTTTCATTTGTCCTTCCCAGTTCCTTTTGAGGCCTCACATGCTAAATGTTCATGTAGGCAGCAGTGGTTAGGTAGGTGGTGTAACATCATTTGAATGTGCCCTGAGAGACATGCCAAAGTAGGCTATGTGAGAACATAAGATATACTCATAAATATCACAGGCTTGAGATTAAAGCTCTGCAGAGTGAATGTTGTGTTTCTTATTTCATGTTACAGTAAATTACATCTAGCCTACATTCTTGCGTATACTAAACACTCAGAAATATTGGGACTTCTTAGCAGTTCATAGCTATTGATATTCAATACTACTAGTGGTTTGTTTCACAGCTATATGATAAAAAGACCATGTTTAAACTGCATTTCAGAGCATGAGTTGTGGCAATACAGTTTCACTCCCTTATATTCTTCATGAAAATTCAGAAAAAGAAAGCATAACAGCAATGCACTTAAAAAACTGACCAAACCTTGCATTATCTTATGTTTTTTTTTTAAATTGATATAGTACTAATTGATATAGTACTGGCTGATCTACCGTAATTCCTTCTGACATGCAGTCACCCAGCCTGACCTTATTATAAAGCAACTTATCAACACAGCAGATTCCAAATAGCAAGAATATCGAAAACAGAAGCCTTCAAAAACAGATCACCTTAACTGCTGACAAACAATATTCCTCAAGCCTATAAATCATATGGTTTTCAGAAATGTTTTCTTTAAGGTTTTTTTCCTTTGAGAATGTGGAGAAAGTGTAAATTACTGCAAGTCACCACACTAAAAGTGCAAACCCACAGAAATTCTGACACTTCATATACTGTAGCTCCAGGAACATCTATAACTGAACCAGTGGATATGACTCAACAGTGGATCCAACAGAATGATCAACAGTGGTTGCCAATATGGGTTTTTCGATGGTCAATGCCTACACTAACAAGCCAAAACATGACCAGTCACAGGTGAAGAGAATATCGTTCATCATCTCCTAACAAGGCCACAATTTAAGGTCTGGGTAGATTAGATGGTAACCAAACAAACAGTTCTCGTAATCAGTGTGTTGAATGCAGAAGAAATGGGCAGGAATAACGATCTGAGCGACTTTGACAAGGGCCAAATTGTTATGTCAAGGCGACTGGGTCATAGTATCTCTAAAACAGCAAGGCTCGTGGGTTGCTCCCAGTCAGTAGTGGTGAGAATTTACCAACAGTGGTCCGAGGAGAGACAAACCACAAGCCGGCGACACAGTGTTGGGAGCCCAAGGCTCAATGATACACGAGGGCGATAAAGGCTATCCTGTCTAGTCCGAGCCAATCGAAGGTCTACAGTGGCACAAGTCACATAAAATTTTAATGATGGTTATGTGAGGAATGTGTCACAACATACAGTGCATTACAATCTGCTGCGTATGGGGCTGCGTAGCTGCAGACCAATCAGAGTGCCTATGATGACCCCTGTCCACTGTCGAAAGCACCTACAATGGGCATGTGAGTGTCAGAACTGGACCTTGGAGCAGTGAAAGAAGGCTGCCTGGTCCAATGAGTCCCATTTTCTTTTACATCACATGGATGGCCACGTACGTGTACGCCGCTACCAGGGGAAGTGATGGCACCAGGATGTACTGTGGGACAACAACAAGCCAGTGGAAGTAGTGTGATGCTCTGGGCAATGTTCTGCTGGGAAACCCTCGGTCCGGCCACTCATGCGGACGTAAATTTGACACGTGCTACCAACCTCAACATCACTGCAGACCAGGTCCACCCCTTCATGACAATGGTGTTCCCTGGTGGAATTGGCCTCTTTCAGCAAAATAATGCACCCTGCCACACTGCACACATTGTTCAGGAATGGTTTGAGGAACATGATGAAGAGTTCAAGGTGTTGCCCTGGCCTTCAAATTCCCCAGATCTCAATCCATTGGAGCATCTGTAGTATATGCTGGAACAACAAGTTCAATCCACAGCGGCTCCACCTCACAACCTACAGGGCTTGAAGGATCTGCTGCTAATGTCTTGGTGCCAGATACCACAGGACACCTTAAGGGGTCTTGTAGAGTCTATGCCTTGGCGGGTCGGTGCTGTTTTCGTAGCATGCGGAGGACCAACAGCATATTAGGCAGGTGGTCATAATGTTTTTTGCTCATCGGTGTATACTGATATTTAGAAAGCATTGTCAGCTGAGACATTTATAATGCCAATGTATACAATTCCCTTCAAATGTTTGGGGTCAGTAAGATATTTTATAAATTGAACATTTACAGTATATTGAACATTTATATTTCAAATAAATGCTGTTCTTTTGAGCAGAATCCTGAAAAACATGTATCACGATTTTTCTTTTTTACTGTATTTTTGTTCAAATAAATGCAGCTCTGGAGAGCATCAGAGACTTCTTTCAAAAACATTAAAAAAATCGTACCAACCCCAAACTTTTGGACAGTAGTGTGCATATAACAATTCAGTGATAGCAAATGACATGACATACAGGTATTGCCAAAAATCAGCAGATCTATCAGACTGTCACTACTGAATACATTCAAAAGTTCCTCTGTACCTGGTTGGATCTTTAGTCTCAGAGAGGATCTCCAGCAGCTCATCATTGGACAGGAAGAAAAAGCGGGGGAAATAGAGTCTCTTCTTCTCCAGGTATTCATTTAGACCCTTCAGAATGAGTTCCAGCAACTCGTTACTGCTTTTCATCTTGTCAAGCATCTTTTCAATGGCCACCACTGCCAGGACATGCTTGTCCTAAGAGAGAAACACATGTAATGCACAGAATGAATATCACAAAGGGACATATTTAGAAACAGTTTGCATCTATTTAGCCATGTCTTATAAAATTTAAATAAATGAAATGGGGTAACTAGATTTTTACATCGTCATCAGATAATATGAGTGCTGCTTATAAAACGTGTTGCTGTGATGCTAGGTTGTAGGTGATTTCCAAGTCATTGTTATGCAGTTATTAGGTGTTCAAAGTGGTTGCTAGGGTGTTCTGGGTGGTTGCTTACAGCCCAAGCCTGGTCCTTAGATATGGCTTGGGTTCTTCCTTCAATGCACTGTAAATCTATGGGATTCAACAATTCTCAACACCTCTCCTCAACAAGCCCCGTGGTATTATTCATGTCAGCCAGTGCAAGCTACACACTGAAGTTTAATACATAGAGGTTTGTTCAAATCCCATACCATATGTATGAGAAAAAGCTTCTATAGCAAGCACCACTAATAATTTAGTAGATCAGAAAAGTGCATATTTGACCATAGCTGGGCATATTAGACCGACGTCTAAAGAAAGCCTCTGGACCGTGTGAGATGTTTTCAAGTTCAGCTGCACTAGAGAAACTCAACAAGAATGAAAATCATGGGTAATGAAAAACCATCACAGTCCTTTTAATTCTCTGCCCTCAAAGTTCAGACGAATCCAGTGATGAAAAGATGATATTCATAGCCATATTTCCCTGCTCTCACAAAAGAGTTCATTTATAAAAGGTGTCTCCCACTAGGAAAACTCATCCCATCTTTCGCTGTCTGATTTTCAAACGCTCCTCCAAAGGTTGTGTGAAGGCCACGTCCTTCATTAGAGAGAGAGGAAACAATTGGATACCCCACCCCTCCCTTTCCACCCCTCACAGATGCTGCTCACCTGTAAAGAGATAATAATTGCTTTTTCCCCTTTTCGGATTGCTATTGATTTTCTATTACCTACGGTGACTAGACTTCACGTTCACGAAGAGATTGAAGTTCAACGATCACTTTTGGATGACAAAAAAGCCTGAGTTTTCTGACAGGGACTGAGAGGAAGTAATGAGGGGTTGTTAATAACCAAAGCCCACACTAAATAACCCTTTTAAAACATGAAAAACCACCATTGCATGACTCTAATGAAAGAGAGAGGGGATGTTTTATGCCAATTACTCTTTTAATTATTCTCCTCCTCCATCACACTGAATTACATTAGAGTAAGAGGGTGACTGCTGCCGGAATGCGCCTGAATGAAGGGATGCTGAAAATCATCCGCTTCCTTTCACAGGGTGCAGAAACATGCAGGTGGGCTGTTCAACAAATCCAGATATTCACAGTTACTGATTGCGTTTTCTTCATGAATGCATTCCCTTTCATTTACAGTAGCATTATTCCTCGGGTTTCAGAAGAGCTTCATATGTCCCTACTTGTGTTTTAAGCAAAATAAAAACTGGGCTCAGATCTGCATCTACTACGCTGATATTTCTTCCAATCCCCCCACTGACATTATAAGCATGTCTTTCTTTATGTACTGCTGTTCATGAAACCAGCATTCCTGTAAAGCAGCAACAGGCAAGAGCACCTGCCTTCCAGCTGAAATAATATATGTTTGTTTTTCAGAGAAGAGCCATTTATGGCTCGTAGCCTAATGTGGAAATCGTGGAGTGGAGGTAGGAATTATTCAAAAGGAAAACATCCTTAAAGAAGCCCAGAATTTTGAATTTAATTACAGAATGTTTATCTCTGTTTCTGTCAAATGGGGAAAGTTAGAAACACATTAGAAAAGAGTAAATAAAATCTGGAGGCGACGAACAGCTCTGTGGGTACCATAGATGAAGAGAGACACCTAGTGGACATTCTGATATTGCAGTTCATATTATCATCAGCTGTTTTTTCAAAAACATGCTATTTCACAAAATTGCTTTAGATTCATGTTTAAAGAAATTCTATATGACCAAGCTTATATATGACTATAGTGAGTTTCTATTTCACAATGTCTTTCAACTGTCAGCAAAAAGTCTCTAAAGTGTATTTTAACTCCCTTAAAAGGTGCTGAGGTTTGACCTTGTTTTCTGCAGACTCCCAGATTTGAGTCCCTCCAGACAAAATCCATAATTCCTAATTTTATGGTACAGCCAGGTGACTTTTTTCCATTTAGAGGAGGACAACAGATATTGATGTCTCTCATAGCACTGAGACTGAAATGAGTGACTACGTTTGGGCGTGTGTCTGAAAGCTGTCTCATTTGTCATAAGCACACTATAGTTTTACACAAATTATATGTCAGAAAGTTTTCCAAAAAGTTATTCTCAACTCTAGATTTAAACAAACCCAAATTCATGTTTATATTTTGCTGCTTATGTGGGGCTTTCTGACTCACCAAGCTGACTTGTTTCATAGTGTCCCTCCAGGTTTTGTCAACAGCAGTAAAGCGACGCCCCTCCTCAGGCATCTGGGCCATGATGTCTGGGGAACTGAAGATCGGCTCAAGGTAGAGCCACGTGCCCTGAACCTTCAACCACTCGTCCATAATTTCCTGCAGCAAAAGCAGCTTACCCTCCCAGTCCCTGAGATACATGGATACAGACATGTTCATATTCAATGTATATACTGTATGCTAGATGAATAGCTAAAAACTAGCGCTTTTCCACTGTCAGGTGTGAAAGGTTATCATTGCTGAACTGTGTCGTTCTGTACAAATCTGTCCTCACTCACTGACATGGTTAGGGTCTCTTTTTGCATTTTGATGCTGCTACATCAGGATTACAAAGTATGTGACCAATCTTGAGTCACTAAAGCTACACTATATTGCCAAATGCTTTGGGATGCCTGCCTTTACATGCACAAGAACTTAAATGACATCCCATTCTTAATCCATAGGGTTTAATATGGAGTTGGCCCACCCTTTGCAGCTATAACAGCTTCAACTCTTCTGGGAAGGCTTTCCACAAGGTTTAGGAGTGTGTTTATGGGAATTTTTGACCATTCTTCTAGAAGCACATTAGTGAGGTCAGGCAGCAATGTTGGAGAGAAGGCCTGGTCTCATAGTCTCCGCTCTAATTCCTCCCAAAGGTGTTCTATCGGGTTGAGGTGAGGACTCTGTGCAGGCCAGTCAAGTTCCTCCACACCAAACTCGCTCATCCATGTCTTTACGGACCTTGCTTTGTGCACTGGTGCGCAGTCATGTTGGAACATCCCCAAACTGTTCCCACAAAGTTGGGAGCATGAAATTGTCCAAAATGTCTTGGTATGCTGAAGTATTAAGAGTTCCTTTCCCTGGAACTAAGGGGCCAAGCCCAACCCCTGAAAAATAACCCCACACCATAATCCCCCCTTCACCAAACTTTGCAGTTGGCACAATGCAGTCAAGCAAGTACCATTCTCCTGGCAACCGCCAAACCCAGACACGCCCATCGGATTGCCAGACAGAGAAGCATGATTCGTCACTCCAGAGAACATGTCTCCACTGCTCTAGAGCTGGATGCAGCTGCTCAGCCATGGAAACCCATTCCATGAAGCTCTCTATGCACTGTTGTTGAGCTAATCTGAAGGCCACACAAAGTTTGGAGGTCTGTAGCTACTGACTCTGCAGAAAGTTGGCGACTTCTGCGCACTGTGCGCCTCAGCATGCGCTGACCACGCTCTGTGACTTTACGTGGCCTACCACTTCATGGCTGAGTTGCTGTTGTTCCCAATTGCTTCCACTTTGTTATGATACCACTAACAGTTGACCGTGGAATATTTAGTAGTGAGAAAATTTCACGAATGGACTTATTGCACAGGTGGCAACGAATAACGTTACCACGCTTGAATTCACTGAGCTCCTGAGAGCGACCCATTCTTTCACAAATGTTTGTAGAAGCAGTCTGCATGCCTAGGTGCTTGATTTTATATACCTGTGGCCACGGAACTGATTGGAACACCTGAATTCAATGATTTGGAGGGGTGTCCCAATACTTTTTGCAATATAGTGTATTTAACCAGCAATTTAGTGCATACAGATTGTAACGGAAATGATAATGTCAACATTACTTACATTGCTTAGAATGTTTCGGCCTAATGGTGGGAAAAAATTTAGAGGAAGTAGTGATGAACGTATTTAAAAAGTTGCACCCCAGTAAAGTTTTTCTGTTAAATCATTATCTGATGAAGTAGATTACAGTAGATATGGCTGAAAACAGGATGTAATCTTTTATACCTAAACAAAATTACATAGGCAAATTTAGCATTTTTTTTATGCTCTATACAGAAAATTAGTCTGTAAAAAACTACTGTTTTCTTATAGAATGAATGAATGAATGAATGAATCTATCTATCTATCTATCTAGTGATCAAACTCCAGAAATGCCCCTGAGAGGAAGCAAATATGACAGCCGCAATACCATGTGTGTATGAGTATTGCATGTTTGTAGAATAAACACTTATGAGGCACTATTGTTCGTACTGAAAAAAATGTGACAGTGGGGGTGTTTAAAACTATTCCCAACTCTCACCGTATCTCTGCCTCAAATGGCTTGATGAATGGTGAGCCCCTCATGGTCTGGGTCTTGACAATATGGTCATCCAGCAGCATTTGGATCTCATCCAATGAGGATAGAATGGAGGTTCCCGTTTCACGATAGGGCAGGAGGGTGAACTCCATCCCTGCCCATTCACTGGCCATACGCTCCATGGCTTTTTCAAGGCCGTATTCCTTACTGGCCCCTTCGCTGATGGTTTCAAAGGCAGGGAGGTGAGCTTCCAAATGCAGGGGAAGAAACTGGGCCACACAAGCATCCTCCTCTGAGGGCTTGAGGGGGAAGCCGACAACTGAAGACATGGCCTCCCAGTGACGCTCACGGAGACCAGGGTTGCAAAGCACCTGCCGAAACAAATCATCCCCATATTTAATGAGCAGGCCGGCACAAAATCTGCACTCTCAGAATTCCCCAGAAAGCGTAGCAGATTTCAGCCCCTTGAATATTCATTTATTAAATATTTTCGCTAATTTATGATGTGTTGAGCTACCAAGAGTGAGGTACAATAAGTTCTATTTAACACATTTTACCCACCATCAAAAAAGTGACTCAAATGAAAATAATCATATCTTTGTACAGACCTGCACTAGTGGAATATGCTCCTTAAAGGCTTCCACTTCCGCTTTCACAGAGGTAGCGATTTGAAGAGCTTTGGGTGAGTCCTGAAAGCTTTTCTCAAGCTTGTACAAGGAACGGATGTAGTTACCCACATCAGCGTCCACTTTGTCCGGGTTGACAGCTGCAAGTGGGCCGGTCACCCACTGATGGTGCTGGCTCTGAAACTCAGCCGCCATCTCATACAGCCGCAGATAAGGGAGCAGACGGTCTTGAATAGTCTTGCGTTGTGGATACTGAGAGACAGGCCAGCCAAAGGCCTCCTCTTCCTGGTTGAAGCCTCTGATCTGATGGATAAGAGAGTGTACGAGTTTGATGCAGGTGCAATGATAAGAGCTGCCATTCTTAGAAGTACTCTAAAACTCTTCAACAAATCCAATTGACAAATGTACTAAACATCCATTTTGTCTGCACTAGTGTGAACAGGCTTCGGCTTGAGCATTTCAGAAAGACAAGAACATCAGGTTTTCTTTTTATCTCTGAATGACTTTTTTTTTTTTTTATGTACACCTAGAAATGTATTCAGTAAATGAGTTTACATCGCAGTTTATAAAAAATGTATTAAAAAATGTATCTCCCTCAAGTGAGCTATGAGGTTTTTTTTATGTGAATTTTTTAAATTGTATTCACATCTTGGTGTTTCCATCCAGCATTTTTTATGCAATACAAGTGTATAAAAATATGGTTAATGAAGCAGTAAAACAACCGAACATTTTGCATATTTTTGTACCTTTTCCATAACCAAGTCCAGTTTGGAATTGAGAGCCTGAGCTTTTTTCAGATACTTGCTGAGCTCAGAGAGCTCACCAAAGGTCATAAACTCCTCCACTTGTTGTTCATAGCTCTCGAGATCCTCCAAAACCTTCTCACACCTCAACTATGATTGAAAAACACAATATTACATGCATTAGTGTAGCAGTTTCGGAGTGAACATCAAAGTGCAGTTTTTCATCATATTTGAAAAGTGAAAGTGAAAGTGACATGTGAAGGCCAAGTATGGTAACCCATACTTGGAATTTGTCCTCTGCATTTAACCCATCCAAGATACACACACATTAGGAGTGGTAGACACACACAGCTGGAGCAGTGGGCACCCATTTTGCTGTGGCACCCAGGGAACGATTGGGGGTTAGGTGCCTTGCACAAGGGCACCTCAGTCATTTCCTACCAGTATTGATAATCAAACTTGCAACCCTCGGGTTACCGGTCTGACTCTCTAACCATTAGGCCACGACTGCCCAGAATTAAGTGTTATTGGTGATTTTATAAGTTTGTATCTTATAATTTTGGATTTTTTAGAGTTCTTGTGTTTTTGTTGTTGCTAAGTACAGAATAAAAGCTTGATGCTTATGCTTGGAGATTCCTTATTGTTTTCCCTAATTGTTGTTCTTATATCCACTATACAATATAATGTACAAAGTGTTGCATAATGTGAAGGTTTGTTGTGTCTGTTGCCATGTTGACATTGTCTGTATGTTTCCATGTTTGGTTTGACCAATTGGTTTTAGAGTTGTCTATGCTGATTGGCCAGAGTGTGGCATCTCTAGTACCTTGAGGCCATCCTGGAACTGGGCGGTTTTCTCTTTGATAATCTGGCGGTGCTGATCAAAGACGGAAGGCATTTGTGCATGACGCTGGAAGGTCTTGCTGTTCAGCTGGATGTCTGTGAGCGAGAATGTGACATAATCCACCAAGAAACACAACCTGCTATTGGACTCCTGGAGCTTAATTTCCAACTGAGGCATCTCCTCGGCCTCTATCTTCACCACATATGTCTACAGCATAAATAACAAACAGGAAATGACATACTGAAAGGTCTTTGATTTTTGTCAACCGTAACTACACAAAAATGGTTAAAAGATAGAGCTGATCAGTATTACCTTAAGTTCCATGAGTTCCTGTGTGTTTGATGGATGTCTGAGGGCTTTATTTGATATTGAATCATATTCCTCGCACAATCTAGAGATTAGTGACACAGATTACTAACAGGTTACTAAAATAAAATTTTCAGAAATTCGGCAGTGACTCACTTGTTATTGAACTCTTGATGACCCTGCAACATATGGGTGATCAGTTTATCCAGGAGACCCTCCGCTCGCTTTACGAGGGCACGGACCAGATCATGGGAGTGCACTTCAAACATGCCCAATCGCACCACCTAAACATCAGAAATGAATATTCTCAGTCAGTCATAATGCTGTGAACAAGAAAGTGAACAAGTTATCATCAAGTAAATTACAATTGATGTAAATAAAGATTAACCTTCTGGGTGCTATATTGGATTTCATCAGCCAATTGCCGGTAGCGGGTCACCTCCATCATCAGCTCCTGGAAGGAGTGCTGCTCTTGCAGGAACTGGCTAACATCCTCCTCAGCTTGCTGAGACACCAGCGGGGCATACTTATCATAGAGACGGACATGCTTCAAAGGTTCAGCACTTTCTGCACGAATTACCCGTCTGACCTTCTCCTGCTGGTCCTTCAGGATCTCTGGCAGGATGATAGGCTTCAGAATACGTTGTGTTTCTGGGCCAGGCTAGAATTAGCAGAGTATAAAGTGTGTAAATACATGAAATATTAATGCCAATAATCAGAGTAAAGACTGCTTTTTAAAGGAATTACATTTGTGTTTGGGTAGCAGCTGATAAAATTTACTAGAGGTATATCTTTGTACAATGTTAAAGGTGTGATAAGGTGTGATTTTTCTCTCTCTCCCTCAAGACCAACTATAATATATACATTTTTTTGAACCAAAAACATTCAGAATTTGCTGTTAACCGAGTTGTGTTTCAGAAAGAAAAAAAATTTGCGAATGGTCTGTTTTTACTGGGGAGGACATTTTGAATTCTGAAACATAGTGTTTTCAACTAATAAACTCTTTCATCTCAAAAGATCAAGGGAAATTTGATTCCTCATGATATGATCCCTTAAATATTTCAGCTATTAAACCACACAGCACAAGCAAGATGTAACATAAAATTAAAAAAACATATGTTTACCCATTCTGGGTACAGCTTCGTCTCCACTCGGGGGATCAAACTTAAGGATTTCAGCATCATGTCATAGATGTTTAGCAGGGTGACTTCAAAGTCTTTGAAATCAGGTTCAAATTTGATAGTATTTTTGTACAGGACCAGCCTTAAGACAAACCCTGGATGCTCATAGGCTCGCACTGAATGCTTCAATGGGGGAATAAAACAAAAAACAAAACAAAAAATAATATGTTACTTCATTGGCCATGAAGATTTATAGGGATTGTTAGTCAGAAAATAAATCATAAAAGATGCAATGAAGCAAAGAAAGTTATACAGCGATATAATAGTTCAATTTCCTCAAAGTACAAAGGGTTCAGAGTTTCAGATGCAGTGGTACAGGAGATCTTACAGGGTCCTGGGCGATGAGGTGTGTGAAGTCCTGAATGGACTCCAGTGCCAGGCTTTGGAGCTGGGAGTTCATGAGCGTGGCCACACAGTTGTAGAAAGACTGTAGTTGAGCAACACTAGTGTTGCTAGGGATCTGTTTGCGCTTATTACCAAGATAATAAATTTGCTGCACTTCTGGTATCCACCTGTTAGATTAAAAAAAGAAAAGAAACAATCACTGTTGCATTGTTTTTGCAGGGTACAGTCCGCTGAGCTTAAGATGAATGTCAAGTTATTGTCCTCTTCCATAAAAATTCAAGAGATAGCTTGGATTAATGGGGTCTAGAGTTGTCAAAAGACAACTTTTGAAAACTTTGGAAATTTTACATTTTAAAAATGTGACGCTTTGAGCACTATTGAGCAGATTTGTAAACACCTCTGATTGGCCATTGTGTTCACGGTTCATCAGATATGTCTGTGATTGGCTTCAATTATCAACGCTTCAAAAACAATGTAAATAGTCATCAATGACGCTCTTCATCAAAGGCTACACATATGCACACATTAGCGTTTGAAAGCAGGTGTCTATTGCGGACCAGTCCGCAGATAGATGCCTGCTTTCAAACGCTCCTTCTCCTGCTTTCAAAATGCTTAAAAAAATTCAAACACTTCCGTGTGCTTTCAAATGCTCCTGTGCGTTGATCATTGTAGCCAATCACAGACATATCCGATAAGCGCACAATGGTCAATCAGAGGTGCTCAACAGCGCTTAAAGAGTCACATTTTTAAAATTTCAGTACCGAAGTTGGTACTTTTGAATTTACAAGCATATAAAAACAGAAGAGAGCGCTTACTTTTTGAGAAGAATGCCTATGGCATTTTCAATGTGTTTGTTGACTAACTGCTGAAAGGTGGACAACTCCACAGACTCCTGCTCACTGTGGAAGACCTCCACATCAATAAGGCGCAACTTCCTGCAGAAGTGAACAAAACGATGTGGACATTATGGAAAAGGAGGGGAGAACAGAGGCAACCACTATAATGGAACTGAGAGTAACATCTCTGTGACATCAACCATGGCCCTTGTGAAAACAATGTGTGCTTAAAGGTGCAATGTGTAAAATTTCGGAGGATCTATTGACAGAAATGCAATATAATATACATAACTATGTTTTCAGTGGTGTATAAAGACCTATAATGAACCGTTATGTTTTTATTACCTTAGAATGAGCCATTTATATCTACATACACCACGGGTCCCCCCTCCATGTCAAGTCGTCATTTTGCGCCGGCATGTTTCTACAGCAGCCCTAAACGGACAAACACTCTACAGAGCGCGTTTCATCACTATGTTGTTATTCTTCTAAATCGTTCGTGTTTTTAGAGGCAGATTGCATCATCACTATGTTAAATACACACACAGAAGTGGCAGTAGTAGTAGTCGTCTGGTTTATTAGAAGCAGAGCCCGTTCTTTGTTAGAAGTAAGAAGAAACCTCATTGCTTGACTGGCTAACGTACTCTCTGCTGTCTCAGATGATGACATCTTTGACTTGTGTCAGCCAGACAGCCACTGTAGCTTCTCTATTTTGCTTTGAAAGGGAGGGATGAGCTGCCGTTGGTTGCAGTTCGCAACCTCACGGGTAGATGCCGCTAAAATGTACAAATTGCACCTTTACAGTATTGAATGTGTACTTGCAGAGCACTTCAAATCTTTAAAGTATATTTTAAAAAACTGTACTTGCAGATAATATAATATTAATGAAATAAAGGTCAATTAAAGGGTTAGTTCACCCAAAAATGAAAATTCTGTCATTAATTACTCACTCTTTTGACTCCTCAATAGACAGCAATTTAATTACCACTGTCAAAGTCCAGAAAGGTACTAAAAACATCGTTAAAACAGTCAACGTGACTGCAGTGGTTCAACCTTAATTTTATGAAGCAATGAGAATACTTTTTGTGCCCAAAAACAAAACAAAAATAACAACTTTATTCAATAATCTCTTCTCTTCCCTGTCATTCTCCTTACGGAGTTGACGCAGTAAGCACAGTGCAGGCTTCTCTGTTTACATCCGAACGCCGGCTCAGTATTGGCTAAAGCTGTACACGTGAGCAGCATTAAACATGCGTGTGATGCTGAAGCAGGAGCCGGGCCAATAATGAGTTGGCGTTCTGGTGTAGTACACGGAAGCCTGCACTGTGCCTACTGCGTCAACTGCGTAAGGAGAATGACAGGTTTGGGTTTGGAACAACATGAGGGTGAGTAATTAGAATTAGTATTTTAAAGTGTTGCTTTAAAGTACATTTTAAATCATTATGTTTTAATAATAAAGTGCAATAGTTAGAAAAAATCACTTCAGACTTATATTCTAGTATTCCAGCACTTCTAGTATATTCTTATCAAGTATATTATTTCTGTAACTCTTTTTAAAAGTATACCGAAGTGTACTTCTTTTTCACAGGGGGATTTATTGCTACAATGCAAGTTCAACACATTCAACGTTCTGACATTTTCAAGTCTTGTAGTGTCTTCATGGTCATTTGACACTTACTTGAAAGACACATGCCACAGATCCAGTACTGCTAGCATAATGGGATTGATTGAGTGAAGCTGGTTTCTCATTCTTTTCTGGGCCTGAAGAAATGATTTTTTCCATGGCTTTGGAATAACTTCCAGTCTACAAGATAAAAAAAGGAAAAGAAAAAAAAAAAAAAAAAAACTCTGGTATGTAATACACAATGATTGACAGAATACTGACAAAATATTATATGGTTTTTTTTTTCCACAGTGAAGGTACTTTTCTATTTTCCATCATTAACTAAATTAAATAATATTAACATAACTCAAAATGCTTTACATCATTTGGGTAGAAGTGAAGGGGATAAAATGAAGTTTTAAAGTACTCATGCCACAGAAGTTTTTGTTATATCGACGTCAAATTATCATGCGTCACAAATCATATAAGGCTGAATTTGAATTTACTAGAAAACAATTACTTTCATACTCATGAATCTATATTATTTTGACAAATATACACTAACTAGAATAACTAGAATGCGTTATGGTCCATTTTATGTCTGTGATATTATTTTTGTCTTGTAAATAAATTGTACCACTAAAAGGAATTTAGCAGGACTCACTCCTGTCTGTATGGGGGAAGATCTATGGCTTTGAGCTCTTGATTCTCTCTGGGGTCCCGCAGAACAAAATCCACTACAATAGAGGAATTGAGAAAATAGAGGACAACAACACACACAATATTTGGTCGTGGCAAACACTGTCATAGAATATGGTAAAAGTGGTAAAAAAATTTTTTAAATGATTGTTTACTACAAATGACAAGAAGAAATATCTTGTAGAAACAAGCACCTAGACTAAACATCAGATCTGAATTGGGTGAAAAAGTTTTAGACCACAGAAATATTTGATGCAACTGTGTCTACATGCCAGATCTGCCAAACAGAAGACTGTACCAATGGCTTTTTTGATGCTCAGCAGATAGTCTTCTCTTATCTCATCTGAGACAGCCTCAATGGTTCTGCTCAAACTTTTCAGGTGCTCTGGGACTAAAGCAAGAACATTCTCAAGCCAGGAGTCCTCCATGGCTGCCACGTCCTCTGTGCCTATCCCATTGCGGATGTAATAGTAGTACCTCTGAAAGACATAAGACAAGACACAATGTTTGTGACCAAACAGCATGATGACTTACTGTTTTTTTAATTGCGCAAAAAATTACCTTTTATTCTGGAAATTAATTTGCAGATAAAAGGCCATCCCTTACCAAAATGTCCTTCTCTGCAGCAGTAGGTGATCCTGAAGTGGATGGGATGCTGTCTTCTGTGATGGGCGTAGTAGTGGCATCTTCACGCTGCCTGAAATCATATTGTTCTTTTAGTGATTATACGTGATAGGTACAATTTGTCATCAAGAACTCATCTTAATGGAAATCAAACCCACATAATAATGCTGACGAGAGCACTGCGAAACTGCTCACGATTCCTCTTGAGTTGGTCACTGCCACGATGCCTGTAAGATACTCTTGAAATCCCTCCATATTTGGTCCGTACATGCTGCGGACCTTGATGACGAGTCTGACTCCATTGTACCCCTGCTCCTTGCACGTCTCCTAAAGGGAATTTGGAAGTATGTTCACACCGATAATATAGTCTAGGTTGCAAATCAAAATATATTGTATTTCTTACTGGAGAGCAAAGAGCCAAGGGGGTCTTCCTGAGCTGGTCCCTGAAGTCTAAAGCTTGGGCTTGCTTCATGCCACTGAGGTTTTGCTCGAACCTGAAAATCACAAGCCATCAATACTGTTGTAGAATGAGAAGACATAATCTTGATTTAAAGAGATTTGGTGGATCAGTGCCAGACTTTACCTTCTGTATCTGTGGTAAAAGGGTCACAGATTTCTCTGGTTTCTTCGGGGGGTTCCTTTTTCCAAATGACCCCTGGAAGATGTTAAGTGTTATTATTATTATTATTCCGAAATTGTGCAGTTAGCAATTAATTGCGTATATCACAACACTCAGACTGAGTGATTGTCATCTTGAGATAAGTTTTTTAAGAGAACGTAAACTCTATAGCACGAAATAAAACTTCACTTTTTACTCACCGGCATCTCCATGTTCTGCACTTTGGGTCTTTACATTTAATAAATTGGTCGTTTTCACTTTTAATATGAAGCAGCTTTGATAACGCCGTATCTTGCAGATGTCAACACATCTGTGAGAGGACAGTTTAGCAAATGTAGGTAAAAACGCAGCTAGTCACCTGTCCAACGGTCTGCAGTCTACGCAATAGCTTAAACACAATAATTTATCTGGTAAATACCGGTAAGTTATTGTTGAGTTTAGTTTAAAATGTTATTTTAAGTTGTTACCAGTGTTTGTTTGGTGACTTATCCGTTTGTGAATGTGTCTTGGCGTTGCCAGCCCGGTAACCAAGGAAGCGCGAGGCCCAGCGGAATGGGCTCTGATTGGTTTACATTTGACGTAAGGCGACAGTGCCCGCCCCCAGCACGCGCACAAAGCATTTGCTGTTTTTGCTTGGTTCCGTTAACATTTTATAGCCGTTCATTGTTGGTGAAGTACTAGAAATATAGTTTCTCCTTGGCAAAAAAAAAAAAAAAAAAAAAACAGTGTGAAACAGTTATATTTGAGCTAAGGACAATCACTCGGCCGCTAGAGATTTCATTGTGGTCAGTCAAAAAAGCAACAGGTGCATGCGAACAAAGATAAAGCGCCAATCGACAGAAAGTAACGTTAACGACTTTGTAAACTTCTTAGTAAGTAACCTACCGGTAAGTTAAGTAACATTTCATTTACAGTCTCATCAGAAAAGGGCTGATGACGGTGTGCTGATATGTTTTAGACACAAAGGTTTTCAATTTGTGAAATGTCATGAGAATGGAGAATGCCATTCCCTCCTTTAGTTGGACATATTTTAACCCTAACTGACACAGGGATGGTAGGATGTAAAGGTTCTTCTTCATTCAGTCCTTCCTCAATTGCAAATGCCCAGTCACTCAATCAAAAAAAAAACACTTTAATCATGAAGGACAGGGAGTACAGAAACCCTCTAGAGGATGGAGAGTGATAAGTGAAATAAACTATTGACAAGCATGAGATGTTGGAAATGAAGGGACATGATGGGGAAAAAAGGAAAGAGACACACAGTTTCATTAACCCCTTGCTGCGGCTGAGTGCCATCAATCAGAGTCAACATTACAGTGCTCTGACATCAGACCCCTGCTGCTCTTTCATCAGTACATGATGAGCATCTCTCCAGAGGAAACCCATCTCTCTGAGGCCATCACACACTGCATGAGGCTGTTTATGTGTGTGCTTGACTTGAACAGATACTTTTTTTTGTTGTCCCAAGCATGGGGCGGGGCCCAGTTGGGGCCCCCTTGGTCCGTTGGCTGCGGGGCCCAGTACGGTCATACGAGTTGCACTGCCCTGACTATGATGAGAAACTTTAAAAGCCCTGCCATATAAGGACGACGTGTCTCCACTTCCTTCCACTATAGAAAAAGCCCTCTTTTTTAAAAATTGTTTTAAAAGAATTGCAAATACAGCCAGGGGATATATTAATTAAACAAACAAACAAATAAATAAATAAATAAGAGACAAAATTAAAAGAAAGAAAGAAAGAAAGAAAAATAAATATATTAAAATTTTTACAAATATAAATTTTGCAGCTTATTTTTCAATATTGTTTTTAGGTATTGTTGAAAAACAAAGGCTTATTTCTCCCAAATTTATATTTACAAATACTAAATTTTGCTAAAAATAGTTGGCAGATTAATTAAATAATATTTCTTATGATATGTCATAGGAGGAAAAAAAACAAGTAACACGCTTTCAACACAGCTGAAAGTTGGCCATGATGTGACTGCTGCAAGCCTTAAAGGGATACCAAAAATGAAAATTCTATCATCATTTACTCACCCTCAAGTTCAAAATCTGTATAATTTTCTTTGTTCTGTTGAACACAAAGGAATTTTTTTTTTTTACAGTTTTGGGGCACCATTGACTTCCATAGTAGTTTTTTTCCTACTATGGAAGTCAATGGTGCCCCAAAGTGGCCTGGTTACAAACTTTCTTCAAAATATCTTCCTTTGTGTTCAACAGAACAAAGAAATTTATACAGATTTGGAACAACTTGAGGGTGAAAAAATGATGACAGAATTTTCATTTTTGGGTGAACTATCTCTTTAAGAAATGAACAAAAACAAGCTGAAAGAGGACAACTCCAAAATAAATAAAAGCATATTTCTGCATGTAAACCACAAAATGTACAAAATATCACAATTAAATCTTTTTACAAAATAGTAATTGCAAGGGTATTTACAAATGAGTTTATGAAATTTCTTTGATTTTATTTGTGATTAAATATTTTTGAGAATGTTTCCACGTTTTACTTCACAACAAACCATCACAGCCATTCCAAAATGATATAATAGCAGATCTGAAGACTATAGGCCTATATCTTTGAAACAAAGCCCAAACACATTCATTATTATTCCTAATGGGGGGGAGAGAGAAACAGATTCGACTGACAAGATCCAGAATGTAGCGAGAGCTGAGGACAGGTATTTTTAAGAAGCATTTTTAGACCAAAGGGGACAGTATCCACAACTACAGCATAATCTATAGGAGTGACTGGAATTTTATATTTAGAGAGAAAATCAGAATAGGTAGAGTAAGTCCTGCATGGTAAAAAAAAAAAAAAAATGTTGGCTCACATCTATTAAAAAACTATTCCTCAATAAATAAAAAAATAAATAAATACTAAGATGTAGGCTATACAAAACACATGTTTGGTGAGAAGTTGCGTTTATAGATTAAATTCCAAGAAAGAAAATTAACCCAAAATATCCCTGAAACTGTAGCTGCCAATTTGGAGCCCGAGTCTGCGCAGTAGTGAACCTGAGGTAATTTAAGCCGCGGTGTCCCGGCCCGTACTCCTGCACAATCGCAAGCACAGCTGTCAATCATGACGTTACAGTCCGTTTTTATTCACCTTATTTTCGCGACAACAAGGTTCGTTCGATTTGTCATCTTACTTCCGGCTGAGGGACCTAAGCTAGTACTCGCTAGCGGTAATCCTACAGCTGTAACGGTAGATGAGTATTATATGCTCAGTTAGGGGTTACCATAACAATTAGAATAAGAAGAGAGAACAATTGCATCAGCGATGTTACGAACACAATGTGAAGCGGTCGGAGTGTTGCGGCGCACTTTACAATTTACACCCACCACCTTAAGACGAGGAGCACCTGAGGCAATGGCTAAGGCGCTAAACTTGAAGTGCTCACCCAAGCGCCCTTATGTGTGTTCGTGCCATTTCATGGATGGGAAGCTGACTAACGAACACCTTACCCCGAGAAATGGCTCGGCTACGATGTTCTGGCAAAGAAGTCACGCCGGGTGCTGAACAGGTTGTCAGATTCAGGTAAGCTAACTTAGCTAGCCATGTGCATGTTAGCCTAACGTTAGATTTGTTAAGTCCATTCTATGAATGTGAGATCAGTAATGAGCAGTTCACAAAATACAACAAATCTTGCATTATTACCATTGCCACCTATATATTTCATATTTAGTACATTTCATAGATAGTACAATGCTATATATTACGATAGTATTATGGTACATTATAGTCTAACAATAGCTTACATTATTCCTGTAAGTTAGAGATTGCAGATGATAGCAGGCCATCTAGCTACATCTCTCATTCAGATGTTGACCTAAGTGTTAACACTAGAGTTAGAGATTGTGTGTATACTGTCTCGTTTTTAATGCATCTCTCTCTCACACTGTTCTGTTAAAGTATGGGTGCAATCATATATTAATTCTCATGATGTATTATTACTAATGTAAAAATATGTTTATGGTTATATTATTTCCACAGATGCATCGATGAGCGTCAGTGATGCAGTGATCAACTGTGAGGATGATTGCATCCACATGCTCCTGAAGGAGGATCCATCTGTCTCTGACCACAACTACACTTCAAAATCACAACTCATCCTGAAGCCACCTACATCTGATATGAAAACACAATGCGTTGAGCCGGCGCCATTGTACATAACTCTGCTGAGAAACAACTACCATTCATTCAGTTGGCGAGCACCTTACCAATACATACACCAACAGCTTCCAGCTACACACTTGGGATCAGCTCCTGATGACTCTGATGAAGCTGCGTCTTAATTCAGGGTTCCTGGAATACCCTTGTCCAGGCGATGAAGTAACTGCAGACAGAGGCTTCACCATGACTGATCTCCTCTATGAAAGGACCTTCTAAGCAACATAATTTCTGATGTAGAGGATGAATATGTGATGATTTGTAGGTGCGTTCCACGTCTGTCTGTGCTGTGGTTTTGCTTTAATTAATCAGTGTAAATTGTGTATGCAGTTATTTTTATAAATCTTTATAGTGTGACCAGATGTTACCTATCAATTATTTTTTATAAACTTTTACAGTGTGACCAGATGTTACCTATCTGTAAATTATTTTTTATAAACCTTTACAACATGACCAGATGTTATCTGTTTTAGTTATTTCTATAAACCTTTACAATATGATCAGTTGTGAAGTTTTTTTTTTTTTTTTTTTTTATCTTTACAATGTGGCCAGATGCTAGCTGTCAGTATTTTTTTTAATAAAACCATATAATGTGAGCTCTTAAAACTTAAAGAAATTAAGTCTTCTGATTTAAATGGAATAAGTCACGTCAGGTTTGCAAATTAATTCTATCTTGGTTTGTTGCATATGAAAATTAAATGGTGAAATATTACCTCTACCTGAAGGTCAGTAAAAGGTGTCCCTAGCTTCCTGATGACAACAAACACTCTTACAACTGATTTTATAAAACTTGTATTAAATTATACATTTTCTAAAATACAAATCACAAAGTTATCTCTTGTTTAAGAAAACTGATTTAAAATAATTCCAGTCTTCTTCACCTACACCCTCTACATGCTGCTCCATCAACTCCTGACAGTCCCATGGTTTCCTCTGGCCACTTCTTCGTATCGTCTACCCACGATAACAATGACGATATGAGACCATCTGATCGTCGTATAAAGTTTTCTCCGTGCTCCTAATTTAAAACATTTACGGCTTTAACGTTATTTGTCATTTCGCTAAAGTTATAGCTAGCTATAAACGCATTTTTCCCCCATGCACTTCAAATGTTATTTTTAACGTGATGACCACAAACATTATTTGTTCATCCTTCTGAGATTGTCCCCATTGTAAAACCGAACGTTTAAAAATGTAGGAAATTCAACATTTGATAGAAAACACTTATTTAAAAATTAAAAAGACAATTATTACCGCTTTAACCAGCAGGTGGCGCCAAAGTAGCATTTATTTGCGCATATATCAGCAATTTCCTCTAATCGTTTTTCACTTCGTTTTTGACTAAATATTAAATATTAAAATAACTAGGTTTAAAAATACATTCATATATCGCTTAATAAAGTAGCAGTTTTAATGTAAGCACGAGAATGCGTCGTAAAAGAATACTAAAAATCAGATTTAAATGAAGAATCAAATGTTGTAAAATCGGAGTATTTCTTACGATAAGAAAAAAACATACAAAGCAACAGCACCGGTTTGATTAATATTTGAGTCATACGAAGAAATAGACTGAGAAGTCAGAAAGGCTGCAGTGCAGTAAGTGACGTATGTCAGGATGGCCGAGCGGTCTAAGGCGCCAGACTCAAGGTTCAAACCTTCCTGTGAAGCGGGGTTTCTGGTCTCCGAATGGAGGCGTGGGTTCGAATCCCACTTCTGACAATACTTTTCTGTTTAATTATTAAAAATTATAGTTTGTTTGATTATGGACACTTGATTCAGACTGTAAATCTTAAACACGTATACATGTGAAAAATTATACATTAATATTATAATATTATGTTTAAACTATGATGATCTAAACAATGACAAATATAAAACACATCAATATTTTAATGTTTGTGAAAAGGACTTATCAATATATTTCAGTCTGCCCCACAGTTAAGCTGTAATTTATACCATGCCAATCAGTTTGCCCCCATGTAAATGTTTATAAAAAGTGTTATAAAATAAAAGTGTTTCTAAAATAGTGTGCTTGTTTGCCAAGGAGACAACAGTGTCAAATCAGCATTTGCAAGTCTGCCATTTTATTTAAAAAATGTTAAAAATGTCATTTTTACTACAGAATGCATTTAAATACAATACATTATTTGAGATGTGTTGGAAATTACCCTGTGGTGAATTTTAATGTCCAAATTTCAGCTGCGTGTTTTCAAATGTAAGTGATTCACATTTTCTGACATATTAATTAATCCTGATTCTGTGTAACCAATAAAAATATGAACATAGCAGAGGTTGGCAGGTCTCTGTTAATACTTGGTAATGCTTGTTACTTAATGGAAATACTATGTAAAACATCAACAGCACATATTATAAATATGAAAAGACCATTCATCTGTGCCTTACACAATTACATAGTCAGTAGTATATCAAGTAGGCCTGCATGAACTGTTCAAAAACTCTGAAGAGCTGGACGTTTGCATGCAGATTTAAAATGCAGCAAGAGACAAGTAGATTTCATAAACTGATATCTTCCTGGAGTTTTTTTCGTTTCTGGAGTCTTGCACATTTGGGACACAATTCATCACGGAAACACGAGATGTGGAAACAGGCTCTGCAATCTAAAAAAAAAATCCAAGATACAAGGCAACTGTCATTTTATGAAATACAGGAATGGCCTTATATCAGCTTATACTACTGAGTTCTCTTCCTACAACTGCTAAAGCACTAACCCAAGGTGGACAGAAGCATTGTTTTAAAATGTCTCAAGACTTTTTTTCTTTTTTTTTTTTAAACAGTGTGTTGGAAAAGCTTTTAGTATGTTGTTGTCTGACCTTGGCAGCGGGTGCAGGTGTCTTTCTGAAAAGGGAAAAGCACTTCCTTCCCATGACAGAACTCACAGATAAAACCTTTGGCCTGACACAGCTGAAGATTGTAAGAGAGACAGTGACTGTTGAGATATATATACAATAGTACATAACAGTAAGTGCTGTCATGATCTATGTTGTCCATTGTAAAAAAAAATTCTGGTATAGTGTTGCACAGATATATATTGCTCTGTTAGACCACAACAGTGATCAATCCTATAATCATGCATGAACAAATTTACATCAGTTGACTTTGTAAGCGTCTAAGTAATAGCAAGACAAACCTCACAAAGATCTATGTGAGCAACTGCAGACTGCAACAAGGCTTTTGCAATGGTACAGAGCTGACCCTTTTTCACCCTGATGAGGTCATCTATGGAAAAGAGGTGGAGTTCCTGCATCAGGTGAGCAGGAAGTTGTTTAAACTCCTCAAGGACTCTGGTTAGAGAAATGGGTGTCAATAAAGAAAAACATACACACCACATACCCAGCTTTCTTAAAGAAACATCATATCCTGATTGTTTTAAGGCTATATGGCACTGCCAAGAATGTCCATTATGAATTCTCTGTACCAAAACTGGTCAGAAACAAGAGGGCTAGAGAAGAGACAAATCACCCAGCTGATAGTCTGCATGTACTCAGAAGCTTTTTGATGGATATTAGTTGCTCCTGTAGTTCCTAAAGCAAATGAGAGCACATGATTAATATCATGAGATAACTGCCCATGCTTTACCTGACTGACCTAATACTACCACAGCAAAAGAAATACAGATACTCTACAAAAAGCTAATGAGAATTAAGGCCAAAAAAGCATCAAAACAGGATTTTTATTCGAATTTAAGTATTTAATATTTATTTTATAGCTGATTTAATAAAATTTCAATTTTTTTTTTTTTTTTTTTGTGAAAATATTTTACAATATTACTGTTTTTCCTGTATTTTTGATCAAATAAATTCAGTCTGGGTGAGCATAAGAGATTCTTTCAAAAACTTTTGAACAGTAGTGTAATTAAAAAAGATCATATGTATAGAATTCAACAAATGTGTCATGCATAAACACTCTCACTTCCTGCAGAGCAAAGTTAAGGCACATCCAATCAGAACTTAGATATAACAATCAATCAACAGATAACCTCGAACAAGAGCATTTTAAGGGTTATTTTTCTGTGACCACTTATATTATATAATATCCCCAGGTCCCAGGAAAGAATGAAACACTCACTCTGAAACGCTGTAGCTCTTTGGCCTGGCTGTACAGGTTTTTGGCCACACCGGTAAGTTTGAAAAGCGGTTGCTGCCATATAGAGTCCAGTAACTGTTTGGAAAAATGGCAGACCGGATACCGTGCAAAATCCCAGTTATTCAGAACCCGACCTGGAATCACTGATTCCAAGCCACCGTGGCAGCCATCACAAAAGTATTTACCCAGGTAGTCACAATACCGCAGTTTCTTTATATACCCTTGAGATAGAGGAATAGTCAAGGTTTAATGTATAGGCCTGAAAGATTTGGACCACATGAATCACATTAAGAGCAGCTTCATTACTCACTGGGCTCGATTTCAGTACCACAGCCTGCACACAGGAAGTGCTGGGAAGTGATGACGTCACTGCGTCTGAAAAAAATATTTATTTCAACACCTTGGTGAAAAAGAAATGCGCTTAATTGTATGGAATATGCACTTAGTCTACTTCAAATCTTAAAAGTGCATTTTTATAAAGTTGCAGGTAATATAATAATAGTGAAAGACCACGTAAGTGTACTTAAATAGAGTACACTTTCATGACTTTCTGTTTCTTAGCATACTTAAAGGGACGTTCAAAATTCTGTCATTCACTTACCTTCAAGTTGTTCCAAACCTGTATGAATTTCTATCTTCTGCTGAACAGAAAAGAAGATATTTTGAAGAGTGTCAGTAACCAAACAGTTGATGGGCCCAACTGACTTCCATAGTATTTTTTTCTTTTTCTTTTTCTTTTTTTCCCCCCATACTGAAAGTCAGCATCAACTGTTTGGTTACTGACATTCTTAAAAATATCTTCTTTCGTGTTCAGCAGAAGAAATAAATGCATGCAGGTTTGGAACAAATTGAGGGTACAGTAAGTAAATGATAACAGAATTTTCATTTGTTACCCTTTAAGTATACTTTTAAAAAATGTACTTCGTAATCATTTAAATAAATAAATCACATGTAAAGTGCTTGATTTTATTTTAACTGTATAGTGTTATTCAGTATTACATTTCAAGTAAATATATTTTAAATGTACTAAATTTAAACTTCATCACTACACGTGTAATTACAAATATTTTTAAATGCATGACATACAAGTTACTCTGTAATCTTATTTCAAAGACAATAGAAGTAATTAATATGAAACATATAAAGATGTACTTACTGTAAGTCTTAATACAAAATATTTATTTTAATTGCAAATAACATGCAGTTAAGTGTCTTAAAACATTACATTTACTTTGCACATAAGTATATTCTTTTAAAGTGAACTGTAAAAAAATAAATCCGTAAAATAACAGAAAAAGTACTGGCAACTTATTACCCGGACATTATCCAGTAATTTTACAGACATTTCCGTTAACCCTTAAACACAACTAAATGAAGTGCAAAATTCAAAATACAGGTAAAACACCTGTAAAATATAAATATAGAAGATTTCGTTAAATTAATACAGTACTTTTTGCCCTATTTTTACAGATTTTTTTAGAGTGTATATTATTTCATGAATATATAAACTCTGTTATTGTGGATGTGGTGGTCTTGCTCACCTGTGTGTTGGCTGGACACAGAAGATGATTTGAAATTTGGGTGGAGCCCAGGTTAATGCTCCTCTCATTCTGGTCTTCTGCATGATCTCTTCAGTTATACTGATTCTGTCCTTTGCCGTAACAGGGAAAGCAACCTGCGGTAAAGACAGCCAGGAGTGATAAATTAAACTATATGTATGTATGATTTATGTGTCTACAGTATGTGGCAGAAAAAGAGTGTGTGTGTGTGTGTGTTCTTGTATACATGAGGACATGTTCCTGTGAGGACACTTCCTGTGTCCTTGTAAACCAAATGGCTTAAAAAACATACTAAACTGTGCAAACAGTTTTCTGTGATGGTAGGTTTAGGGGTAGGGATAGTGTGCGGGGATAGAATATACAGCTTGTACAATATAAAAACCATTATGTATATAGAGTCTACGTAAACCACAAGTATGTGTGTGTGTGTGTGTGCTTCTGTGGCTGCACTTGTGTGTTCTCTGCATGCATGTGTGTGTTGTTTGTACATAACCATTCTCACTTCCTGCAGAGCAGAGTTGAGGTTGACAGGGTTTTGCAGTAGCTCAGAGGGGAACCACTGCTTCCTGAACTCTGACACCAAATGATGGGCTAGATCTTCAGCAGAACACTGCATTCCGGAGCTCTGGAGACAACTGCAAAGAAAACAATTCTGTCTGAAAATCATGCATAAAAATGTAAACATGATGATATGACCTAGTACGTGCAGAATTCAGTGCATACCTCTGAAATGAAGCCAGGGAGTATCTGTTTGAAGACTGGAGGGTGCTGTCATCTGGCAGAGAAACAAATACACAATAATATTTTTCTTTAAATTTGCTTTAGAATATGAATTGTTTTTCTTTTAAAACAAGTGAACAATCTGCATGGTGGGGTGACATACTTCAACATTATGTAATAGCTACAATTAAATAACACAAAACGATATTTGTTTATTTGTTTATTGTGATTATTTATTAATCTTGATTAATGTTAATTTCTTCATATGCTTTTTTAATTTTTTTTTCAACTAAGTTTTGTGATAATAAATAAACACGTAGATATGAAATTTAGATTTGAGTTTAAATTATTTTATCATTTTACTTAAGCTTCTGCTAAGAAAAAACAAGTACAATATACAAAATAGTCAGTGCTGCACTATTGCAATAAAATTAATAGTTTTATGTTAAAAGGCACAAGACGGTGCCAGTTGCGTTATGAAACAAATAAGAGTAATATGAGAGACTATAGCACCAGTTATCATTATTTAACTATAAAAAAGTATATTTTAAGTCAATATGCGCTAATGTTAACATTTGAACATTATTGTAAAATGTTACTTATATTTGTGGTGAAGTGAATAATTATTTCAGCAAAATAAAGTCTGCAGAAGTAAATACTTAATGATGACCTATTAGTTTTAAAGAGACCAGGTCAGCATTATTTGACCTCTGTCAGGACCACATTACATGCGGATGACACAGCACTTTGTTGTAACACAATCCAATCTTACCATCAAACCCGCTGTCAAATGAAGAGATTGAGTCTGTTTTTGAAGTATTGCGTGTTTCACATCTGTTTTGATGAGGATGTGTGTTTTTTAACTGCTGCAGACACACAACCCATTTCACCGCCTCCAGAACTTCCAGTACCATATCCACAACTACAAAATGAGCATTTTCCTGCAGACAAACAACAATAAAATACACACTTTACTTTTTTAAAATTATAATATGAGAGATCTCAAATAGAAGCAGGCTTTCAAAAAGGGCAAAAATCCTCCAGAGGCTGTTAATAAACAATAATTTGAAGTTTTTTAATGACTTTACTTTTTTTTCTGTGTTGTGTCTCAGGTAAATTTAATTTAACATATTTTATCAAGTAATAATAAGTAAATGAACAGTATATAGTCTTAAAAAATGGCTTGTAAAAGTTATACACTCTATTTTTAAATTAAATTCAACTTTTTTATAGCATAACTACCTGGTCCAAACTGTAGAGGTCTTCAGTGGCGTGTACATCAACACATGATCCACGTTTCTTAGCTCGGTCTGAGCTCTTCTGAGCAGATCCTGGTGGAATGTCAGAGCAGGCTCTTCTTTTAGTCTGGTAACCCTCATGTAACCGTCTAGACTGGCTGTGAAGCTGAGTGTCCTGAGAGACGTGTGAAATTCCTCTGCCATGATTACCTGTGAGGAACTCTGTCCGTCCTGAAGAGCCCATGGGTGAATCACAGTGATCAAGGTCTTTCTCTGAGGGACTAATTCTATGTGTACTTGAATAGTTGGATTTCATCATTGGAGAGATGGATAGTTCCCATATTGGAGGTGTCAAAGACCGATCAGACTGTTTTTCTGTCTCTGTGTTATGTCTCTTGCGGGATATGACAGGGCTGCTCCGGGGTAGATGGTACTGCTCCTCAGGGTCGAACAGGTCTGAATCCCATTCACTGACTGGAGTGTTACATTCGCACACCTTCAGTCCACTTTCATCAATATCATCATCCTCATCATCAGTGCTGTCAGAATGATTCTCATTTAATTCAGAATTCACTAACCAGTTAACAAAGTGCTGCTTTCTGATGATACTGCTGCTACTACCAGCATTTGCCTGGAGGAAGAGAGAGGACAGGACAGGACAGTATCAGGGATACAGGGAAAATAGTTTTGATTAAACGGCCTAGTTTTATTTTTTTTTAACATTATTCTGTCTAGGTACAGTGACTGAGTGAGAGAAATTCAAACGACTCACTTAAAAAAAAATGAATGTCATCATTTACATACCCTCATGTTGTCCCCAACCTATATTAGAGATATTCTTGAACTGTTTTTGTCCATACAGTGAAAGTCAATGAGGTCTGAAACAACATTGGACCGCACTAACTTTTATTGTATGGATAGAAATAGTAATTTTTCCTCAGAAGAAAGAAAGTCAGATTCAAAACTGCAGCAGTTTGTATTGAAGCATTTCCCACGTTTCTCAATAATTCTGACCGACAGCTGAGAGTAAAAAGTCCTTAGACGCATGTTTGATTATGTGATATGTTACCTAGCAAAGAGATAAAAACCAGTAAAACTCACCATATTTTGTTCGAGAAACTAGGAGAAAAGTTGTTGCTTTCGTTTATGATATGATATGATCTGATTCGTCTCCAGCAGTTTCACTTCCTTGATCTGTAAATACAGTGTACTATTTCCTTAAGAAAGCAGAACAGTGTCTAACTTACTTGATTAGATGACTAATCTAACATTATAACCTGATTGTTTAAATGCATTTAATATGCGTTTTTGTCTAATATTTTGCTTGCTTTTTTTTTTAAATAAAATTTCATTGTAAAGTCAGTTATTAGCCACAGTATGCTACTTGAAGTCAGACATAATTGTGTATTTTTAACTTTAAATCATACATTATAATAAATTAAATGTTTTCTGGAGTTCATTATACAGACTAACTTTTACAAACACTTTCAGAATGGTGTGCACAATGTTCTCCTTAAATCTGGTCTACTCATAAAAATGTTAACCTTTATTTCTACTATTTATGACCAAAATTAATTTTGTAAGCAGAAGCATCTAAAAATAATTAATATAGTGTGTGCAGCATTGTAAAATAATATTATAATATAACAGATCATAACACTCTTATTTTACTGTTACTATTTTTTTTCTAATTATGAGTTACAGTATATTTAGAAAAAATATAGCATATATATATATATTTCTGAGGGTAAATAGACAGCATGCATTTATTGTGTACTTAATACTATTTCATTTTGCATTAAAACCATGAATTCCCAAAAGGTGAGGGGGTTTAATATTGTATAAGAATCTCCATCTAGGAAACTTTTCTACTAAAGCGCTATCGGTATTTGCTGTTGCTATGAACGTACAGCAGATGGCGCTGTAGTAAAGGCCAGTAAACACGTTATTGGCACGAGCTCAGTTCCATAAACAAACTGCGCAGACGCGTTATAGACAGTCAGATAGCGCACTAGGAGGAAATTCACCTACTGCTGTTGAGACCAGCACGTTTTCTTTAGGATATACCGATCACAGAGCCTTTCGACGAGCTTTTTTTTTCCCGACGGGGCGAATATGTCGACGCTGGGACCGGAGCCCCGTCCTCATTCCCAGCTGCCTTCTGCCGCATTACAGACGAACCTGAGCGGACTGGGCTCCAACACGAACCTGCCTCTCAACCGGGGCTTGGAGAGAGCTCTGGAGGATGCGGCGAACTCTGGATTTATGAACCTCAGCTCAAGAAAACTGAAAGAATTCCCTCGGACAGCATCAAATTACGACCTAACGGATACGGTTGAAGCAGGTAACGTGATGTGATGCTTTATTTGTGTTTAGAACGCCGTGCGCGCCTGCTCCGTCAGAAGCGCATAGAATAGTTTCAAACGGGAATGTTACCCAAAATGTGCTTTGTCGCATTTTGATCACTTATGTTTTTGGCTGTTTAAAACTTTCATTATACACATATTACTCAACATAAAGCAGATAAACGTCTCCGTCAGTATTCCTATAAAATGTTACAGAGTATGTTGTTGCGGACAGGACATTGTCCTGGGCCAGGATAAAGATGTGGGCCACTTCAGTTGTATCCAGATGCATTACAAACGCCCAGCAAAGCTTTGAGGAGGAGTGGGATGAAAGAAGAGGATGTTGTAATTGTCGCGCGGGACTGTCCATATTAGACTTAATATGACCAGCTTGTCCACATACTGAGTAGGCTACTATGGAAATCCCCTTATACTTATGACTGAAGATTTCATTTCCATGTTTGGAGATAAGTGGAAAACACCATGAAATGCCTATGAAATGAAAATGAATGTATTTGTGGGTTATGTTTTGAAACTAGAACTCTGAAGGCTGATGATCATTGGATCTGCAGGAATTAGTTCTTAGTTTTTCTCTTTTTTGTATGGCGTAAATAATTAACTTGCAACATACTGACGTTGTTAATGAAGACGCACTCGTAAGGAAAGCGAATTTAAAAAAGACTGCTTTGACGCTTTTATGTCTACTGCTTTTTTTGATGATGACAACTGGAGTCATGCAATCTCCTCGAGGTGTATGACGTCAGTAGTGGTAGGGATCTTAGTGAGCCGAATCTTTTAAACTTTTTAAGCAAAATGATTCACTCAGATCTTTCTGTACAGTTTCTTTGTGTGTATGGTGAATGAGGGGAATGTGGTGAATCTTTCACTTAACCGATTCGTTAAAGTCACCATGAAACAAAAATCAATTCCTATTTCTATTTTCTTTTATTGAATATTGCAGTATTTATTATTAATTATTTTTTAGTGCACATTAATATATCTCCCTCCCACTTCTCTGTTGATGTGTTTACTGACGTGAGGGCGGGGCAACCTGTCACTCACATGAGATCACATAGTAAATGATTCAACGATCCAATCAAATACTCCATTTTTAAATGCAACGCCCACATTTCACAATCCAATCAACAACTGATGCATAGAACCCTAGTCCCCACCCTACATATTTTCTTTTTCGATAGTCTATACTTGGATGTAGATATCGCAGTATGGAAGAAAAGGTCATCAGCGGTTCCCCACAAAATACAAATACATAAATATATCTTTTATTTATTTATTTTAATTTATTTATTTTACTGCAGGGCATGATTTTTTCTGGTCATAGAAAAAGACCACAATAATAGTCTATTGAAACTCTACATTAATTTAATGCCCCACGTCATTAATTGTCAGTTCAATGCCGTTTTGAGTCTCGTTAACACAGTGACTTAATTAGTAGGTCCAATTAATGAATTGCTCCCTTAAGCCGGGGACACACTTAATGATTGTAAGGCTGATTATGAATGTAATTTGATACTTACGACTGATCATGCCCAAACACGCTGAGTAAAAGCCCGTTGCGTTCGGTCGGTGTTTAAATTCCATGTGTAAGTATTTAAATCTGGCGAAGGAAACAGTCTTTGTGTGTTGAGCTCAGTCTTAGAATGTTTTAGCTAGTCGTTAAGTGTGTCCAGTGCTATTTCTCAAAAATAAACTGTGAATGAGTCAATGTATGGAGAACAGTTCACACACTGGAAAGATTTGGTCATCACCACTAGTCATGAACGGCTGCAGGAAAAGCCAAGATGACAGTTGGGAATGTTCACTGAGCAGGAGATCTGCTTCCGTTCCCCGTGAATTCCTCCGCACTCCCCTCAGCTTGGAGGCAGGAGAGCAGCTAAAATAGGAAACAGGAAAGGGCAGACCGTGGAAATGGCAAATTCCTAGCATTCTTAGAAGCTCTTCTGTAGTACTTTAATGCAGGAAATTATACATTTAGTTCATTATGATATTTGGAATGTAAAAAGTGTTATTAAGTGACTAAACAGTGATCATTTTAGCTGCTGATGGTGTCACAGCTCACAAAGATGAAGTCATCCTTAACACTGGTAAAGGTAAAGTTTTCACAAGATATATTTACTGTCATTCTGCATCCTTATAGATATTTCAGTTATTTTTAAGGGCCCCAGTAGAAGTGTTGGTTAGGACTCGTTCAGGTGTTCTGTGCCTGTGCCATAGCTGATTTCAGTTCCCATTTCTCCCCATAGCTCTGGATTCCTCAGAAGTTGTTGTGTTTTTTTTCTTTTCTACTGACTCAAGATATTTCAAGCTGGGACATGTTTTCCTCACAAACAGACACTCTCTTTCTACCATTTTACATGAAGAAAGTCTCACAGAGTCTCACGGGTGGTGTCGGGTGTTTTCCACTGCTAATAAAACCCTGTGTTGGTTTTTTATTTATTTGTGGCCTTGAGCTCTGTTCTTTGGGAAGAAGATGCCTATTGTTTGTTTTGATTAGAGTCATCATTTCAAGAAAGGGTTTTTTAATAAATTCCAACACAACTGAAAGTGAAAGCGCACAGTTTAATAGCTGTTTTAAATGCACAGTAGTGTGGGTTTATTTAATTGTATTAGTTTATCTTTAAAAACACTAATATTTCAATAACATAATGTTAAATGTAATATTTATCAAATTTCAAAACGAATGATACCGTATATTATAATGTTGTTGATACCTAAATTTGTAGCATTTAAAATGAAATATATTTTTATGTTTTCTTTTTAATTTATTTAGACAAACTGGGATAAATTTACGCTACCTTTTATTTTTATTTTTTTGGTGAAAGAAATGAATTCTTTTATTTAGCAAGTCATTAAAAAGTGACAGTAAAGACATTTATAGTGTTGTAAAATATTTCAAGTATGCTGTTTTTTTTTTTTTTTTCTATTCATTAAAGAATAGAAAAGCTATAGCTGAGCTACAGCTTTCCTGTTGATCAGTGGTTAGAGCATGGCACTAGCAATGCCAAGGTCGTGGGTTCGATCCCAGGGATAGTGAATATGTGTTTCCTATACTAAAGTGTTACCATGATTTCTAAAGGATCATGTGGCACTGATGACTGAACACATATTCACTATTAACTATGACTTTTCCCTCAATAAACTCCTAATTTACTGCTGATTAATAGTTAGTAAGGTAGTTGTTAAGTTTAGGTATTGGGTAGGATTAAGGGATGTAAAATAAGGTCATGCAGAATAAGGCATTAATATGTGCTTTATAAGTACTAATAAAGCCAATATGCAGGCTAATAAGCAACTAGTTAAAAGTGATAATTGTTTCCCATACTGAAGTGTTATCATGACTGAAGTAAATGGTGCAGAAAATTTGATCACAGGAATAAATTGCATTTATAATATATTACAATAGAGAACAATTATTTTAAAGTGTAATATTTCTTGGGCTGCAACTAACAATTATTTTGATTATCGAAAATTATAAAATTATTTATTATAATTAAAATAATTGTAATCCATTATTTTAAACAGTGTTATTACACATCCTGCCCAATGCTTTCCTCCAAACAATGTGTAATATATGAAAACAAATATTGTGAATTTAATGTATCTATGTAGGCTATGCTGTGTATGCATTATTAGCAAAAAAGGGTTAAAATACAAACATTACATTCTAAACCTAAAAACAAATGCAAATTGCAAATGATAATAAACAAAAGCACAAACTGTTAACTTGTACAAGATGTGAGGAACACACATTCACTCCTCTGAACATAGGCCTAATTATATTACATTAATGGGCTATAAAAACAATGGTACCTTTATACCAATAGTACCTTTACTGCTCTCATAAATATGACTACTTGTGTTTCACGTGTATTTTTAAACCAACACTTAATTTTTTAACAAAAAATATTTTAGCAAAATGTGTTATTGCGCTCATTCATTGATGTCTGTGAAGTTTAACAAGACGCTTCAGGGCTCTACAGTGCGCCTATTTCGCTCGCATTTGCTCCTGAAAAGTACTGCGTGCGACTGTGAAAAAATATTTAGGCGCACTGGTGCGAGTGACCCGATCGATTCTCATGAATAGATCTACAATCAGAATAAAAAGTACAACTCCCAAAATGCATCTGAACTTAACAACATGTTATGTTTCATACTGCAATCGGCTGCTTTTCATGCCTTAATTCAAAGACTTTGCTTCAGTCAGCAGAGCAAGTGCAAAAGACATGCCCTTGGACTACACTTCAAAGATTGTTTACAAGTTGCAACCGGTGTGACGCAGCCATGCGCACGGGCACTTACCACACCGTCTCATGCTGCTGTTTTTTTGCAGCCAAATTAATTGTAAATACTACATTTGGATTATCATAATCAATGTCGGAAATTATTGGTGACTTGGGGCAAAAATACCTCCAAAAATTGATTAATAAAAACACACGCACTGTTTTGAATGCCCGTGTGCATATTACTTTCACTTTTGAAGTAGTAGCAATTCGGATGCGGCAATTGCTTGAATGGTGGGTGGATTCTTTATTATCATTAATAAAAAGCACAACAACAAAACAATACAATGACACACAGTAAAATCAACTCTGCTCAGAGTACATTTGGTCCCTCTCTAAATAGTGTTAAAGTAACACTAAACCGGAGTTAAAGTTAATGAGATAATTAAGCAATTAATTAAGCGATGATTGAGCATTATTGATGAACACCTGCTGTTACAGAAACACTGAAGAAAAGAGAAACACAAGAACTACAGCTGACTTCAGCCACAGCCTTAGATGAAATCAACTGAAGATGAAAGACATTAAATCTCTCAAGATCTGATTAATATATCTGATTCACTTATTACTAACCAGAGTGACTGTATTTCTGTCCCACATCTAAATAACAGAGGTTTAGATCTTTGTGTTTTATTGGGCAAAAAATTATGCCACCATCATGGTGGTCAGGGTTTGTTTTAGTTGGGTTCTTGACCCTTTTAAGTCTTTAAAATATTTTGCGTTTGAGCAATTGCAATAGTGTTTCACAAGAAACACTTGTACTTTGCTGAATCAAAAGACTGAAGGAGCAGATCAGCTTGAAATTTCTTGGAAGCCATTTCAAATGAATATCACAAAGAGGTCTCTTTCTCTTTGATTTCTTGACTGAGATTCGGCTATTACAAAATTGCAATACGAACAAAAAAATAAATAAAAATGAGCGACCATCACGTTCAGGCTTATACATGAAAATATAGCATACAATCCTCAATAGTGGTGACAATAATTATTCATACTGCAGTGCATGATGGGAGTTTTGTCCTATGGTGATACCCAGCATGCATTGCAGCGTGAAGCGTTTTTTAAATTTTTTTATCACCATTGTTGAGATTCATATGCTGATTCTTAATGTCTGTGTGTGTGTCTAAGTGATGCAGTAGTTCAAACATTTTTATGCACTACATGGTTTTAAAATGGTTCAATATGTCTGTTTGCTGCAACGCTTTTTTTAATGACAAAACATATGAGCAGTTGCTTTGGATGCAATCCAGAAATCTCACAATGATTATATCATCATATAATAGCAGCTAATATCTGCTCACTGTAAGGCACTGACCTCACTGCTTTACAACAACAACCTATGCATTGTTGCAGAGAAAAATCTAACATAGGAAGTCAAGGGTCAAGAGCCCAACTTAAGCAAACGCTGATCTTCATCATGGTGGCGTCGTTTTCTTTTCTTTTCTTTTCTTTTCTTTTCTTTTCTTTTCTTTTCTTTTCTTTTCCAATAAACCTCTGTTAATTCTCAATTCTGTAGATGTTTGAAAATAAAGTAAATCTGGTTAGTAATATGTGAAGCTGGTAATGCTGTTTATGGAGTTGTTTAATCAGATCTACAGAGATTTAACGATTTTTATCTTCAGTTGATTTTATCTAAGGCTGTGGCTGAAGTCAGTTGTAGTTCTTGTGTTTCTCTTTTCTTCACTGATTCTGCTTGTTAACAGCAGGTGTTTATCATTATTGCTCAATCATCACTTAATTAATTGCTTAATTATCTCATTAACTTTAACTCTGCTTCAATGTTATTTTAACACTATTTAGAGAGGGACCAAATGTACTCTGAGCAGAGTTGATTTAACTCTGGGGTTTTTGCTGTGCAAACACACTTAAATATGCGCTTTTACGTTTTGCTTTTCAACCAAATCTTCATCCCTCGTCTTGTCATTCGGAAAAGAGAAGCGAAATGGGTGAAGTGAGGTGAAATCTGACTCCTGCTGCTGATCTGGGCTGCGACTATCATTCGGCTCACTGAATTGAGCAGACGCGTTCAGTTTTTAACTGTAGTGTTTATTTTCTAACTAAACTAAATGATTTGTATAACTATAAAAAAAATCAAAACGACAGTGGGGGTGGTGCTGCGGTCATGGTGGGCAAGTGATATAACCGGTGTTGCGACTTAACACCGGTGACAGTCGATCTCAGCAAGCCTAATATGTGTAAGTTAAGTACTATACTCCTGTTTCTCAGAGTATTGGCATGATTGCAAATGTGATACTTACTGATCTGATTGAAGTCCAATAAACAAGCTGATATTAAGTGACTAAATTTTAGCCACACACAGTACTGTCTTTGCACTGTTTTCGTGAAAATAGTTTCAAACAAAGCCACAGCAGAACTGTTGCACGTCTCCAAGCAACGATGATTCCTGAATGAATCTGCGTTTTGAACGGCTGAATGAATGACTCGCACATTAAGATTTACCGCCACCTACTGGCTGTTTTATTTTCATATTTACACTTTACATAGACTGTTTTTACTTAAATCAATCTTTAAAAGTTTAATTTTCTTTTTTTTTTTACTTATTTCTAAATTCAAAAAATTTATATTTAAAAACATTCGTACAACGTTATTTACCAGTGAGCTGCATTAAGCAGTCTATGTAAATGTCTTAACAATATCACTTCAGATGGAGCTTCTGTGCCACTTCTGCAGTGCAAAGATGGATTTTTTGATGATTTCTTTTGATTGGTAACAGTCTGAATGGGTCTTATTGTTGTAATTGGATTTATTGTTTAACATTTAAAAACACATTTTTTATTTTAATTTAAGAAATTGATTAAATATGATGCATACATTTAATAAGATTAGAAAAATTGCTCTTATAATGGTACAAATGCCCCAGGAAATTAATTTAAAGGGGCAAATATCGCCCTGTAATAATGTCTGTTATTGATCAGAAAGTGCTCTTAAATTTTTGACTGTGCTCCAAAATTTTTTTTTTTGAAGAAAAATGTTACCGTAAAGCCCTGCGCTTGCTGTCAGAATATGCTAAATGGAAATACTCGTGGGAATTTCTAACAATACTTGTAGCATGTGAGGTGGCGTGTGTGATCCACACACTCCTCTTCACATGCAAACTACCTGTGACCTGTGATCTCTCAAGATCTTACATAGATGAGAGATGATGTTATGATGAAGTCATCCGCTCTTTCTCAGTCTCTCTCACCACCTACTTCTTTCTGCAGTCAGCCCACACAATTACGTTGCACATCAGCTCACACACATACAGACAAATCTTGTTACACAATATAAACATTTTGGTTTCCAGTCTTTGAATTGGGACACACAAAGACACAGAAACACAAATTTATATGAAACTTATATATTTTAAATATGAGGACTCATGAAATGTCCTCATAAAACATGTTTACATTGTGTTTACAACACGCACACGCACACACACGCAAACCCTCTTCCACATTTTTATAAATGTGAGTGTGCAAGCACAAATCCTCTCTCTGAGTCATGTCTTTTTTTGCAGATGGTCAGGGTTTAATTTTAGTGCACCAATTGCTAATAGGATCAAAGTGTAAAGTGATAGTCTCAAGCATTTTTGGTAAATAATCTCATGTTCAGCTTTTTTCCTCTGTGGTGCTTGTATGTTAATGTTTGGTGGGTGGATTATGAGATAAAACCCACACACAAATATTCCAACCCCCAAATATTGGGTATGTGTAGGAGTGCGTCTTACCTCTGAGCAACAACACTTGGATAAACATTATGCATTAAAGATGCATTACATCAACACCTTTCAGAGTGTTTGCTAACGCGCCATGGCAACAACCTGCCAACCTTTACAAAGCTCAAACACTCACTGATAGAACCTGAAAGGAAGATAGGCGAAATGCATCTGCCACAAAGGGTCTTTGCTGTTAATATTAACGTAACAGTCTTATGTGTAAGAAATCTATAGCAGTTTGTTGCCAAGGTTATTCTCTATTTCCAGGTTTCAGAGATTTGCATGCAACACCCCTAACAGATACATCTATTTTCTGAAATATTTTCCATGAAATGATAGCCACTTGACTAGTGGCTGGTGTGTGCAATTCCACAAGTCGAGAAGACTTTACAAACGTATATAGGCTTTTTTAGAAAGGACAATTGTATAAAAAGATTAGCAGACAATCAAGGAATATATAATCATGTAATCAATAAAAATGTAAGTGTAGTCTTAATTTGAGAATTTTAAAATGTAATATAACCCAATTACAAGTACTTTGTTTTTGGAATCTGATTATTTAATCCAGATTACATGGAATCAGTTACTACCCAGTTGGGGCCTGTTAATGAGGATTTCTAAAAAAGACTTGTGTGTGACTTAATGGGGGCATCTCTGTCCTGAAGGCTTTTGGCTCAGTACCGTTGTAGGGCTTTCCAACCTACGCCATATTTCTGTAGGTTTGTAAGAGTGTCACAGCATTGCATTATGGTTCTGAATGGATTTTACTGCAAATCTGATGCTGTTACAGACCTTAAAGGGTTAGTACGCCCAAAACGAATATATATTGTCATTAAGTTCTCAACCTCATGTCGTCCCAAACACGCAGGACCTTTGTTTGTCTTCGGAATACAAATTGAGATATTTTTGATGAAATCCGAGGGTATCTGATCCACACATAGGCAGCGACGACATTGCACCTTTTGAGGTCCAGAAAGGCACTAAAGACATCGTTAAAACCGGCGACGTGACTACTGTGGTTCAACTTTAATATTATGAATCGACGAGAATACTTTTTGTGCACAAAAACAAAACAAAAATTATTCAACAAATTTGTCTGTCCTCTGTCATACTGCTATGCTATTTTCGTTGCAGAGCTTAAGTGTTTACGTCCGAATGGCGGCTCAGTATTGGTTAGCTCTGGTCACGTGCGCAGCACAACGCAAGCGTGTGATGCTGACATAGAAGAGAATGACAAAGAACAACTAAATGTGTTGTCCTCAGATAATTAAAATTCAGATAATTACAATTACTTATTACACTTTTTGTGAGGTAATTTTCAGGAAATGTGGACTCACAGGAATAGCCAAGCAAGTTCACACTTTTTGGCCACATCATATGTCATGTTTTTCTTTAGCTCACTTCTTTCTGTTTTATTTTTGATTTTACTTCAGTCATTATTGGTATCGTTCCATAGTTCAAGACTAACTTCAGTATATATTTAGTTTGCTAGCACCTGAACCTTTATGATTTATGGTTTTACAGTGTCTATAACAAGTCACATGTGACAAGACTGTGACAAGACTGTGTAAAGATTATAATATTTATTAAATTTATTAAAGTAAAGATTGTAATATTTATTAAAACCTTTAGCCTGCAAGCTAGTTGTGGTAGTCTTGTTGGATAACATTATTTTGTTAATCTAGCTGGCTTGTTACTTAAACTATCAGTCATTTTGATAGCCAATGTTTGATTTTGGTACAAATGTGATATTTTTTTATTCTTGGATATCATTAGAAAATGTGAAGTTTTAAAGATATATATAGCATGTACGAATGCTTACATTTACAGTTATCAGACAGCTATGACAAGCACAGATTATTTGTATGCTTAATTCATATAATGTACTAACATAATCATCTTTTTTGTATGTTTGGTATCTGAGAAATTAAATGAGTAAAATATGTATATATTCATATATAATATTCAGTATATTTCTTAGTAAATATTGCTTTTGTGGGCCAATTTAAAGAAATGTAGAAGAGAACACAATAAACAAACTAAAGTTAAAAACAAACAGTTGTTGTAAAAAGCAAAATGGGGACAAGCCAAATACAAAATTAATGCTAAATTTTCCAATTAAACTTTTCACTTATGTCATGTTGTTTTAATAATACAGTTTGTAATAAAATATTGAATATCAAGTAAACACATTTTTACTGGTGTCAGATTTTTGCACCCCACTGTAGTTCTTAATAAACAGGTCACTGCACATTGCGTCTGGCAAATTAGGCCACGTGTAACTCTGTCGGAAGTGACTGAAGTGCAGGTCAAGTCAAGTCATGAAACACCACTTCACATGTATCTTTGTCACCCTGCTGGAGTAATTGTCACAAATGTCATTTATACTCTCCATCGCTTAGTTGGAAAGCATCTTATATTTTTTGATATTAGAATCATATAAATGTCCAATCAAAGCATTATGAGATTTCTATACAGGCAGTGCCCAAACAGGTTTTCATGTGTTTGGGAAGGGGTGTGTAAATGTGTGTGTGTTTCCCATGTTTCTCCAGGAGGAAATGGCCTTTTCTGCACATGTTATCATACAATGAGCCAGGGAGGAGACAACATCCTGCCTCTGTCTTACAGAACAAACCTGTGTTATGCTGGTACACAGTTAGAATGATGAATTAAATTGGGGGCATCTGACCAAGGTCAGAGAGAAAATCATCATTATAATCAGAACATCATCATCAACCTGGTTTATTATCACACCGTATCTTTTGTTTTAAACTAATATTGTAGACACAACTCCAAATGTTGTTAAAATATTTCAAACAATATTTAAATGTGATAAATTGCTTCTTTTATTTAGAGCAGTAAAAAAAAACTCCTACTACCTAGAACTACATACACCTCATTCAAAAGGTTGGTTTGGTAAGATTTATTATTTTTATTTTTTTTTAACATCTCTTATGCTCACCAAGGCTGCATTTATTACACTATTACACTAAAATAGTTATATTGTAAAATGTTATTAAAATATGAAATAACGCTTTTCTATTTTAACATTTTAAAATGTCATTATTTTTTTTATTATTATCAGCCATTACTCCAGTCTTCAGTGTCACGTGATCCTTTAGAAATCATTCTAATATGTTGATTTAGTGCCCAAGAAACATTTCTTATTATTATCAAATTTGTGCTGCTTAAGATTTTTGTGAAAACTGTGATACATTTTTTTCACGATTCTTTGATGAATAGGAAGTTCAAAACAATAGTATATTTTTGAAATAATCTTTTGTAACATTATGAATGTCTGAACTGTCACTTTTGATCAAATTAATGTAACCTTGCTAACTCCAAACTTTTGAACATTAGCGTTCGTAAAAATCTCTTATAAGATCCATATTGTATTTGCCTGTTAAATGGTGACCTGTTCAGTTTAATATAAGGTAGTATGTACAGACACCAGCTGTTTGTGTCCTTGAGACTGTGATATTACCCAGATTCATCTGTCCTACATACGCTCTGAGACACTCGCTTTATCAGAGCTCCACCCCAACACCAGAAAGAGGGTCAAAGTGTGTGTGTACTGATGAAGTTGATATGCTTGTAGTATATATTTTATTAATGGATAATTCTCTTGATCTTTGAGTTGAATATGTTTATGGCCTTGCTATACAATGGTTATATAATTGCAAGAGCTATGCTAAATATGTGGAAAAGGAAAACGGTTCATGGAAAGACTAAAGAATATCTCTTTTTATATTACTGTATTATCTGTATTACTTAGTGTAATTCAAAAACAGTATGTTAATGAGAAGTCACTAGTTAGACAGCAGGGAAAGGGTTGTGTGGGTTTTCTTTAAATGGATATGCATGTATGTTTTGTGGGGTATTGAAAACACTGTTGAATGCATACTTGATTTCAAGATCATGCATACTCTGTGTAAAGAGAGCGGCAGTACTGACTGCATATTTTACAAGATAAGATATTTGTCAGTAACGCTCGGGATCTGTTGCACACCAGATTCTCCACCATCGTCTTGTCAGTCATCTCATCTCTCCTTACTCTCGTCATAAGTGAAATAAGTGATAAGTGAGATCTGATTTCTGCTACCCTGTGCTTCGACTCTGCAGCTTGTGCTATATGGAGCAGAGCAGATGCTTTCAGTTAATTGTAGTGTCTGTTGTAAGTAAGTAATGTAATCGGTGAATGGCTGAACACCATGTAACCCCGGTAACACAGACTACCGCAGCATGCATAGTGTATGTATGTGGTGGGGACAGATGGACTGAGCATACTAATCAGGTCATCATATGGTAGAATAAATCAGACCATCAAGCTCAGGGTGTAAAATGCATTGATGCATTGATCTGAAAATAAAAAAAAATAGTGCATCAATTACACAATTTAAAAATCATTTATGATAATAATACCCATTACACAATGCATTGTGATTTGATTCCTTATCTAAAATACTATTTAACAATTACCAACTAACTAACTAACTAACTAACTTAAAATTGCATAGAGGCTAGTAATAGAAAGTTAGCTTTGGAAGCATGAGATCCCAGCCACCCTCCATTCAGAGTGCTCTCCAAAGCCACGCCTCCTTCAAAACACATGAATGCACACAGCAGATTCTGCAAAGCATCACGAGAGATGATGTTAAATTACCTCATGTCTCAAACCACATAACATTTTAGGGATGGCTCAATACCACAATTTTGGCTTCGGTACGGTACCACAATTTAATACCGATATATCTGTATTAAATGTATACCATACAGGGTCTAAATTTTGGCACGGGTATTGCCCGGGTATTGCCCTCATTCTCTCAGGTTTCGCGTTTACAAAGCAGGAAATTACCACAAATGTTTATTAGTATATTAATCAACGCAGATTATCACATCAAACCAGCAATTTAAAAACTTTCTTGTGAAGTAATTTCAGCAATACTTTCTCTCCCCTCTCTGTCTCTCAAAATGAGCAAATTGCTTCTGGCTTCAAAAGACATCGCGCCTGTACTATATAAGCGAGCTGCGTGCTGCGATACAACACTCTCGTGCGCGTTTCGGACAACTGATGCAAATCACTTGCCCACGTCTTTTTTTTAAACCTTGCCAATTTGAACATCTAAGCGATTTTATCATTTAGTAGTAACGTACTTGGGAGCTCTTTGAGAGGCGGTTTCTTTGCGCTTATACAACAAACAACGCACACACAAGCCGTCTGTATAGAATATAGAGCTTGCGCATTCCAAATTGAGTTGTTTTACCTTAAACGGTCAAATACAAAATTGTCAAAATGTCTGTTTTAGTGAGTATTCACATAAACACAGTCAGTTATGTCTTACGTGAATTTAAATAGTTTAATAGTATGCGTCATTGCATGTGTAATAGTAGCCAATATCGAATCTGTGAAGCCTAAAATACATGCTGCTGTCTGTCACTAAATAGCGTTTGTAACTTTAAATTAATCCTAAGGATTTACCTATTTAATATATTAACAATGACTATCCAGTGTTATTTTACATTTGATTACTTTATTTAATTTCTGTAACTAGCATCTCTGTACCTGAATACTGTTAGAACTACCTAAACTTGTGCAAATATTATGAGATATAAACATGATTGGTTCAGACGCACGCAAATCAAGTCCTGTCCTACATTTCCATTTCATTTGTATATGTACATCACATTTGGGAAGTAGCGCATTTTCCATTTCATGTCGGCTTTATTTTGATTTGACTGTTTTATCATTTTTGGTATTGAATAAATTCACATTATAACAGATTGAGATCGTCTCACTCCCTCCGTGATGAGCAATATGTAATGAAAGCACTGCTGTGATTTCCTGCTTGGATTGCCTGCTGGTCCAGAGATCTCTGCTCAGCTGTGAGCTTTGATGGTCTGTTTCATTCCTCACATGTTCTTATTACATCTGACTTCAGGATGTGCAAACACACATACTCCACCCCTCCAGTGTGAATCAGGGTGCCGCTGTCTGTCATAGAGAAACAGATTGCTTATTCAACAGAACTCAAAGAGCATACTTACACACACACCGTCACGTTGAGAGTGGGCACACAGAGGAATGCTGAGTGGCAGAAACGTACAAGCACAAATGAATCACTCCACTTGTAAATGCATTTAACTGTTGTGCACACTTGGTATAAATTTAAGTCAGAACCATCTGTTTGATTACATACTGTAAATAAGTGCACACACACACATACACACGCTCAGCTGATTATTTCAGCTGTAAGCCGCAGGATGAGGCCACACCCAGAGCAGCATAATGACAGACTGTGTTTCCACATCCTTTTCCCATGTCAGAGACACTCTGAGGAGGACAAGAGTGTTTAAGTGAAAGAATGAGGGATAAGTGAAGGAAGAAAAGATTTCATCAGCTTAATGAAAACTTCACTCACTCATTCAGAAGTATGTCTGTGTCTCTGTATAAGATACTGCTATTTCAAAATCTTACCCCAAGCCAAATACTGCAGGGTACAGAATACAACTGTACATGTATGTATATGTAAATATACACTGTACAATTTTTTTTGTAGTACAGAAAATTACTGTAAAAATGCTACAGTGAAAGTTCATTGGTTAGCTATAAGTTATCATACAATATACGGTGAAAGTTAATTGTTTAACATCACATTATTTGTCATTTTACTGTATAATTCTGTCAAAATAGTAAAAGGACATTCCTATATGTCCCTGGCTGCATTTTGTGTAATGTATATTGCATTATTATTTCACTGATGGTGTTTTGTCTTTGTGGGTATGACCCTGTGTACCATCTATATACAAGCATTGGACTTGTTTTATAGACTGGCCACTTAACAACGAACTCTGATTCATCATATGGCTTTCCATTTTACCATCTGTATTATTGTGGTGGTTATCAGTACATTTTAGAATAAAGAAGAATAAACAGACATATCATTAATGAAATGTATATCTATAAGTTGTAAAATATACAGGCACCAGTATGACATCCTGTAACACCTGAAACATTGTCACCATATTTTTTATGGTGAATTTCTTAGCTGCGTTATATATATTCAAATACACATACTGTCACCATGTAATCCAGTAAAGTTATCTGACTGGTGGATAACATAGATGAAGTTGTGAGAGTATCAGTTAACAACTTGAGTTGAAAATTATTATTAATGTAAAATTATCGTAATATAACTTTGCTTTGTTCACTTGTTTAAATAAGCAGCAGTTAATCATATTTTTGACGATCATCAAAACTTTTGACAATACAGTCTGAATCAAAAAATCCTTTTTGTTGAACCCTGCTATGTTGAGTTTATATTTTAAGTGGATCCTTTACTAACACTTATTAGTTATCGTAGCATCACAGCATTCCCTTGACAGCCCATGTGTTGACATGCTGTAGAGCTCACATTCAGGCTCATTCTCTTCTATCCTTCCTTCCTGTTCTATTTCTCATGTGTCTGTTGACTATAATATTATCTTAATAAACCTACACACACACACATGTACACGCTCTTGCAGAAAGAGGTTTTTTTGTGTGTGTGCTTTTTGTTGGGGTTAGTCTGATAATCCATGCCATCTGTGCCATCTCGATGCCCATTGTGTGCTCTGAACAGAACAAACAGCCTCAACACTGTTACAGCTCAGCAAGACAGAGAAACAATTCACACAGAGACAGATCAGAGATGAGACCATGAGGGCGATGTCTGTACGACTAAGAAAATCATGAGTCTGTGAAGAGGTTCTGACTGTTACTCTGTAGAAAAAAGATCAAACATCAGAACAGCTTTTCTTCTAGCTCTGCAGCACATCATGCGGGCATGTTTTCTTGTGTTTCCGGGTCTGTGTTTTGTCTTCTGTCTCTCTCTTTCTTGGCTGTACCTGACTTACAGTAGTCCATGTGGAGGAGGGGACGCTCGGTTACCTGGAGTATGTGTAATTATGAATAAAGATGTACTGAAATCTTACTTAAGTGGCTCAATAAAGCACTCTAAAGTTCAGCTAACTGCATTTAATAAAACTTTAAACTATAAGACATTTACATTTAATTTCAATTAACATGCAATTAAGTGTCTGAAAACATTATATTTAGTTTGCACTTTACTAAATGTAGTATTATTTATGTAATAAGTACTCTTTTTAAAAGTATGCTAAAGTATACTTTCTCATGAGGGTGTTTTCACACATAACATGCTGTTGTGCGATAATGATTATGAGCTGATAAGTATTGGCCAGAATGTCAAAATTGGTGCATCCCTAAAATAGATCAAAGTTTGTATCACCAGTCCAGTTGTTATTAGTGCTTTTGATTAGTCAGTTATGGTTTGGGTATCATGTGTTTTTTTTTTAAACCTCTGAACTTCTCATTATAGGGTTAATGTTTGTAGGACTATTTCTCTAGGTCCCATCTTAGTACATTTTTCTGTCAGACTTGTTTTACTATATATATTGAAGTGTATTAGGGGTTCCTCATTCTTGACAGGCTTATTTAATGCATATAAAATACTGTGTATATGTCTCTTTTAGACTGTCCTTTACTAATAGCACTCACACAGTCTCTCATAGGGCTGTGTGTATGGTTTCCATGGAAACACTAATGCGTAGTGACAACAGGCTATAGGTCAGTGGTAGAGTTGTCATTTGTTATATCATTAAACACACACATAATGTATACAGGGAGCAAGTACTTCAGTCACACACTCACAGCAAATTCAACTGCTGCAGTTTCATTAATATTAATGAATATTATATTAATGAATATAATATTAATGAATTTGATATAAAAACATGGCCTGAAAGCAAAGCACCAGTCACTTTGATGAAATGATCTGGTAGTTAAACCCTCACTCACATTTGTTAAATGTCATCATTTAAACAATGACATCACCTTTAGGCACATGAAACACTAACTGTGCTCTGGCACTACCAATTATGGCTTTTGAACTGAGGGGTGTGTGTGTGTGTGTGTGTGTGTGTGTGTGTGTGTGTTCAGGAAGGATACTTAACCTTGGGATCCCTTACTTCACACATTTGCAGTTGTTTTTGTTAATGTTCTCTTCATTGATATCTGTTGTTATGAAAGCGCCTCCTTGTGTTTAGTTAGGGTACTACAACAACAAATGTAGCATTGAATGTAATGTAAAGTTGTGCTATTTACGTAATAACTTCTCTAACCTATTTTTTTAAAGTGCTAGTGTTAACTAAGCTGTCTTTTTCTCCCAGATCTGTCGAAGAATCGCTTGATTGACATCCCGTCAGAGGTGTGTCATCTGGTCTCCCTGGAAACACTGAACCTTTATCACAACTGCATTAGAAACATTCCCGATACCATCATCAGCCTTCAGTCCCTTACCTGCTTAAACATCAGGTGAACATCACACTAACACACTCACACAAATACACAACCAGAGCATACTGTGTGCTACAGTGCATGTGGTGAATTTAACCTGCTATCTCAGCATTTTTACAAATTGGATTAAAAATGCAAAATAACCATATTTATTGCCAAGATGAAAACTGAACACCACTCGCTCAATTAAACTATTACATTACATAATATTACATAACATACAGGACAACCCAAGAGTAAACTTAGTGCATGACATATACTGCAGTGAAGTGAACCAAATAAACACGTTCTTCCTGCTTCTGTTCACATCTAGTAAATGTAAATACAGCCACACACACAAACACACACACACACACACACACACACACACACACACACACACACACACACTCCCTCTCGCTCTGTTTGGGTTCTCTCTCTTCAGCCAAATGTCTCCTGCAGAAGGCCTGATATTCACACTGAGTTAATTAGCAATGGAATTTGTTTTGTAAGAAGTTAATGAAGCACTAAGCTCTTTAACGGTTGAGAAGAGTGAATATAAACTGGAGATCAAGCAGAAACTGAAAATCAAGCCGAAAAACTGTGTGAGGTCATGAAAATGGATGAAAGTTAATCAGAATATGGAAGCGCCAAAAGAAAGTGAAAAGAGACTTGCACAGAGATTTAAATGTTTTCCTTAATGATTTTTATACTTCTATCCCCAAAAACTAAACCTACCCATCACAGAAAACTTTCTGCATTTTTACATTTTCAAGTTCAGATATTTCTGGTATTGCCATCTTTGTGGGGACATTTCTGTCCCCATAACGTAGGGTTTACTAGGACCCACACACACACACACATACACATACATACATTCAGTATATACACACACACTAAAAAATTATACATTTGTCTGTCGCCCTTTAGCCATAACAGGCAAAGTTGGTCTAGCTATTACTTCTCATGAACCTATGAACATTTCCCTGAAGTCAGTCTTTTTCCTGTTTAATTTCGAACAGACAGTAATTATGAAGTGTTACAGGAAAACAAATTATTTATCACTTATATTTCGATGAGTTAATAATGCACAAAAGCCTCTTTTCATTGCCGCAACTAATATTAATTAATTACTGTTAATAATTTTATTCTAGTAATTTCACACATATACATTTAATTAAATTCATATACAGTGGGTCTAAAAGTCTAAGAATACTAGTGAAAAGGTTTTATTCTTTTTTTTTTCCCATTACAGATTATATTAGCATCAAGGTCATTTAAAAAATGTTTTACCTTCATTTAATTTTCAGATAAGGCGTACACTTCAACACATGATGTCCAAAAAAAGTGAATATATGATTTAGTTTGAATCCAAATGATGCGTATGTGCTGAGTGAACGATCAGCAAGCAAGAGCATGCAACAGAAGTGCGCTCTCTGTCTTTTTACCATCAGTTAACATTAGTAATATGTAATTTTACCTTCTTTGCTATTGACATATCCGACAGAACTGCAAACTTTCCAGCGATGTCTGTGAAAAGGAATGCAAACTCGACAAGCTTGCACGTCTGTGCCTATGCGCTCTCAATCTACTCTGCGTTTCGTTTGTCAGCTCATATAGGTGTAAATATTTATTTAGTTTAACATTCTATTAATTCGATACATTTACTTACTTATACATACTCATTGCTCCCTTGTATTTACTATGTCCTTATATTTACTTAACATCCCCATGTTTCTTTTAAAGCTTCTTTTATTTCCAAGTTCAAATTATATTTTGATTCTAACATTTTCCCTCCCACTTTAATAAATACATTGTCGTTGATCAATCATACTGAAGGTTTCCAGATAAACATTTCTGCTTGAGGAGTAGCATTCAGAAAGATGCTGTAATGTGTTTTGTTTGAATGTTGCGGTGCTGTAGCCGGAACCAGCTGTCAGTGCTGCCAGCGTGTGTGTGTGGTCTTCCTCTGCGAGTGCTCAACGCCAGCAATAACAAACTCAACGCACTTCCAGAAAGCATTGGCCAGCTCACCAATCTCATGGAGCTGGTAAGTGTTAGCGTGTATGCTGTACCACTGATGTCTTCATATGCATGAGATGTTTGTGATACTTGCTTTGTGTTTTATGAATATATTACCATGTTGACTCACCCTTTCTTGACTTGGCTCATATCTGTTTATGTTGAATGCACTGCTTTTCTCTCGTTCCAGTTTTTATTCTCTGGTAGTTCTGCTCCATGTCTTTTTTCTCTTGCTCTCTTTTGTAGCCATAAATGAGAACATGCACAGACCAGGTTTTGTAGGGCTATGCTAGGTGGGAGATGGCCCCTCATACTTTACAACCAAATATAGTACAAGTGCTTAGTACTTAGTGTAATGAAAGGTTTGTGCAGAAGCTTGTGTTTGAACAGAAGATAAACATGAACTCTAAATTCTTCCTCTATCTTTTTCTCATCAGGATGTAAGCTGTAATGAAATCACAGCTCTTCCACGCCACATTGGCCAACTCAAAGCTCTAAGAGAACTCAATGTGCACCGAAACCTTCTCTGTGTTCTACCAGAGGGTGAGTCTGCAATCTGTGTGTGTGTGTGTGTGTGTCTGTGTATGTTTCCCTCCTCCAACCTTCTTATCTCTGCAGAAAAGATTTCACTACTCATCACATTACCCATAAAAACTTCCTCTGGTAGCTCCACAGTTACAGGAAATCTAGCCCTTGTTTGACCTCTACTCCACCTACCTTCTTATTCAGGCCCTCTGTGTCATAAATTAAAGGGAAGTTAGTTCACTCAAAAAAATGAAAATTCTGTCATTTACTCAACGTCATGTTGTTCTAAATCCAAAATACTTTCATTCATCTTCACATTTCAAATAAAGATATTTTTATTGAAACCTGAAAGATCCCCCCCCCCCCCCCCCCCCCCGCTTCAACATATTCACAAATATAAAGACATTATAAATGTAATTGAAGTCTTCTGAAGAGACAAAGGCTTTTAATAAACGTATATACAGTGGGGAAAATAATTATTTGATCCCCTGCTGATTTTGTAAGTTTGCCCACTTACAAAGAAACTAGGATAAACTATATAAAGGTTATAAATTGATTAGCATTTGATCAAGTGAAATAAGTATTTGATCCCCTACCAACCAGCAAGAATTCTGCCTCCTACAGATTGTTTATGTGCCCATGTCGAACACAGATTAGTCCTGTCACTTTAAGAAAGTACTCCTAATGTCAGCTTATTATGTGTATAAAAGACACCTGTCCAAAGAATCTGTATCTTCCATTCAAACCTCTCCACCACCATGGGCAAGACCAAAGAGCTGTCAAAGGACATCAAGGAAAAGATTGAAGAACTGCACAAGACTAGAATGGGCTACAAGACCATCAGCAAGAAGCTTGGTGAGAAGGAGACAACTGTTGGTGTGAATATACGGAAATGGAAGAAACACAAAATAACCATCAATCGCCCTCGGTCTGGAGCTCCATGCAAGATCTTGCCTCATGGGGTAAAGATAATGATGAGAAAGGTGAGGAATCAGGGAGGAGCTTGTAAATGATCTCAAGGCAGTTGGGACCACATTCACCAAGTAAACCATTGGTAACGTACTACGCCGCAATGGAGTGAAATACTGCAGTGCCCGCAAGATCCCCCTGCTCAAGAGGGCACATGTACAGGACCATCTGAAGTTTGCCAATAAACATCTGAATGATTCAGAGAAGGCTTGGGAGAAAGTGCTGTGGTCAGATGAGATCAAAATTCAGCTCTTTGGCATCAACTCAATTCGCCGTGTATGGAGGGAGAGAAATGCTGACTATGACCCCAAGAACACCATTCCTACAGTCAAGCATGGAGGTGGAAACATTATGCTTTGGGTCTGTTTCTCTGCTAAGGGTACAGGACGACTTCACCGCATTGAGGGGCCGATGAACGGGGCCATGTACCATAAAATCTTGGACGAGAACCTCCTTCCTTCAGCCAGAACACTGAAGGAGGGTCGTGGATGGGTCTTCCAGCATGACAAAACATTCCACCAAAGCAACAAAGGAGCAGCCCAAGAAGAAGCACATTAAGGTCATGGAGTGGCCTAGCCAGTCTCCAGGCCTTTATCCTGTAGAAAATCTGTGGAGGGAGCTGAAACTTCGAGTTGCCAAGAAACAGCTAAGAAACCTTAAGGATTTAGAGAGGATATGTAAAGAGGAGTGGTCCAAAATCCCTCCTGAGATGTATGCAAACCTGGTGACCAACTACAAGAAACATCTTACCTCTGTGCTTGCCAACAAGGGTTTCTCCTCCAAGTACTAAGTCATGTTTTGCTTGGGGATCAAATACTTATTTCACTCACTGAAATGCAAATCAATTTATAACTTTTATATAATGTGCTTTTTTCCCTGGATTTTTTGTTTGATATTCTGTCTCTATCCATTAAAATAAACCTACCATAAACATTATAGGCCCTTTATTTCTTTATAAGTGGGCAAACTAACAAAATCAGCAGGGGATCAAATAAATATTTTCCCCACTGTAAACACACATTGATTAACATACATACATAGAGCACATTAGTTATGGTAAACGAAAGCTCAAATGTGTTTGCTTGAGGCGTGAAAAACCAATGAGGTTTTTCTTGCATGTCACTCCAAGCATGTTTGAACTTCTGCAAGAACCAATGAGGTTTGTTCTCAATTCATATAGAATACTTTTATGATGTCTTCTTGTACTTTTAATGTGTTAAAGTTTCAGCAGAATAAACGTTCAATGGAGGCACAGAAAACTCTCAGATTTCATTATAAATATCTTCATTTGTGTTTTGAAGATGAAAAAAAAATACATGTTTGGAATGATAGGCAGAATTTAAAATTTTGGGTAAACTGACACGTTAATGAATGTAGTTCAGCTCTTGGAGACCGCTGTTACGACACTCATTGAGCGCATTCAGAATGCTGCTTGAGTATTCAAAATACTATACATCTAATGCTTTTGCTAACGTCAGTTTGAAACTCAATTGCCCAGTCTGGCCAGTACATCCACTACATTCACTACGTATTGTAGCAAAGCCAAATAAAACACTCAACCTCATGTTGTACTTACAAAAGTGTTGTGTTAATGGTAGTTTATATAAGTTGTTCTGAAGAAAAGCTGACTGCCAGGAACACAGACGTAAAGTGTGAGTGTGTTCCTTTAAAAAAACAGCAAGGAAAAAGTGCTAAAATTTTTATGTGAGCCAAGCATTGTCTGAAACGTGGCTGGAGTTATTTCAACAGCTTACCTTTGGCAAAAAAGATCTGTGGCTGAAATTTTGCAGCTGAACTAATTATTCAGCTAAATATGCTGCCATGTTATTAAAAATTTGTAATCTCCAAGCACATTGTGCCAAAATGACCTCATGGAGCTGAAGCTTTTATATAGATTGCCTGATAGATCAACTTTGGTTTATTGCTGTCTTTTACTAAATAACCAGTAAATAAAAATTATAAATGCCTGTTGAAACCCAACAAGATTTTATGTAGCTGATATGTTTTTATTATTTTATATTTATGTTTTTTTGTTTTTTGGATTTAAGATGATATAGTCTGATTCAAGCTTTTTATTATTGATCTTCGAAACACTGGATATCTCTTATTTGCTTTTCAAGAGCTGTTGTGTGCATGTCTTTTCCTGTTTCCCTACTGTTTTAAAGTGCCCCTATTATGCAATCTTAAAGGTTTCAAATTTATTTTGGAAGTCTCCTATTCTAACGGTGCATTAATGCACTGGCTTCCATGTGCTGAAAGTTTTGATGGCATTTTCTTTTCACATTACCTCTGTATAATGCCTGTAATAAGGTAGTGTTGTTACATAGTGTTGCTAGTGTTGTAATGCTGTTTTGTTTATGTAACTGCTATAATTCTGTTGTTCCATAAGCATAAGGTGGCCTACTGGCAATGAGTGAATTTGCATATTCACCTATATTTGACCTATATTTTTACGTAGCATACACACAGTGTTGTAAATGTTAACTGGTATATCAACAAGATAAATTTCGAAATAAAGAACTGGCAGGAAGCTAAAATAATACTGTACTGCTGTAGCCCAGGGCTGTCTAGTTAAGGTGTCCCTGCCTCTTACAATATGTTTACATGCATCCAAGGTTAAAAAACACTTTAATTTTCTCATAATATACATCGCAGCATCACCTCTTTTCTCACAGTGTTTGAAATGGTTTGATAAAGGATTCAGTCTCTTTAAACCCTTCCTTTCTGAGCGCCTACTCTGCTCTGATTGGTCAGATGGCTCAGTCTTTTGTGATTGGACTACCGCTTATTGCACATGTCGGAAACGAAACGCTCATTACTATTTCTGAATTTCAGCTCCCAAGGGTTCTTCAGCAGTGACAATGGCGTCAGTTTTACAGTATCAATTCGAGCTTGAGTCCTCATCTTTGGAAGTGCATGCAAAGTGGATTTGCTTTCGCAGCACTGAAAACAATGTCTTCTCAACATCGACAACCAAACCCTTCCAGGCCTCAGCCTGTTTCAAGCAGTTCAGAATCTTTTTTTCTTTTTTTCTTTTAGGGGTCAATAACTCCATTTATCATGCTCTTTGATCTTTGAAACTTTGCAGGCCTTTTACATTGACAAACAGCTATAGTACACACTACATGAAAGATAATATCCAAAAAAGCATTATAGGGGCACTTTTAACTTTTGGCAGCCCCCTCTGCCCCGTTGCTGCAAAATGTATTCACTTTTGTGGTATAGTAATTTTCTGTATGTGTGTGTTCTAGATTTGGCAGATTTACCCCTGGTCAAGTTTGATTTCTCCTGTAATAAGGTTTCTACTATTCCTGTCTGCTATCGAAAAATGACCCAGCTCCAATCACTACAGCTGGAGATCAATCCACTTCAGAGCCCTCCTGCACAGGTAAAACGCACACACACACACACAGTTTTGTTTTTGTGAATTGTGGGGACATCCCATAGGCGTAATGGTTTTTATACTGTACAAACCGTATTTTCTATCACCCTACCCCTAAACCTTCCCATCACAGGAAACTGTGCACATTTTTACTTTCTCAAAAAAACTCATTCTGTATGATTTATAAGCCTTTTGAAAAGTGGGGACATGGGGTAATGTCCTCATAAGTTACCCTCTCCTTGTAATACCTATGTCATACCCATGTCATTATACAAATTTGTATCCTGATATGTCACAAAAACACGTACACACACACACATTTTATACTTCAGTGCTCTCACAACTATTTTTGACTTTTTTTTTTTTTTGACTTTTTATTTTATTTTTGCTGCTTTTAGATCTGCATGAAGGGCATGATTCATATATTTAAATACCTCGCCATGGAGGCGTGTCGTAGTGACAAGATGGCCGATGCCTTGTACCTTCCTGTCACAGACCGCCTCAGCTTGACAAGGCCCACCAATGGGAGGTCAGTCCTCATGATTATCAAATAGAATTTGTTTAAAATGTGTTTGAATTCATTTAAATTGTGTTATGGTGATTATTAAATGACAAGAGGAAAAATGAAGCACTATGTTTTAATATATATTTAAAGGGGTCATGACATGAGAAATCTAATTTGTCTTAATCTTTTGACATATAAAAGAGGTCTTTGTACCATTAAAACATCCTGCATGTTTCATTGCCTAAAATGTCCTCCTTATTATAAACATAGCATTTATTTAATCAAGCTCCAAAAACAGCTTGTTTTGATTTTGCATTCTGGATCACGTTGAAGGTTATATATGTTTGGTAAAGAATCCTAAAAAATGACCACCACTTAATAAGAATCACATAATGAAGTGTAGTAAAAAGACTGATTTTTTTTTTTTCAATTTTTTTTTTTATAGGCTTATAGACATATAGATTGAGAGTGACTCTTGAAGGACTAGCACCACATCCTTTCGTACCACTGTTTGAAGAATTTATCTTCCAGAATCTTGGAGTAAGTTATGGGAGTTCATTTTTAGTCCATCTCCTACCCTGAAGTCCATCTTGCTGAGATGGACTAAAAATGAACTCCCAAAACATACTGCCTGATTCTGGAAGATGAATTCTTCAAACAGTGGTACAAGAGGATGTGGTGCTGGTCCTTCAAGAATCACTCTCAACCTCTGTCTATAAAGCCTATAAAAAATCAGTCTTCATGTATTTTACAACATTTCAGCATGTGATTCTTATTAAGTGGGGGTCATTTTTTAGGATTCTTTACCTAACTTAAGTCTCTGAGATCCTGACACCTTGCACTTCTGGAAACTCCAGGTAGGTTGCAGTTCTAGAAAATGGTGGCACTGGAGACTAAAGGGTTCCTGATGGTTTCACACTTAATTATTCACCTTAATTCTTAATCATTTTGCAGTTAACATGTGTCTTTTCTTCTACACCTGTTTTTGTCTGACCCCGCTGACCCCTTTTGCTGTCCATTGGTCATGCCTTAACTTTGCCATTTCTAGTATTGCATTAGTATTGCATCCTTCTCATGAGCATTTAATAATTAGTTACTTTTCAGTCTAAAGTTTGTTACTCTTCAGTCTTCAGTTAAATCTCTTTTTTGGCCATTTTGTCTGTAAAAGAAAACCTTCCCTATAATTATGCAGATCTTAAAATAAGGCATTTTTCATTTCCAGCCTTCATGAACAATTATATATCACTTATAAATGATTAAATACAAAATTAATAGTGGTTATTACGATTGATATGGTTTGTAATTGGTAAAATGTGCCTGTAATAAAATATGATCAGAAAATCAACTTGCATAATAATTATGGACGCAGTGTATATATAACCAAATCATGCACCGCTAGATGGGTGTATAAAAAGATCTGAATGTGGAATACAGTGTGGAATCTCAAAAAAAAAATCCAGGTCGTGTGTGTATGTGTGTTGGCTGTCATTATCGTCCTTATCTCAGGAGAATCCTTTTAATAGACTGCAGGGGGTCAGTCTTCTGAGGAAGAGAGAGAGAGAGAGAGACCGAAAGATTTCTTCCCTTTTCTCATATGAGAGTCATAGACTCCTTCTCTCTCTTTCTGTCCTGTGCGACCCCTTACTTCTAATCCCCCTCTTCTTTTTGTCTCAGCACTGAGGACATTGATCAGCACAAGAAACTTGACAGTGACTCTGGGGTAGGCAGTGATAATGGAGACAAACGCCTTTCTGCTACAGAGGTCAGTCTGTATGTATGTGCGCCTGTTTGAGTGGAAGAGAAGAGTGTGACCATCTTGTCTATGTTCTTTGCATGTTTGCATGTCTATTTCCATAATTATTTATCTGCTATATAGTGTTTTCATCTGTCCTGCAAATTTGAGGTAATAACACTATTAAAAGCATGTGTTAATGTGTTAGTTAGCTTATGGTTGTGCTGCGGTAGAAAACTCAGAACTGAGCTCTTATGCTTTAGGGACAAAGGTCGAGCTGGTATCTGACAGTTATCATGTAGCATACAGTGTCACTCTCAGGTCAATTGTGGTTGTAAAACAGTATGTCAGTGTTTTGGTTTCTCTGTTGTGTCGTGCTGGGTAGCCCCGCCCATAGTGAAATCGCATTGGTCCAAAATCCCGCTCAAAATAACTGTATGTTAAACATTAACTATTCTCTGATTCTGATTCTTTATATGTCATCATCATTTCAATAAAATATAAAGAATGGATAATAAATGTGAAAATAATGTCAAATTAAAACTCCTAAAATTTATTTTCAAGACTGAAATTAGTGATTAGTACAAGTGAATAGAATACAGTATAGTGTTATGTGTGCTAGTAAGTCTTGGCCTGATGTGACTTCACTTTCAGTTCACTTGTTTTAGATGTTGTGGTTTTGTGTTTCAGCCTTCAGATGAAGACAGTCTCAGCTTGAATGTGCCCATGACCAACATCACAGAGGAGGAGGGCTTGAGCAAAGACGACTCCAGTGAACACATCAGCGCCCTGACAGGTGCTGCTCACACACGCAAACACGCCCTCACATGTGTGGACAGGATATTAAAGGCCTGTAAAGAAAACATCCTCTTACTGAGCTGACATAACATTGCTGTGAGACTTTAGGCAGCCTGCATGAGACCCAGGTTAAGCCCAGGGGAGGGTCCCGGATAGGAAGTGTGGATACTGGCTAGGAAGTCAGTGTCAGCACATAAGGAGAATTAAGGGAGGAGGAGATGAAAACTGAGAACACTGCAGGAAGAAAGGAGAAGTGTGTGTGTGTGCTGTACTTTAGAGTGTGTGTGACTGCTAAGCTGATGGGAGGGTCATTTACTCTTTTAGCTTTCAGTAAGATTTACTTGACATGTCCACTTTGTGTGTACATGTGTGCTGTTCATTCTAGAAGAGCACTACAGAATTTGAACTTGTTCAGATTTCTGTTTGTTTTCAGTTATAGGAATGTTCCAGTGTTCCAATTAAGTTTTATTGACAGCAATTATGACAATGTCAGTTTTTTTTTTTTGTTTGTTTTTAATAAAAAAAAAAAATACATTACAGAAAGTCGTTTACACTGGTTGGTAATTTTAAGTTATGGATGGTGAATTCTGCACTATAATTCCTTTGTTAAGATTTACATTTAGTGTCTGTAAAAATCTTTTTATCATAGTCAATATAATAATTTAGCCATGTTTATGTGTGTCTTGTAGTAGACAGAAGTCCATCAGAATCTCTTAAGGAACGTCTGGGTTATCGAGACTCTGCACTCAGCTCTCCGTTCGTCAACTATATCAAAGTAAGCATGTTCAAGATTGTTCTTTTCTCATGCTCTGTCAGAAATGTATTCAAATCTATAGCTTAATTGATTGGCACCAGCACAGGCACCAAGCGCCTCCCATTGTCCACATCAATATTCAAAGTCCCCATGACTTTTCCAGTTGTTTGTTACTTCGTTGATAAGATTAATAATAAGAATTTATAAAATATTCTAGAGCTTGGCATAACTAGAAATATATGTATTCATAAAAAGTATAAAAAATACCCATGCAGTTTTAATAACATTTTAATAATAATTTTGACTTTTCCAGGTCTAGAAATCGCACAAAATTAGGCTCATATATCGTCTTATTTACAGATTTTTCCAGACTGCGGAAATCCTGGTTCTTGAGTAGTAGTTGTTGATGCATTGAATTAAAAATAGAAATATCTTAATTTGTAGTTGTTTTAGCTTATTTTAATACTTGTTTTACCTTATTTTAAATCATTTTAAGTCATCTTAAGGCCTGTCGTGGCAGATTTGATGTCTCTTTGTCCCTTCAGTTCTGGTCTCGAAGAAAAACTCACAGTGTCGAAGTTCCAGGTCTCAGAAGTATTTAACTTTATTGTCAAGCAACAAAGTGAGATGCCAGCTCCACATCTGAATCTCTCTTAGCTGGGGCACAGTTTTTATACATTTTTCTTATCTCTTAAAACACACCAAAGTAATATCATTGGATGGTAATATCCACCCTTACATTTTCCCATATTCTCACTTACAGGTGCTCTCCCCCCACACATCTTTCCCATGTACTCCCTGACCTTTCTACCATAGTCATTTCACCAATTAAATTTCAGGTGTTGCTTATGTAAGAGACAATTTTCTTAGTAAACGTGGCCGACTGCCAACTACTGTACATCTTTTACCTTAATCTCTCATGGCCTTCTGCCAATTGATGGTCAACCCTTTTCCCATTGGCCAACTGAAACATTGTATCAAAACAGTCAACACTCCCCGGAGGCAAGAAGCCTTCACGTGAAACCCTTAATAATGATCTTATTCATTTCACAGCCACCTGTTGTCTGGTGGAAAATTACCAACAAAATATGCTCAGTGGCCAAGTAAACTTGTCTGACCCTTACAGTTACATAGGCCAAGAGGCCTCAAAACACCTCTAGCTTTTATAGTAAGCAAACTAATTCTACAATTGTTTTCTATAGGATGGATAAAATACTCCATCAGGCCCCATTAGAAGTTTGCTGAGGCCTCGGTTGAGAACTACTGCTCTAAATGAGAACTACTGCTCGTTCATTAAGGTGTTTTTTTTCCGTTCTGAAAGATCCATGAGAAATTGTCCTACTTTACAGAATATTATGGGCTGATATGTTTTAAAACTGGTTTGATCTGTTTTTTTTTTTGTACTGCCTTTTTTGTTGGCTGTTTCTCTAAATAGTTAAAGTGTTCCAGTTTGAGCCCTAGCTGGAGTATATTAAATGTCTTTTTCTTCAATACAATATTGATCTTTTGGTCCTCTCTTTCCTGTCTTTATCTGCCCTATTTCCCTTCATTCCATTCTTTTCTTGTCATATTTTTCATCTGCCTCTCTTGGCATACTCTTCTATGTTCCAGTAACTGTTAGTTTATCTGATAATGCCTCATTACATCATAGGATTGGCGCAGACATTGTTTATTTGTGCATTAGCAGTTCCCTTGTGAAGTAATTCACATCTAGAGGGACATTGTGCGTATGAAGGGGTGTGTGTATTCCCATCTGTGTCTGCGTCACCCTCTCAAACAGCCAGTGGCGGATCTGGTTGAATTTAAATTCAAGCAAATCAGGCCTTTAGTTTGCAGTCACATGACTGAGTTTGCAGCTGGTGTTGATTTGTGTGTGTTTATGAAGGGTCGAGGTGCTGACTTCGATGAGCCCCTCAGGATAGAGGAAGACACCAACTGGGCTTCAGAACAAACGTATGTTTATATCCCTATATATTTATTGCATTCTATTTGGTCACTAGTTAAAACATATATACCATGTTACTATATACCATGTTACTAGTTAAAAAATATATACCATGTTACTGGGTCCAACAGGTCAAAGGTCAATATGATCAATCAGCTAAAGGAAGCTGTGGAGATGCTGCAGGACCCTAACAGGTAGGTCAGTAGGTGATGGCTGGGATGTTACTTATTCTCTTTCATTTTTGTACTCATGTTACAAGTCATCATTTTGTGATATTCAAATGACTTCTGTATTTAATCAATATTGGAAAGTTACTGTTAATATCGAAAGCATTTCTTTGAGTTAGTTAATCAGCATTGGTAACAAACCATAACTGCCAAACCATGAACTGCCACAACATGCATGGTGGCCTCAATAGGTTAGAGATAAAAAACAATTTGAACCAATTTTGCATGTCATCGCAAAATGTACAGCATTAAGATGTTTTAAACATTAACATCATGATTTTCTGTAAAGCTGCTTTGAAATAATTGTATTGTGAAAAGCACTATACAAATAAAATTTACTTGACTTTTTTGTTTATTTAAAGGGTTAATATGAACTCAGCTGATCTTTCTGGTATTAAGCTTTACCCTGTGGAAATGGTTACAGTAGATGAGTCACTCAAGTAAGTGACTTCACCATCACAGCTTAAATATTTCACAGTAAATATCAAATAGTCGTTGTAGTAGTAGCACATACTAATGTGCATTTTGAAGTTTTCACCAACACACCATTGTTGTTTTTGTTTTCCTGCAGTGGCCAAGAGAGTGATGAGAGTCAGGCCACACCTAAGGTAAAACGCCAGTACATATGTGTCTAAGTTACATAATTGATAGACATGTTTCATTTACGGGACCTTACTGGTTCCTCTGAGCATCCTGTTCAGTTCCTCTTTATAGTGGCTCTGTAGACTGCAGTGTTTCTCTAGAGTTCCTCTGAGATCAGTGGGCTATTGTTGAAGGTCGACCCGTTTCTCTGTTTCCCAAGAGGATTGTCTTTCATACACCTTTTATGTTTATGTGACATCAGTTATGTGATGTCATTTTACAAGGTTTATGATATCAAAAGTTGCTAGTTTTTTATTCATTCAAGAGCAGCTGCAAAAAGCCATTTCCTTCATCTAAATTGACCTAAATGGAAGTTCTACACTCACAGTAGCCTCTCTGATTACAAAGAGCTATGTGGTTTGAAGTACTAACACTACCCTTCAAAGGTTTGGGATTGGTACGATTTTTTTTTTTTTTTTTTATTTGGTCACAGATCTATTTGTGTGGAAACTGTGATACATTTTTTTTTTAATTCTTTGATGAATAGAAAGTTCAAAAGAACAACATTTATTTAAAATTGGTTTTATTTTGTAGCAGTATAAATGTCCTTACTTTCACTTTTGATCAATTTAATGCATCCTTGCTGAATAATATTAATTTCTCTCCAAAAAATAAAATTGTGCTGACCCCAGACTTTTGAACTGTAGTATATGTTGTGCTGTCGGTGTGCAGTGGTCTGTCATCGTAGTTTTTTGTGTTGTTGTTTGTGTGCGTAGTTTCCTGTGTTGTGACCTGATTATTTGGACGATAAGTGTTGACTGTTATTAAAGATAAATCTGTAATTAACTGTTGCCATGGTGTGCAAAAGTTCTGGTTAGCCTGGTAGTTTGTATGTTTTGGTTACAGCCAGTTAGGGCTGTTTTTCCAGAGTGATGTGTGCTGTTGTTGGTAAGCCGTAGTGTGATGGTCTTAAGAGCAGTGATTGTCATTGAAGGCGGCTCCTGGAGAATGCTGGGAGTTCCAGAGGAAGAGAAAGTACATTCTAGAACGGGCCCGGCTCGAGGCCCAGCTCGCATGCCAACAGTATGCCCTGCACATGGCACAACAGGTAATCTGACAGTCCTGCCATCCAACCTGTTTGACTGGTGAACACTTGAGCAACTTGTACAAGTCAAGTGGGGTCATTGTAATAACAAATGCAGCTGCTCTCTGAGAAATGATTCATCATTCGGTGCAAATGTGTTTGTCAATCGTATGCAGTGCACTTTGTACCAAATTATCCAGACAAGTGGTTCCGATGTAGCTGCCACATATGCGCTTTTTGTTTGTGCTGTGGTGACATCATTCTTGTTGTAGTTGTGCTGTTGTAAACGTGCAGCTCATTCTCAGCAGACCCATGCAGAATCTGTGTGCACAGAACACCTAATAAAGCACCGCAGAATTGGAATGACTGTTATTCATAAGTTCTATTTGTCTCCTGCTGTCCCTGCATGTTCATTCATTAAAATGTGACCCTGGACCACAAAACCAGTTATAAGTTTCTTGGGGAAAAAAAAAACAAACTTTCCATTGATGTATAGTTTGTTCAGATAGGACAATATTTGGCCGAGATACAACTATTTGAAAATCTAGAATCTGAGGGTGCAAAAAAATCTAAATATTGAGAAAATCGCCTTTAAAGTTGTCCAAATGAAGTCCCTAGCAATGCATATCCACTCAAAAAAAATAATTTTTGATATATTTACGGTAGGAAATTTACAAAATATCTTCATGGAACATGATCTTTACTTAATATCCTAATGATTTTTGGCATAAAAGAAAAATTGATCATTTTGACCAATACAATTGTTAGCTATTGCTAAAAATATACCCATGCGACTTATGACTGGTTTTGTGGTCCAGGGTCACAAATCAATGTGAATTCTCATTCTCGTAACAGTTTTTACTTTTGTAATTTGACACATTTCTGAGTGAAAAATCATGTTTAGAAAAATGTTGGGCCAGACTTGATTTTATCCATCTGGAAGTGACTGGATCATGAAAAGTGTGTGCCTCATACCAGAATGTGGGATGGCAGATTGCTAAAACAGTGCTAAAATGTGCTTTGCCTATTGTTCAGTATTATAGTTTATAGTTAAAGAGAGAGTTCACCCAAAAATATAATTTTCTCAAATAAAAAATTACTGCACTGATGATTTGTTTACAATAACACTAGAATTTGATTGTGCTGTCATCTGCTGCAAAGAGTGAAGTACTCCAAGCTTTGTTTAGCAGATTTTACCATGTTTATACATAATTTTTCAGAGCCCCCCTCAACATATTGTTCCATGTCCTCAGAAATTCCAATTATAGACTGAATAAGTAAGTAAATGTACTCATGGGGATTGAGAATCATGCAATTATCTTTCTAATCTAATAAAAGAGGAAAAACAAACAGTTAGAGACCGAGAAAGACAGTCATATTGAATCGAGTCAGAGAACAGTGATGCATTGTTTCACTATGTCTAAAGAGCTTGTGTGTTGCATCTTACATCATCTCAAGAATCCCACAGCCTGTTTTTTTTTCCTCACTCTTAGGGCGACGTGATTGGCCAGGAAAGATCAGGTGATAGTTGTGAGAGCCAAGTTACCAAGGTAAATAATTTTGCTGACTCACAGTTTAATGTTGCCATGTCTTGTCTCTGATCATAAGGTGCACTTTACACTTATAAAACTGAATTTTACTTGGTTCAGTGCACTTGTACTGAGTGTCTTTGTGTCATGTACCAGAATGAAGACAAAACCCCAGTTTCCAGCCCCACACTAAGCTCACCTCCCTTTGGTCTGAAGCCCAGATCAGGTGAGAATGGTGTTGTTTTACTAACACGTTGTCAATGTGCTGGTCGGCATGGGAGGCATTGCACTTTAGAGGATGGTGCACATTTTGGGCTCTCTCATTATTATCGGCACATTTCAGTAGTACAAGGGCGGAAGTGTTTGTGTATAAAGATCCTTTTGCCTGTGGCCAACACCTGTTATCCTGTCAAGCTCATAAGAGTCGTGCAGTGTTACAGTCAGGCTTTTTATCCATACATACTGCTGTTTATTATTATACTCTTGGCTTTGGGGGCTAAACTGCATCTGGTTTAGAAAACAGTACATGGCAACTGAATATGCCCTGTATTTTCTTTTATTTACAAAGAAATGTTATACATTTCCCATATACCATTCATTATTAATGTATACGGTTAAATAAATACACAAAACAACTTGCTTTACCTCATCTGGATGCAGTTTAATTGATGTAGCTGTTTGTTTAGCTGCCTAGAGGCTTCTTTTTGCTTCCCCCCCTAACATCTAAGCTAGCATTTGCATCAGTATCTGTGACCTGTTATTTATGTCTAACATTAACAGCATTATCATGCCCTGAATCTGACAGTTAACATAAATAATGGTCATTTGTACCAGGTGTATTAACAGCATGCCAACAAACTGGTACTGAAATACTGCTAACATTGACTTCTTTTGTTTTTATTTATTTTTTATTTTTTTTGTGCTGTGCTGTGCTGTATTTACATGTCACTTTGCTCTGCATATCTTCCTGTTTCCTTCTCTTCCCTTTTATTTACCTGTTTCCCTGAACGGCCGCTTGCCTGCTTGTCTGCTCTTATTACACAAACTACTGTTGCTTGGCACCCTCCCATTTTCTGACTGATACCTGAAACCCCTGCCTGTGTTCTATGGTTTTCAAATGAAAATCCCTTGTTCGGCTCCTCCTCCTACTGGAACTGCCCTTTATGTTGATACCTACATCTAGCTCCACCCTCTGTGCTATGCTCGACTCCGCCCTGTCCCCTCCCACTTACACAGGCCCTGCCCACCGATAGAGACACGCCCTCTAGCCCAGCTGAAGGAGACATGCCAAGCAGTGGTAGGTCTGCTCAATGTATCGTCCTGTGCAGTCACATGCGTTGCATCTCTTTGTGTTTTCTTGTCAAAGATGACATTTCAGGTATTTTTATTGTTCTTTATAATATTTTATTATTTATATATATTTTTATTACTGTTGTTCATTTTTTTTTTTTTTTTTTTTTTTTTTTTTTGGTCACTGTCATAGATATTTTTAACCCTAAATATGAAATTAGTATGAAACTCGTTCTGCACTGTTTGCGCTACAGGGTCTTAAACCACCCAGAACACCCTAGCCATGCCCTAGTACACCCATCACTCTAGCTACCACATAGCAATGCCTAATAACATCCAGAAGTAAGATATTTTAAAGATAACCAAACCATGGTTATTTCTCAAAATATCTTCTTTTATATTCCACAGATGAAATAAAGTCGTACTGGTTTGGAATGACATGAATGTCAGTAAATGAGAATTTTCATTTTTGAGTGAACTATCCCTTTAAGCCTAGTAAAAAAATAGTCAGTCTTCATATACTGACAATTTTTTTTTTTTTTTTTAATGAAAGTAAAAAAAAATTCTGAGGTTTGTGGTGTAGCATTAAAATGTCTTTTAAAACACTGGAGTGAGAGAGGGGATGTGGTTGAGATGAAATTTGGGGTGGCCCAGTGACTTTAAATGGAGATGCATGTATTTATAGAGCTGCTATTTCGAAGCATTAGATAATGGCCCCAGAGGGAAAATCAGACCTCCATTTAAGTGGAAATGCTTTCAGAGGATGAAAAACTGCCAAGACACATGTGTACTAGCTCATTGTCTTACGAGAGAGGAAGAGGTAGTGATGGAAAGAGGGAACATTTTACTAATTAATAGCTTTATACTAATGGGTACTATTGGACTTTTTTATTATGAGGAGACTCAGATGGATTCTGCTGCCTTATTATATGATCTAAACCAATTTTAGGTGAAATCTGTGAAATGTCTTTAAACATAAAATGTCTACACTAAACTGAGAGTATTACATTCTTATTGGTAGTTAAAATCATATTAGGCAAACATGCACAGTCCACAAGAGGAATACTTGTAGAGAACTTGTAGAATTTGTAACTTCCTGTTAGACGTCAGAAATTCTCCTGTGTGTTGTTTATTTCTTTGACCTGTAAGTTTGTTGGGTAAAGCTTAAGTTTAAGGTCCAGTTCTCCTTATTAAATAGTTGCTTATTAGCATGCATATTAATAGGAAATTGGCTGTTTATTAGTACTTATAAAGCACATATAATGCCTTATTCTGCATGACCTTATTCTACATCTTATTCTATTCTACAATCCTACCCAATACCTAAACTACTTCATTCAACTATTAATAAGCAATAATTAGGAGTTTATTGGGGCAAAATTCATAGTTAAAAGTTATTTAATAGTGAGAACTGGACCCTAATCTAAAGTGTGACCGTTTAGGGATAACATTCTGGAATACTCAGTGTCTCTAGCACATGATGTAACAGTAAAAGCGAGAATGAATCTTATTAATACTGGGTTTGATTGATATGTGTGCTGCTCTTAGAGAGATGGTGAGATAGAAACTAAAAAAAAATGTGAGAGAAAGACACTTTTCTTTAAAGCTAATGTTTTTAATTTGTGTGACTAGCTTAAAAAAATGTTTTCAAACAGCTTTCTCCAAACACAGCCCAGTTTGCTATTGGTGATTAAACAGAAAGCCCCGCCGCCAAACTCACGCCATTGGTCGAATCATTGTTTCTATGTTAGGCTGGCAGAAAAATGAAGAAAGTATTTGAACATAATAAATAAACACTTTTAAGTAAATAAATAGGCTGTAAAACACAGACTTGCCTCTGAAGTTTGAGAAGTGACTTTTAAGTCGTCTTTTTTCTCCCTGAAGCAAACACACACACACGTTTAGCCATCTACATGGGGAAATTCTGTAGACTTCTTTTCTATTGTTTTTATATACTGCTAGTTATCCTTTCTGGATTTTTAGAATAAAAAATAACTTTATTTTCTTTTGTACTCAGATTTAGCTCACTTTTGATTACAGATGTTTATAAATGTTTAAGTAGGTACACACACACACACACACACTTTTTTTTTTTTTTTCGAATGCTGCCCAGAGAAGTCAAGCATGTGCTTGCTGTATTACGTCAATGTCCGAGCACAGAAACATGGCTCCAGGGCTTTAAACTGTGAGACAACAAGAAGAGGGAGGAATGTTCTGGAATAACATCCTTTTAGTGTTCCCTGCATACTGTCCTCTTCCTTTCATTTCTTCACAGGATGAGTAGTTATGCAACTACTGAAGCACACTCAGATGTGAGGAATGAAGCGTTTTGCTCTCATCTGTCTCTATCTTCCTCTCTCTCATGTCCAGTGCTCCCCCTTGTGGGGAAATAGTGTATAATAATGGCTGTGAGCTGTCAAATATGGACAAAATCACCATATGTAACCTTAAGTTTAGAGTTTTGGGATATCATGATGAATGTGACTTTAAATGAAATTGAATGAGAGTGTGTCTTTATGCATATGAGAGTAAGACAGGAAATATAATGTGCTTTGTGCAGACTGATGACGGTTCAGTTGTGTGACAGTGTTTTTCAGGACCCACAAGACTTTGGAGTCAGTGGATCCTCAGTTCACTATGAGGAGAAAGATGGAGCAGCTCAGAGAGGAGCTGGAGCTCATAGAGCAACTACGAGAGGTACGAAACACTCACACAGAAGCTAAGTATATAAAATATCTGTATTAGTTAGTTGGTTAGTTAGCTTGACTGACTATATAATTGTAAAATGACCCCACAAGATTTAAATGAAACAGTTTTATTTATTACCAAATCATGTTGATTTTGCCAGAGTATCGAGAGCAGACTGAAAGTAGTTCTTCCTGAAGATCTGGGCTCATCTCTCATGGATGGGGTCGTGCTTTGTCACCTTGTCAATCACATTCAGCCGCGTTCAGTGGCCAGTATCCATGTACCATCCCCTGCAGTGGTGAGTCATTTCTGAATTATCCACACATTCACACAAACACTATACACTACCATTCAAATGGTTGGGGTCAGTAAGATTTTTAGTTTGTATTTATTTATTTGTAATTCTCTTTTTCTCACAAAGGCTACATTTATTTGATAAATATACAGTAAAAACAGTAATGTTGTGAAATATTATTACAATTTAAAATAACAGTTTTCTATTTTAACATATTTTAAAATGTATTTTATACCTTTGATGGTAAAGCTGAATTACTCCAGTCTTCAGTGTCACATGATCCTTCAGAAATCATTCTAATATGCTGATTTCTTATTTCTATCTATGTTGAAATTTCTTATTTCTGTCGATGTTGAAAACAGTACTGCTTTCACTTTGATACTTTTTTTTCAGGATACTTTGATGAATATAAAACTCAAAAGAACAGCATGTATATGAAATGGAAATCTTTAGTAACTTTTAAATGCCTTTACTGTCAAATTTGAATAATGCATCCTTCTTTTAAAAAAATCTTTCTCACCCCAAACATTTGAACAGTAGTGTATGTGTTTACTGAAGTTAGTTAACCTGTGTTTTTTCTCTCTTTTTTTTATATCTGTATATGGACACATTAAACCTTCAGCCCAAGCTTAGCATGGCTAAATGTCGCAGAAACGTTGAAAACTTTTTGGACGCCTGCAGGAAAATGGGAGTCCCTCAGGTGAATAAGTTATTTTTTTGTGAATGCCAAATGAACTAGATCTGTATTTCAAGGGCCACTGTTTGTATGGGTTTTGCTATACTAGTCTCTCATGTACTGTCCTAAATTAAAAGCATTTATTTATTGGTATAGGTGGTGTAAAATGATGTATTCTCAGATGCAGTATAAGGAGGGGGAGACAGACCACTTGTATAAAAATGAATGTAAAAAAACCACAACGATCAACATGATGACTGTAGGAAGTCAATCACAGATCAAATATATTTTTAGTGTTACTGAACGAACCAAGCATAATTTATTATACTATTTTTGTCTGATTCTATTGCTTATTTGAAATGTATTTTATTACTGACAAACAGTTTCTGTTTCAGTCTTTCCCTATTAAAGTAAATAGGATCTCTTCTTGTGTTTATATTGCCTACATAGAAAATAGCTGCAGGTATTACTGCCAACTGAGACTCTGATTCTATACATTTTACAGATTATAACTAGTCTGTCAATGAAGTGGTCTGTTAATGGGGATTTCCACTGAATTTCCTCTTTAATTCAGGACTTATCTAAACCTGGGAAACCTGTCCGATAAGTTCAAATGAGTTTTTTGAAAATGAACCTGTACACACAGGGCTTCTTGAAAACCAGTTCTGGTTAAATACATGTTATCACTTGATGAAATAACTGATTTTGATCATCAGCCACCCCTAATATGATTGGTTGAAGCAGCTGAGATTGCCTCAAACTGGTCTATGATCAGTCATGCCCTTGAAAACATTTTGGAGCCTTGTGTTTAGCAGTTTCAAGAACATACTGGACCTTCTGTAGTCAAAAGATTTTGAGGAAAACTGATCATGGAACAGCAGGCACTTTCTCACAACCTCATACTAGAGCTGCATCATGCCCTTGTATTAAGATGTTATCATCATGGCTTTAGGCTTCATCCATTTCCAGAGCTTCATTCCATCCTGTTAATGGCTCTGACCTGCTCTCTGATAAATGATCATGTTTCTTCGAGCTGTGACAGACAGAATTCCAGTGTACTGATAAACAGACAGTGGACCATGACACATGAATTTCTATGTAAATCGTCCATAAAACCATTATTTCATTTTTCCAGTGTGACAATTAGCGTAATACATTGTCCTAACCAGATAAAGCTAGAAGCAATTACAGCTATCTCTTCTATGAAAATATGGTTATTCTATCATATCAGTGACCTTTCGTGTAGAAACCCAGATGTTGTCTTCATGTCTTTATGGGTTGAGTTTGGTCCAAGCCATTCATAACAGGCTGTTCTGATTAGTGTGCCGTACAGGAACCTTATAGTTGTCATAGCTTGTGTCTGTAGTAGAAGTATACTACTACAAGTCTGCATGGCAGCTAGCTTTGTCATTATGTGTCTTTTGTGTTTGCTATCCTGTTACGTGTAGCTGATGCTGTTTAACAGGCTAGTTTATTCTGTTAATGTGTTCAGTGATAATGTGGCAAGCCTTGTTTGTTGGTAACTTCTGGTCTTAGTAAAGTTTATATATCATTGCTTTGATTATTAACTTGTCTTGGGGTGTAGTACAGTCGTTGAGTTACGCAATAGTCTAGCTTGACCTGCTCTGCTCTTTACTGGCTTTTGCAGCTCTCTTACTTTGTACAGTTTTTAATGCTGTAGCTTGCCTTGTGCCTGGCATACAGTCACTACTGCATATGCTCTGCTACCCACCATGCTAACAGCATCTGCCCAGCACACCTCACACCAGCCACAGCTGCCCTCTGAAAGAGAGACAATGACTGATAATGTTCAACCTCTCTCTTGGAAAACTCTCTATTTCAGAAGGCAGTAAGAGGGTCATTCTCAGGAAATGGTGCCAATTGTGCTTGAAAATTTGAGGATTTTTTTTCTTGCAAGGTTAAAAAGATGATTTAGAAATTATTATATTATATATTTCTCCTTATTATATTATATATATATTTCCTCATATTTCTCATTTATATTAAAATTAGATAACCATATTCAGAGAAATAGTCCCTTTTTTTTCAATGGTCACAGAAAGTTTGTAATTTATACACTTTCGAACATATTATGTACACTATCATTCAAAAGTTTGGGTTCAGTATATTTTTTTTTTGTTCGTTTTTTTTTAAAGAAATTAATACTAATTCAGAAAGGAAACATTAAACTGATTAAAAATTATATTTACATACGTTAAATTTAAGCAGCACAACAGTTTTCTACATTGATAATAATAATAAAAAATTCTTGAACACCAAATCGCCATATTAGAATGATTTTTGAAGAAAAACATATGTATTTGCACCACACCACATTATTTAATCAATGTTCTTGTCCTTTGTGCCAAGAATTCTTTAAAAATGTATCACCATTTTTGTTTCTATAAACCAGCTGAACTATTGAGAGAGATGATGCCAATATGTGTGAGCAAATTGAAATAACTGAAATACTGTAATATACACTTACCTTTGTTTGAAACATGTGGTCAACAAAGACACAAATATTATGTCATCCAGAAACATGAAATCATTTTATAAAGAAGGAAATGTCACAGTTTAAAAGATTGAACAGAATACTATATAAACCATGTAATGGAGATGAACGAGAACATTTAAACTGACTGAGTTTTTCATGAAAAAATGCTTTTTTAAATAAAGTATAAACACTACACAGTGTATCAAACAATGTGGCTTAGTTGAGTAAGTTGCTGGAACACAAATTTATGGCACCATTTTCTGAGAATGATCCAGAATTCTTACCAATTGTTGAGCTCAAAGCATTTTACCTTTGACCTTTATCACTGTCTAATCACCTTCCTTATCTTTCTCTGGTGCCGAACGGATGATCTCTCCTTTTCTTATTTCCCCTCTTATTTGGTTTCATTCTCCCTTTGTTCCTCCCTCCATCTATACTTCATTCTTACTCTATTCTCTTCTCTTCTTCCTCTTCCTGGTTCTCTTTGCCATCCCCTCTATGTTTTAAATCTCTCTCAGTCCTCTCTCTGTTCGGCTTATGACGTTCTGCAGTGTAACCTGCGTCCGCTCTGGGCCGTGGTCGCGGCCTTGCTCATGGTGGAGAGCACAGGAACAAGGCAGAAGGAAGGAAAGGTGGAGAGTGGCAGGGAGAGGGAGAGAGAGACAGAGGTCAAGAAGCTTATCCCCGAGTCCACTCAGACTCCACCTCCTTCCTGGCAAATATGGGATCTGATTGGCTCAAGTCTGCTGCATGTTTTCTGTCTGGTGATGCTGTTTGTGGCCTACAGCTGGAGTGAATTTAAATAACATACATGCACTAAAAACACAAATAACACATTATATCATTTATTGCTCCTGGAAAGCACATTGAACAGTTTCTGATGGCCACACTTAAGAAAGTCTTTCTTAAAATAGACACTGCCTGTTTTTTGAAGGAGCAAATTTTAATTTGTAAAAACAGTAACACTTTACAATAAGGATCCATTAGTTAACATTAGTTAATGTATTAACTAAAAATGAGCAATACATTTGTTAAAGTATTTATTAATCTTCGTTAATGTTCATTAATACAAATCCAACTGTTCATTGTTTGTTCATATTAGTTCACAGTGCATTAACTAATGTTAACACACACAACTCTTGATTTTAATAATGTATTAGTAAATGTTGAAATTAACATTAACTAAGATTAATAAATGCTGTAGAAGTATTGTTCATTCTTAATCTATGTTAACTAAAGTAGTTAACTAATGTTAATTAATGAACCTTTTTGTAAAGTGTTACCGTAAAATCAAACAAATGCAAAAAACAGGTTTGTGATGGATAGTTTCACAAGTTTAATCAATGCTTACATCTTAACTTTGCTATGGTGAAACCAAACATAACTCAATACATTTTTGTAAGAACAACATGTGCTCTTTAAAATAGGAACTTGATGTTTTCATGTTTGAGGAAGTATTATTTATTAGTTGGTGAATATAATATTTATTAGTCTTTACAAAATGCTAAAGAAACATCTTTAAACAGACGTTTTACCAACATGTACGTGGGAGGTGCACTGAGCACTTTAATAAGGAATGAAAAATGGCCACGTTCTCACTCACTTTCACCTCTCTCTGAATCCCGTTGCAGAAAGTTGAATTTCAGCAGTCATAACGCTGATATTTTGTTGGTCCTCTTGAAAAATGCACATATAAACAATATAAGTGGTATAGTTACTAGCATCTGCATGACAAAACTAAAATAATAGAAATGGATATGGAGGTCTTGTTTCATGCCAATCATGCGAATAACCAGCAGTGTATCTACAGGAATCAAGCGCACATTTGGTCTACTTCAAAAACTAAAAAACCATTTACAGATGATAATATGAGAACACTTGAGTAAGTGAAGGCCCAGAACGACAGCTTTGCTTTGCACAGAAGTCTTGTACGGTGAGGTTAAATCTATGATTAAAAATATTAATCATTAGCATAAGGGCTAATTAATCTGATGGATGTAAAAAGCAGAAACTTTTGGTTAACAGTGTTTTTAAAGAGCAGCAGTCAAGGACTGATCTTTTCAAGATGATGTGTTATAGAAAATTATTAAATATCTTGCACAGTCATAAATGATTACAGTGTTATTTTATCCAAAACTCCATCAATAGCATTTTCATTCTCCTTACGAGAGATCAGAATAGGACTAATGAATCGTTTCTTTAATTTCCTGGTTATTAGAAAAACAAAATGGCATACAGTGTGAAGCAAATCTATTTTTTAATTAATGTAATAAGCATCATCCCACAGAGATGTGACTAATCCAAACCAAACAATGAGGAATAATGGGGTCTTCATGAAGATTTTCTTCATGTATTCTATCACTGATCTGTAATAAAGGCTGAGGCAGGTTTTTAAATTATGAAATATCAGATTAACACAATTTGTATGAGTTCAGTAATTGAGTAATCAGTGTAGTGGTTGTATGTAATTAACTGCTTTGAAGGTCTGATTCTTGATTCTTATTGGTCTCTTCTAATTGGATCCTCTGATTCTATTTTAGGTTCTGATCTTTATCTCACATAATAGTATGACCTTGTTCATCTCATTACAGATAAAAGGAACCATTGAAAGGAGTTAGTAAATGAGCAGACAGTGATGTCACGAGGCCTCTTGACATAATTTCCTCAAAATATAAAATACTTTAAACCTTATCTGTGCGATCACATCAGTTAAAATTGCTTCTGCTTTCATCATCCAGTTTGCTAAAAATAAAATGCAATATTGACTCTTTAGGACGTTTTGTTTGGTATAATTTCCCAGTTATTTCCTCATTTTTCAAAAAGCTACCAAATGCAAAAAGTGTTTGTATTACTTAAAAGGCTTAAATGAGACTGCATGGGTTGCTCTGACAGTTCAGCTGCTTCTGTTTGTCCAGCTCTAGACTCTTTGACTCCTCTCAGTGTTGAATTATGTGCAGTGCTGCTGCTGCTGCTGCTGCTAATGGACTTTGTACGGCATTGTGGTTTTTATGACCCTGTATATGAAAAGGAATAAATGTACAGTTTGGGTTGTTTTTCTCAGCTTTGTGGTTGTTTCTTTAAGACATTTTTGTCTTACAATTTAGTTAATATTCAAATGTTTGGAGTTGGTAAGATTTTTTTCTTTTTGAAAGGAAATAACACTTATATTCAGCAAAGACACATTAAATTGAGTGACAGTCTCATATGTTACAAAAGATTTGTATTTCAAATAAATTCTTTTTCACACCTCGCTCTCTCATCTCATATCTTGTATCTTGTTGTGGTGCATTAATCTATTTAATTATTCCAAGAATACAGCTCTGATTCGCATTCAAAATTCTTTTAGGCACTTTATTTCATATTTTATAACATTATTCACAGGGGAATAAAACACAGAAAATCCTGAAAAAATATATCACAATTTCCACAATTGATGCTGAAAATTCAGCTTTACCATCACAATAATAAATTACATTTTTAATTGGATTCTATTTGTATATATTTTATTTAAATTGTAATAATATTTTACAATAGTACTGCTTTCACTTTATCAAATAAATGCAGCCTTTGTGAGCATAAGAGACTTCTTCTAAAAACATAAAAAAATAAATAAATAAAAATGTCATTGACTCCAAACATTTGACCAATAGTGTATGTATGTTTAGGCTTTAGTGTCTGAGATGCAATTATTTTATATATATATATTTTGAATATTTGATTGTTTGAATAACTGATATCATATTGAGCATCACTGCTAAATGAGGTGAGTCTCTATGAGTTTAATTAACTGCATTCAGTAAAAAGTGCATTCCGCTTTAATGAAGCTTTTCTGTCATTTTTTTTTTCTGTCTCTTCAGTGTTCCCACTCCTTTTGACCACTAAAATTTACAGTTGTTTGTGATTTAATAGATTAGGATTTTTAAAAATGTTTTTAAAGAAATTGCTCTTGATAACAATTAAATGTTTTGAGCTGAGCATAAAAGTAAAAAAAACAAAAAAACAATTTAACATTTAAATAAAGAATCTTCACTTTAGAAAATTAAATGACGTGAGATTTTAATTATTTGACATCTAATTAAAAAACTTCTTTATGCCTGAAAATTTTAAATCTTTTCCATGACTGTGGAAACCCTGTCTCTTTCCTCTCTGACTAAGCACTTAATTTGTGACTCTCTTTCTCCAGGATAAATTATGTCTGCCACATCATATTTTGGAGGAAAAGGGACTGATCAAAGTTGGCATTACTGTCCAAGCTTTGCTGGATGAGACTTCCACCAACCAGACACTCTTCACATGAATCACACACACACACACACTAATCTCCGTGGATGGACCTTCACCGCCAGATGATCTTTGAGAAATTCCCTGGACACTGTCCATATATTCCTATTATAATAGCTGATCCTCAACTGCAGGTATATGCTCATGTTTTCCTCACTTCCTTTACTTTTTTTATTGTTTAGTACTGTTATGTGATCACTGTTGCCCAGGCCATAGTTGTATATGCAAATTTAGCTCAAAAACTAGCTTGAGATATAAAATTCCTTTATTTAATATACATATTTATTAAGCAGCTAGTTGAGATATGCACAATTCCTGATGATATATATATATATATATATATATATATATATATATATATATATATATATACACGTGTGTGTGTGTGTATATATATATATATATATATATATATATATATATATATATATATATATATATATATAATATGTGTGTGTGTGTGTGTGTGTGTTTAGATTATTAGATTATATGATTTTTGTGTTGGGCCTTTAGTGATCTAGATTTAAAACACATCCTCCCAGAGTTTTAAAATATGTGAATTTTTTTTTTTTTTTAATACAGTTTTTCCTCGATTGCTAACACACAATTTATGGGAGCAATTCACCATTTTCACACAACTATAAACACAATCTCAAAACTATACAACAACTTGCACAAACCTCAAACTTCCAGGTCAGAATCAAATATTTTAGTCAAAAACAAGCTGTATATTATCAGAATCAAACTTTGGCCTCAGAAACAAATAACAAATGCACAGACTACTTACCTGCCTAGAGAACAGCAGCGAGATCAATTCAAATCAACACTAACAAAAAACCACTGGGGAATAATATATTCAGGAATAATTTCTCAGCTGTCTATTACAGTATGCAACATAAATAAAAGTGCAGATACAGTAAAATACAACTGACTTTAGGATTTTTTTATTACACTACAGTAAAGTGATCTTACAGTAGATGAAAAGCACTAGAGAAGAAAAGTTCAAATACCAAAGAATTGAATATGAACTTGGAATATGAAGTCCAGTCATCTCTCCGTTCTGCAAAAATAAGTACATTTAAAAAAAATCAGCAGCAAATAAATTTGACAATCATGAGTTTGAGGGTGTACAACATGTGGTACAGTTTACTCTGCATAGAATAGTGAAATTCTAAGAAGTGGGAAAATGAATCAGTCATAGTGTGTTAGCAATCAAGAAAAACTAAACCACTTTCTAACTTGTTTTTTGGGAGCCATTGATGTTTTTTCTCAGGGGAAGTGTGGCCTCACTATAGTTTCATACAGTCTCTGCTCTGCTTACCTGTCAGTCAGGTATTATTTCACTAAAGGAATATGTCTGAGTGTGTGTACAAAAAGCAACAACTTTTCTTTATTTGTGTATGTGTGATTGATATCTTCAGGAGAGTGTTTCTTTTGTGAGAGTGAGAGAACGGGAGCACATGTTTGCACTTTTTGTATGTAAGTTTGTGTGTCTAAGGACTTTTTTTTTTACTTTGTTCAACTTGTGTGTATTTGCTTATGGAAAGTCTGATGTCCAAAGCTTCAGCTCCTAACAGATTCAGCCATGAAACAGACCAAAACTTCTGAAGCTGGAATCTCACTGGAGATTATTTGACAGTTGCCAAAATTATTTTCTTATCAAACTGACTTACAAACATAATCGTTTTATACAGTTCTTTATAAATGCTTTAAACGTTTTTTTGTTTTTGTTTTTTAAATAAGAGTTTTGTATTTGGTAGAAGGATTTGTAATGTGATAATGGTGTGCGAATGTGAAAAATGTATAGAACATTTATATTTGATGTGCTTATTTTAGTAAGAATATATTTGATTTGGTTATTTTACTTAAATTTGTAGCACAATTTATTTTATTAATGTGAACTGACAGGGCAAAAAAGCAATTTTATTATGATTTAAGTTCTTATATAAAAGCAATTATAACACTTCCATATATAATTTCAGAGAGAATTATTCATGAGAATAATCTACATGCACTAATTACAAATAAAAACATTCACAAGGATTATCCATGTACTGTAATTGCCAACAAAAACTCTTAAGTTTTAACTGCTCTTAAAACTTTATTCACATTATTATACTGTAATTACTTACAAAAATATGGCTAGAGTTTTTAAGTTTAAACACACAGACACACACACACATACACACAACAAATGTGTATCCTAATAGTCCTAATAGTATTCATATACTTGGCAACTTCTGGGATCTTTTTTCTTCCACTCCATAAACCTGTCATAATTTAATTCAAACGCATGGAATAGAAAATATGGATTAGAAAGTGACATTGTAGAGACATCTGAAAGGGAGAGCACTTAGATTTTGGTGTTTAGTGGTAGTTTTACAGGAGATAAGCCTTTAACATTGGCATTTATTTTAAAATCAAGTATAGACAATAGTTCCATTCACTGCTGTATCTTTTGATAAATTATGTTTTTAGTTTAGATTGATTCAAGTACAGTATCAAAATCTCTGCTACAGTGGGCAAGTTGTGCATCATTACTGTAATATCAACATTCCCCACCACTTCAGAGACAAAGTAACTACTTTACACTCTAGATAGAGGTTTAAATACCGATTTGATTTTGAAATGACAGTGTTTTGCACTTTATGTATTTGGGACTGTCTTTTTTGGCAACTGGCAAATAGTATTATGCGTGGTATTTATATTACAGTATTTGGAGGAACTATATCAGCTGATCAGATGAATAATGTGTTTGATAAATCACCTTAAAATGGGATACAAATCTTTAACTGCTGAATGTTATGTGGCTATTTTGTCCTCAATGTATAAAGAGAAAAGGCTTGTACTAAACATTTTTGTACTTTAATTTTTATAAATAGGAATTATTTTTCCAAGTCTTTGGGATTTTACCCCCTTTGCAATTCTGTGAACTTTAAGGTGCATGTACAGTAATGTTTTTGGGAAAAGCATGCATGTCATTCCACCTTTTGCCTTAACCTCTGTAAATAAGGTTTATCTGTACCAACTTCTACCAGTAAAAACTTTCACCTTCAATGACTAGTTTTTTTCTTAGATATTCAAGATACTGTAGACATGACATAATGGTGATATTATTTGCTAAACTACATTGATCAGATGCTCAATAACATGTAGAATAATTGTGCACAAAGGAGTCATTTGCAGAATACCTCTTCATTCAAATCATTCACTGCAGAACAACAAATACAAAACCACAACCAAATGCCTTTATTTAAAGAAATGTAAATGTCTCTACAGATAAACATCACCCTGTTAATTATGCATAAGAAAATACAGAGGGTTGCACTGTAATTTTAAGGGATAGTGAGTCAGTCAAGTCATGGCTCTGATCTCATTTCCAGGTGTGTTTTGTAATGATCTGGAAGGCACAAGAGCTGGTTGCCATAATCATGTCACAGTTTCAGGCATTCAGATATTTGGCATGGTGCTTGATGTGGTCGTTGATGAAGGAGAAGATGAAATAGTAGCTGTGATCATAACCCTGATAGAGCAAAAGAAAAACAAGATTGAACTGAAAAGCGTTGATCTTGTCTTAAAATATATACTTCATTATAAAGCGTTAAACAGTCACATCTAATCCTGAGAACTGAGTTGATCTAGTTGCATTGATGGAGAATTAATTAAAAATATTGCAAAAGTCAATGCATTGAAGTTATTATTGAGGTTTATTTAAAATTCAGAGACCTGTCCAACCACCACGTGGTCCAAAAATCTGAGAATTTTCAAAAAGTGAAAATGCTTCCATTTTATTAGTTTAACACAAATGTTCATTACAAATCATATTATCAGCATAATAAAAGTTTTCAGTGAAAAATTCACATGAATTTTAGCATTTTATAGTACTTGGTATGTGCCCCTTTTGCTTTAAAATACAAAAAGCCCAGGTACTGTATAATCAACTAGATTTCCCAACACGCCATTCCTCTAATTTATCACGGTGGGTTCGGTACTGACCTGCTGAAGGCGGAAAACTACAGGAATTTTCTTCTTGGAACAGGCAGCGATCAGATTGTCAGGAAGCAGCTGACTGGAAGACAAGAACTGGTCATCACGGCCTTGATCAATCAGAATATCAAGCTCAGGACCAGAATATGATTCAGCCAATACTGTAGCATCATACAGCTGTGGAGATGACAGAGGAAGACAATTAAGACAAAGGGATTCCTGATGTTGTACAATGCAGTGTGCTATGGTAAAAAGATGTTACATAAGAAAAAATGATTATACACTGCTATATACACTACCATTCAGTTTGTGGTTGGTAAAAATTTTTAATGTTTTTGAAAGAAGTCTTATTTTCACCACAGCTGAATTTATTTGATCACAAATACAGTAAAAACTGTAATATTGTGAAATATTATTACAATTTATAATAACCATTTTCTACTTTAATATTCTTTAAAATTTATTTTATTTCTGTGATGGCAAAGCTGAATTTTAAGCATCATTACTCCAGTCTTCAGTGTCACATGATCCTTCTGAAATCATTCTAATATGCTGATTTGCTGCTCAAGAAACATTTATGATTATTATCAATGTTGAAATCAGTTGTGCTGATTTATAATTTTGTGGAAACTGATACTTATTCAGGATTCTTTGATGAATAGAACGTTCAAAATAACAGCATTTTTTAAAATAAAAATATTTTTTATCAGTGTCTTTACTGTCACTTTTGATCAATTTAATCCACTCTTGATGAATGAAAGTATGAAGTAGTATCCACATATAACCACCTCTTACCTCCCAGCTGGACTTGTCAGGTCCAAGATAGCCAGAAAAAGCTTTCTGTCCCCATGCACATTGTATGGGGTTACAGATGGGCGCAAACGCTGACACTGACTGAAACAGGCAAATGCACAAAAGAACTAAAAAAATCATATAGAATATCTGATCTTCAAATAATTAAATGACGATTTATTGCATGTAATATGAAACGTGCCTTATATTTCCCAGGATTCTTAAATGCACAAATGAGAGCTCCATGTCCCCCCATGGAGTGACCAGAAATGGACATTTTCTCTGGATCAGCAGGGAAGTTAGAATTAATCAGTCGTGGGAGCTGAGAACAAGAGAAAGAGGATGAAGATGAGTGTATGCGCCAGTGTTTAAGGTGTCAATGTTTCAGTTTTAACTGTAACTGTCTTCAGAGTATAACTTTTCCTAGTGAATAACTAGGTTTTGGAACAGAGATCAAGTACACACCTCCTCGGTGACATACGAGTACATGCGGTAGTTGGTCTTCCAGGGCTCCTGAGTGGCATTGACATAGAATCCTGCACCTGTCCCGAAGTCCCAGCTCTCATCCTCTCCTTCAATGTTGCAGCCACCTGACGAGAGCAGAATCATCTCATTATCTGAGCATGGGCTTGTGTGTAAATGAGGAAAGTTTAGTGTTGGTTGACTTGAATATTTCTGATAGCAAAATAACAATAACCAGGGGTTCATCACTTTCTTACTGCAACAGTACAGACTTAAATGACATAATATTAGTTTACATATGATTTATGCTTTAACTGGAATTTCTCCAAGCAGTGGAGTGACTGTCTGGTGGGAAACTCTAAACCCTGACCTAAACTGGGAAGTCACAATGCTATTTGATCCACAGGGGAGACTCTTTATTTGTTTATCTATATGTTGCAGTAATGTTCTGACTTTCCATGGGACCTCAGCCCCACAATCCCCCCATTTCTGTAATTATGATGTTTTGGTCCATGTATCTCTAGGATTCGGCCGAGCAGAAATCAAAATTATAGGGTGTAATCTCTCCAGAGGTGGACCAGCAAGACTCGAAACTGTAGTGGTGTGGTGTATAATAAATGTTCAGATGTTTACGTGGACTGGTGTCTGGAGCTACGACGATGAGCCCATGTTCAGAAGCCGCCTGCTGACTCCCTGCTTTAGTGATGAAGTTTTGCTCTGTGCATGTCAAACCTAGAAAACACAGTGTATGGTTAAATACATTTTAGTACATTACTATTGTATTATTGTTGGCTCTTTGACTAATAGCTTTTAGTTCCTCTTTTGTTAGTCACTTTGAAAAGTATCTGCTAAATGCATAAATGTAAACATACTTAAAGGCAACAATATTTGTCCAATAAGACTAACAATGTGAACTAAATGTAGTATACTTCAGTATGCAGTATACAGAAATAGTAGTCATGCTCATTCACACGAACTGGCCTAGAAAGAAGAATAGAAATGAATTTAAGTACCTGAAAGCCAATATAACACTGGGCATTTGGAGCTCTCAGCCTTGGGAGGAAGGTAAATGGCGAACTTCATTTTACATTTTAACTCAGAGCTGGAAATAGAGTTTATGTTAAGATCAGTAAGGCGAATGCTTCATTCCGGCGTTTTAATTAAACTTACAGTCTCTCACCTGTCATGCTCGAACACTTTCTGATATCCATTACAGCACTTATTAGAAGAAACTTGCGTCAGTGCCATTGCGCCGTTTACTGTGCTGAGAAAATTCAGAGTTCGAATTATGAAAGATCGCATTTCATACATATAATCCCTTTGCACGCGCATGAAAACATATGCACAAACAATACTTCATGATCTGACTTCAAAACATGAAGGGTAGACTTTACATGTAGCTGGACACCATTTGAAACTTGTCCAATAATTTCGTTAAACATTTAATTCATATCTAACGCTCCAGACTCATGGAGTCTGCGCATGCGCACTACAGTATCTGGCCTGCCAAACTCACAGCACTGCTTGCAGGATCTGCAGAAAACGATCAAAAGAAGCGCCTCGGGACTTGAAATAACGCCAAAGGATACGCTAAAGAAAATTACGTTTAATTTCGCTCCCGTGTAACAGTCCTCTTCATGCAGGATAATGGCCTGGTTATTATTTTGTAGAACTTACCTCTGCAGCTAAAGGATTCCAGAGTTCAGTGTCACGTCAGGGCTTGCGTAAGACGTAAAGTCACGCCCACTTACGTTCTTGGTCTGTGCTTCTACGTTTTAGTCATACAGGGGCGCTCGAGAGACGTCTTTCTGTCTGAAAGCGTATTAGTGACCGAACCTGTTAGTGTGCGCCCAAGAAATGACATTAACAAACTTTATATTTGCAGTTCATGAACCCTTTAACTAATCTTTAATATAGGATGTTTGTTGTCCAAAAGTAAGAATTAATTAAATATAGGCCTAAAGGTCTATCTATCTATAAATGCAAAGTAAACATGAGAATCCATCAGTATTTCTCTTTATGTGTACACTGCTGGTCTGAAAGTGTTAATAAATGTGAAAACTTGACATTGAAAGTGTAGCTTACATAACTGAACATGTTTGTGCCTTGTTAATTATGATATAATACAAAGTATAAACTTTACTTCTCATGATGTATAGTTAGTCAACATTAAATCAGGACTTAATGGTTATGTTGTACCCTGGTGCATACTGGTGCAATGGGTGGATTTTAAGATTGTTTTAGATCATTTGTAGTGATGTGCAGCTGCAAATGATACATCAGTGCCCTGCCTAACAGCGTAATATACAGATGAAATGACATACTGTTACATCAGTTAATAACGCTTTTTTTTTCTGGCTCTACTAAAATCTTAATTTGTCCTTCATAATGACACTATCTGATTTCCTATGAAATCTAATTATGACCATATGCCCTAGCCGTCACTTATCCTTATGTGCCATTAATGAACTTTATTGTTTTAGTGTCCTTCAGTTTAAACCGATTTCTGTTTTACCTTAAGTACTGCCATCATTTACAAAACACTCGGCATGATTCAGTGCCTACTTCCACTGCACTGCATGCTAAATATGATCAGGATGAAATGACAAACTCCATGGAAACGTGTCACTTTGAGCATCTCAAACCAATAATCACGTCCTTTCTAAAAACTAAATAAACAGTAATGACCACATACAGCGGAAAATACATTAGTGTCCCCTGTTAAAGACAAATTGTAGGCTGTCCAGACAATTACCAGAGCATGGAACGGAATGCTTACTTAATTTAACTGCAGAAACACAGTGTACTGAAGAACAGGAAGAACACAATCAATCTCTCTCCATCAGCTATCTGTAATGGAATTTTTCCTTCAACATTTTTATTGGTTTTCTAATAAAGACCACAAAAAAACATTTTAAAGAAAGTCTTGCCTTATCTGGTAGCATCATTAATCTTTTAAACAATTAAGCATTCTAATATTTCCAAATTATTCAGCAGTTGTGGCCTAAGGTTAGAAAGTTGGACTTGTAACCCAAAGGTCATGGAGAAAATGTAAGGGAATGAACAGCACTCTCTTCCACTCTCATTACTCACAACTGAAGTGCCCTTGAGCAAGGCACCCCAGCAGAAAAATGGCTGCCCGCTGCTCCAGGTGTGTGTGTGTTCAGTACTCACTGCTGTGTGTGCACTTGGATGGGTAAAATGCAGAGCACAAATTCAGAGTATGGGACACCGTGGTTCCATGTCACTTCACTTTCATTTATGTGCTATTCTATGCCATTTTTTTTTAGTATAAATAGTGTGAGAAGTGTGTTTGACACTGAAAATTCCAAAAAAACAACACTATAAATACCCGCATGATGCACTTATTTAACAGAAAGAGCCAAACATTGAACATTTCATGCACTCAACTTTCAAGCTTTCCTCTGATGCTGAATTATAAAATAACCTGGTAACACTTTACAATAAGGTCCCATTAGCTAACATTAGTAAATGCATTACCTAAAATGAACTAACAATGAGCAATACATTTGCTACTGTTTGTATTTATCTTAACGTTACTTAATTTCATGTTAACTAATGTTAACAAACCTTATTGTAAAGTGTTACCAATAACCTTATAAAATTCATACACTAAACGGTAGAGTACATAATGCATAAGCACATAGTGTATTTTTAGTGTCATTTTTGAGACACAACTATACTTTCAGTGGTACCACAATATAATACTCTCTGTACACTCTATAACACTCTTTATCTATTTAAGAGCCTTTATCTGTAGTAAAACTATATTGTTAATTGAGCATCACACATGCAGCATCAGCCAAGAGAAATCAAATACTTCCCTATAAAGTATTCAGTATGCCAAAACAGTAGTATGTCCGAATACATAGCATTCAAAAAACAGTTGGTGAAAAGTCCCCGGATGACCTACTACCTTAATGGACGCGAAGTCAATTCATATTCAAATATAGTACCTACTCATTAGTACGTGATTTCGTCTTTGGTTTCCAAAGGAATTTATGACTCCCACATAATATATGAATATGGAGTCTGTCTAGCTGAAAGGAAATTTGATCACACATCCACAGCTATGAATCATCACTAAGGCTAACTGATTTGAAAAGCTTAATAATACTCTGAATGTTCATATGTTAGATAAAAGGCAATATTAAGATGAAGTGAGCTGTAATCACCCTTTGACACAATATTACTTTTTTAAAAATTGTTTAGACTTTTTTGTTACTAATTTAGCATTAGTACATACCAATAAAGCATGAAAAGAGTGAGATTTACAGTGAAGGTGACACATTCTTGCGACCTGATTTGATTTACAGCTATACATCAAAAGCAAGGCCAGTGATTTGTATGGAGTGCAAAAGAATATAGTCTAACCTTGTGATGGTTAAGCTGGATGCCCTTGTCCTGCTTATCATATCTAAGCTTTCTGTAACTGTTGCTAAATGGATCTCTTTTTATTATGTTTTTATATGTTTATATTTATTTATTTTTATTAAATTTTATTCTTAATTTTATTAATGTATTGCTGCTATTTAACACACATCAAAACAGTTTTGGAGTTTTATTTATTTTTAATACTATTTATTTGATTGATTTTAAAATTATTGAATTTCATTTTCAATTCTATTTATTTATAGTTGCTATTTCACATACATCAAAGCTTTTGCGGATTTTTTTTATTAATTTGAAATAGAATTTATCTGTTTTAGAACATTAATTTTTAATACATGCACAATTAAAGCATCATTAAGATGTAAATTACCTGAAATGAAAATCTCTCTCTGTCCTAATTCTTACTGATCACCAGAGGATAAGAATGCATCCAGAAAAAAAGGAAATGACATGGTCACATGATTCACAGAAACTGTGAAGATCAGAACCGGCAAGGGACCTTTCCATCAATTCAATAGATTTATTTCACACTGAGCGATGGCCAGCTCTCCAGCAATTTCCAAATGCTCTGTTTTTGAAACTGAAAACGTGTTATTTTCTTGGCACTCTCAAAAAAATACGAAGCTGTATGCAGAAACTAGCCAACTGGCCTTGACTGCACATAAATCTTCTGCAGATCTTTGATTTTAAGAATGTGCTCTAGAATTATGATGCTTTTATGGTGCAGTTTAGATTACAGCTGTAAAAACCAATAAAGTTCAGAAATTGTACACTAGCAGAGAAAGCAGAAGGCCAGACAAGCTGTGAAAACATTATACCGCTTGTGGGTACCTGCATTCACCCTGGACAGAGTATGTCACACATGGCAGTTTGCTGTTAGAAAACGAATTTAGATATATCACCAACAGTATGAGAAACACGTATAATACATTTTTAAGTGCTCTGATGACATCTTTAAGTGGCCAGAACCACAGGAGATCACACAGCCCTGTCTTCAGCTATTATAACCAACACATTTATGTGCCTGCAGACCGTATTATTATTAATAGTAAAGTGTCAATGTGCATTGAATCGTTGATTAGCCAGCTGACTAGTTAATCATCCCATCAGAGAGATGAAGCTATCATAACAGCTTTAAAAGAAGCTACAAAGATCAGGCATCCTTAGTCAACAGTAAGCAGACGTTGCAATCTTTTGAAATCATCGCTTCGGTTGGTGAAAAGCTCAACTGAGCTGAGTTTTACTGCCAATTTCTGGCTGGATCAGAGGCATCTGAGATCATTTCATCTACTACCTGTCAGTCTAAAAGCAATTTAACACAAGGTAAGAAAAGGCAAGGGAAGAGGAAAAGAAGATAAAAACAGGGGGATTTTGTTTATATATTGTCATAACGTATGGTGATTTTGGCATTTTAATTTCAGTAATCTTTCTCGCCTTTGCTCCTTGACTCGATCCTGCCCTCTTTTAATGAGTCTCCCATGTATCACGGAGGTGATTCATTAATTAGGATTACAGGCGTGATGTGACATATGTGAATAATTTAGCATCTGCTCAGAAGAGGGTTTAGGAGAACCCCAGAAAATACATGAAAGGAGTGTCAAACAGGGTTCATTCTTTACTCGAGTCTCTTATGCCAGCTTTCTCTCTCTTTCTCTTACACTCTCTCATTTTTGAACTGTGACAGTTGGCATTTCATGCTTAAAGTTCAAAGAACTTTGCATTGAGCCTGACTTTCCCATCTCTCTCTCAGATATAACTCTAGCCCTGGAGGATTGATACTCGTATTCGTCTAGGTGGGCGTAGTAGTTAGTTCTGGGTTAGATGAAGCCCTCCGGCATGAAGACTAAACTGTTTACAAAGCGTTCTTTAATTGAATTGAATCACTCTGTGTGTAGGTGTGTTGGTACATGTGCATGTTTTTGGGCCAGAAAATGAATGCATTAAAAAAAATCACCTTAAGGTTATTTAATTTTTAAAGAAAATGCCACCCACACGACTTCTGATTCCCAGAAACTGCTGCTGCATCTTGCTGATTAGGAATCGTGCAGGTGCCAGTCATATCATAAAAGCCTTCCTATATTTAGTATATATATATATATATATATATATATATATATATATATATACACACACACAGTGTATATATATATGTATTTACAGAGGTGATGTAAATATGAATATTTTATCATCAGCTCAGAAGGTTTAGGATAGTGGTTCTCAACAAGGGGGTCTTAGCAAACAATTATAAAAAATAATTATTAATTATATAAACAACTAATTAAATTATTAAATATATTAAAACTTCTTAAAATGATAAAAAACATAAAAATAAGATGTAAACGTAAACTGGCTCAACTATTATTATTATTTTATTTTTATTTTTATTTTAAATAAAGAATTTGTACAGAATTAGAATCTTGAATATCCTGGAATCACAAACTGAATCATTATTAATTTAATATACCAACACTTTTATTTTCTATTAATAAAAAAAGTTTTAAAACAATGTTGTCATATATATATATATATATATATATATATATATATATATATATATATATGAGAATTATATAAATGTATACATTTACATTTGTTTTTATAGCAATTCCTTCCTATACTATTGAAAACAACAACCAGTATTGTAGTTATATTGTAGTTCATGTATTTGTTTATGTACCATGTCTATGTCTACGTCAAGTTTCTCGTGCAACTGCAAACATATTGTGATGATTCAGGCAGCTGGTCTGAGCCTGCAGGTGACTGGCAAATCACCCAGCAGCTGATGGAACGGGACTTTTTCTCACAACTTATTATTTTACAGTGTACAAAAACATTCATTCGTATTCATGATTTTGTCAAGTAACTCAGGGGAGACCCGGCATAATGGAAATATGTTCCGTGTCTACTTCTGTTGATTCAACAGAATGTCCAACTGTGAAAACTAGTGTACAATAGTGATGATAGAGTCTGCGCTCTTCACTTTGATGTTCTTGTGAGGTTTAATGGAATCTCTGGCACATATTCAGCTATTACTCTTTTATTTTAGCTGTTTGAAGTACAGGATGGTTATGCAATTAAAAGGGCAGTACAAGCTGCTCCACTCTATCTAAGCTAACCGGAAGGCTAATTCATGATCACTACTTCTGAAATTGCATACAACATTTGGTTTAAAACTTACTTTGGGACCATTAAAAAAAAGTGTTATATATAGTATGAATGTGTGTTGTATGAATGAAATTCAGATTGCCATGTTGTCATTGTCATGTGACCTACCGTGTCAATTGCGTTGCTTCACCGCCATTCACAAATCCTTTCCCATGGCCTCATGGGATAGTAAAATGTCCATCTTCAGAGTCTCGGCAAAAGTAGTCCCAGATAGCAACTTTGTGCCAGCCCAGATCCGGCCTACATCTGCCACGCGTGGTATGATGATCTGGGCCACATGTGACGTGAAATGATGGCACTTGGGTGAACCGCTCCTGTTTGCCAGATCTGAGCCACAAGCAGGCCATAGCAATACCACATGTCAGCCAAGAGCAAAGGAATAAACCAGAACTGGACCTTATCTGAGCCACAAAATCTTTATATGTTATATAAATCTATCTATATAGAGAGAGAGAGAGAGTCATCTTAGCATTAAGAAGCCTGTTAACAAGCAGAATCACTAAAGGAAAGAAGAGAACAGGAAAAAGAGACAAACAGAAACACAAGACAACTGACTTCAGCCACAGCCTTAGATTAAACTGACTGAAAATAAAAGAAGACATCTCTCCAGATCTCAGCAAAGGAGGATTAAACAACTCCACAAACAGCATTACAGCTTCACATATTCCTAACAGGATTGACTTTATTTCTGTCATTTATCTAGAAGTTCTTATCGAGAATTAACAGAAGTTTAACGCTCATGTTTGTTTCATTTGAAGCCACCATAATGGTGATTGGTGTTTCCATTAAGGCTATTAACTCTTCTAGTATGTTTGTCTTTTGTGCTGCTGTGACAGTGTGTTTGTCAAACATATTTGCATTAACAAAAAAAGCTGAAAGGTGATCAGATTATGTTTTTTAGTTATATACTTGTCACAAAGCCTGATTCACCATGCTCATTTGCATGTAATAACTGTGTTGTGCCATTAATATATTTGGTTATATGATGTCACACTGTATTGCAGAAATCAGATGACCAAAGACTTAAAAAAAAAAAAAAAAAAAAAAGACAAAAACATTAAACTACAATGACAAACACAAATATGAGCAATCAGCGTATGAATCTCAACAATGGTGACAGCAAAATATTCAGTCAATCAGATTAACTCTGGACATCACAAAAAGCTAATAAAAGACAGAACAAAAACCACAGCAAAAAAATAAAAATAAAAGCAAATAATTAGAATTAAAGAAAATAATAGGACAATTCAGCTGCATAGTTTATTCATGCTGTGATGCATGCTGGGAGTTTTGTACTATTGTTCCCAGCATGCATTGCGGCAGGACACTTTTGATTGTCACCTTATTTTTGAGATTCATGTGCTGATTCTTGATGTCTTTGTGTGTTGTCTCAGAATAATTTTTGTGTGTTTATTTTTAATCTTCTGATCGGTTTTGTTCCATTACGATTTCAGTGATGTTTGGTTGTGAGGTCTCAATAGCAATAGTCAGTTTTGTTCTTTTACAAGATTTCAATGACTTTCAGTTTTGTTCCTTTACAAGATTTGAATGATGGTCGGTTTTGTTTCTTTACAAAATTTCAATGACAGTTGGTTTTGTTCCTTTACGAGATTTTAATGACGGTCGGATTTGTTCGGTTACGAGATTTCAACGACTGTCAGTTTTCAATGACGATCGGTTTCTTCTGTTACGAGATTTCGAAGACAGTCAGTTTTGTTCCTTTATGAGATTTCAATGACGGTCGGTTTTGTTCCATAATGTTCAATGTCCAAATGTTTGTTCAATAATGGTCGGCTTTGTTTCGTTACGAGATTTCAATGACGGTCGGTTTCTTCATTACAAGTTTTCAGTGATGGTCGGGTTTGTTCCTTTACAAGATGTCAAAGATGGTCCGTTTTGTTCTATTATGAGATTTGAATGATGGTCGGGTTTGTTCCATTATGAAATCTTGACAATGGTTGTTGTTTTTTCTTTACAAGATTTCAAAGACGGTCAGTTTTTTATTCATTATGAGAATTCAATGATGTTCGGTTTTATTTCTTTATGAGATCTCAATGACGGTAGGTTTTGTTCCTTTGTTCTTTTACGCGATTCCAGAGATGGTCGGTTTTGTTTATTTACAGGATCTCAGTCGGTTTTGTTTTGTTACAAGATTTAAATGACGGTCGGTTTTGTTCCTTTATGAGATTTCAATGACAGTCGGTTTTCATTGTCAGTCAGTCAAATTTTCATTTGTTCAGTTAGGCTACAAGATCTCAATACGGTATGTTTTGTTCTTTTACGAGATTTTAATGACAGTTGGTTTTGGTCTGTTACGAGATTTCAATGACGGTCCGTTTGATTCCATTCTAAGATTTCAATGACAGTCGATTTTGTTCCTTTATGAGATTCAAATAATGGCCAACATTACGAGATTTAAATGTCACTGGGATTTGTTTCCTTAACAAGATTGTAATGATGGTCGGCTTTGTTTCTTAATGAGATTTTAAGGACAGTTGGTTTTGTTTCATTACGAGATCTCAATTTTGTTCCTTTATGAGATTTCAGTAAGGGTTGGTTTTGTTCCTTTACGAGATTTCAGTGACAGTCTGTTTTGTTCCATTACAATTCTGTTAATATCTTCTTTTTTGTCTTTAGTTGATCACATGCCTGACTCACTTAAGTGACTGGAACTTTTTTTTTTTTTTACAGAAAATGATTAAATTATTTGTTCTAATTATTGTTGAGCTGCAGGTTTAGGCTCACTTAAATGACTGCATTTATTTTATTTTATATCATTTTCATTTTTATTAAGAAGAATTTATTTATATTAATTATTTAACCTGAAATACATGTTTACTACTCTTCAAAATATTCTATATGTTGCTTAGAAAAAAATAGGTATATTGTGTTCAAAAAAATTTTTTTTTTTTACCCAGACATTTTAAAATAACACATTTTAGATCTGTAATCGCAATACCGTGATACCATGAAACCATGATATTTTTGCTTAAGGTTATCATACTGTCAAAATCTTCCGTTTTTTTTTTTTTTTTTCGTTTTTTTTTTTTTCTTTTGATAACGCTGTCATCTGTACAAAGAAAAAATCTTTCTGTTTTTAGTACATCGTTGTCATGTAAATGTACCCTTAGTGTTAGTTCTTCTCTTGCTGCTAAAATTGTGTTAGCTGTGGCAAAAACAGCAACGGAAAATCTGCTCAGGTGGGGCCTCATTTATAAAGCTTATGTACGCACAGATTTGATCTTAGAGTGTGCGTACGCTTAAATCTACGCCAACGCTCATATTTATAAAAACGGTCTTTGACGTGGAAAAGTGCTTAGAGCCACGTCAGGGTCTGAGCAGACGTACGCACTTTTCCTGGTCAGATTACTGCTGGGTTTTGGAAATCTAAGATATTCTTGCAGTTCGCCAAGGATTTGGACGATGACTGGTGATCTTTTATATGTAAATGACATTAATTTAGTGTCGTTTAAAACGTGGAGAACTGAAACATTTTTGATCATGTAGATATAATGCAGTTAATTTCAGGAACTGAGTTTGAGAACACTGATCTAAGCAGTACAAACACAAACTGCAATACATAAGACATTATACCTTTTATATTTTGTGAGTTTTAAGATTAATATTTTATAGTTAACAATAACGCAAGCACACCTGAACCATTGATTTAAAAGCCAATCAGAATCTTTCATGTCTTTACATAAATAACATACATCATAAGTATTTAAGCCTAACCAGAGGCTCTACTCTTCAGCACAATGGTAACCCCAAAAACTCAGAGTAAGAGGGTCTATGGTTGGAAAGATGCCTGCGAAGATGCCTGCGAAGATGCCTGCGAAGATGCCTGCAGCTGTCAACCTGAAGCTTTCACCTGCACACTCACTGAAGCTAAGCAGGGTTGAGCCCGGTCTATATCTGGATGGGAGACCTCCTGGTAGACTGGGTAGCTGCAGGAAGAGGTGTTAGAGAGGCCAGCAGGTCTGATCAACCTGTGGCCTAAGTGGGTCCTAACGCCCCAGTACAGTCGCAATAAGCTGTACTGTATAAAGGGTTAACATAAACCCCAGAATATAAGGGGTGTAACCCTGGTGTAAAATAATCCATACAGCACATACTGCCCAACGCCCCAGTACAGTCGCCATAAACTGCACTGAATAAAGGGTTAAAATAAACCTCAGAAAATAAGGGGTGTAACCCTGGGGCAAAAATAATCCCTACATCACATCCATGCACATCATATTCTTACAACTTACATCTATTTTTTTTTCCAGAAGTCTCATATTTGATCAAAATACAGAAAACAGTAATATTGTGAAATAGTATTACAATTTAAAATAATGGTTTTAAAATATACTTTAAAATATTATTAATTCTCTAATCTTCAGTGTCGCATGATCCTTTAGAAATGATTCTAATAGGCTGATTTATTATCAGTGTTGGAAACAGTTGTGTGACTTACAGTGGCGTAACTTTGTTTTAAAAAGTGGGCGGAACAGGGGGGGGATGTATTGTAATTGTATCATTACAGTAATAAATAAACAAAATTTATTGACATAGACCTCATGTTTAATATGATAGTTTCGTCCACATCTACTATAATACAATATATTGTTAGTCTCGAGAGTATTTACATGAGCCAATAAATATGTTGATCTGCCATAGTGTTTCACATGGTCCTAATAGATGAGGGGTAGAATTTATGTTCAGCGTGTCAAAGGTTCTGGGTTCTAAACCGCCCTAGTGTTATTTATTTTATTTTTTTCTCATTAAAACCAAAGATGTTCATCAGTGATTGTATATTAAGAGCAGGGACACGTTTATGTGCAGTTTGTTTTGTGATTTCACCCGAACGAATAAAGTCTCCGGCCGCAACAGCGATAGATTGAAGCGCTCGTTTGTGTGAAGACTGCGCAGTGTGCACGAGCGCCAAGAGAACACTGTTTGCGCCACTGATAACAGCGGGAAATATGTACTCAAAACAAAAACAACACATCCCAGCGCAGATCGCCTATTATTTAACACAAAAGAACGAATTGCTAATTAACTAAAGATGCTTCTTTTGTATTAGTAACCTATACATCCGTGCCGCGCCCGCGACTTGTCCCATCCGTAAATTACGCCTATGGTTGGTTAATATTTTTTGGAACCTATGTGATACATTTTTCAGTATTCATTGATGAATAAAAGGTTAAAAAGAACAGAATTTCTTCAAAATAGAAACCATTTCTTACAATATAAACCTTCACCATCACTTGTTATCACGTTAACTTAACGGTAAATGAAAAGTCAGTTCGTAGGCGAGTGGTAGATTTTTGGGCAGCAGCATCGTAAAAGACACGGGTTCAAGTCCCGAACAAACACGGTCTATTGAGATATCTGTGTCATGCAGTTCTAGAACGCTTTTATTTTTTTACACCATCATTTTTTTGCTTACATTTATAGGCTCTAATTTCCTAAGTGCATAATGTTCCAGCTATTTGAAAGCCTACGGTTAAAGTGAAATATTACAGTGATGGCAGACAAAACGCTGAAACTACATTTAATAATTCACTGATCTATTTCAACAGGTGAGGCATGCACATTGAAACATTAATTCCCGTAAAACACAGAGCTCTGTGCATAACATGCAGAAAAAATAATGTGTCCATGAATTAAGAAATTGTTGATCATTTGTTTATTAAACCGTTTCTTTGTAAATGAATTGTTGATTGCTTTTTATTAAATCGTTCCTTTGTAAATGAATTAAGGACCTGTTGATCACTTTTTATCTTTGTAGCCTACTAAACATGTGAGAACATTGTTAGGCTATTAATTCGTTCTTATAATTTTAAAAACGAAGAAACAATAGGCTAAATGGTATAGCCACAATTTGACTACAGTGGAATTAAAACGCAGGGACTAAATATCCCAATAAAACGTCCTCATGTTTCAAATGATTAATAGCCTAAAACATACATTTTTTCCCCGCATGTCAGAACAGGGCTCTGTAAATTGGCCTAAACAAACACAGGTCTATATAAAGTCCTAGGATAGTTAAACTTATTAATTATTGCAGGTTTGAATAGAGAGATCAGTGTTTGTATTCCCTGTGTCTGGGATGTAAAATTAAGATGCAGTAACCTCATTAAAGACGATAATAGGCTAATATGAACGCGTTCATAATTCAGAACGAATTCAAAAACACATTGTATTACAGCGAAAATTTCAGTTGTTTTATTATAAATAACTATAAATGTTTACATTTCCTCAACAAATTATGTGCAATGAGCTGATTATTTTTAATATTGCGAAGTGAGAGGAATGAAGAGCGCTCCTCTTTCGCGTGCGCGGATGCGCTGATTACTGCTGGAAAAGAGATCTTCGGATCTGGGCATTTTGCGGAGTCAATTCGTAGTCTAGTGGTAGAGCGTTGGACAGAAACATCAATGACACGGGTTTAAATCCCGAACAAACACGGGCTACAGATGTGTGTGTAAAAACTCTTTTATTTTTTACACCATAGATTTCCATATAAATTTTGTTCGTTATCCAGAAAGTTTTTTTTTTTTTTTTTTTTACACGATTCCAGGATCCCTGTAAAATTTAGGCTAATTATGGGGTTGAAAATGTTCATGGTTATGTTCAGTGTCTGCAGTCTGGTGACAAAGAACATTTCTGTACCATTTCGTTTTGCTTGGGAAAAGCTGGCATAGTAAAACGGATTAAATCTGATCAAGCAATGCATCGGATTCTATTTGAATTGTTCAGTCACTGAATAATGAAATATTTAACAATTAATAAACTTTTATGACAAAAATACTAGGCTTCATTATCTATACACTAAAATATTAGGCTAATGTCTAGAATAGCGATTTAAGTCTGAATTGTTCTTTTGTGACTTTTCTTGTTTTTAGTCAGCCTCAGATGTTCAGATATGGGGGTTGAGAGAGTTTAGTAGCTTCATGGTGGGAGTGCAGGACAAAAGGTGTAAATCGCGCATCAGCGAGGGAGACAAAGAAACCTGCTGAAAAAGATCCAGCTTATGAATAAAACATATACTACACGAGTGTGAGCACTCCATAATGTTTAGATTGCCTCATTTTAGACAAGAATAAAACGACAGGTTATGCATAGGCTATCTTGTCTCTTTGAATTTAAATCAAGGTTTATTCACATTGGCTTCTGTGTGAACACACTTGCCTGAAAATGTGCGGGGGACGAATCTACTAACGCTACAGTTTGGTTAATTTGTCAGACAAAACGGGAGATTGAGCATTATGATTAGTCAGATCGACTGTCAATCTAACTCCCAGCAAAGGGTGAACTACACTTCCATATTTTGGAATTATTATTTTTTTTTTAATACATTACACTTGTTATGGGAGAAACGAAGCTTTTCAAATTCAAAGTTTCGAAACTGTCATTTTCTGTCTCGTAAAAGAACAAAACATACTGTATTGAGATCTTCTAACTGAACAAAACTGACTGACAATGAAAACCGACTGTCATTAAGGAACAAAACTGTCCGTCACTGAAATATCATAACCGAATAAAACTGACATCATTGAGATCTTGTAACCAAATAAAACCGACCGTCACTAAAATCTCATAAAGGAAAAAAAAACAAAAACGACTGTCATTGAAATCATATTGTCATGTCATATTGTATATGTCATATTGAAATCTCATAACACAGCTAAACTGACCGTCACTGAAATCTCATGACCAAATAAAACATCTCGTAATGGAACAAAACCAACTGTCATTAAAATCTCATAAAAAAACAAAACATACTGTATTGAGATCTCGAACAAAACTGACGATCATTGAAATCTCATAATTAAACAAAACTGAACAAAATCGGTCGTCACTGAAATCTCGTAACTAAATAAAACTGATCGCCATTGAAATCTCATAACGGAACAAAACTGACCATTATTAAAATCTTGTGATGGAACAAAACTAACCGTCATTGGGATCTTGTAACCAAACAAAACCGCCCGTCACTGAAATTTACCAACCGAATAAAACAGACATCAATGAAATCTCGTAACCGATTAGAACTAACCGTCATTGAGCTGACCGTCACCTGTCACTGACTGCCCTCACTGAAATCTCGAAATCACACAACCAAATAAAACAGACATCATTGAAATCTCATAAGTGAATAAAACCGATTATCATTGAAATCTCATAATACAACAAAACTGACCATCATTGAAATCTCAAAATGAAAAGAAACCAACCATCATTGATTATTCGCAACATAACAAAACTGGCCATCACTGAAATCTCAAAATCTCATAACCAAATAAAACAGACATCATTGAAATCTTCTAACCGAAAAAAAAAAACATTCGTAACTGAAAATAAACTGACCGTCATTGAAATCTCAAAACAGAACAAAACCAATCGTCATTAATATCTCGTAACCAAACAAAACCGTGCGTCACTGAAAATCTTGAAATTACACAACCGAATAAAACAGACATCTTTGAAATCTCATAACTGAATAAAACAGACTTCATTGAAATCTCATAACCGAATAAAACTGAGCGTCATTGAGATCTCGTAACCGAACAAAATGGTCTGTCACTGAAATCTCGTAACCAAATAAAACCGATCACCATTGAAATCTTGTAATGGAACAAAACCGACCATCATTGAAATCTCGAAACGGAAGGAAACCAACCGTCATTGATATCTCATAATCGAACAAAACCTGCCGTCACTGAAATCTTGAAACCTCACAGCCAAATAAAACAGACATTGAAATTTCGTAGCCAAACAAAACCTACCATCGTTGAAATCTTTTGAAGGAACAAAACCAGCCGTCATTGAGATCTTGTAACAGAATAAAACCAACCGCCACTGAGATCACAAAACCGTCCGTCACTGAAATCTCGTCACCGAATAAAAGTGACCGTCATTGAGATATTGAAACCGAATAAAACTGGTCGTCACTGAAATCTTGTAACTGAATAAAACCGATCGCCATTGAAATGACAGCACAAAAAAAATGAATAAAACTGACCGTCATTGGAACAAAACCAACCATCGTTGATATTTTGTAACTGAACAAAACTGAAAATCTAACAACCGAATAAAACAGACATCATTGAAATCTCATAACCGATTAGAACTAACCGTCATTTAGCTGACCATCACCTGTCACTGACCGTCACTGAATAAAATTGACTGTCGTTGAATTCTCGTAACCGAATAAAACTGACTGTTGTTGATATCTCCTAACCGAACAAAACCGTCCGTCACTGAAATCTTGAAATCCAACAACCAAGTAAAACAGACTTCATTAAAATCTTGTAACCGAATAAAACTGAGTGTCACTGAGATCTCGAAAGGGAAATGAAACCAACCGTCATTGAGATCTCATAACCAAACAAAAAAAATAAATAAATAGAACTGACCGTCACTTAAATCTCGTAATCCGACAACAAAATAAAACAGACATTAAAATCTTGTAACCAAAAAAAAAAAACTGACTGTCATTGAAATCTCGAAACGAAACAAAATCAACCATCATTGATATTTCGTATCCGAACAAGACAGGCTGTCACTGAAATCTCGTAACCGAATAAAACTGAGCGTCATTGAGATCTCGAAAGGGAAACAAAACCAACCGTCACTGAAATCTCGTAATCCGACAAAGAAATAAAACAGACATTAAAATCTTGTAACCGAAAAAAAAAAATACTGATCGTCATTGAAATCTCGAAACGAAACAAAATCAACCATATTTTGATATTTTGTAACCGAACAAAACCGGTCGGCACTGAAATCTAACAACCGAATAAAACAGACATAATTGAAATCTCGTAACCGATTAGAACTAACCGTAATTGAGCTGACCATCACCTGTCACTGACCATCACTGAATAAAACTAACAGTCATTGATATCTCGTAATCAAACAAAACTGGCAGTCGCTGAGATCTAACAACCAAATAAAACAGACATCATTGAAATCTCGTAACCCATTAGAACTAATTGTCATTGAGCTGACCGTCACCAAATAAAACTGTCATTGAATTCTCGTAACCAAATAAAACTGACCACCATTGAGATCTCATGACCAAACAAAACCGGCCGCCACTGAAATCTCGAAATCTGACAACCAAATAAAACACATAATTGAAATCTTGTAACAGATTAGAACTAACCGTCATTGAGGTGACCGTCACCTGTCACTGACCATCACTGAATAAAACTGACTGTCATTGAAATCTCACAACTGAATGAAAAAGACATTGAAATCTCATAATCGAATAAAAATGACTGTCATTGAGATCTCAAAACCGAATAAAATCGGTCGTCACTGAAATCTTATAACTGAAAAAATGATCGCCATTGAAATCTCGTGACAGAACAAAACCAAAAATCAATGGAATCTCGAAATGAAACAAAACCAACCATCATTGAAATCTCGTAACCGATTAGAACTAACCGTCATTGAGCTGACCATCACCTGTCACTGACCATCACTGAATAAAACTGACCGTCATTGAGATCTCATAACCAAACAAAACCAGCCGTCACTGAAATCTTGAAATCTGACAACCAAATAAAACAGACGTCACTGAAATCTCTTAACCAAAACAAAACAGATTTAATTGAAATCTTGTAACCAAATAAAACTGTGCATTGAGATCTCGAAACCGAATAAAATCGGTCATCACTGAAATCTTGTAACTAAATAAAACCAATGACCATTGAAATCTCGTGACAGAACAAAACCGACCATCATTGAAATCTCGAAACAAAACAAAACCAACCATCGTTGATATTTTGTAACTGAACAAAACCAGCCGTCACTGAAATCTAACAACCAAATAAAACTAACCGTCATTGAGCTGACCATCACCTGTCACTGACCATCACTGAAAAAAGCTGACTGCCTTTGAAATCTCAAAACGAAACAAAATCAACCATCGTTGACATTTCATATCTGAACAAGACCGGCTGAAATCCCGACAATGAAGTAAAACAGACCGTATAAATATCGTTGATATTTTGTAACCGAACAAAACCTGCCGGCACTGAAATCTAACAACTGAATAAAACAGATATAATTGAAATCTCGTAACTGATTAGAACTAACCGTCATTGAGCTGACCTTCACCTATCACTGACCATCACCTGTCACTGACCGTCACTGAATAAAACCGACGGCCACTGATATCTTGTAATCGAACGAAACTGGCTGTAACTGAAGTCTAACAACCGAATAAAACAGACGTCATTGAAATCTTGTAACCAATTAGAACTAACTGTCATTGAGCTGACCGTCACCTGTCACTGACCATCACTGAATAAAACTTTGAATTCTCGTAACCGAATAAAACTGACCACCATTGAGATCTCGTCACCAAACAAAACCAGCTGTTGCTGAAATCTCAAAATCTGACAACCAAATAAAACAGACATCATTGAAATCTCATAACCGAAAAAAAAAACTGATTGTCATTGAAATCTTGTGATGGAACAAAACCGACCATCATTGAAATCTCGAAACGAAACAATAACCAACCATCGTTGATATTTTGTAACGGAACAAAACCAGGCGTCACTGAAATCTAAAAACCGAACAAAGCAGACTTAATTGAAATCTCGTAACCAAATAAAACTAACCATCATTGAGCTGACCATCACTGAATAAAACTGACTGCCATTAATATCTCGTAACTGAACAAAACTAGGCGTCACTGAAATCTCACAACTGAATAAAACTGACCGTCATTGAGATCTCGTCACCAAACAAAACCGGCTGTTACTGAAATCTCAAAATCTGACAACCAAATAAAACAGACATCATTGAAATCTCATAACCGAAAAAAAAAACTGATTGTCATTGACATCTCAAACCGAAACAAAACCAACCATCGTTGATATTTCGTATCCGAACAAAACCGGCCGTCACTGAAATCTAATACCGAATAAAACAGACATTGAAATTTCTTAACCAAATAAAACCTACCATCATTGAAATCTTGTGAAGGAACAAAACCAACCGTCATTGAGATCTTGTAACAGAACAAAACCAACCGTCACAGAAATCTCGAAATCTCACAACTGAATGAAAAAGACATTGAAATCTTGTAACCGAATAAAACTGGCTGTCCTCAAGGACAGAATAAACCGTAACCGAATAAATCTGATCGTTATTGAAATCTCGTCACTGAATAAAACTGACTGTCATTGAGATCTCAAAACCGAATAAAATCGGTCATCACTGAAATATTGTAACTGAAAAAACGATCGCCATTGAAATCTCATGACAGAACAAAACCGACAATCATTGAAATCTCGAAAGGGAAACAAAACCAACCATCATTGAGATCTCGTAACCGAACAAAAAATAAAACTGACCGTCACTGAAATCTTGAAATCCGACAACCAAATAAAAGAGAATTAAAATCTTGTAACCGAAAAAAAAACAACTGGCCGTCATTGAAATCTCGAAATGGAACAAAACCAACCATCGTTGATATTTTGTAACCGAATAAAACCAGCCGTCACTGAAATCTTGAAATCTCACAGCCGAATAAAACAGATATTAAAATTTCGTAACGAAATAAAACCTACTATCATTGAAATCTTGTGAAGGAACAAAACCAACCGTCATTGAGATCTTGGAACAGAACAAAACCAACCAACCGTCAGTGAGATCACAAAACCGTCCGTCACTGAAATCTCGAAATCTCACAACCGAACAAAAAAGACATTGAAATTTCGTAACCGAATGAAACTGACCGTCATTGAAATCTCGTCAAAGAATAAAACTGACTGTCATTGAGATCTCGAAACCAAATAAAATCGGTCGGCACTGAAATCTTGTAAACTGAATAAAACCGATCGCCATTGAAATCTCGTGACAGAACAAAACCGAAAATCATTGGAATCTCGAAATGAAACAAAACCAACCATCATTGAAATCTCGTAACCGATTAGAACTAACCGTCATTGAGCTGACCATCACCTGTCACTGACCATCACTGAATAAAACTGACCGTCATTAAGATCTCGTAACCAAACAAAACCAGCCATCACTGAAATCTCGAAATCTGACAACCAAACAAAACAGACATCACTGAAATCTCTTAACCAAAACAAAACAGACTTATTTGAAATCTTGTAACTAAATAAAACTGTGCATCGAGATCTCGAAACCGAACAAAATCGGTCATCACTGAAATCTTGTAACTAAATAAAACCAATGACCTTTGAAATCTCGTGACAGAACAAAACCGACCATCATTGAAATCTCAAAACGAAACAAAACCAACCATCGTTGATGTTTTGTAACTGAACAAAACCAGCCGTCACTGAAATCTAACAACCAAATAAAACTAACCGTCACTGAGCTGACCATCACCTGTCACTGACCATCACTGAAAAAAGCTGACTGTTTTTGAAATCTCGAAACGAAACAAAATCAACCATCGTTGACGTTTCGTATCTGAACAAGAACGGCTGTCACTGGATTCTCGTAATCGAATAAAACTGAGTGTTATTGAGATCTCGAAAGGGAAACGAAACCAACCGTCATTGAGATTTCGTAACCGAACAAAAAAATAAATAAATAAAACTGGCTGTCACTGAAATCTCGCAATCTGACAAACAAATAAAACAGACATTAAAATCTTGTAACTGAAAAGAAGAATTGACCGTCATTGAAATCTCGAAACGAAACAAAATCAACCATCGTTGATATTTTGTAACCGAACAAAACCTGCCGGCACTGAAATCTAACAACTGAATAAAACAGATATAATTGAAATCTCGTAACCGATTAGAACTAACCGTCATTGAGCTGACCTTCACCTATCACTGACCTTCAAACTGACCATCATTGATATCTCGTAACCAAACAAAATCTGCTGTCATTGAAATCTTGAAATTCAACAACCAAATAAAACAGACATCATTGAAATCTCGCATCTGAAACAAAACAGACTTAATTGAAATCTCGTCACCGAATAAAACTATGCATCATTGAGATCTCGAAACCGAATAAAATCGGTCATCACTGAAATCTCGTAACCGAATAAAACCGATGACCATTGAAATCTTGTGACGGAACAAAACCGACCATCATTGAAATCTCGAAACGAAACAATAACCAACCATCGTTGATATTTTGTAACGGAACAAAACCAGGAGTCACTGAAATCTAAAAACCGAACAAAACAGACTTAATTGAAATCTCGTAACCAAATAAAACTAACCATCATTGAGCTGACCATCACTGAATAAAACTGACTGCCATTAATATCTCGTAACTGAACAAAACTAGGCGTCACTGAAATCTCACAACTGAATAAAACTGACCGTCATTGAGATCTCGTCACCAAACAAAACCGGCTGTTACTGAAATCTCAAAATCTGACAACCAAATAAAACAGACATCATTGAAATCTCATAACCGAAAAAAAAAAAAAAAAAAAAAAAACTGATTGTCATTGACATCTCAAACCGAAACAAAACCAACCATCGTTGATATTTCATATCCGAACAAAACCGGCCATCACTGAAATCTAATACCGAATAAAACAGACATTGAAATTTCTTAACCAAATAAAACCTACCATCATTGAAATCTTGTGAAGGAACAAAACCAACCGTCATTGAGATCTTGTAACAGAACAAAACCAACCATCACAGAAATCTCGAAATCTCACAACCGAATGAAAAAGACATTGAAATCTTGTAACCGAATAAAACTGGCTGTCCTCAAGGACAGAATAAACCGTAACCGAATAAATCTGATCGTTATTGAAATCTCTTCACTGAATAAAACTGACTGTCATTGAGATCTCAAAACTGAATAAAATCGGTCATCACTGAAATCTTGTAACTGAAAAAACGATCGCCATTGAAATCTCATGACGGAACAAAACCGACAATCATTGAAATCTCGAAAGGGAAACAAAACTAACCATCATTGAGATCTCGTAACCGAACAAAAAAAATAAAATAAAACTGACCGTCACATCCGACAACCAAATAAAAGAGACATTAAAATCTTGTAACCGAAAAAAACCCAACTGGCCGTCATTGAAATCTCGAAATGGAACAAAACCAACCATCGTTGATATTTTGTAACCGAACAAAACCGGCCGTCACTGAAATCTTGAAATCTCACAGCCAAATAAAACAGATATTGAAATTTCGTAACGAAATAAAACCTACTATCATTGAAATCTTGTGAAGAAACAAAACCAACCGTCATTGAGATCTTGGAACAGAACAAAACCAACCAATCGTCACTGAGATCACAAAACCGTCCGTCACTGAAATCTCGAAATCTCACAACCGAATGAAAAGACATTGAAATCTTGTAACCGAATAAATCTGACCGTCATTGAAATCTCGTGACAGAACAAAACTGAAAATCATTGGAAATTCGAAACGAAACAAAACCAACCATCGTTGATATTTTGTAACCGAACAAAACTGGCCGTCATTAAAATCTAACAACCGAATAATACAGACATCATTGAAATCTCGTAACTGATTAGAACTAACCGTCATTGAGCTGACCGTCACCTGTCACTGACCATCACCTGTCACTGACATTGTAACCGAATAAAACCGGCCGTCACTGAAATCTCACGACCAAATAAAACTGACTGTCATTGAGATCTTGTAATTGAACAAAGTCAACCATCACTGAAATCTTGAAATCTGACAACTAAATAAAAAAGACATCATTGAAATCTCTTAATTGAAAAAAAACAACCGTCATTGAAGTCTCGAAACGGAACAAAACCAATCATCATTGATATCTCGTAACCGAATAAAACCGGCCGTCACTGAAATCTTGAAATCACACAACTGAATAAAACAGACATCATTGAAATCTCATAACCGAATAAAACAGACTTAACTGAAATCTCGTAACTGAATAAAACTGAGCGTTATTGAGATCTTGTAAAAGAACAAAACCAACCGTCACTGAGATCACAAAACTGTCGGTCACTGAAATCTCGAAATCTTACAACCGAATGAAAAAGACATTGAAATCTCGTAACTGAATAAAACTGACCGTCATTGAGATCTCGTAACCAAACAAAACCAGCCATTACTGAAATCTCAAAATCTGACAACCAAACGAAACAGACATCATTGAAATCTCGTAACCAAAAAAAAAAAAAAAACTGATTGTCATTGAAATCTTAAACCGAAACAAAACCAACCATCGTTGATATTTCATATATCCGAACAAAACCGGCCGTCACTGAAATTTAATACCGAATAAAACAGACATTGAAATTTCGTAACCAAATAGAACCTACCATCATTGAAATCTTGTGAAGGAACAAAACCAACTGTCATTGAGATCTTGTAACAGAACAAAACCAACCGTCATTGAGATCACAAAACCGTCCGTCACTGAAATCTTGAAATCTCACAACCAAATGAAAAAGACATTGAAATCTTGTAACCGAAAAAAAAAAAAAAAAACTGACCAAATAAACGGAACAAAACCAACCATCGCTGATATTTTGTAACCGAACAAAACCGGCCGTCACTGAAATCTGACAAGGGAATAAAACAGACATAATTGAAGTCTCGTAACCGATTAGAACTAACCGTCATTGAGCTGACCGTCACCTGTCACTGACAATCACCGGATAAAACTGACTGTCATTGTATTCCCGTAACCGAATAAAACCGGTCTCCAAGTAAAACAAACAAACCGAAAAAAACTGAGCATTGTTGAGATCTCAAAAGGGAAATAAAACCAACCAACAAAACTTGATATTGATATTTCCTAATCGAATAAAACTGACCGTCTTTGAGATCTCGTAACGAAATCAGCTATCACTAAAATCTCGAATTTCGACAACCAAATAAAACAGACATCATTGAAATCTCGTAACCGAAAAAGACCCAACCGTCATTGAAATCTCGAAACGGAACAAAACCAATCATCATTGATATCTCGTAACCGAATAAAACCGGCCATCACTGAAATCTTGAAATCACTCAACTGAATAAAACAGACATCATTGAAATTTCATAACCGAATAAAACAGACTTAATTGAAATTTTGTTACCGAATAAAACTGAGCGTTATTGAGATCTAGTAACAGAACAAAACCAACCGTCACTGAGATCACAAAACTGTCGGTCACTGAAATCTCGAAATCTCACAACCGAATGCAAAAGACATTGAAATCTCGTAACTGAATAAAGATGACCGTCATTGAAATCTCGTAACCAAATAAAACTGAGAGTCATTGAGATCTCGAAAGGGAAACGAAACCAACCGTCATTGAGATCTCGTAACCGAACAAAAAAATAAATAAATAAAACTGGCCATCACTGAAATCTCGTAATCCGACAAACAAATAAAACAGACATTAAAATCTTGTAACTGAAAAAAAAAAACTGATCGTCATTGAAATCTCGAAACAAAACAAAATCAACCATCGCTGATATTTTGTAACCGAACAAAACCGGCCGGCACTGAAATCTAACAACCGAATAAAATAGATATAATTGAAATCTCGTAACTGATTAGAACAAACCTTCATTGAGCTGACCTTTACCTATCACTGACCATCACCTGTCACTGACCATCACTGAATAAAACTGACGGCCATTGGCCATTCATCTGACGGTTCGTAATCGAACGAAACTGGCCGTCACTGAAGTCTAACAACCGAATAAAAGAGACATCATTGAAATCTCGTAAAACAGATTTAATTGAAATCTCGTAACCAATTAGAACTAACCGTCATTGAGCTGACCTTCACCTATCACTGACCATCACCTGTCACTGACCATCACTGAGTAAAACTGATAGCATTGGCTGTTCACCTGACGGTTCGTAATCAAATGAAACCGGCCGTCACTGAAGTCTAACAACAGAATAAAACAGACATTGTTGAAATCTCGTAACCAATTAGAACTAACCGTCATTAAGCTGACTGTCACCTTTCACTGTTCATCACTGATTAAAACTATCATTGAATTATCGTAACCAAATAAAACTAACCACCATTGAGATCTTGTGACCAAACAAAACCAGCCGTCACTGAAATCTCGAAATCTGGCAACCAAATAAAACACATAATTGAAATCTCGTAACCGAAAAAACAACTGACTGTCATTGAAATCTTAAAACGGAACAAAACCAACCATCGTTGATATTTCGTATCTGAACAAAACCGGCTGTCACTGAAATCTAACAACCGAATAAAACAGATATCATTCAAATCTCGTAACCGATTAGAACTAACCGTCATTAAGCTGACCGTCACCTGTCACTGACCATCACCGAATAAAACTGACCGTTTTTGATATTTTGTAACCAAACAAAATCAGCAGTCGCTAAAATCTTGAAATCCGACAACCAAACGAAACAGACATCACTGAAATCTTGTAACTGAAAAAAACAGACTTCATTGATATCTTGTATCCGAATAAAACTAAGCGTCATTGAGATCTTGTGATGGAACAAAACCGACCATCATTAAAATCTCGAAAGGGAAACAAAACCAACTGTCATTGAGATCTCGTAACTGAACAAAAAAATAAATAAATAAAACCGGCCGTCACTGAAATCTCGAAATCCGACAACCAACTAAAACAGACATCACTGAAATCTTGTAACTGAAAAAAACTGACTGTCATTGGAATCTCGAAACGAAACAAAACCAACCATCATTGATATTTTGTAACCGAACAAAACCAGCCATCACTGAAATCTAACAACCGAATAAAACAGACATCATTGAAATCTTGTAACCGATTAGAACTAACCGTCATTGAGCTGACCATCACCTGTCACTGACCATCACTGAATAAAGCTGTAATTGTATTCTCGTAAAACCGGCCGTCACTGAATTTTTGAAATCTGGCCACAAAATAAAACAGACTTTGAAATTGAAATCTCGTAACTGAAAAAAAAAAAACTTTTCATTGAAATCTCAAACTAATAAAAACCGAATAAAACTGACCATCATTGAGATCTCAAAACCGAATAAAATCGGTCCTCACTGAAATCTCCATTGAAATCTCATGACGGAACAAAACCGACAATCATTGAAATCTCGAAAGGGAAACAAAACCAACCATCATTGAGATCTCGTAACTGAACAAAAAATAATAATAAAACTGACCGTCAACGAAATCTCGAAATCCGACAACCAAATAAAAGAGACATTAAAATCTTGTAACCAAAAAAAAACAACTGGCCGTCATTGAAATCTTGAAACGGAACAAAACCAACCATCGTTGATATTTTGTAACCGAACAAAACCGGCCGTCACTGAAATCTTGAAATCTCACAGCCAAATAAAACAGATATTGAAATTTTGTAACCAAATAAAACCTACCATCATTGAAATCTTGTGAAGGAACAAAACCAACCGTCATTGAGATCTTAGAACAGAACAAAACCAACCAACTGTCACTGAGATCACAAAACCGTCCGTCACTGAAATCTCACAACCGGATGAAAAAGACATTGAAATCTCGTAACCGAATAAAACTGACCGTCATTGAGATCTCAAAACCGAATAAAATCGGTCAGCACTGAAATCTTGTCAGCACTGAAATCAGCATCTGAAATCTTGTAACTGAATAAAACCGATCGCCATTGAAATCTCGTGATGGAACAAAACCAAAAATCATTGGAATCTCGAAAAGAAAAAAAAACAACCGTCATTGAGATCTCGTAACAGAACAAAACCAACCGTCAAAGGGACAAAGGAACAAAACCAACCGTCATTGAGATCTTGTAACAGAACAAAACCATCCGTCATTGAGGTCACAAAGCCGTCCGTCACTGAAATCTCGAAATCTCACAACCGAATGAAAAAGACATTGAAATCTCGTAACCGAATAAAACTGACCGTCATTGAAATCTCGTAACCAAATAAAACTGACCGTTATTGAAATCTCGTCATTGAGATCTCAAAACCGAATAAAATCGGTTGTCACTGAAATCTTGTAACTGAATAAAACCGATCGCCATTGAAATCTCATGACGGAACAAAACCGACAATCGTTGAAATCTCGAAAGGGAAACAAAACCAACCGTCAATGAGATCTCGTAACCGAAAAAAAAACCAAAACAAAAACTGACCGTCACTGAAATCTCGAAATCCGACAACCAAATAAAAGAGGCATTAAAATCTTGTAACAGAAAAAAAAAAAAATGACCGTCATTGAAATCTCGAAACGGAACAAAACCAACCATCGTTGATATTTTGTAACCAAACAAAACCGGCCGTCACTGAAATCTAACAAGCGAATAAAGCAGATACAATTGAAATCTCGTAACCGATTAGAACTAACCGTCATTGAGCTGACCATCACCTGTCACTGACCATCACTGAATAAAACTGATGGCCATTGATATCTTCTAATTGAACAAAACCGGCCGTCACTGAAATCTGACAACCGGATAAAACAGATATCAGTGAAATCTTGTAACCGATTAGAACTAACCATCATTGAGCTGACCGTCACCTGTCGCTGACCATCACCGAATAAAACTGACTGACCATCACTGAATAAAACTGATGGCCATTGATATCTCATAACCGAATAAAACCGGCCGTCACTGAAATCTCACAACCAAATAAAACTGACTGTCATTGAGATCTCGTAACCGAACAAAATCAGTCATCACTGAAATCTTGAAATCCGACAACCAAATAAAACAGACATCATTGAAATCTCTTAACCGAAAAAACCCAACCGTCATTGAAATCTCGAAACGGAACAAAACCAATCGTCATTGATACCTCGTAACCGAATAAAACCGGCCGTCACTGAAAACTTGAAATCACACAACTGAATAAAACAGACATCATTGAAATCTCATAACCGAATAAAACAGACTTAATTGAAATCTCGTAACAGAATAAAACTGAGCGTTATTGAGATCTTGTAACAGAACAAAACCAACCATCACTGAGATCACAAAACTGTCGGTCACTGAAATCTCGAATAAAACACACATTGAAATCTCGTAACCGAATAAAACTTACCATCAATTAAATCTTGTGATGGAACAAAACCGACCATCATTGAAATCTCAAAAGGGAAACAAAACCAACCATCATTGAGATCTCTTAACCGAACAAAACCGGCCGTCACTGAAATCTCGAAATCTGACAACCAAATAAAACAGACATCATTGAAATCTCGAAACGGAACAAAACCAACCGTCATTGAGATCTCGTAACCGATCAAAACTGGCCGTGACTGAAATCTCACAACCAAATGAAACTGACCGCCATTGACAGTCAGTTTTGTTCAGTTACAAGATCTCAATGGTTGATGGTTTTGTTTTTTATGAGATTTCAATGACGGTTGGTTCTGTTCTGCTTCTAGATTTCAGTGACGGTCGGTTTTGTTCCTTTATGAGATTTCAATGATGGTCGGTTTTTTTCGGTTACGGGATCTCGGTCGGTTTTGTGCGGTTATGAGATCTCAATAACAGTCAATTTGGTTCCGTTATGAGATTTCAATAATGGTTGAATTTGAAACAAATCAAACTGTCGGTTTTGTTTAATGACAAGATTTCAATGATAGTAAATTTTGTTCAGTTACGAGATTTCAGTGATTGTCGGTTTTGTTCCTTTGCTAGATTTCAAAGATGATCGGTTTTGCTCCTTTACAAGATTTAAATGACTGTCGGCTTTCATTGTCAGTTAATCAAATTTTCATTTGTTCAGTTACGAGATCTCAATACGCCATGTTTTGTTCTTTTATGAGATTTTAATGACAGTTGGTTTTGTTCCATGAAATGATTTCAGCGATGGTTTTATTCGAGATTTCAATGATGGTTGTTTTTGCAGGGTTATGAGATTTTAATAATGGTCAGTTTTGCTGGGTTATGAGATTTCAATGACTGTCAGTTTTGTTTCAAGATCTCAATGACGGTTGGTTTTGTTCCTTAACAAGATTTCAATGATAGTCGGTTTTGTTCCTTTATATGATTTCAGTGATGTTGGTTTTGTTTTGGTTACGAGATTTCAATGATTGTCAGTTTTCAATGACAGTCAGTTTTCCTCTGTTACGAGATTTCAAAGACAGTTCTGTTTCGTTAGGAAATTTCAATGACTGTCAGTTTTCAATGATGGTCAGTTTTCATCTGTTAAGACATTTCAATTGGGCCCTTGACCCTTGACTTTTTTTTTTTTTTTTTTTTTTTTTTTTTTTTTTTTTTTTTTGGCTGTTGTAGCTGTGTGTTTCTGAAACACATTTGATATAGCAAAAGCTGCGAGAAGAAAAATTGATCAGTAGGTGGTGGAAGACTGATTGACTGACCTCTGAGGACATTATTGAGATTCAGTAATTTCACATTATGGTAGCCCTAGAATACCACTGTATGAAATGTAGTCTGGCTTCAATATTTTGAACATTTTTAAATCATTATGCAGAAATTACTTGGACAGGGCCATGTAGACACACAGACATCAAGATCACATCACAAGACTGTGATAAAGCTGCAAAACTAACAGCTAATATACTTAGAGATCAGACTCTGATCAGTGAATCAGGCCACTACATGATGACCAAATCATCAATAAATAACCAACTTCATCTGACTAGATTTTACTTTAATTTTATGGTTTTTGTTTGGCAGCCATTGCTGCCAGTCACTTGACCGTTTTATCATCTGTTTTGTTATTTTTGTAATTTTACATACATTTGTATGTAATTTAAGAAAAATACTGTATAAAAATGTGAATTACTGTAATTTATCATTAATTTTTATTCTTCCTGTGCAGAGTTATAAATGGAAGGTCTTATTGAATTTCACATTAATTTTTAAAAAGCAGCCAAACAGAGCATGGGAAATGAAAGTGGGCTGCCTACACAAAACCTGCATGGGCCCAAAGGTAAAAAAAGTTGCTCTGGGCCCGAATGGGCTGGCCCACACTGGGCCATCATGGGTTTAATGTGGGCAGTCCGGTAGTGTGGGCTGCTCACAGAGAGCCCGCAGTGAGCCCAAAGCTGTGGGCCTCGCCTGGGAAAGCCCGCACTGGGCCTGTTTAGGTTTGGTGTAGGCTGGCCCTAGCCCACTGTGCCCGCAAAAAGCCAGCATGGGGCAAGTTTGCAGGGTTAGGATTGTCTGATCATCTGGCAATTTTTTTTTTTTTTTTTTTTTTTTTTTTTTTTTTGCACATACCTGTTGCCAACATTGCCTTCTCTCATATTTTGATATACCGGAAATGGAGATCAGTTGACCCTTCTGATTTTTCTGTTTTTATTGACTCTTCATTAAGTAGTTTCTCTTCATGTTCTGATAGGTTGCTGATGCTGTTCTTAAGTGGTTTAAATCCTACCTCAATGATCGTAAGCAGTTTGTTTCCATGGGTGGATATAGGTCTGAGGTTGATGTTGTGCAATTTGTCATCCCTCAGGGATCAATTTTGGGCCCTCTGCTTTTTAACATCTATGTTTTCCCATTTGGCCAGCTTTTGTGATCATTTGGTCTAAAATTTCATTTTTATGCAGATGATACTCAGATCTATGTACATTTTAAACCTAATGAAACTGTGCCTGTTGATTTTCTTTCTGAATGTATTTCTAAGATGAAAGAATGGATGACACATTTCCTTTGTCTTAACAGCCCTGTAAACCTGAATAAGTTGGGCTAACTCAAAAAATTTGAGGTAATCAGTTACATAAAAATTTTTTTAATGATGTTCCCAATTTTAAAAAAAGCAGAACTATCAAGTTTTGAGTTTGTAGTACTCATGCATGTTAATTGCTCCTATCTTGAAAAACTGAGCTAGTTAACAAAACTGACTGCCATTAAAATCTTATAGCAAAACAAAACCAATTGGGATTTCACAACTGAACAAAACAGACCGTCACTAAAGTCTTATAATAAAAACAAAACCGATCAAAAAAAAAAAAAAAAAAAAAAAAAAAATACACAGTTTTTCTAAACCGACACACAAAGACATCAAGAATCAGCACATGAATCTCAACAAAGGTGACAATCAAAAGTGTCCTGCTGCAATGCATGCTGGGAACAATAGTACAAAACTCCCAGCATGCATCACAGCATGAATAAATTATGCAGCTGAATTGTCCTATTATTTTCTTTAATTCTAACTATTTGCTTTTATTTTTTGCTGTGGTTTTTGTTCTGTCTTTTAGTAGCTTTTTGTGATGTTCAGTTGATCTGATTACCTGAATATTTTGTTTTCACTATTGTTGAGATTCATACACTGATTGCTCATATCTGTGTTTGTCATAGTTGCCTTTTTTTTTTTTTTTTTTTTTTTTTTTTAATTTTCAGTCTTCTAACTGATTATTGCAGTAAAAGTGATGTCATGTTGCAGTAAAGCAAAGTTTATAGTTCAAGTGTATTAATTATAACCCAATGCAATTATTATGTTCAAATGGCTTCAGTGATTCAGGTTATTTCATGGTGATTATAATATTATCAACAGCTAAAAATCACCTGGTCACATTTCAGCTTTCTTTGTTACTTCAAATGTGTTTGATAATCATACTGTCGCAGCAAGAAAAGACAAACATATTATAAGAGTTAATAGCCCTAATGGAAACACCAATCACCATTATGGTGACTTCAAATGAAACAAACAAAGCGTTAAACTTCTGTTAATTCTCAATAAGAACTGTAGATGAAGGACAGAAATAAAGTCAATCTGGTGAGTAATATGTGAAGCTGTAATTCTTATGGAGTCTTCTTTTATCTTCATTTGATTTCATCTAAGTGGGCTGAAGTCAGTTGTAGCTCTTGTGTTTCTGTTTGTCTCTTTTTTCTGTTCTCTTCTTTTCTTCAGTGATTCTGCTTGTTAGCAGACTTGTTAATGCTAAGAAGATGCTATAAATAATATATAAAGATTTTGTGGCTCAGATAAGGTCCAGTTCTGGTTTATTTCTTTGCTCTTGGCTGACATGTGGTATTTCTATGGCCTGCTTGTGGCTCAGATCTGGCAAACAGGAGCGGTTCACCCAAGTGCCATCATTCTAAACCACATATGGCCCAGATCATCATACCACGTGTGGCAGATGTAGGCCGGATCTGGGCCAGCACAAAGTTGCTATCTGGGGTAGGTCATCATCCGGCTACTTTTTACTTACTATTTTTCAAATACTACGTATTCAGACATACTACTCTTTTTGTGTACTGTTTTTCACATACAGTACTATATAGTAGGTAAGTATTTGGTTTCGGAAGCAGTGAATTTGTTCGCTCAGGAGTTTTCTATGGGTTTGCAAAATAGCATATTTTGTTTTTAAGTCATGTTTATCTACCATGATTTTATGAAAATGCTAGCTTCTGTATTTTAGGACTACCAACTGAATAGCTCTATTGTCCTCTGATATCATTTTGCCACATTCTGCACACTACTGAGTCACCTTGTGTTACACGTGCAGTGTGGCTTAATGTAACTTCATGTGCTTACTTTCACTGCCTCCCATAACAGAGCCAAATAAAGAACCATAAGCGGTGGACTTGATAAATACAGAGGCTGGCAGAAAAACATTTGTAACTCAGTGTTCTTCAGAACATCTACACAGTTAAATCAACTCTGCTCAGAGTATATTTGTTCCCTCTCTAAATAGTGTTAAAGTAACACTAAAGTGGACTTAAAGTTAATGAGATTAATTAATTGCAATTAATTAAGTGATGATTGAACATTAATGATGAACACCTGCTGTTAACAAGCAGAATCACTGAAAAAAAAGAGAAACACAAGAACTACAGCTGACTTCAGCCACAGCCTTAGATGAAATCAACTGAAGAGGAAAGACATTAAATCTCTCAAGATCTGATTCACTTATTACTAACCAGAGTGACTTTATTTCTGTCACACATCTAAATAAGTTCTTATTGAGAATTAACAGAGGTTTAGATGTTGGTGTTTTATTGGTCAAAAAATTATGCCACCATCATGGGGGTCAGGGTTTGTTTTAGTTGGGCTCTTGACCCTTTTAAGTCTTTAAAATATTTTGCGTTTGAGCAATTGCAATAGTGTTTCATAAGAAACACTTGTACATTGCTGAATCAAAAGACTGAAGAAAGCCATTTCAAATGAATATCACAAAGAGGTCTCTTTCTGTTTGGTTTCTTGAATGAGATTTGGCATTACAAAATTGTAACACAAAAAAAAAAAAAAACATTAAACAAATACCATCATAACTATTACAGCAGCTATTACTGTTCAGGCTTATACATAAAAATATAGCATACAATCCTCAACAGTGGTGACAATAATTATTCATACTGCAGTGCATGATGGGAGTTTTGTCCTAAGGTGATACCCAGCATGCATTGCAGTGTGAAGCGTTTTTTTTTTTTTATCACCATTGTTGAGATTCATATGCTGTTTCTTAATGTCTGTATGTGTGTCTAAGTGATGCAGTAATTCAAAAATTTGTATGCACTACACGGTTTTAAAATATTTCAATACACCTGTTTGTTGCAACACTTTGTTTTAAATGACAAAACATATGAGCAGCTGCTTTGGATGCAATCCAAAAGTCTCACAATGACTAGATTATCACATAAAAACAGCTAATGTCTGCTCACTGTAAGGCACTGATCTCACTGCTTTACAACAAAAACCTATGCATTGTTGCACAGAAAAAATCTAACACAGAAATTCTAGGGTCAAGAGCCTAACTTAAGCAAACGCTGATCTTCATCATGGTGGTGTCGTTTTTTTTTTTTTTTTAATTTTCTTATCTTTTCTTTTCTTGACCAATAAACCTTTGTTAATTGTCAGTTCTGTAGATGTTTGAAAATAAAGTCAATCTGGTTAGTAATATGTGAAGCTGGTAATGCTGTTTCTGGAGTTGTTTAATCAGATCTACAGAGATTTAATGATTTTTATCTTCAGTTGATTTCATCTAAGGCTGTGATTGAAGTCAGTTCTTGTGTTTCTCTTTTCTTCAGTGTTTCTGCTTGTTAACAGCAGGTGTTTATCATTATTGCTCAATCATCACTTAATTAATTGCTTAATTATCTCATTAACTTTAACTCTGCTTCAGTGTTATTTTAACACTATTTAGAGAGGGACCAAATGTACTCTGAGCAGAGCTGATTTAACTCTGGAGATTTTGCTGTGTACAGCTCTTTTGTTCAAGCTATCTATGATATATTGAAATGAGGGCAGATAAACACTGTACATATAAACATATATACCTGCATAATTATCCACTCAGAAAGATGAAACAGAGATGACTCATTCAGTGTCTGCAAACAAGTTTATGACCGTCACCATAACAACAACACCACTGTCAATTCAGACACTGGAAATAGAATCAGAAAGGTGCTGATCACAAGGTGCTGAGTTCTGAACCTATGGAGATGCAAGAATGGTCCTGAGATTGCTCTCTGTTTTGTTATGGAACCCTGAATGCAGAGGTACATATTCAGAACCAAAAACTTACCAATGATTTTAAAAGCACATTTTCAATGAACTTCAAATCTGACAAAGGTAAGTGTTAGGTTTGAGTACTGCCACTATCTGAACAATATGTGGAACGTCAAAATGTCTCAGAAATGTTTTTTGATAGGTCCAAATGACAAGCTGCAAAAATGAATACTAAGTTTGAAAAGAACAGCTTTGACTTTCCGTGCTGGTCCAGGCTGGTTACCAGTTTGGTGCGAGTCTAGCTGGTGGATTAACATAGCTATGTTGTTTACCACCAGAAAAATACTGGTCAAGCAGCATGCTTTCTGATCTGGATTGTAGTCTTTTGTAGTCTTTATTTGAGGAGGTTTCTATGGAAGCCCATTTCCACCTCAGAGTCAAATGTGACTCTGCTGTGCCATCACAAGAATAAATTACATTTTAAAATACAGTATATTAATATAGAAAACTGTTATTTTGAACTGTAATATTTTACAATATTGCTGTTCAGATCAAATGCAGCCTTTATGACCATAAGAAACTTCTTTCAAAAATATTCAAAAATCTTACCAACCCCAAACTTTTGAGAAGTAGTGTATCTCACATATGTACTTTTATATTTTTTAGCTTTATCATTTTACAATTTGACTTTATTTCTTATGTTAAACTTAATTTCACAATTACCTCTTTTAGTTTTTACTCTGAAGTGGGAACAGGCTTCTATAGGATTCTTGTAGTAAAATGATAAACCAGCAGCTTATGAATGAGGCTACAGCATCTCAATTGTTTGACGCAGTACAAAACTCTAGTCACATCACAACTTTTATCCACACTTGTTTTCAAAAACCTGACATTGTAAACAAAACACAGCTGAACTTCCATGAATTTAGACTTTGCCTTCTGGAATATAAAGTGCTACATAAAAATGAAAAGTCTTGACATCAAACCGAAACTCTGACTTAACACTTATATCCAATTTTTATAACCAGAAAAGATTTATCCCATTGATTCAACTGACACTGATAGAACTAAGGACAGATCCCGGTCAGATGAAGGTCTTTTGATGTATCAGTACCCTGTGATCAAGTCATGGACTGGGATGCTGTTTGTTCATAGCTGCAGTTGGGCTTTGAATACTAATACTTTAGACCAATCAGAGCTGATTTCTGTAGAGGTAAGAAGGATAGAATGCCAAACACGAACTCAGAAGAAAATCCAGGGTTACAGTTGGCATATTGTTCATTGAGTGAATTCACAAGCAGCTGACACTCTCATTTTTATGGCTTTTGGACAGACATTGGTTTTTATTGGGAAGGGGCAGAGAGAAATCCCCATTGCCTATTGATCCAGTGAGTGGCAGGTGTGTGGACTGATAGGCCAGCGGTGGAATGGTGTTGACCAGAATTAGCTGTAGGGGTTTCTTCTCTTCATGAAACTGGCATCGGATGTATCTAGCAAAGGCTGAGCGGTAAGTCTTGTTGAAGAGTGTGTAAACCAGGGGGTTGACGGCAGAGGAAAGGTAACCAACCCACACAAACACATTCAACAGTCCGTTCATTATATCAGTGTCACACGCCGCCGGCTCGCAAACCACTGCCAAAACGTTTGTGATGAAAAAGGGACACCACATGACCACGAACAGGAAGAAGACCACACCCAGAACTTTGGAGGCCTTCTGCTCATTGCTGATGGACTGTACGCTGTGCCGTCCAAAAGGTGGCATCACAACCCCCGACTCTGTCCCTGCCTCGCGGCTCAGCGAGCGCCGCAAGAAGAGTTTCTTTTCTGAGGGTGAGAACGATGGGCCAGGGAGGAAGTTCAGAGTGAATCCTGTACTCCATTTGGGCCTGGGCACCAGCTGATCAAGGCAGAGCGTAGCCTCACTCTGCAGAGCGCTGATAGTCAGGAAGTAGGTCACCACCATAATGGTCAATGGCACAAAGAAGGCCACAAAGGACCCAATCAACACAAAAGAATTGTCAGTCAGTAGGCAGCTGCCATCCTTGAAAACTTTGGTGTGATCGCGCAGACCCAGCACTGGGATTGGCATGGAGATACCTGCAGAAAGACAGAGGGAAGAAAGTGCATTTGTAGTTTAGTTTAGTCTGCAGAAATTGTGACAGGCCAAAAAACACAGTGGCAAAAAACTAAACAAAAGAGAAGAAATGATGACAGTTGCTTATTTCACACAAAAGCACTAAAGTTGTATGACCTGCAGTTATATGACATATGCATCTGTTCTATCTATGTCCTTTTCATAGTCCATTTGTCCAAGTAAATGTAAATGAACGTAACTTTTATAGAAAACACATTAACATGCAATTCATAATTCTCTTTAATGGCATTAATGCAATTAGCAATTCTGACATTATAACTGTTGTGTGATTTTTTTTTTTTTTTATCAGTTAATGATGGTAAAACAATTTATGTATAAATCACAAATAAAGTGGGGTTCATTTTGATTAATAATAATAATAATAAATCAATTTTACAATTTATTAACAGCCCTAATAAATTGTTTAACAACAGAGAGTGTGTTACATATCATTTTGTTATAAATAATAGCGCTTTCATAATAGCATGTTAATATGCAGTTAGTTTTCATTTACAATGGCAGTAATGCATTTTGTGAATTTGACATTATACCCATTTTATTCTGTTCTGTGATTTTTTTTTTCCAGAAAGTGGTGGAAAAGACCCTCTTAATTACATTAGATTAGCTGTGATTATTAATAATAACAATAAAAAGTAAATCAAATATTATTATTCATTAACAGCCCTTAAAATAATAAAAAATTTAATAAATATAAATAAAATACAATAAATATATAATAAAAAACATTTAAAAAATGTTTTAACATATGGTAATAGAGAGTGTGATTTACATATAAGTTTGAAGATAACGAGACACATAATATGCTGTTCACTTGGTCTGGAAAGAGTTCATGTAAAGGAGTATCACCTGACTAACACTGATACAGACTCTCTCTCTCACACACACACACATCAGTTTAACAGCACAGATTCTGTTTGATCCCCCATCATCAAATCTTGTTTCAAAAGAGGTGATCATCTTTAAATAGCTCTTGGTTCATAATCATGTGTAAACACTTTCCATTAATTATTTCAAGCACTAATACGTAATTTATTTACAAATCATTAAACTGCGTCAAACTGAGTGTGCAGGTGGCGTATATTTAGTAAAAACATGCTGAGCGGCTCAATAGGAACCCTGTGATTGATGGATCTCTTGTTGAACCCTTACGGAACAAAACTATATGGGAATATACTGCAAAATATAATGCGATATATCACATAATACATTTTCATATATGGGAAACTAGTGCTTATATTTTTCAATATACTGCAATATATGCATTGACCATGTATGGCAATATACTGATACATATAAAATATTTATAAATGAAGACAAAAATAGCATTACATTCATAAAGTTTTATCATTTATTATGTACATTTATTGCACATACATGTTCCCATATAAATGTGAATGTATTGTACACACATATATACACACATTCATGGAATGAGTTACAATCAGTGGTTACAACAGACTTCTAGTTCCCAGCATGCTTTGCTTCTGACTGTTGAAGAACAGTAAATGTTAAAATTAAGTGCTATTTCATGTGTTTTGCTCAATATTGATATAGGGGAGATCTGTTAGCGTTTAAAGTTGTATTATTTTGGAATTTAAAAGGTTTTCTGGTATGTGTGAGTTTTTGGGGTTACCATTGTGCTGAAGAGTAGAGCCTGTAGTTAGCTTTATGATTAAACACCTTTAAAACTATAACAACTTCATTTAAAAAGTAACTGTTGTGCACACTATAGCACAGTGATTGTTTCTTTGGTAGAAACTTTGATACATGCTAGTGTGTTCTTGTTAACTTACTTGAAAATATGAAACATGTAAACAATTATAAAATATAAGAAATTTGTTACACAATATATTTTACCATATATGTGTTTATATTGCATGAGTAAACATATCTGCAATATATTATTCATGCTGTTCCATATTTGATCACATAAAAATCTATATATTATGAAGTAAATTACTGAATATAAAATTACATATATTATGATATATTAGTAAATATATTAGCACATATTTTTCAATATATGAAAAGTATATTTTCAAATATACTGTTAAATCATGTAATATTTTGATCATTCATATATAGGGAAATATATTTTCTTTCCATAAGGGATATCACCTGACTAACACTGATACTTGAGAAATGTCTTATTCCTTATCTTATTTTAAGGCGAAACAGACTCTCTCTCACACACACACACACATCAGTTTAACAGCACAGATTCTGTTTGATCCCCCATCATCAAATCTCGTTTCAAAAGAGGTGATCATCTTTAAATAGCTTGGTTCATAATCATGTGTAAACACTTTCCATTAATTGTTTCAAGCACTAATACATCATTTATTTACAAATCATTAAACTGCTTCAAACTGAGAGTGCAGGTGGCGTATATTTAGTAAAAACATGCTGAGCGGCTCAATAGGAACCCTGTGATTGATGGATCTCTTGTTGAAGGACAGGCTCATATTGTTCTACTTACTTAGATATATTGCTAATGCTTAGGCAGCGAAAATGTCCATCTTTGTCACATGCCTTCGGGTTATTTCACAGTAACTGATGGGACTTTTTTCTCTCATTGCCTACAACAGTTTGGAAGCGTAACCTCAATAAACCAACTATTTACGACCATGAGTGTATAATGTTGTATATGATATACTTCTCATTTCCGCTAGCATCTTGCAAATGGAAAGCTTGTATCGCTCAAGGACAAACTTTCAGTGAAACTGCCATGGTGATAAGACATCTCCATGGCAACAGTAAATCTCTGCAAATCGAGTCTGATCTCTGGGGTTTGTTGGGGAAAACAGAGCTGGTAAGCGGGGTGGGGGGATGCCGTAATGGACCCCGTGCCATTGAATGATGCATCTGGAACTGGCTCTGTGTCTATGGATAACTACAGGTCTTGGATGACTATGATAAGAGTGTCAAAATCTGAGAGGAAGATGAGGAGATTACAATTATATATCGGTAAGGTTTCTCCTCCAAAAGTGAGTTTAAAGTAGGATTACTTTATCTTACTCACTATCAACCTTTTCTGACATCACATTTCTCATCCTTACCTGAAAAAACGGAGATAAAAGTAAGGAAAAAGTTAGAAAAGCAGCATTATAATGTTAAGTGGAGATGATGGTGCTTTGCTCAAATCTACTGACGGCTCTTGTCCTCATCTCAGTTATAGACATTATGTGCTGACTGATGTTGAAGGCAAGACACTACAGGTGAAGGGGGTAAAAATATTAACAATATATCACCACACTTCAACAGATGATAAATCACAGTACATAAAGACAAATGTTTTGTTTTGCAAGTTTTCTGAAATATTAGAAGTTAGAATGTAAGATGCAGAACATTGGAAAAAGCCAGGTTAAAATTTCATTTTGTTGATATATTAAATGTTTTTAGTGAGGGGATTTTGGATGTCTCTTTTTATCACTCTATAAACCAGAAAGAACTTTCAACAGACCTTTTTTTTTTTTTTTTTTTTTTTTTTTAGCAAAAAAAGTTTTAAAAGTCAGTTAAATTATATATGTATCAACCCCACTGAAAGTTTGGCATATGTATGTATTACTGAAGTGGAGATTTGTGGATCAGTGCATGAGGAAAAAAAATAGAAGAAAACGTAACAAAACATAAATGAACAGATATGTATTGTAATTGAAATGCAAATAGATAAAATGTAATAAACAAAAACACTTAGATGTGTCTGAAAGAAGACATGCTATCCCACATAGAAGGCGACATTCTCAGGACCTTGCGCAACGTTCCCTAAAAGTTCTCTAAAGGTGATGAAGATTCCGAACCTTTACAGAACATTCAGGAAGTTCCTAAAATATCCTCTTTTGGTAATGAAAGTGCTGCAGTTTAAGGTTCCTTATATGACTTTAGGCGGACGTTCCATTTTGGTTATTTTATGGTCAAAAAAGAACGTTAAAAAGAGGACATTTGGGACATTAACAGAACGTTCCCACACGGTCCTCTGTTGGTCATTTAATAACGTTCCCAATATGAGTTCTGTTTTGGTTATATTTTGGTTATTTTATGGTCATGTGAGAACATTACATAGAGGACATTTGGGAAGTTACCCTCTATGGTACGCAATATGATATTAATGAGGAAAAAATTATTTGTGTTGTTTTTCCTGCTTAAAATTGGTCACTTTAACAATATCAATAAATATTTTAATACAATACTTCTTTACTTGCCAGTGAAGGTGACTCGTATTTTTTGTGGGTGATTAAATGGATACAAACAAGTAAAAAAGGCACTTTTCATTCGAGAAAATATGGAGCCATGTGACGTGCAAGTGCTGAAACAGGACACAAAATGGACCCCTGTTGGTCAACTCCACATCGTGACCATCTCTAAATGTTCTGGGAACGTTACTAGGTGACAGGTTACCCCCGCTAAAAATGTTACGTTCCCAGAACATCCCCACTGGTGTTAAGGATGTTGTCTAGTAACGTTCCCAGTACGTTCTGAGACGGTCACGATGTGGAGTTCTTTTAAGGGTTGGGGGACGTTCAGGACATTCTGGGAATGTTTAGGGGACTATTACTATAGGACGTTCTGTTAACTTCCCAAATGTCCTCTCTGTAACATTTTTGCGTGACCATAAAATAACCAAAATAGAACGTCCCCCTAAACTCATATCGGGAACGTTATTAAATGACCAACAGATGACCTAGTGGGAACGTTCTGTTAATGTCCCAAATATCCTCTTTGTAACGTTCTTATGTAACCATAAATTAACCAAATTCGAATGTCCCCCTAAAGTCATTTAAGGAACCTTGAACTGTAGCACTTTCATTACCAAAAGAGGACATTTTAGGAACGTCCTGAATGTTCTGTAAAGGTTCAGAATTTTTATCACCTTTAGAGAACTTTTAGGCAATGTTGCGCAAGGTCAAGAGAACGTCGCCTTCTACGTGGGTGTTTTATAGAAAATAATAAAGTTTGAAGTCACCGTTATGGAGGTGAGCATCTAATTTTAACATTAGATTTTCTTTGGTTGCTTTAACTGTGTTTATAAAACATGCTTGTTACAACAAAAATTGCAAGAGAAATTCTGATCAGATGATTTTGGTTGTTTAATAAGGGTGCTTCAATCATTTTCTCCAGTGACTAAACTCTGAGTGTAGTAACTGTTAGTTTTGCATAAAAAAAAAATGCAAAAATAATAATTGCATTTTTTTATTTTTGAGTTGTATTAATTTTTTTTAGTTAATATAGTTTTGAGCATTGTCTTTTAGATTCACACAGACATAATGAATCAGCGTATGAACCTCAACAATGGTGACAAACAAAAATCTTTTTTGTGACTTTAGTAGCTTGTTTTTTGATGCTCAGAGTTGTCTGAATAATCTGTGCACAATGATAAAAACTGGGGATGCACCGATACCAAGCACATGTACTCCTTCTCGTAAAAATACCCCCGATACCAAAGACTGATACTTCACGTGACGTGCACAGAGACACCGACGGCAGCAATAAAAAGGATGTCAGCCTCAGAGGTGTGGAAATACTTCAAAATTAATGATCACAACACACACATTGCGAACTGCATGCTTTCAATCACAATTCGTTATCGATTAGTGAAGGCGGGATAGGCGGAATCGCGCTGAATGACACAGACCAGAAGCGCTCTCTCTCTTTCTTTCTTTCGCGCGATCAGTTATCCTCGCGCCTGAATGGTCAAATGCACACATAGTTGTCAAAATGTCCATCGTGTGGAGTATCTCACGTAAATACAGTCGGTTATGGCTTAAGTGGACGTAAACATTTGGGTGAAAACAGGATATGTGTCAGTATCCATGGATTCGGTCTTAAAGGGACCGTAGCCATATTTGTCATTAATGTTAATAAAACAACAAAATATGTTAAATAAATGTATACATGGGAAATAAACCTACTGTATCTGAAAAACATGAAAAACAAGTTTATTTAATTTGTATTTCTATAGTATTTGTTGTATTGTTTGTAATTTGTTTGTAAATTTCATTTTATATAACAACAGTTATATATAGTATTGGTAATTATGCCTTTTGAAGGTTATTGGACACTGTGAAATTTTTGTTCTTTAAGTTTGTGACAAGCACATAAAAAGTATTACTTTTTTCATTAAAGTAATAATAAAGAAGCTGTCCTACATTCATTAGTCTCACTGTGTTGTGTTTGGAAAACTGCAACATCCAAAAAAAAAAAAAAAAGAGAGAAATTAATAAACGCAGAGGCATCGGTACTTGTACTCGGTCCTTAAAAAATGGTATTGGTGCATTCCTAATAAAAACTTTCAAAACATCAAAGCAGGACAGAGTTTTATACATTATCATAAGACTACAACAACAAAAAAGAAATACAATATTCAGAAAAGACTGAATAAGACCACTGTATGAATATGAAGTGATCCACAATGAGCACCCAAGCCAATCTGATCAATTTTCTTTTGCAACAAACATGCTTTAGAAACACACAATTACAACAACTGGTGAAAATTTAGAGTTGAAATGTCAAGGGTCAGGAGCCCAACTAAAGCAAGTGCTTACCTCCATAATGGTGACTTCAAACTTTATTATTTTAAATAAAACATCAACACCTCATTAAGATGTTTTGAATGAAAGAAATAAAGTCAGAGTGGTTTGTAGTAAGTGAAGATACTGAGATCTAGAGAGATCTGTTAGTGTTTAATGTTCTGTTATCTGAGTTTTGTGAGGTTACCATTGTGCTGGAGAGTAGAGCCTGTGCTTCAGTCAGTGATGATCCAGAAACATTGATGTTGTAATGCATGTTGCTTTATTTAAAAACAGTAACTGTGTCGTTGCTGATGTAGTGATACAGCAGTTATGTTAGCTCATGCATGTGTTGTTATCAGTTAATGACTTACTGCAAGAAATTTGTGTTTTAAAGATAAGGTTTTGTAATAATCCAGGAAATATAAAAGAGCTGTTGTTGTAAGACATTTAAGAAAAACTAGTCTTTGTTTGAACAGCTACTTTTGTTAGTCAATTTAGCTCTAATTTTCAATTCAATTTTTTGACAAGGGCAGCAGGGATGTTCTGAGAACATTTCCAAATAAAATATGGTTCCTTAAATTTTCAGAGAACGTCTTGAATGTTCTGTGAAGGTCCGCCAAATAACGTCCCCCAAATAATGAACTCCACATCGTGACCGTCTCTGAACGTACTGTGAACGTTACTAGGCAATGTAACACCAGTGGGGACGTTCTGAGAATGTTCTGGGAACGTAAAATTTTTAGCGGGGATGGAAGCAAAATAGCTTAACATCTCAAAATTGACCAGTGCATTAAAAAACAATGGTTTTATTTGTAATATCTTGCCTTAAAGCAGATTAAGAGCCATTTAACATGGAGAGGAAGGGGGATAGTTGATCTGTTTTGTTTGCATTACAAATACTGGATGGATGGATGGATGGATGGCTCATCAAATGTTCCAGTACAAAAGACAGATAATTACGCATCTCAGTGGCATGCGCCTCCTCAACTGATAATTACAAAAGCACTTTTTTGTCTTAACAACCAGACATGCTGTTCTTTGAAAAGCATCTGACTCATGCTCAAAGAGCCCTAATCTCTGAAATGTTAGTAGGTCTTCTTTGATCCCAAAACGATACATAATTACCATCTGAAATTTATCTTCATTTTAAAACAACACTAGCTCCCAGCTCTATGACCACTGGCAGAGGCTTGAGACTGGAGTTCTTAGAACTGAAGTTCTATCTAAATGTGTAACGGCACAGTTTATCTGCTTTATTAGTGCAGATATTTTTAGAATAGTTCTGTATAGGTCTTTATTGAGTTTAGTTAAATTACTTTGCATTATAAATGTGTTTCATTACACTGTTTTGTTTTTTCTTTTTGCATTACAGTGATGCAAATGGCATTGCGACATTCACTTTATTACATTTTCTGTTCATAATAATTCATTTCTGTCTGTGCTGTATGCAGATCGAGGTATGCAGGTTTGAGGTCGTTTTGAAGAAGATCAAAGCTTGGGCATTTCTTCGGCCACTGCAGAGGTTGATTTTTATTAAAACTTATTTTTGTTTTTGTTTTATAAAGGTCATACTAAAACTTTTTTCCATGCCTTCATTATCTTTTGCTACTTTTTTTTTTGTCCCAGACTAAGACTTTTAATATGACTTTCAATATTGGTCTCTAAATAAATAAACAAATAAATAATTTCTAAACAAATTATTATTATATCACGTATCAATGATTTAATAATATTGTTTTATCAAAAGTTAGTGTACTTATTTACCAAGGCAACAACACTTTTAGTGAAGAGCAAATGTGAGATTAAATACATCAAAGAAACATTAAGGTAAATATCACTTATGAACAATATTTTTACTGAGAGTAATTTCCAAGCAAGCTTGAAAAGCATGAAAATTTTATTTGTGTGTATTTACAATCTGTAAAATGATGGCTCCATCTTGCTAAGGCTAATAGCATAGCCATTTTTTCTGAATATGTTTAAAATCTCATTTCCATCAGCTTTCCGTTATGCTATTTTTTCGCCTCCTCAATTATTTCTTCCTTGTGGTGCTCCATTGACATAATCAGCAGGATACTGATGAAGCTGCAGTCACTACGGCAGGTCTCATTATTGCCTCTCAGTTCCAATCTATAATATAGTTGAATATTTTACTTCTGATTTACAGATATCCAACTTGTGCTCAAACAGCTCTCTCTCTCCCCCTCATGCATTCAATATCATATCACCTTTCCTCTGGTGAATGACAAAAGGCATGGAGGTTTATTAGCTACTGATTTCTCTAGTCCAAAAAGCAATTCAAATTTAAGTACATATAAACGATTAAAGACCCTCTTTGGATCACCCATCTTTATAGTAGTGTCCTTAAACAGCCACGGTAATCTCAAGGCAATAAGGAAATTTTTCTAGGGTTTCACATATTCTGAAAGCAGAGTCAATGGTTAATACTATGTTATCATGAATGTACATTTGCTCAGATCGTGACTCATCAGACAGAATGACATCCTGTTCACAACAGTTTCATAATCATGGCTTCACGTCACACTACAGCACACATCTTGCCCACATGCTGTACCTGCAGAGATGGTCCAAACCGCTGTGATTTTGGCCCGGGCGCGGGAGCGGGAGTTTGACCGATTGTGTCGGATGGGGTTCCGGATGGCCACATAACGGTCCAGGGAGATAGCGCACAGGTGCATGATGGAGGCGGTGGAAAAGAGAACATCCAAGTAGATCCACATGGGACAGAGTGATGCAGGGAGGGGCCAGGAGTAACCTGAAGAGGAGAAACACATTCAGAAATTCAAACCGAAGGAATAAAACTGACAACATTGACTTTTCTCTGTTGAATACTAATGTGTCCTGTGAGATAATTTAATGGGCTTCGTCCACTTAGCTCAAGTGAGTGATTTCAGTGGAAAGCATGAGTGTGATGAGCTCACGAAAACAGCACAAGACAGTCTTTTCTGTTGGTGATGAAAAACAGTTTAATTTCTACAGTACTCTAGAAATTCATTTCAACAATATTGTAGCCTGTCTGTCTGTCTGTCTATCTATGTATCTATCTATGTGTATCTATCTATCTATCTATCTATCAGCTTGTTTGTCCGTCCATCGGTCCATCCATCCATCCTGAAGAATAAGTTCAGTTTTGTAAGTGCAATAGAGTTGACTCACTCTGCTGTGGGCAATCAGGCAGAAAATGACCATCCACCATTCACCAGACTGAAACTGTAAAGTTCATTGTTAACACACCTGGCACTTTGTACAGGACACACACAGACAAACCATGAAGGGGAGAAATGTTGAATTTATAATACATTTACAGAAATTTGCAGTTATTGTCAGGTACTTTCTTATTTTTGGTGCTTTTACTGATTTTTTTTTTTTTTTTAGTTTGAAATGAAGCATAGCAGTTAAAGCCAAAAGAGCCAACACAAATGAAGTGCCACAAAGAAAATAGACTTTCAAGGGAAGAGGAAATGATGTAGAAAAATATAGAGAAAGAAATGGGTGAGAGGATAACAGGAGGAGGAGATGCAGAAAATGGGATGTATGAAGAGAGAGGAAGTGAAGGGAAGAACGGTCATATATGTGGGTGAATGAATATACAGAGCTTGTGAGCAAAAATAGATAAAGACCATCAATCACCAAAACAAAGAGCACACAATCACACACCTGAGTTTCTGAAACAGCACTCTTCATCAGAACTCACTCAGGTTTGATATTGGATTGTTACCTCAGCAGAGCCACAGTATTACATTAGTTTCCCTGTGTGTGTTGTGTTTACTGTGTTCTTTCAAAGTGATTGAAAACCTGTGCTTTCCATACAGTTCAAGTCATGCTCAAAAACAGATCCTGTGAATTTCTCTGCAGAAGAAAATATCAGTTTTTGGGCTTCAGCTAAAATTCAGTCCGTAGTTTGATAAATGCATGCAGCAGCATGGGAGATAAACTGTGAGTAAATAGCAGTATTTTAGCTTTGAAAAGCTCCCACGCTTTCCTGCCTTCACTATCTATTGAAGTATAAAAAGAAGCCTGGGTGACACACTAGCTAAAGATAGATGCCTTTTACTATGAACATGAGATGCAGACATGTGACTGTACACAGACTGAAACTACTAGAAACTACTATTTTAATTATACATTTAAAATGAAATTAATTTTAGCATATTTTAATGACCAAAACCACACAAATTAGATTTTTTAAAACTGTATTTAGACTAAATTAAATTGAAGTAAAGGTACAATATGTAAGAATTTTGCAATTTTGTAAGAATTTTGCAGTAAAATATCCAAAAATCACTAGGCCAGTCTTATATATTTTATATTTATATATCTTATATATATCTTATATAAATCCTGAGAAAATTGCAATTTTAACCAAGGATCCGCGACGTGTGAGGAGTCACCTGTCAATTGCGTCATACCCGCGTTACCCTCGGTTTCCTGTTTTATTTTGTAGAAACCATGGAAACACCAAAGACGCTTTAATATTTACGTTTTAATAGACAAGGGAACAACTGTTTTGATATATCTATAGACAGAAAACTAATTATTGTTATATAGCTCAACACGTTTAGTCTTATTGTTTAAATCTAGTTTTCTTGATTTTTTGCGAGTACCATGCTTTACCATGCCTCAGAAAAACACAATTTTGTGAAGTAGCTAACATAGCATAATCAGATGCAGCTTTATTTTTAGTAACAGTAATACAGAATTTTCTCCATCATATAATACGTTTTAAAATTAATTGCATGCTATTTATCAACACAAGCCATCCAGCATTTAATATGATATTTTAAAATCGATCTATCATACTGCAGTGTGCAACAGTGTCTCACATCAGCCACCGAGCGAACGCACAGAGTAACGTTATAACATTTTCAACACACTCAAATGTATCTAATATGATAAACAGAGCTGCATTACCTCATACTCATGACCGGAAAAGCGGAAGCGGCGCCGGCAACTGTGTCATAATAAAAGTTCCGCTGCTCGTGAGGCATGTGTTGCGCAATCGCTCCCGCGGCCTCGTTCAGCTCCCACAACACTCGGTCCTGCTCTGCTTCATACTACAGTAACGTTAATAATTGCATCCATGAACATGATTTCTTCCCGAGTCCTATCCCAATTATTTTCCACCGGCTGTGATGTGAAGACCACATGTCCCAAGATTCCGCTCTCAAACTTGGCGTCATCAAGCTACGCCTTTGTTTTGAATAGGCCTCTAGCGACTTCTAGCGGACAGAAAACATTACATATTGTACCTTTAATGTCCCAAATTTCAATAGCAGAGTTTCAGATATTACAACAAATCACAGAAAATAAAGTCTTCTGAGCTTGTTGATCAAAGTTTTCCGAAGGTTAAGCACCTTATTTCAATGACTATTTATTGAAAAGAAAAAAATGAGTTTCAGGTCTTATTTTATACCCCATTCCGTGTAAAGTGCCTAGGCTGAAAGAGAGAGAGGATATGATATGAGGAGATGAAGGTCTTTTTAGAGAATATTAAGATGGGGGCACTGTTTGATGTAGTGGTATGCATCATGGCATAAATAAAAATCAAAGTCTTGATGAAAGATGAACAAAAAGGAAAATACAGAACTAAATGAATAACTGGTCAATCACTGGCAGGCATGAGAGGTGCTTATGAATAGACTATGAGAGATGAAGAACGTCATCTCTTTCTCCGCTCTGAGGCTTCTGCCAGCTGTGGCTTTATTTAATAAAGCTCAAACAAGAGATGCCGCATCAAAACCAGAGGCTAATTAATAATCCATTAATTTTAAATGGCTGTGGATGTGTGTGTGCTGTCTATGAGATGCATGCATCTGTGTTTGTGCTTGTGACTGAAAGGAAAACAGAAACAATGAAGGGCAAAGACTCGATTTAAAACCCCACAGACAGTTTTTCTAATTGGAGTTGCTCATCAGTACAAGCTCAGGGGACGCCCTAATTACTGAAGGGTAATACTCATCGTTTAATACTCAGACCCAACAAAAACCTGACAAATTCTCTCAAATCCATAGAGTGTTTGTGTCTTTGCTCAGATGAAAACGTTATCTCGCCATGCAGGATAATAGCCTGATTTGGTTGAAGGACACCTTAGAAAGCAGTGAGTGTGAATGAGTGTGTGTGTACCAACTTAACCAAATTTGTACCCAGAAGTGAGCTAAATCTGGCAAAACCTCCTTTTTGGGACGACGTCATTTGTAAAAACGCTATAAAATACAGTAAATTCAAGATATAGTTCACCAACAAATGAAAATTCTGTCATTATTTACTCACCCTCATGTTGTTATGAACATGTTTGAAGAATTTTGGTAACTAAACTGTTTTGGTTCTGTTGGATTACATTGTATGGACAAAAACATACTATGGAAATCAATGGGAAACTAATACTGAAACTATTTGGTTATCAACATCCTTCAAAATATCTTATTTTGAGTTCAGCAGAAGAAAGAAATGCATATAGGTGAGTAAATTATACTTTTAATTGTAAAAATGCAGGACGTTTTCTGTTAGGGTTAGGTTTAGGTTATATTTATAACAAACTATATACAAATAGCACACCATACAGCCTCTCTGACAAATTTAACCATACAGCCTCTCTGACAACATTAACAATGAATACACACACAGACGAACAGCACCGCCGCCTTAAAAGCTTTGCCTTTTGACAATAAGCACAAGATTTCAGCAAGCTGAATGACATATCTTAGCAAAGACTTGACTCTAGAGTCCCAGCACATTTTGAAATGCATTTCATGTAAGTACTGATTTGAGCTGGATGCCGAAGAAATGACTACTGAGAGCATGATTATATGCGTCACTCTGTCACCATCATGAAAAAAAGAAAGAAAAAAAAGTCCATGATATTTGCCTAAGGCAAGAAGGAAACTCACTGTAATGTCACGAGGAGTATGTCTGCATGTGTGTTTGTGTCGGTAGATGGATAATTACAATACCGCTGGCTCACCCCGCTTTCCCTGACCCTTCCTGAACTCATCCTCTGCCTCGTTAAGCAGCCCTGAATCTATCAGACTAATTAATCACCCCCTCCTTGCCCACACACACCTCTCTCACTTCCTCTCTACCTCTTGTTTGTCCTGACAACAACTCAAACAAATATGATGAGTTCACAGAAAAATGAAAATTCTTCCATAATCATCATCGTTCTAAACTTGTATGACTGGATAAATGTTTTGAAGAATGTTAATGCCATTTTTTTCTACAAATCATGCGCTGAACAGGAGCTATCAAACTCCAAAAAATACAATTCAGGCTCTTTGGAAAAACAAGTCTGTGGTTACATTTCTAAAAAAAAAAAGAAAAAAAAAAGACATCTTGCAGGTTTTGTGACACTTTCAAAGTGAAATGTCTAGTAAGCAGTGTTGTGCAAGTTACTCCCAAACTGTAATACATTATAGATTACTTGTTACTGTTATTTAAAAGTAATTCTTTACCTTACAATATTACTGTCTCAGAATTGTAATGCGTTACATTACTCCTGTATTACTTTTGAGTTACTTTCACCAAAATAACTACAGAAGTAGAACTTAACATAATGTCACACAATACAAAGTTACACCAGCGAGAGGGAGATGAATGAAATAAATCGCTAAACAAATTTATCAGAAGCTGTCATTTAGTCTTTATTTACAAACTTGGACACCACACACAGCTATTGACCGACCACGAACAGGTAATTGAACTTATTTGCGGCATTTTTCATTCGTTAAAGTCCAGTTTCTAATAAAAAATTCCTGATAATTTACTCACCCCCATGTCATCCAAGATGTCCATGTCCTTATAGTGCACTTCAATTGGCCCCAAACGGTTGAAGGTCAAAATGACAGTTTCAGTGCAGCTTCAAGGGGCTTTAAACGATCCCAGACGAGGAATATGGGTCTTATCTAGAGAAACGATTGGTCATTTTCTTAAAAAAATGAAAATGTTATTCAACTTACGGAACAAACGCAGCGCCAGTTCTGTTTTTTTCTGTAAGTTTAATAGGGAAGGTGTAGCTTTTCAGCGTAAGCTTTTTGAATTTTTTTTTTTAAAGAAAATGACCGATCGTTTCTCTAGATAAGACCTTTATTCCTCGTCTGGTATAGTTTAAAGCCCTTTGAAGCTGCACTGAAACTGTTTAACTGTTTGGGGCCAAATGAAGTCCACTATAAGGAGAATAACCCTGGAATGTTTTCATCAAAAACCTTAATTTCTTTTCGACTAAAGAAAGAAGGACATGGACATCTTGGATGACATGGAGGTGTGTAAATTATCAGGATATTTTCATTCAGAAGTGAACTAATCCTTTAAGGCCTCGCGGTCTTGCTGTTTTTTTTTTAACAATTGAATTTTGGGCTGAAAGTGTGTTGTAATGCAAGCATTACTGAACATGTACCGAGTAAGATATTACTGAAAATTTATTAGTAATGCCTTACACTACTGCTTTACAGCAAAAAGTAATACGTTTCTGTAATGCATTACTTTTGTAATGCGTTACTCCCAACACTGCTAGTAAGTGCCACTAAATTTGTGATTTTTAACCGAAACATATGAACATGAATATGGCAATGTTTTTACGTTGTTTACATAATTGTTACATTATATTGTACATATCACAACAGTTCGGAAAAGAATTATCGAGAGAGTGGTGCTGATGCTCTATCGCATTTGAAAAACATCTTACCTACACTAAACCCAAACTTAAACCTAACTGATAGTGTTAAAAAAAAGTAAATGTGAGATAAAAACCCATTTGCAATCAGATTACATCTTAAGGCTACAGCAGACAGTACAAAAGGTTTGACAGTTAACAGACCCCCTATACTCATCTCGGCCTTTAGGCCTTGATCATTATTAACACCACTGTGCCTTTGTGAATCATAAATGGCCCTTTTGTTAAAGGGATAGTTCTCCCAAAAAATGAAAATTTTCATCATTTACTTAACCTCAAGTAGTTCCAAACCTGTATGAATTTATTTGTTCTGCTGTACACAAAGGACGATACACTATATTGCCAAAAGTATTGGGACACCCCTCCAAATCATTGAATTCAGGTGTTCCAATTACTTCCATGGCCACAGGTGTATAAAATCAAGCACCTAGGCATACAGACTGCTTCTACAAACATTTGTGAAAGAATGGGTCGCTCTCAGGAGCTCAGTGAATTCAAGCGTGGTACCGTGATAGGTTGCCACCTGTGCAATAAGTCCATTCGTGAAATTTCCTCACTACTAAATATTCCACGGTCAACTGTTAGTGGTATCATAACAAAGTGGAAGCAATTGGGAACAACAGCAACTCAGCCATGAAGTGGTAGGCCACGTAAAGTCACAGAGCGTGGTCAGCGCATGCTGAGGCGCACAGTGCGCAGAAGTCGCCAACTTTCTGCAGAGTCAATAGCTACAGACCTCCAAACTTTGTGTGGCCTTCAGATTAGCTCAAGAACAGTGCGTAGAGAGCTTCATGGAATGGGTTTCCATGGCCGAGCAGCTGCATCCAAGCCTTACATCACCAAGAGCAATGCAAAGGAACCAAACCAAAACAAAGGAACTTATCCTTGATACACAAAAACACAAAAACTCTCCACCCCTCACTGCCCTATCTCCATCAATGGTCAGTCAGTAGAAATTGTCAGCAGTTTTAGATATCTTGGCATTATTTTTGGATAACAAATTGAGTTTTGACCATCACATCACAGACATTCATAGACACTGCCAACAAAGACTATTTGTCATACGCAAACTTAAGACTCTCTCAGTTAAACCACATCTCTTGCTTCTTATGTACAGAAGTATTATCGAACCCATCCTTCTGTATTGTGCCACCTGCTATTTCACTATGCTTTCTCTCACCAACAGAAATAAACTCCTTAAAATTACTAACACTTCCTCAAAAATAATTGGTCTTCCCACTTCCAACTTGTCAGTTCTTATTGACGCTGGTTGGTTTAGTGCCACTATTATTCACTTTTCTTTAATATCTTTAATTGTGCTCTACTCTACCACACATCTGGATATATTGTATGCCTTGTAATAATGCTGTTCTCCATCATTTGATGAATAACTGCTCTCATGATAAACAGAAAATGTAATCTCTTTTTCTTTAACAAGGATAATTGCGGCAGGCAAACAGCGCTGAGTTATTTTTAATAAATCGCAATTTATAATCCTAATTTATGTAGAACGGAGGTGTGTTTGTGCTGCAAAGAATTACAATGAACTAATTTGAATCCACACCGTGCAGTGCTATTCCAGCACAGTCAGCACCTGATTAAACAGAACTGTGTGTGGTTATAAGACACAGGCTTTTGAATTGAAATAGTGGAAACGCAAAAGTGACGCAGCTCACATTTAGGAAAGTGATGACGGCTATCCATAACCATCCAAAAAGATATTACAACCCACCCCAGATGTACAATGCAGATGTATGATTAATAGAGAATAGCTAAGCAGCCATTACTGATGTGGCACAGGTGTCATGTGTTTGAAGTGGCCAAGGCCCTAATGAGAATGAAATGAACGATATATTTCAGTCTACGCAGATGCTCGTCATTAGCCCTTCATGCCGCTCATTAAGTCACTCCTCTCTTTTTAGTCATGAGCACCGTGGCAACCTAGAGACCACCTGTGCCAGAGAACCATCAACGGTGCATTAATGGCAGCTATTGAGCTTTGAGTGTTGTTCTGGAACACTCTTATCGTCATGGTGACATGACGCGGCAGGGGGAAATGCTGAAGCTCTGATGTGGAGCCGTTTGGGAGATTTAAAGGTTTAGAGAATCATTGGGAAATTAGTGTGTGTGTGTTTTCTGATCCCATTTATTGTGGCTTTCCTAACTGTCACTCTTTGGAAAAATAAACAGAAAGAGGAACAATGAAGATACTGGTGTCTTCATCATTTTAAAGGATTAGTTCACTTCAGAATTAAAATTTCCAGATAATTTACTCATCCCCATGTCATCCAAGATGTTTGTCTTTCTTTCTTCAGTTGAAAAGAAATTGAGGTTTTTGAGGAAAACATTCCAGGATTATTCTCCTTATAGTGGACTTCACTGGGGTGCAACAGGTTGAAGGTCCAAACTGCAGTTTCAGTGCAGCTTCAAAGCGCTCTACATGATTCCAGACAAGGAATAAGAGTCTTATCTAGCAAAACGATGAGTCATTTTCTAAAAAATTTTAAAAATAATATACTTTTTAAGCACAAATGCTCGTCTTGCACTGCTCTGCGATGCACCACGCATTACGTAATCAAGTTGGAAAGGTCACTCATGACGTAGGCGGAAATAAAATCTCATCTCATTTTCTTTTCCAACTTCAAAATTGTCCGACATCATTGTTTTAAATTTTTTTTGTAAAGGCCGTTTAGTCTTTGCATGTTCGCTTTGTAGACACTGGATCCGTACTTCTGCCAACGTCATGCGTGACAATGTGTGGCGCATCGCAGAGCAGTGCAAGACGAGCGTTTGTGGATAAAAAGTATATAATTTTTTTATTTATTTTTTTAGAAAATGACCAATTCTTTCGCTAGACAAGACCCTTATTCCTCGGCTGGGATCGTGTAGAGCCCTTTGAAGCTGCATTGAAACTCCAATTTGGACCTTCAACCCGTTGTACCCCACTGAAGTCCACTATATGGAGAAAAATCCTGGAATTTTTTCCTCAAAAACCTTAATTTCTTTTCGACTGAAGAAAGAATGACATAAACATCTTGGATGACATGGGGGTGAGTAAATTATCAGGAAATTTTAGGTGAACTAATCTTTTAATTCTCATTACCCATGGTATACTCAAGGGGGTCGCACACCGGGCACGAAGCTCAGCGCCGCGCCGTGTCTCGGACAACTCACAGGTATCGCACACCGGCCGCGCACATTATATACGCGCGAGCTCAATTTTGAATTGACTCCTGATAGAAGAGTTGCACGATGGGTGAGTTTTAAGTCGACGGGGAAATATGCCTATGCCTAGGCGTTACATATGCCTATGCTTTAATATTTCGCACTGAGGTTAGTGTATATGGAAAAATGACACAACAGAGCAAAATGAAAGAAAAGGCTACGTTTATTATACATTTTTAGACTTTATTCAAGCTGTTAAACTAAGAATGTAAAACTGATGTATCTTGCAGCACAGGGTGAAGTCAGTATGTACATTAACGACGATTTGAGATAAATATAATATAAATTTAATGTAAAACAATGTACATGGCGCTCTGTGGCGCGGCAGGATTTTGAACAACTGAGTCGTAGCTGAGCGCCGCGGACAGGCGCCGAATGTCGCCGCCGGTGTGCGTACACTCATAGAAAACAATAAGTTCGAATTTTAAAGACGTGGCGCGGCGCTGAGCTTCGCGTCCGGTGTGCGACCCCCTTCACTATAACACGTGACCTGTAACAGCTTATTGCTTCATTCACTTAATTCACATTCAGAACCAAGTCACATCAAGTTTTTGTGTTAACTTTTGCTTAAAAAACTACAATAATATAATAGGTAGCATATTTTGATTATTTTATTACTAACTGTTGTTTAGATATTAATAGTCACCCTCTTTTAGGACCATTATTCAACTTCATTTTAACAGCTTTTTTTCTTTTTTTGAGGAGGCCCTGGCTCCATTGCATCCTAGAAATAATGGCCCTGATTCACACATGGACACATAGCTATTCTTACCTGTTCGGATAATGGGTTAGAAACACGCGCTGCTATTTATAAAACAGCTCTGATTACCATTGGATTACTCAGAGCATGCTTTGTCACGACTCTAGTACGTCAGCGCATTGCTGAGACTCAATGGGAGTTCCTCTCTGATTTTATCACCCCTGCTGCTTCAGATGTGATCCCTCTCTCGTTAACTTTTTTAAAAGATCTCTGTCCTTTGTGTCAATTTCTAGCTCTCTCTGTCATCTCTTCTCTTCTGAAAGCACTTCAGCCTCTCTGCTCATCTCTAAGACCATGGAATCAGTCTGTGTTTACAAGTGATTCGGTGGAGGTTTCAGTGGTGTTACACTAAGCTTCATCACTAGTTCTCATGAAATGTCCCTACAAAGACATTCCCTCAAATGATAATGTGAAGGTGGAGAACACTATGGCTAATGAAAATGATGTGAAATTATCAGCAAATTATGAAATTATGTGAAATTATCAAGAAAATTACAAACAGCTGCTAATAATGTAGTATGGAAAACAGCCGTTAAATGTAGTTTAAAAATAAATGTAGTTTTTACATCCAGACCGGTTGCATTTTAAAGAGCCAGTTCAGGTGGCGGGTTTGCAGTGGTGGAAAGATGCTTTACACTCCTCAAGATGAAGAAACATAGTGTGCAAATTGTGCTCAGGACTAATTTTGTGGGGTCATTTATGCTGTTACGGATTTGCATAAAGAATTGCCAGGAAACTGAAGAGGGTGGATAGATAATAGATATAAAATGGCACAAACTAGATTTAAACTCATTGCCCGCAACCGTACCGGATTATGAGCACTATCTAGGTCACCTCTCTAATGAAAGACATTTGTCCATCAGGAAATAACCTTATTTGAGTCTCTCTCAATGTGTGTGTTACTTTGTTGAATGTTTGTTTACATGCAATGATCTTTATCAGAATATCAGTGTTAAAATACACTGTTCTTGTCAAGTCTTGAAGTGGGGGGAGCAGCCCACAGTATTATAGTGATTAGCTTCCTTCCTCTGTGGCTACATGTGGCTAGTGCTGAAACAATACAGAGCAGCTGTCTATTGAATCCAGCCATTATCAATTCAAAAACACACTAATTATCATCTGATCAAACAGCTTATTCCGAACAAGACAATTTTTGCATTTTCTGAAGAAAATGCAATTGACACTTGCTGTGCAAATCTTGTCACTGCTTTGCTAAGCAGTTGTGTTCAGTTTCCAGGGCATTGTAATGCGGTTGCTGAGGTGTTCTAATGTAGGTGATTGCTTTTATTGAAATAACATCACAACATTTATTTCCATTAAGAGGTTCGTCAATTTTTGGTCAAGATCTTGTATTGACAATGCAAGAGGTGAGCACTCTGTAAAGTCTCCTTCAACACATCGCAAAGACTTAAAAATGAATTTAAGGTCTGGACTCAGAGGTGCCAATTCATGTGTGAAAATGATTTTTCATGCTCCCTCTCAACCATTCTTTCACAATTTGAGCCTGATGAATCTTGACATTGTCATCATGGAATATGGCCATGATGTGTTTTTCTACATGGTTGTTTAAGAAATGAAAAACTACACACTCCATCAATTAGGGTTAAAAGAACTGATGCTAAACATATAACATGCTAGAAACATAATCACTGCAATAATGATTTAATAATTGACTCTTAACTATTTGCCTATTTAAGGCAATTTTTTTTTTTCAGAGCAGCGTATATTATAATAGTATACAAATAGTACTACAATAACACTGTTATATAGGGATGCAAAATATAGCAGTACCATATCAGTTACACAAACTTATATTAAATTTCTGAATTTATTGTATCAATCAATATTGGATATTCAATTGTACAGCTCATTTCCCTTACTTTTACATTTAGATTAACTTGGTTTTGATCTAAAAATTAAAGTTAGTCTTTAAAACACTAATAATTTAATAACAATGTAATCTTTAGCAAATCACAAAATGAATATTTATTTTTCATACTGTACATTATAATGTTGTGAAAACTAAATTCACTTATAGCATGTAGTTTTTAATTTTTAATTTTAGACAAAACAGTATAGAATTTTAGTATGAAAATATTGAAAACTTTAAATAAAATAAATATGAAAGTATATTATAAAAATATTAATATGAAAATAATTATCGTTTATTGGTAGAATTGTAATATCGGTCAATTCGGTGCATCCCTACTGTGGTGAGTTACGTGCTTAGCACTTAAAACAAGATTATTTCTCTAAATACAATATTCATTCAATATTTTGCCTAAGTTATTAAAAGTAATCCCACAGACTCACAGTCCAAATGTTCTGCTTTGGAAAAAATTGATAGAAGCTATAATTCATACAGCAACATTCTCTGGAAAATCTTTGTTTGTGTATGCACATGCATTCATGTGAGACTGCGAGACAAAAAAAAAAAAAAAAAAGAGAATGGAACAGACAGAAAGTGACTCAACCCTCACAAGGACAAAGAGTTTAATCAAGCCAATTAACAGGAAAAATAAAGGTGAATAAAAATGTTTGGCCAACAATATTGTAATTTTTTCCTGAGCAAAAAAACAAAACTGGACAGCCTGCCAGGAGACAAAGACAAATTGCTTCATAAGAGTACAGGTGAAGTGCTGAATCTCGTAAGCATCCAGTGGATTTGAATAGCATCAGTCCAGAAAATAATTAGACTTTCACTCAAAATTCTCCCTCCACCTTTAATGGGTTCTTTTGTTTGACCGTTTAACAGACACATTTACTAAGCAGCAGAGTTCCTTTTACTCTCTCTCTCTCTCACACACACACACAGGTTTATTTTGCTATCTTAGTGAGGACATTCCATAGGAATAATGTTTTTTATACTGTACAAACTGTACAGTACAGTACATTTTTACATTTTTAATAAAACATTGTTTAGTATATTTTTAAAACTATTTTAAATATGAGGACTCATGAAATGTCCTCATATTTCATGTTTACATCATAATACCAGTGTCATTATACAAATTTGTGTCCTTATAAATCACAAAAACACATGCACACACACACACACCTTGAAATGTTAACAAGGTTTCAGCTGTAACATGTGACTTTGTCCTAAAACCGTGACATGACATTTATTCACATCCACAGTCTGACTAATAGCACTAATAGTTCCCACAGCATATACAGAGGGGACAGATGAGCAGAAGAGACAGAGAGAGATGGCGACGGTGAAGAGGGTGGCATGTTTCTCTCATGAACACTCTTATGCGATTTTAACCTCTCTGTCCCAGAGTTCTTCAAAGCCGCTGCCTCGGCACACTGATAACAGCCTGAAATGCAGCGTGACAATGACATTTCACTGTCAAGCTCCATTATAAAAACACATTTCTTATTCCCACTCGAATAGTAAACATCTTCAAACTCCATCATAAATGAATATAAAAGCTTGTGTGATAACCATGCATTTTTCATGTGTTTGGACTCATTATAAAATATAGGAGCAATTAAAATAATCTACAATGTCATTCAGCAATCCCTTTGCATGAAAATACCCTCGTCAGTGTACACAAGGCCACTAATGATCAATTAACACATCCACTTTAAGTAGACAAATTACAAATTACACAGAAATTAACATTTTCCTAATAAAACATGACAGATAATGAATCGAAATTAACAACACAATGTGGAAATGATAAATAAACATATTAAATATATTTAAAAAATTAATGAAATATCAGCAATGAAAACAACTAACCAGTCAATCAAAACCCTTCTGTTATTTAAAATACCTTAAACTGGGAGTCAGAATAGTAGTACTAGATTAGAAAATTACCATTAAATGCAACAAATACTGTATGTTGCAGTCATATTCAAAGTCATTTCAAACTGTGTGCTATTACACCATATACTGTACCTTACTTTACACACACATTCACTCACAAGTATAAAATGACGATGTGATTGGTTTAGATTTGTCACGTTCTAATACTAATATCACTGACGTTGTAGTGATATTAGACTAGTTGACTAGTCTAAAAGTAAACAAACCCTTGGAAGACAACCAAAAAATAACAAAAAAACATTGTGTGTATATGTGATCCCAATATGAATCAAACATTCAAATCCTATACTGAATGGTGCTAAAAAAACATATATGAAATGCCTTGCATTATTATCAATGTTGTAAAAAAAAACATAAGCATTCACTTCATTAACATTAGCCACCACAATATTTATTTTTTTTTCTAACCAAAATACTCCCACACCTCATTTTTCAAGTGAATATTTCTCTGAGGCTGCTCTCAGTGAAAACTCATACAAGGTTTGAATTGAAATTAAACTACATTGTTTTCTGCACCAGATATCCAATTTTCAAAAAAAATTATTATTTTAAAAACGTAACATTAACATGTCATTAACATAATTTGAACGTAGCCTTTGTAAAAATATAAATGTTTAAAAAAAAAAAAAAATGTTTTAAATGTAATCGACTAGTATTTCCAGTGTCGTACCAGTTGACTAGTCTTGCACATCCCTAGAAATCACACCTTCACTGCTCCAATCATGTTTTTGTTGGAAGTTGGAAGGGGAACACCCAAATACACCACAAGATGGTGCCACAACTCAACGAGAACATTGTGTTTTTATGCCAATTTTGGCAAAAACAAGTCATGAACACGAAATGCTCATTGCGTACACTTTAAAAATAGCAAAGAAAAGAGAGAAAAATCTTTATATACAACATTACAAACATAACGCGCGACATGCTCGACAGTCGCCGCCATCTTTGACACATCAAATTCTCCCTGAGGTCAGGGTTGATCAATCTAATCCATGTCCGACTTCGAGCACCATTCCAGTCATTATTTTCAAGTAGGAGGTGGGAAAATCCCGAAGTATGTGGTGGGAAAATTTTCTGCCCCCTATTAAAATCACCTGCAAGTGCACTTCCAACTTTTCCAGTGGAAACTTATATGGCAATAACTCTTTACATGGTTTCAAATCATTAGCTGAAAACTGCTAAAACCTGATAGATATACACACCATGGCTTTTGACATTGACATTACTAGCATACCACACATTACTGTTAAACAGTCTCGCACAAGAAAATTCAACACTGTGTAAATGAAAGCTTACATCACTACAGTACACACCTATTGCCATTTGCCACTGTCAAAATCGAAGCAGACTCACCATACACAATGGTCACCATGGAGACAGGCATGACCAGAAGTCCCAGAAGCATATCTGCCACTGCCAGTGACATGAGAAAGTAATTGGTGGCATTTTGCAGTTTTCGTTCCAGATTGACAGCCATGATTACTAAAATGTTCCCGGCAACCGTAACAATGACCGCAATCAAAATCAGCAGCGCAGCCCAGTTTTTACGAACTAACTCCTCTTTACTCGTCTCGCCGTTGCACCTTTGCCATGACAGTTGTTCTTTCCTTTCACTGGAAGTGCCGCTGATGGATAGATTGGGGAAGACAGATGCTTCTATATCAGCCCAACTTCTGTTACAGCCAAACGAACTGTTACGGACCACATTACCCAGCATGATGTCCGGGCTCGGTGTCCAGGTGTCGGGGTCAAAGGGCATCAGGTTCGAAGAGGTGAAGATGCTTTTAGATACAGGTTTTGAAATGTTGGCTTGCAAGTTCATAATGTCCCTCATTAACAATGATAGATTGTCAAAAACAAGTTCAGTTAGAGGTGATGTATCCTTCTTTTCTTCATGGCATCTTTCATACAGCCATGAGTCCAGAGGTTTGCTTCATTCTGTCCTCTTTGAAAACACTCCTGAAGTCTTCTTGCTACTCTTTTACTGTCACCAAAAAGCCTGAACACTGGAAATGTACGGTGTATTGATAAAATGTGGTTTCCATAATCCGTGCATTTCACAACGCGCAGTGTGTTGTGCCTGTTAAATGAAGTCTTCTTGCTGCTCTCTGTTCTCGTTGTCAGAACACAACAGATTTTATGAGCTGGATGACCTGCTAGTTGAGAACACGCTCTCTCTCGCTCCCTCTCTCTGCTCTCTCTGGCTGTGTGTGTGAGCTAGGAGAGTCTGGTCCTCCTCAAGTCAGTGATCATTCTGTTCAATCCAGCTGTGCTGCGAGAGGGAGAGAGAGAGAGAGAGAGAGAGAGAGAGAGAGAAAGAGAAGTGTGAGTCAGGGGTTTAGTGAAAGTTTCTCAGGTGTTCCCTCTTTCGTCTGCAACTAACAAGATGAATCAGGGAGCTTATTTAACATGACAGGCGACACAGATACACACTCCACTTTCTTGAGGCCCAAAGAAAATGTGATTGATGGAAATAGGCAAGATTAGGAAAACATTCAGGCAAAGATATAAACACACAAACTTACCTTGAGAAGACAATATGCTTCAGACTGACCTGTTAAAATATCATGACTGCTGAAATAAAATATCATGTCTGTCCATCAATCTGTCTGTATATCTACCTAAATGTCTGTCCATCTATTCATTCATCCATCAAAACGTCTATCCATCCATCCATCCATATATCTAAATGTCTAACTATCCCTCTATCTGTTATCTATCCACCTATCTATCCACACAAATATCTTGTCAATCTATCCCTCTGTACATCCATCCATCCATCCATCTAAATGTATATCTATCCCTATATCTGTCCTTCCATCCATCCATCTTCTCTCACACAAACACGCATCCGTTGTGCTATATATTTCAAGCTTTTTCTCATTCTTTCTCTCTCTCTTACTCCTCTCACACTTCCATATACATTTGAACTGTCTCATTACCCCCAGCACTGTACCGCTTATCTTCCGTTTTGTAGTACATCTAACCTGGCAGTCATGTCTTGTAGAATAAATGTTTACATGTGAATGTGTGAGTGTGGCGTGTGGTGTGAAATAAAGTGTTGACCAGAGATAAGAGACTATGATAATAAATTAACCTGTCAGATGTTGACTATCAATACTTCACTGCCAATTAGATCTCACCTTCTAATGAGCACTACTCGTAGGTTTTTTCATTAAATCTTTACAGAAGACACACACATGCAAGATGGTACTTTAGCAAAAAAAAAAACGGAAGATTGAAATGACCTTTGAATTACAGTATTCTTTATACAGAAGAAGGATGTTACACAATGCATTCATGCAAAAATAAATAAATAAATCAAACAGACATTTAGATTAATTAGATTAGAGGACGAAAATGACTAATATTTAACTAGCTTTGATGAAATATTTTGCTCTAAAGCATTCATAAGGATCTATCGTGGTCATCCATGATGACTCTTTACTGATTCAGTCCTGTACTTTAACGTTTAAATAATGGGAATATTTGTGAATAATAATCTCAGCAGAATGCCTTCGGTCTTTATTCTGCTCGGTTCATTAGCAGAACAAATGAAAGTTGCTGAGGTGCAGTAATGATTAAGTTATGCAAATCATAACATCACATTTTCAGCTGCATGCTTTTCTTTCCTCATTTCTCAGCTATAACCGTATTTCGGTGGACATTTCGTGATACAGTGATGCTGTACCATGATTATTAAATGGCAGCTGTATTTCTGCTTTAAGAATTAAACTTTGTCGTCAGTAATGGCACTGATATGGCAAACACATTAATTGAATGTTGTCTATGTGATGCTTCTTGCACAATGTAAATGGACACCATCCATACACAAGTCCATTGAAGTTTCAGCTATATGCTCATAATAATACAAACAGTGGAATCGTGAGCTGTTGCACTGCAGACCCTCAACACAACTCTGGGTCACTGGACAGGACATCAGCACTAGCCCTCCAGCTCTGCTTTCCACTCAGATATCAGCAAACTCACTGCCACTCACAGCCAGTTGTTGCCATGGAAAGGCTTTGTCGCTAACAATGCATTCAACAGGGAATGAGATAACCAAACGATAATCACATTGTTGCCTCTTTTTTGACTTATCACAGGCTCATAACCATGGAGATGCTCAGTGCTCGAGCAGATAAGAACAAAGAGACTGCAAAGGGCAATAGCCATCTTCAGAAATAGAAGAACAAAAAGAATGGAATACAGACCTAAGGTTGGTCTCTTTTTAAAGAAGACACAAAGTGTAAAAAAGTTATTGAAGGGTTGGATTCTGCAATCCACTGCTGCTTCAATATATCTTTTGAGTGTTTTATAATCAAATTATTAATCATAAACATTTATCCTTCAAATATTAAATTATTTGAGTGACTTCTTCAAAGTTTGTTAAAGCATTTATTTTCCTTTTCGTCTTCAAACACTAGAAAATAATGATGAATATTGTCTGTACCTCTCACTGAGAGAAAAGTACAACTTATCAGTATGTTTTGGGAATATTTCCTGAATAGTTAAAGCCTGGGCCAACTTCAATCTTGAAGAAGCTGTGAATCCGGTGCATCTTTGTATGTGCGCTAGTGTTCTGTGTGCAGGTCTAGAATTGGTGCTGGTGGACAACTGGCACTCTGCTTGAGACCTGCAGACACCTTGTCATGATCTAGAAGGAAATCCTGTGCCTAAATCCAGGGTCCGAGTGTCAGAATCGTGATGGATGGAGATACGCTTCTGTCTATCAGTCCATGCGTGGAAAATTACTAATTTTGTCTATTTTTCATAGCCAATCAGAATCAGTTAACCTGAAGTAATGACGTATAGTCAGTAGACTCTTTTAGAGAATAACTGCTGTGGAAATATTAATGTACGCAGAGCGGACTACAAACTCCATGTGAGAGAAACTCCAGCTGGCTTCTGCTGATGAAACTGCAAACTATTCTTCAGTAAAATTGTCTTCAATTTATTTTTTTTAAACTCTGACTCAGGGTCTTCATTCATCATATCTGGTCTTTTGGGTCTTTAACTGTAAAATTCCCCTACATTACAGAAGTTCAAGGTTACTGTAAAGCAAATGTACTGTACTAAACATTTATGTATATTTTACAAAATAATTTTTACTCTAAAATTTGCTATAAAATCAAAGCCATATGCTTAACCAAGTTGTGTTCCAAATTTGGTTTCTGAAATACCCAACTGTGCAACTTAGACACATCATTAGCAATGTCCGATTTCAAAACGGTTTTCACAGGATGAATTTTGAACGTTTAAGCTTGCAAATGATACCTAATTTATGATGATTACTGAAATATGTGATGGGAAAAATGGCAATAAAAAAGTCAGAGGGACAGTGACAGTTAAGGGGTTAACATATAAATACATTTTTCATGCTCTATATGGGATCAGCCTGGCCACTTTGAGGCTTGTATAGAAATGATTTTGAAATGATGTATGACTAAAGCTTAAAATAATCCTTTGTTGCCCTTGGCTCTGATAGTGCTGCAGTTCCACTCTACTTTCCAAAAACAGAATGTAATTTGAATAATGATTCAAAACGCATTCTAAAGGCATCTTCTAAATCTGTGCATAGTCATTTTCCTGTCATTTGTTTGCTGTATCAATAGCAGAGTGAAAACCAAAGTCTTTAAATTCCAGGTCTAATCAAACAACCAGATTATCAAGATTTTCCTATGGGGTTTTATAATGGGGGTTTTTCAATTTAGGAGTAAAATAAAGCCTAAGCTATTTTATCTAGTTACTTATTAAAAACACACATTTTCAAAAATGGACATAACAGCTTCAAAATTGGCGTTTTCACTAAGGGTGTGTGTAATTTATGTTGTAGAACAAAACAAAGTATAGTATAGTTAACTATAAAAGTATAGTCAAGTTATGTTTACCACAGGCTTTATTTTACACTTAAATTGTAAAACCCTATAAAACCGCATTGGAAAATCTCAAAGGAGCCAGTGGCGAATTAGTCTCATTCTGATGTCATACCTGCGACACTCTATTTCTTTGTGACATTAGCCATTCTGTTTCTTTTTCAGTCATCAGGCGTGTATGTGTAGAAAAGGCAGAACAATTAGGAAATCATCTGAAAACTTAAGTGACATCAAACTTTCTTCTAAGAAAATTGCTGAACTAAATTAAACAGTCTCCTAACTAGACATCAAATGTTAGTTTCTTCTTTTTAATTGTTGATCCAAAATATAATCATAGTCACCACAATGGAGATTACATGAACAGTTTGGCTTTTACATAATGCTCATTTTCTCTGTTTGCCTCTTATTTGCCATCATCATCATCATCTGTGAGTGTTTTTATGCTTGTGGATAAATATAAGCACTCAGTCTCAGTCAACACCTCTTGTTGCAGCAATCTGTTCCTTTCCAGCCTGTGAATCATCTGCTGAAGATTGAAATCTTCACAATCTGCTTGAATTCATTATTAAAATGTCAAAAAAAAAAAGAAAAAGTAAATGTTGTTGACTTTAAGTTAAAATGCGGATGTGAGAAAAGTGACAAAAGCAGTTATGACATCTTCAAAAACCAACTTCAATGCTTCTCAGTGAATGAATTAGTTAATGTCACTGAAAGTAGCTAACAGAGATAATTCCATGTCAGATTACTCACTGACATCACCAACAAATCTCTTCTTTTCTGTCAGGCATCATCTTTTCTGCCACATTGTTGTTCTTTTCTTTGTCTGAATGTACTACAGCATTCAAACTGCTACTGAAAAACAAAATCTATTGGAACAAGATAGTCATTTAGTATGCTAAGGATTAGCTACCCATTGTCTGTTATTAATGTGTTAAAATGGGATGCTCTAAGACTTAAAGATGCACTGATTTCTCCTTTTTGAAAATCAAACATATCTTAGAAAAATCAATCAAAAATCAATACATATCTTAGACAAAGGTACCTTAGACAATTGTATTTTAAGATTTGAGAAGATAAAAACACCAGGGATGTTATAAAACAGATTTTGTGACAGGGAAAAAAATCTTCCTTTTTATACTTCCTTTTTAATTTCAAAAGAAATCACAAATGGTCTTGACTACTGCGTTAAAAGCAGGAACCAAATAAATCAACAAATTATTTTGCAATATTCCTGTTACATCACAGTTTTAATTGCTTCATCTGAAAAGCGAACAGTGCAATTAAAATTGCCTGTCGCAGCTGTGGTTCTGTGATTTTGATCTATGCCAACATATCCATAGTTTGTGTCTGTTGTCCTTTCTGCTTCCCTTACTTGCAACTCTATCACAAGATGCCAATCAAGCATTTTTTGCCATTTCATTTGTAATGAATTAACTCATAGTTCAAGATCTTGGCCAGTTTGCAAACCCCTTCTGTGTTCACACCATCCCAGCTGGCACTGATTTCACTGATGACGGTCAACAAACCTCCTCAGCAACATTTTAATTACAGTATATATTTTTTAACACAAATAATTTTTACTTATCAAAATCAATAATAAAAGTGGTCAAAAATTGTTAAACAATGTACTTATATCTTCTGTGGAAGTCTTAGGACCAAAAAATGTTTAATTATTGCATTTGGTCCAATGAGACCAAATGAGGGTATGCAGAGTAGACAGACAGTCACTGAGCACCACAAACAAACACCGGCAACCTTTTGCAGTTCCTCCTGAACAAAAACAACAAGCTTATGCTGTGTTCACCACATGTTGTAATTACTGTAATTATGAGATTACAGTTGTACTTGCCATCTCTCATGAAGCTTTGCAGACTCTGCTCTGGCCGTGCACATTCATGTGTTTTGGAGAAGGCGTGGCTTTGGAGAGCTCTCTGAAGGGATGGTGGGATTTTATGCTTTCAAAGCAATGCTTTTCACAGATATTTTACCCATATTTTGAATTGCGCATTTTATTGTGTTGTGTTGAAGTGTTGAAACAAATGTGTATGTATACTTAACAGAAAAAGTACTGATAATTTTCTGCTAGGACATAATCCGTTTTTCTACAGATTTTTTTTTTCTTACAGTGTAAGTACAACAACTTGTAAACCATAATTAAAACTAAAACCATATTTTTGGTATATAAACCTTTAAACATATGCCACTGATAAAAAATGAACATGAACAGGATCTCTGAAGGGAAACTGATAATTTTTTTACATTTCAAACATTTTTGTAAAATAAATGAAACAGAATTGAATTTACAGACAGATTGAATCACTTTTGTAACTTTTGTAAAAATAAATGTATATTTAATTTGCATAGTAAAGACTATGAAGTGTTTTTTGAACATTTGATTATGTAGTATTTCTTCTAGTGCTTTAAGTTTTCCGGTAGGTCTATTTCATTTGTGTCTTTGTTATATTGTATTTTTTTGTCCTATTGCTTCTAATTAGTTTCTTTGTTCTTATTTGATCACTGATTGATTGTTTACTTGTCTTCATTAGCCTAAGCTTGAGATTTTTTATTTATTTATTTATTTATTTTTTTTTACATATGTTAGGCTAGTATTAGTTCCCTTTTGAAGTAAAACTTCAACACGACATCTTGCATTGATGCTATGGGGAACACCCTCAGCGTGACTGCTGTCTGAAGCATGTGTGACAAACACGCCAATGAATTGGCTTACAACAGATCATGATGTCACCATCATAAAAGGGTGCCTGTAATACACATCATCAACTTTTTTTCTTCAGGAGCGGCTTTCAAAAGGTTTAGGAGGCATTCATGGCAATGCATTCACTGTTAGAAGCTCTGTTATTGCTTGATTCTCTCTCAATATTAGAATCTAGCATATGCATGAAGCATGACCAGCTGACGAGAGTTTGTTTTTCCTTTTGGACTTCTAATTAGTCAGAGATTCAGAGATTCTAATTTTTGGACCAAAAACTTCTTCACGTAATAACCTAGAATACTGTCTAACACTTGATGGCTGCTCTGTTAAGTCTTCGTCGTCAGTTAGGAACCTGGGTGTGCTCTTTGATACCAATCTTTCATTTGAAGGCCATGTTACTAGCATCTGTAAAACCGCATTCTTCCATCTTAAAAATATTTCTAAACTACGACATATGCTCTCAATGACAAATGCGGAAAAAGTTAGTTCATGCGTTCATGACCTCAAGGCTAGATTACTGTAATGCTCTACTGGGTGGTTGTTCCGCTCGCCTGATAAATAAACTACAGCTCGTACAAAATGCAGCAGCTAGAGTTCTTACTAGAACTAGGAAGTATGACCATATTAGCCCAGTTCTGTCAACACTGCATTGGCTTCCTGTTAAACATCGTTTAGATTTTAAAATCTTGCTAATTACTTACAAAGCACTAAATGGTTTAGCTCCCCAGTACCTGAGCGAGCTCTTAATGCATTATAGTCCTTCAAGTCTATTGCGATCTCAGAATTCAGGCCAGCTGATAATACCTAGAATATCAAATACCAAAAGACGACCATTGACACCTTGCACAAGGAGGGCAAGACACAAAAGGTCATTGTAAAAGAGGCTGGCTGTTCACAGAGCTCTGTGTCCAAACACATTAATAGAGAGGCAAAGGGAAGGAAAAGATGTGGTAGAAAAAAAGTGTACAAGCAATAGGGATAACCGCACCCTGGAGAGGATTGTAAAACAAAACCCATTCAAAAATGTGGGGGAGATTCACAAAGAGTGGACTGCAGCTGGAGTCAGTGCTTCAAGAACCACTACGCACAGACGTATGCAAGACATGGGTTTCAGCTGTCGCATTCCTTGTGTCAAGACACTCTTGAACAACAGACAGCATCAGAAGCGTCGCGCCTGGGCTAAAGACAAAAAGGACTGGACTGCTGCTGAGTGGTCCAAAGTTCTCTGATGAAAGTAAATTTTGCATTTCCTTTGGAAATCAGGGTCCCAGAGTCTGGAGGAAGAGAGGAGAGGCACACAATCCACGTTGCTTGAGGTCCAGTGTAAAGTTTCCACAGTCAGTGATGGTTTGGGGTGCCATGTCATCTGCTGGTGTTGGTCCACTGTGTTTTCTGAGGTCCAAGGTCAACGCAGCCATATACCAGGAAGTTTTAGAGCACTTCATGCTTCCTGCTGCTGACGAACTTTATGGAGATGCAGATTTCATTTTCCAACAGGACTTGGCACCTGCACACAGTGCCAAAGCTACCAGTACCTGGTTTAAGGACCATGGTATCCCTGTTCTTAATTGACCAGCAAACTCGCCTGACCTTAACCCCATAGAAAATCTATGGGGTATTGTGAAGAGGAAGATGCGATATGCCAGACCCATCAATGCAGAAGAGCTGAAGGCCACTATCAGAGCAACCTGGGCTCTTATAACACCTGAGCAGTGCCACAGACTGATCGACTCCATGCCACGCCGCATTGCTGCAGTAATTCAGGCAAAAGGAGCCCCAACTAAGTATTGAGTGCTGTACATGCTCATACTTTTCATGTTCATACTTTTCAGCTGGCCAAGATTTCTAAAAATCCTTTCTTTGTATTGGTCTTAAGTAATATTCTAATTTTCTAAGATACTGAATTTGGGATTTTCCTTAGTTGTCAGTTATAATCATCAAAATTAAAAGAAATAAACATTTGAAATATATCAGTCTGTGTAATGAATGAATATAATATACAAGTTTCACTTTTTGAATGGAAATAGTGAAATAAAAACATAAAACCTATAGCATGTCACTCAGCTGTGGCGTCACATGCAGCATATCCAAACCTCCAAACACCAACAAATTCAATGCATCCTACAAAAATCCAACTTTTTTTCATTTATATATCTTTTTTCAAGCATGTGTCATAACTCTCCTCAAATGCATTTTCCTTTGTTTTTTGACTGCCTGTGGTTAATTCTTCAAGCCTATGCTCATAGCCTGTTGTTGAGTGAGACTGCCAGAAGCTGTGTGCTCATTGATCTGAAGCCTCTGGGTCTTGGCAGCAGGTCGCTGAGCTCTCCTCTGAAGCCTTTCTGCTCCTTTGAGTGAGTCGTGTTTCAGCACAAAAACAGACAGGAGCGTGGGGACATGACATGCTAACACACTAACTCAACCCCCCTGCCTCCCTCTCTCTCCCTTTATTGAGCTCTTCACCTGCAGAGCTTCACATCACAAAATGATCTTCTGCTGGTCCCCAGAAGGATGCAGCCTTTTTTGTACTTTTTTTCTCTCTCATCTAAGTAAGGTAAGATGAATGCAAGACCAAGAGCAGAGGAATCATACCTATTTAAACTTAAGATTTTTGAGTTGATTTTTTTAACTGAAATTAAAACTAAAACCATAAAAACATTTTTGTTGCTTTAAATAAAATAAACATGAACTGAAATGAAATGAAATAAAATAAGATATATAAAAAACTTAAACTTATTTTATTTCAGCTAGTTGTCAAGGCAACATTTCTCTTTTTCATTTAGCTTAAATTGATGTACTAAAATAACTAAAACTGAAATAAAAATTAATAAAAAATAATAAAAACTAAATAGACATTAAAAATATATAAAAATGACAAAAAACACAACTAAATTAAAACTAAAACTATAACTAAAAGTTATATATACTATAATAGTATCTACTAAAATAACACTGGAAGGCAACTTCCAAAATATTTTTAATTTTAAAGCATTTTAATATATTAAAAACATTTTTCATAGATATTTTAAATATATGTTCATATATATATATATATATATATATATATATATATATATATATATACACACACATGTGTATATGTGTGTGAGACCTGTGCTGGCAAAATAAGTCAGAATACGCACAGGCTAATTACTAGCTACAGGCAAAACAAGCGAAAAATGTCAATTTTCACAAAAATTAGTTAATTAAGGGAACTCGCGCTGCAATGAGAATCGACGCTATGGGAAAGCTCTGTGTGATTGTGTTGTGAAGCACGTGTGAAATCAGTGCTTAGATTAAGTGTCCGCAATATATATATACACACACATATATATATATATATTTATATATACAGTGCATATATATATATATATATATATATATATATATATATATATATATATATATATATATATATATATATATTTATATTATCGCGAAGAAGTCTTCAGCAAAGAGGTTCTGACATCATCAACTTTCTCAGGGGGCCAATCTGCCAACCCTACCACTTCGCGTGCACATCTCAGCATCCGCCCAAAAATGTAGAGGCACTGGGTTGCTCACTCCCTCTGAGATGGGTCTCAGAGCTACCATTTTGGTCATTCCCTGCCAGTGCGCCGCTTCAGGGCACCGGTTACTGGTTACTCAAAAACTCTGGAGGCCAGCCTAGAGAGACTGGTTCCCTTAGTAGATTTTTGACAGCATGGAATATATTTCAATGGGTTTCAGTGGTAGGCCCTGAGTAGGCTCTGGTTATGAAACAGGAGATAAAAACTCTGCTGGGGAAGGAGACCATTAAAATGTGTTCCTGCCCCTGACAGAAAGTCTGGGTTTTACAGTCAGTATTCTATCATTCCAAAAAAGGATGGGGGGTTAAGTCCAGTTTTAGATCTGTGCGCTGAGGCGAATCGGGCCATAATCAGATCCGAGGACTGGTTTGTCATGATAGATCTTTTAGGATGCATATGTCCAAATTCCATCCTCCTTCAACACAGGAAGTTCCTCAGATTTGCTTTCAGGGGCAAAGCATACCAGCTTTCAGTTCGTCCTGTCAGCCTAGTCTTATCACCCCATATTTCATTACGTTCCTGCTCAATTGGAGCAGGTGGCAGTTCCACATCATGTCGTCCTCACCCACATGAAAGCATGGGAGTTTAGACTTAACGCTTAGAAAAGTGTGTGTTCTCCATTCCAGAGGACCATTTTTTTTTAGGTGTGGTAGGGGATCCGATGTCAGTGCAGGCACAGTTGTCTCCTGCTCGTATTGTTTTGATCCTCACAGCCTTGAGCAAGATAGCTAGGACAGTCACTCACTGTCTAACAGTTTTGAGACTGTTAGGTCTGATGGCAGGTGTCCAGTGGGACACCTTTTCGCCTGCTGTACATGAGACCTTTGCAATGGTGGCTCAAGACCAAGGGGTTTCCCTTAGGGGTTACCCATTCCATATGATCATGGTTACACGCAGGTGCTTCTACTTTTGTTATGTGAAAGAAGCCTTGATTTTTGTCCTTAGCTTAGGGTCTGTAGAGGGGTCATCATCTCTCTTGGCACTTGCTGCTTGGTGATGATGGCTCAGGCTCTACATCCCTGGGCACCAAATTCAGGGAGCGGGACATCCTGCAGAGAAAGGGGTTGAGGCCCGTGGTATGGAGTCTCCACTTCTGAGGGGGTGGAGCTCTTATGGAGGTGCAGATGTGGCCAAAGGTTGTGTCTGTTCACTGTTCTCCCCAATCGTTCTACTCCCGGGAGTTCAGGAGAGCAGAGTATGCGGGTAGACTCAGGTCTCTCAAATGAGGTTGTTGAAACCATGCTTCACTCCCGACAGAAATCATCAGATGAACCCAGTTAACTGCCCGTTTGGTACAGCGCTGGAAGTTCTGCAGGATCGATTCTCCACAGGGTTATTACTAGTCACTACCAGGCACTGGTCCTTATTGTGGAGTTGGTATAGACATTCCTATAGCGTCAATTCTTGACGCAGCGTGAGTTCCCTTTAAAGGGAACGCCTCGGTTATGACTGTAACCTCGATTCCCTGAAGACATTGTTTGGTCTGGGTGCGATTTATAGCTTCCTGGTCATTACGTCACCCACCTATGCTATTGGACTGATTTCACACATGCGTCACAACGCAATTATGTAGATAGTTCCCATAGCGTCAATTCTCAACACAGCATCTTGTTCCCCTTTTCAGGGAACCGAAGTTACAGTCGTAACCGAGGTATTTTCTCTGCTCGCTTCTCAACGACTGGTTTTGTAAGAATTGTCCTTCAATCTAATAGTTTACTTTGCTGGATATAGCAAATGATGACAAACGTGTTAAACAAGATAAATGTTTGCTTAATTTCAGATAATTTTTTTGATTCATTTTTTCTGTCATCCTTTGGCTGCTCTACAGTATATGATCACACTCAAGTGCTAAACCATTAAACCATTAATTCATTCAAGTGCTATTAAACCATTCAACGGCGATAAGATGCAAAAAACAAACAAACAAAAAAAACAAACCCTCAAATCTGTACTGGCGCACTGTCTGTGAAGCGGCTCTCTGTGAACAAATGTGCGCACAGAATGCCGCTCCAGGCAGGGTTAAACGGAAATTTTTTTTTGTCAATATTCCAGTTTTGTTGAGTATCCTAGGAAGCACAGCATTAAATGAGTTAAAAATTGTTAAAAGAATGTAAAGAGTTCTGAGAAAATAGGATGTGTGACAGATCCACGTCATGTGCATCAGAGAATGAACCTCCTTGGTTCTCGCACGCGTCACACAATCATGCTTGAGCTTCTGTTTACCACAACTGATGTGTGAGTTGATGAATATGTATGATGAGTATGTGAATAAAAGCCTAAATTCAAACTGTTCATCATAAAAATAGATACAAATAAAATTATACATACAAATATTTAATATAAAAAAGAAGTGAGCCAGGTCTGCAACAGGTATCCTCTTTAAAAAGTAATAAAAAATTTTATTAAATTGAAAATTTTATTAAATTCAATTATATGGTGCATGATGCCTCTGACCATGAGCACTAACAGATGGTCCATGTGTTAATAATGAAGTATAATAAAAGTGTAGCATAACTATTAGGAAGCTAGATAATCATTCTATTTATAGTAATTAATTTTTAATATTAAACTGGGGGTTTAATACTTTAATACTTCAAACCTATGAAGTATCAATACAAATAGTAATTATAATATTATCAATGTTTTAATCTCAAATTACACAAATATACAGAAGCATTTACACTTGTATAAGCTCCTTTTAATCTGGGTGCACACTATTTATAATAGTCCTTTATGACTGTTGCTTGTCAGACTGTACGAACATGATCCCTGCTGTAAGCCATGTCACACTGTGGGATCTCAGTTGTCAATATCAGACTATACAGTAGTCAAGACACGAATGGGAGCTAGCAAACAAAAACAATCACTAGTGTTCATTTTGATCATGGCTTCTCTTGAAAAATTGTTTTTTTATTTGACGGTTGTCGTAGGAGGTCACACTGCAGGACTGCGCCTCAAAACTTCTGACAGTGCAAATTTGATCACAACAGTCATTAACCAGCTGTCAGCAATCAGACTTCAGATTTTGGTCCAGGATCAGAGGAATCTTTTAGGGTTATCAAAATTTGTCTCAGACGGCCAAATCATGGCCAAAATCATACAGAGTGAACCGGCTTTATTCAACACAACAGAAAAGATTCTCCATCCTTTCAAATGGGACTGGCTCCTACTGTATTGTCCTCCTTTGCTAATGCACTAACCCCAGGTCAAGAAATGAAGAAAATGCAAAACAGAAAAATGGTGAGTCACCTCCTGAAATGTGTTATGCAATTATGTCCTTCAGCACTAAGTCTCAAGAACAGAATATCACAGAGGACAGCAGTACACATCTGTCAATATTTATGACATGTGAGAATTGAAAACCAACAATCTATTTATTCTAGTTTAAACCTATTGATTCGGTGAGCTCTATTTTTAGCATTGCATTGAGTTGTCTTTGAAATATTCTCCAGCTAAGCAAAAACCCTCCTATAAAAGCAAACTACTCCAGTGGGTGAGACACTGGTGACCCAGCAGGGCAATAAACACATCCATCAAATAGTCATCCAAATGACCCCAGATCCACAACCTGTTGACGTGTACCTGTTCTTTTGTTCATTTTCATGCAGGGGTAGAAGACCAAGCAATACTGTCACTGCATACGTCAAAGTACAATATCATGGATATAAATGGGTTTAAGTTAGTGTTAAAATGAAACTAATGCTTTCTAAATAAGTTAATAAACAGAAAATAACATTAAAAATAGATCTAGGGAGCTGATGTCTAAGAGATTTCCAGATCCCATGTGAATCTCTCGTTAATAAAAATCCGTGCACATTAACCTACCAAATGCAAATGGAGAGCCAGACCTCATCAGACAAGGTCAGCAATGACTAACCATTGACGGTAATGAGTCCTCATCGGATATTCTACAAGAGGATTGCTGAGGAAAGACTTTGACAAGAGCTTTTGGCTTCACATGATTTTCTACCATTACCGTCGCTTTCATGAATTATTCATTTTCTTTGACGGTTGACTGCCGTAAACAGAGGATGCTTGGAAGTGTGTCAATCTATAAAAAGGCCTCATGAGGCAATGCAGGAATACTCCAATCGTTGCTTTTCCGCCGCTCTGAATTTATCCTTGATAAAACGTGAGGTTTTTATGCAGGGATGAATATAACCTGAGTACTGCTTGTTTGTTGGAAGGTACATACCAGTTTTCATTTGGAAAAATACAAATCTGCCAAAAAGTGCTATGTACATGTTCTCCTTATATAATAGCTCTGCTCGACTGAAGGTAATCTCTGTTATTGTAAAAAAAAAAAAAAAAAAAAAAATGATTGGAAAAAAAGTGAGTGAATGCCAGGCTTAGCTTGGTAGTTACTAATGTAAGCGGGAGATTTCCTCATCCCACTAAACTCATCCCAGCCTCCCTGAATACTCATTTGAAAGATGTTCAGCTATTAAAATGCAGGAGAACAGGTCTAGCTTATGTTGCAGTCCACTTATGTCACTTTGGATAAAAGGGATGGCTAAATCAATACATATACATTGCAATGCGAACTGAACGGCCATCATTACTCAACCGCACTTAATTCTGTTTGGAGCCCTTTCTGTGTTTATTGAAATAATGTAAGTGACTGCAATTTAGCTGTGCACATGATTTGTTTACAACAATGATAAATGTCTGCCAGAACAAACTATACACGTGCTGAGTCATTGCAGTTAAAACTCCTTATTTCAGAAAGGGTATCTGTAATTTTATCCCTTATTACTGTGCATTCAATTGGTGACTAATGCATTAACAATCTGACAACAATTATAGATGAGTGCATTGTTAGTGAGCCTTTTACATGATTTCCCAACCTGTGTTTTCGACAGCAAAGTAACAGCATGCTGTTATTATTATTATTTGTCATTTTTCATTTTATCTAAAGCCTTTTCAGTACACTAATCACAGGGGCAGTCTCTCCGGGCTAAGTAAGGTTTAGATGTCTTGTTACAGGACAAAGCACTGACTCTATGGTCCACAACCAATAAGCTACAACAACTCCAAAACAGTGGTGGTCTCCCTGCAGTTCTTAAAAGAACCTCAAAAATAACATTCTGTTATCATTTACTCACCCTTAAGTCGTTCCAAACAGGGGCGCCTGCAGGAATTTATCTAAGTGTACGCACAGAACTAGCACCGCCCCCGTGCTGAGACCACCGTGTATCTGAAAACTTTTGTAAATGCTGATTCATGCTGCTGTCACTTAAAAAGATTTGCAGCCGTTTTGGTGAGTATGTTTAAATAAAAAAATATAAAGAACAAAAGCATTGAAGCTCAAGAAGAGCGAAAGGAAAAAACACTAATAAAGCAGATCTGTGCCAATATCGTACAGAACATACATATACACTTGAGTCAGCATATGATTATCGTGTTTATATTGTTTCACATGTTCATGTTGAGAAAATCAATAATATCCACATGCTCGGGGGAGAAAACACGCTCCGCTGACAGATGTTGCAGAGACAAAGATAACTGTGTAGTAAGCAAACTTTATAACAGCACTTTGCTTTTTCTGTTCTTAAACCTGTCTCCCTCAATAAAACTTAAAGGAAGTATATGTCTGGAGATCATTTTGCTATCTGATAAGGTATCAGGTAATTACATTTTGTAAGATTATTCCAATAGTAAGTAATTCCAAACTTCGCGAGACAGATGACGAAATTATGTTATCAAAAACAATCAACTTGTTAACATGCTCCACAGAGCCACCCAGTGCATTTAATTATAACTGTGAGTTTTAGTTTACATGCTTGGGATTTATCATGGATTCACTGCATTTACGGCCAGCAAAGCAACTTTGTAAAATTAGAATAGTATTTTTATTTTTCGAATAATAATTACAGATCAAATTTTCGACTATGCGTGCACACCCCTAGTCTATATGACCTAAGTGCTATTTTCCAAGACTTCTGAAGCTGTATGTGAGAGGACCAGACTGAAATTACAATATTCACATAATCTTGCTTGTCATAAATAACTGCTTTTGTGCTCCACAGAAGAAAGAAACCAATAAAAGTTCAGAATGACAATGGGGGTAAAGAAATTTTTATTTTTGGGTGAACTATTCGTTTAACTTGGTTATGCTCAGTTTAATTTTCACCCATATCTTTAACAAGTTTTTGTGTCTGAGGCTTATCAGACATTATAACAACTTACATTATAATTGCATGCCACATTTCTATCTCATAAAGCAATATATCAAGTTTGAATTGAAGACAGCTGATTATGCATATAGGTCCACTGACTTCGACAAGAAGAAAAATGCCAATAAAACCCACATTACAACAACTGGTCACACTTTAGTTTAAGGTACAATTCTCACTATTAACTAACTGTTAACTATGACTTTTACCTGCTTATTAATAGTTAGTAAGGTAGCTGTTAAGTTTAGGTATTGGATAGGATTAAGGGATGTAGAATATGGTCATGCAAAATTAGGCATTAATATGTGCTTTATATGTGCTTTAACAGCCAATATCCTAGTAATATGCATGCTAATAAGCAAATAATCAATTGTGAGAATTGGACCCTAAACTAAAGTGTTACCCAACAATTAATAATATTGTTTTTGGGCCATGTCTCAAGTTATTTGCCTGTATGTTTACTGATCCCTCCATCTGTACAGTGAAAGAACTGAGCAAATATAAATCATATAATCATATCCAGACAATGTTTGCACAGGTTTTGTTTAACAATTTATAAAATATTTTTTTTAAATATTTAAAAAACAAACAAACAAACAAAAAACTTTTGTAAACACACCATGGACTAATAAACCGGTTGTTTATGCTGTAGAGTAAGTATGTTTGCTTGAGTGAAAGCCTAAAATGCACTCAGTGAATCTGCAGAAGGGAAACTCTGTCATGATTACCTTGTCTTTTCCTCCAGTGTTTGAACGCACAGTTAAAATCAGATAAAAATTAAATGGAGGGTCATAGAGGACATCCTCTCGCCAATATTCAGGATATTCACTGTAGATCAGAGCACATCAGAGCTCCCACTCTCAAGCAACTTAAGTAGCAAATGGAAAGACTTTCTTTTTGCCACATCAATTTATTTTTTGACATTTCTCTTTCACTGCTGGCCGAATAACCTACTAGCAGGAACAGGATATAGCCGTCAAATTCAAAAGAAAAAAGCTTTTATCCCGGTTATGAATCACATTTATGCTTTTATTACCTGTTTTTGTGTAGCACTCTATTGTTCCTGACACACATGCAAGCCACACAAAGATTTCATTACATGAAATTGCCCTCATTTTCCCTATACTTGTATTATAATTTTGTCAGGATCTCCATTCTGTATAAATGTCAGCTACAACATTTGGCTTCTAAATTATATTGCAAAGGTTATTTTCCAGGATGACATTCATTATTCTAAATCACGCACACCACAAGAGAGGAGACAGAAGATATGGACTACCTGAAACCTGCAAAGTTCCCATGCTAACCAGAGCGTGTGTTTGCTTGCTCATTATTTGGGAAGCAACGCTGAGCTATATTATGCTTTTTCTACATTCAGGGCCATTCAGCTCCAGTGAGAAAAGATAAAGAAAACAATGGTCAAGGAGATGAAATGTCAATCATTTTTACCAATCGAACTAAATGTCAATGTTAGAATAAATATATTTTTAATAATTCTGAAAAAAAAATTTTTTTAGCATTAGTTAATGCATTAGGTATCAGGAACTAACAATGAACAACATATTTATAGCATATGAGCAACTTGAGGGTGAGTAAATGATGACAGAATTTTCATTTTTTGTTGAACTATCTTTTTAACACTTCTCTTAAGTAAGAGAAACCACTAAGTGAATTACGACAGAGACCAAGGATTTGCCTTAACACAATTCTATTGCTGTCATTAAAATGTTATTTGTTAACACAGATAGCAATACATTTTTGAAGCAACACAACATGGATAAGGAAAACAAAAAAAGAAAACATTCATCTTTGGAACACAAATAAAGATATTTTCAATATTCTCTCATCACTTCTGTCCATTCATTGAAACACATAAAATAATCCAAATGATTCAGGCTGTTTCGAAAGCTCAAATGTGCGTACTTGATATGCAAGAACCAATGAGGTTTGTTCTTGAGTGTAACACACGCACATTTGAGCGTCCACTGACAATATTTGATGTATGATATGTATGTAATTTGATCAATGTTTATAAGTGAATCAACGGCTAAATTAAAGTTTGTTTATCATATAAAGTGGCTGATCGTGTCTCATTAGAAGACTTGGATTAAACCTGCTCGCTCCGTGTAACACTTAAGGTGAAACCCAAGTTTTACAAACTTTGTTATACTTAAAAATAAGAAGCTTTATGGAACACTTAGTGTTTTTTAAGGGATCACTTGAGTGAAACCCTAAAGAACCTTAAGCAACAACCTTAAGTTTAAGGAAACAAGCTAAGGGCGATCTTAAGAGAAAATTACACTTAAGGTGCTTTATGCAACCAGGCAATAAACTTTATTCTTCATGCATAGAAAAAAAATGCTGAGAGATGTTTTTATTGTTTTAAAATGTCATCTCAGAGGTTCAGAGACTGAAAGTGTTTGAAAATAGGTCACTGATGACTATAAGCAAGTGTGTGTGTAAGAGCTAAAGGGAGACGGAGCATGAAAGTGAGTATTACAGAAAGTTTGGCTTTGAGAATGTGTGAAAGAAAGTGTCCGAATTGTTAAGTGTTGGTAATTGTGTGTGTGTGTGTGTGTCCCACAGCTTTCAGTAATCCCCTAAGAAATTGGTTGGTAGAGAAGGAATGAAAGTAGTTAGAAAATAGGGTTCACAATGACCTTTCCTTGAAGTATGAGGTTATCATTTTTCATTTCCTCCTGTACAATAGGTCAACTGGGTGACTCACAGGTGATGGTGTCTCAGTGGGTAAGGCCTTTACATTGGTTACCACGGTTCGACCATCCTCTGACCACTGCTATTGTGCCGAGATACCATAGTCGATTTTACCTCTGTGTTGCCAAACTTCTTTTTCCCCAAAGACCAGGGTAGAGCAATGCTTTTAATGCCATGTATCCAGGGGCATCGCTAGACCCTTTTTACTGGGGCACGAGTCCCAGAGAAATACAGCTGTGCCCCATAAAATATTAGGCTACTGATACATCCTTGTCTGACAATGGAGACAGTATACCAATAATCAATTTCCCTGATAATATTTCTGCAATCATGTCATGTGTGTTTTCTATTAGCTGTTTAGAATAAGAACTACCTATGTAAAATTCGCAAATGAAACACTCTAATTGGTCAAACAGGTTTGCAAACTTTTACTTTTGTAGTACTGATGAAAGGCTAGAAATGCTTCTGCAAATTTCACCAGTTTTAGCACTTTATACAATGCATATTGTTTCAAAGCAACTTTACAGAGATAAACAGGAAAATAATGATTCAATGATGCAAATGGAATTCAATTCTGCAAAGCAGCCTTAAAATGAAAAAAGTGTCATTGTTCAGCTGAGGTCAGTTCCGTTCCAATAACTGTGATCATCAAATATGAAATGAGTTCATGAAATATGAAATGAGTTCAACTCAGCTATAAAGCAGCTCTGTAGAAAACAGTAGTCATCATCCAGCTCAATTCAGTTCTCATCCAATTGTGTCAGTACAGTCAAATCAATAAAATTGCTGAATATTATTACTTTATTGAACTGAATCAACACTGAACGGACTTCAGCTGAACACTATAGTCTTTTTAGAGCTGTTTTACAACACAACTGAATGCTGTTTGCATCATTGAGCATTATTTCCTGTTGATTACTGTAAAGCTGCTTTGAAACGATCTGTATTGTATAAAGCGCTATATAAATAAAGGTGACTTGACTTGACCTCTTTCTGGCAGTGCAATCTCTGACATTAAAATAAAAGCATTACAATCATAGTAACTGTGGTGAAATGCAGGGAAGAGAAAGCCACTGAACGTGAAAATGGCAAAGCAACAAAAGGAAATGCAGGAAATAATAAAAGGTAAACAAAAAGACTGTACTATGTGAAACGAAGCAAAACAAATTCTAAACACAAATGAATAGAAGAAAAGGGAAGGCAGCAGGGGAATAAACAAGTAGTTAAAATCTATAAATCTGCAGCTGTTCATTTTCTTATGCAAACCGTTTGTGTCGGAATGAAAAGAGGAATTTGAACTCATTCCATGGTGAGCAGGAAACTAGAAATGAAGGAGAGACTGTACAACAAAAATTTTAGTCTGGGTTTCCTGATAACATTGCCACTCACGCTCTTAAGTTCATCTTAACTAACACTGTGCTTTATTTTACAAAGTTTTCTAAATGGCATGTCAGTTGCTTGTTAAGTAAACATTAAGTGCACTTGTTATGGGAGCTAAGTTCAAATTAAGTTATTAAACATTATTGAATATAGTAAAATAAATAATTATGACATTGCTAAGTTACCACAGCAAACAGTTGTGTTCATTTGGTCAGAAATTTAGATGCACACTGCAGACTGCAATGTCACATTCGTAGATCATCTGGTTTGAAGCACTGGATAATTGCTACTTCCACTATGCAATATGTGACTGCCACAAAGGTTTATCTTACTGTCTGTCATCTTAATTAAGATTTATTACAGGACAAGCTCAGACTGCAGAGTGGGACTAACATTTGTTTGTTATATAAGCTTATAATTGTATTAATTTTATGATTGTTTCATTTTTAAATATAGTGTACACTGACCAAAATGAATGAATAGCTTTTATTTTGTTTATCTTCGTTTCTGAAAGAAAAGTTTAAAAGTTTTAAAGTCCATTTAAGTTACACATAATGGACCTGTTCATGTAGGTACTATTTAGATAACAATGTTTTTGGGAAAAGGGAAATTTGCAAGCCAAAATGTTTAAATATAATTTAAAACTTCCCAAAAACTTTTTAACTTCAGCAGCAGCAATTTAAGAATATTCTTGCCTGAGCATAACTCAGCACTTTTAGAGGGTCAATCCAGGAGGACTCTCAAACAGCAGGATATTTACTGAGACACTTAGTTCAGGATAGATTTGATTTATTATTGCAATTTTAGAACTCTTCCAAAATCAGCACAAACCTTTTGTATTGTAGCTTTAAAACAGTAGCTTGGAAGTTTTGCTGTTTAGAAAGAGATGTGTGTAATGAGGCTTGAAGTATATCATAGGAAACAAATCTGAACAGAACAGCACAAATACGTTGTGCTAACTGTCATTTAATACTGCATGCTGAAGCTGATACTAAGTTTTAAATGGAGAAATGTTGATGGCAGAACCAAGCCAGAGTGACATAAATGAGAATCTGCACATTTATAGCCATTCTAAACTACAATGAACTGTGGCTTATCCATTATTAATGAACAGAATAATTACCAAGGTTTATTGAAACCAACATTTTTCTAAAAATGTGAAAAACATTGTATTAGAGCATTTGAAAAACACAAATTTCAGCTGGACACAGCACAGACTTCAAAGTGACAAGACTGGTGGCAATATCAAAGAGAGGCAATTGAACACTATAACAGGATAACAAGGGACAATGTCCAAAGTCTAATCTAGTCTGTTTATTTATTTATTTATTGCTGCAAGGGATATGAAACTTGTCAAAACTTTGTTCCATGAAAAGAAAATGTTCAAAGAGGTTTAACAGGGGAATTGGGGGCAGATATAAATAAGCTGTAATTGATAACTTGCAGAGATAAAAGACCTCTTAAATTTAAGCTGACATCCTAATTGTCCATTACTTATAATCTTATCTAAAATAATTCCCAACTCTCCAACTGAATATTTAGATTTGGCTCTAAGGTTTACCAACTACGACATCATTAAAGTGCTTGTAAAAGAGCTGTAAAAATGTATGAATATTAATTACTGCTTCACCTAATGAGGAACTATCATTTCAGTAGAGAGATAAATGAGTTGTGGTCTTGTGGAGGCCGCTGCAATTAGAAGCCAGTGTTCGAGATCAAGCCAGTTTAACGCTGAGCAGGATCCAGTGACCTGTGAGAGGCAATGCCAAAGTGAGTGTGTGTGTTTCTACTACCCATACAGTTTTCCAGGAACATGCCTCCAGGTTTTTAACACATATCAGGCTGGATTACACTTAAGAGAATGTGAGATCAGGAATGGTAGCACTTTTTGCTCTAACAACTGTATCTCAGTGTTTTTTGTGGTATTTATATCAAACTTTGATATAATGTTCCCACATTTGTCTGCTACAAATTAATGTTGTTCTGAAATATACAACTTAACCCTAAACCATGAAAAATAATGTAAAGTGTGCTGTTGTAACATCCCACTAGGATGTAACAGTAAGTGATTGCAACACTATGTGAAAACATGGACATCAGAAATCTTAGGCTCTCACAAGAAATTCCTGAACATGTGGATTCTGCTTAAAATGATTGGATTTTGCCTGAAAACTCTGTAAAATAGTGCCCGATGTACTGTGTTAATAATATAAATGAATTTTCCTTATTGATTGACAGGTGTTTTACTCATATTTTGAATTATGCCTTTGTATTGTGTTTTAGGGTTAAAGGAAATGTCTGTAAACTTAATGGATAATGTCCTGGAAAAAAAATACCAGTATCTTCTCTGTTTTTCTACATATTTTTTTCTTACAATGAATGGTAAATGTGACCACACTTTACTTACAAAAAACATAAGACAACATAAGAAAAACATCTTTGTAGGTCCAGTAGAAGAAAACAGAACAAGAAGGTTACATTATAACCTGAATAACGCACAAGAACAAACCTCTTCTCAGACGTGCTGCGTAACCAATGAGGTTCATTCTCGTGTGTTACGCAGCATGTTTGAGCTTCCAAGGTTTGTTCCTGTGAATTTCAGGTTAGGTTGAGCTTCTGCTTATGTTCGCTGATCAATGTTTATATGCGAGTAAAAGCCTAAATTAAGCCATTATCTCATGTTAATCTTGAGTATCTATAGAATAGCATTGCATCTTTCAAATCTCCAAAAAGTCTTTAGTTTTATCATATTCATAAAAGATAGATACGCTGTACCGAGTCTTTCCGAAAAAAGCCGAGCTCCTGGACATCATTATAAATAAAAAGGGAACAAAAAAGTTTGTGTTGTTTACATCATATGCACTTGTGCAGCGATTGCCAAAACACTGGCATTTGATGCAGTTTTACTCACTGCCTGCGTTCTGCAAATCCAACATCAAACTGGGACTTGTTAACTAGTGGTTAAACGGATCGTTGTTGATCCGTGATCCGTACGGAACAAGCCCCACGGTTCGGCATGCATGTGATTTGCGGATCAATTGCAAGTTTCACCGCAATGGAGTAAAAGATTATCATTTGCATGTGTTTTGTCTTGCTAGTTTACACATTAAATAGATATAAAACCATTCCAGCGCTAGAAGAGGCAAAAAAGGATTTAATTTGGTATCGCACGCCACGCTGTTATTGGTGACGCGCGCACACACACACAGAGGTGCATTTCAGATAGCTCGCGAACTCCAAACTGATTTCTCTTTCGCGTCCTCAATGTACTTGGATGGACACACACACACGAATTATGTCAGTCAAAATACCCCTCTCGGCAAGTATTCTCGTAAACACATTCGGTTATGTCTTAAGTGAACAAGATGAGAATTCGGATGTGTATCTATTGGATGTGTGCGTGCATGGAGTCTTACTCTTAAAGTGACAGCAACCTATAAATACCTGCTGTTGTCTGTCATGTAAATCAAACAACAAAACACAGCTTTAACAAAGATTAATCTATATTAAATTTATACAGTGAACAGTGTCATTTTATATTTCATTATTACATTTCTATACATGAAAATTAATACTACAGTTAGACCTTATACTTTATTTGTAACTTTATGTTGTATTTATCTATGCTTGTAATTGGTGTACAGTATTTGTTCTTTTTATAGTCTGTTCACTTGCCTTTAATAATGTATTAGTTAGGCTAGTAGTCACCCCCCCCCCCCCCCTTCTTTTTTGTGCTGATCCGAAAAATGATCTGATCCGTGACTTAATAACCGTATTATGATCCGAACCGTGAGTTTTGTGATCCGTTGAATCACTATTGTTTACAAAATATTCGTCACCAAAAGTCCAGGAACAAGCAAACATACAACTCCATTGCTGCCCCAGAAAAACAAACTGCATCCACTGTTCCCTTAACACTGGGTTCTTTGGGAAGCTGAAAAAGGTTATCTTTCCCTCACAACCAAAAACACGCTTCTTTGGTGACGTTGTTGAAAAATCTCTCGGCTTCCGTAACCGAACGAAAATTAAATTTTTTGGGTGGTTCAAAAATGACTGAACAGCACTAGAGGGTTAAGAATGTATTAGTAAATGTTAAGACTAACATTAACTAAGTTCAATAAATGTTGTATAATTATTGTTCATTGTTAGTTCATTTTAACGAATATAGTTAACTAATATTAACAAATGGGTAACACTTTATTTTAGGGTCTTTTAACTAGTTGCTTATTAGCATACATATTAATAGAATATTGGCTATTTATTAGTACTTATTAAGCACATATTAATGCCTTATTCTGCATAACCTTATTCTACATTCTTAATCCTACCCAATACCTAAACTTAACAATTACCTTACTAACTATTAATAAGCAGTAAATTAGAAGTTTATTGAGGGAAAAGTCGTAGTTAATAGATTATGTGTTCCCTATACTAAAGTGTTACCAACAAATGAAACAGTATTGTAAAATGTTACTGAAAATACTTTTCTTATTACAGAAGTTCAAACCTGCTGTTCAACAGCAATCATTGTCAGTCCTGACCTTTACACTCACCAGGGGCCAGTTGCATAAACCACTTAGACTAGTCTTAAAAGTTAAGACACTAATGTTTTTCTTGAAGAGTGGTCCTAATTTTACATAAAAAGGTAGATTGGTGTAATCTGAATTGGAAAAATAACATTGATTACCCCTTGGTTAACTGTAAGTTGGTCAAACTAGTTCTTAAGACACAGTCTTATTATAGTGACTAATTTTTTAAACTTTTTACTTTTTAGAGTAGATTTAAATGTGGGTACTTTTACTTTAACTTGAGTACATTTGTAATGAAAAATCTGTACTTTTACTTCGCTACGCTGGGCGTCGTTCCTCTCATTACTTTATTTTAATGCAATACTGTACATGTTAAGAAATGCGTAGTTTATTCCAAGCGCACTGTCTCTTTTTTCATGAACGATGCCCCATTCACAAATTAATCGCTCTTTTGAGTCGATTCTGTTCAAACACTTGATCAAACAAGTTGGCAAAACTGTCTAAATTGGTTTGCGGATCAGTTTGAATGATTTGTTCAGCCTGCACGCACTGAATTGTCTGAAGCGGTTTCTCACTCGGAGCGTTGGATGAAGTGGCAGTGGACCTACAGTCAACTAAAAGCAAATCTGCAAATGCATTCTATTGTTTGCCAGCGATGAACATCTTTATTAGTTGAACTGCGTATGCTGTCTGTGAACAATTCCACAGGTATCGATTTCTTTCGATTTCAATTCATACAGCCAGTAGCCGACATTTTACAACCAACCAGATTATTACGCCAGGATAACAAAGTAAGTAGCATTTCTTTACCGTTTTTTATGGAAATACGGAAATATTCTTACTCAAGTAACTATTAAGATTATTACTTTCATTTTTACTTTGAGTAAATATTTCTATAAGTACTTGTACTTTTACTTGAGTACAGTTTTTGGATACTCTACCCACCTTTGACACTCACATACAGGGCACACTGCGAGTTTCTAAATGTAATACAGAAAGATGAAACTGTTATTGGTTATTTGCTCTTGACCAGTAATTCCTAAAAATGATCTCTGCCTCAGTCTCTTTCATTGTCTTAAAGGGTTAGTTCACCCAAAAATGAAAATAATGTCATTAATTACTCACCCTCATGCCGTTCCACACCCGTAAGACCTTCGTTAATCTTCGGAACACAAATTAAGATATTTTTGTTGAAATCCGATGGCTCAGTGAGGCCTGCATAGCCAGCAATGACATTTCCTCTCTCAAGATCCATTGATGTACTAAGAACATATTTAAATCAGTTCATGTGAGTACAGTGGTTCAATATTAATATTATAAAGCGACAAGAATATTTTTGGTGTGCCAAAAAAACAAAATAATAATAATATATAGTGATGGCCGATTTCAAAACACTGCTTCAGGAAGCTTCGGAGCGTTATGAATCAGCGTGTCGAATCAGCGGTTCGGAGCGCCAAAGTCACGTGACTTCAGCAGTTTGGCGGTTTGACAATCTGAAATAAAATAAAACAATCACAAAGAGTATACAACACTAAAATCACACAAAAAACAGAATACAGTAGTTACTCCAGTCCATAAGCCTTTTTAAAAAGATGTGTCTTAAGTAGAGATTTAAAAACCTGCACAGAAGTGGCAGATCTCAAGCTAAAAGGCAAGTTATTCCACAACTGGGGTGCTGCCACCGAAAATGCACGAAAAAGCAGTGTTTTGAAATCGGCCATCACTATATAAGTCATTATTTTGTTTTTTTTGGCGCACCAAAAATATTCTCGTCGCTTTATAATATTAATATTGAACCACTGTACTCACATGAACTGATTTAAATATGTTTTTAGTACATTAATGGATCTTGAGAGAGGAAATGTCATTGCTGGCTATGCAGGCTTCACTGAGCCATCGGATTTCAACAAAAATATCTTAATTTGCGTTCCGAAGATTAACGAAGGTCTTACGGGTATGGAACGGCATGAGGTGAGTAATAAATGACATTATTTTCATTTTTGGGTGAACTAACCCTTTAAGGGCTTTTTTCCCTCTTCATATTTCCTCTCTCCTTCTCTTCTGACCATGTGAGACGGACTTCATCATGTTACCCTTAATAAACTGAAGTCACCGCCATCTCTCTCTTTTTAGCTGTGCAATAGAGGTGACTCATCCACTGCTTTGCACTTGCCTTTTCATTCATGATTTTGACTAAAGGGGAAAACAAGCTTGAAAACAACCCACTGTCTTCAAGCATTCACTACAGCGTGATAAATAGGCCAAAATAGTGGAAGGACAGAACAGATTTAAATTATCCATCATGATAAAAGAAGAAAAGGACAAGAGAAAAGCCCTTCTTTTTGTCCAGATGTCACGTATCCTATTGAGTAAGCTTAATGCTGGGCGTACTGTGTGAAAGACACCCATCACTGAGATATTTCTGTACATTTAATGATCAATTCAGACACTATATCTGTGGTCATTTATGAAATATCTGTGTTTGTATAACAGAAAAGAAAGGCTGGCACTGCTAGTGATCTTCAAATTTTTCTTCAAACAGCTTGAAAACATTGATACACACAAAAACCTACAGGGTAAAGACCTTGATTTAGATCTTAATATTTCCTGACACTGAGCGGTGGACACAAAGTTTCCTGTTTGAGCTAGAGTGCATTAGTGTGTGTGTGTGTGTGTGACACTCTCTACCCTAATGCCATCTCACACTGAGCCAAGCGTTATCACTGTTGAACAAAATGACTAGCGCTTCAAAACCATGACTGAGGCATAACATTCTGCCAACAATAGGATAAGACAACGGCTGCAGACAGAAATAATTGGAGATTGGGATTTAATGTTTGATGATCAAGAATTGTTGCTCCAAGATGCATAAACACATACACTTGCACTCAAATAACACAAATAACATTTCAACATGGCTTTGTCTAGTCAGATCATTTATACACAGATGAATATATGAAGACTTCAGATGCAAAAGCCTCTAAGTGCTGTCTGAAATTTTCGGTAACACTTTATTTTAGGCTCTTTTAACTAGTTGCTTATTAGCATGCATACTACTAGAATATTGGCTATTTATTAGTAATTATTATGCACATATTCTGCATGACCTTATTCTAAATTCTTAATCCTACCCAATACCTAAACTTAACAACTAACTTATTAACTATTAATAAGCAGTAAATTAGGAGTTCATTGAGGGAAAAGTCGTAGTTAATAGTTTATATGTGTTCCCTATTCTAAAGTGTTACCAAATTTTCTTCTAAAATGAGCATTTTTATCAAGCTCGTATGTTTATGTTCAGTTATTTCACTTAAATGGCAATGAAAAGGACCTATTAATTGCCATTAAAGTGAAATTACTAAACCTAAACATACGAGCTTGATAAAAATGCTCATTTTAGAAGAAAATTTCAGACAGCACTTACAGGCTTTTGCATCCGAAGTCTTCATATCATCTCTCTCTGTTAATGTTCTGTCAGGACAGGACACCTTTTTGAAATTGAGAAATGAGCTTAAGATGAATGCCAGCTTTGAAGCATTATTGTTCCTGTGCCAAAATATTCCACACTCCCTTTGTTATATTCTCTGTAGCAAAAAAAAAAAAAAATCACCTCACTTGGTTGTCTATAAGAGTTCATTACAGGATAAATGGCCCTAGATCGCTCCAAGAAAGAGATGCTGTATAAATCAAGACAGTGTTTGTGTAATCTATCTTCAAGGGCAGAATTATTTTGATTATAAATAAGTAAAAGCACTCTGGATTCAATGTACTATCATAGCACAGCAGTACACCACTTTTAACAGGATTCATTGTTGCGCATTAGTGTCATCACTTCTGCAAGCTGTAACCAAATTGACTAAGACTAGAATACACCTGTGTAATACACAGTACCATTTAAAAGTTTGGAGTCCATAAGATTTTTTAATGTTTTTGAAAGACATCTCTTATGCTCACCAAGGCTGCATTTATTTAAAAAAAAAAAAAAAAAAAAAAAAAAAAACCTGTAATATTGTGAAATATTATTATTACAATTAAAAAAAAAATTTATATTGTAATATATTTTGAAATGTAATTTATTCCTAAGATGGCAAAGCTGAATTTTCAACAACCATTGCTCCAGTCTTCAGTGTCACATGATCTTTCAGAAAAAAAATTCCAATTATGTTTATTTGGTGCTCAAGAAAAAAATCTTATCAATGTTGAAAACAGTTCTGGTGCTTAATGGTTTTTGTGGAAACCATAATGAGCCTACCTTTTTTTTTTTTTGTAAGAAAATTACTGTCACTTTTGATTTAATGCATCTACCCTGTAATACATAAAAGTATTAATTTGTTTAAAAAATATATTAAACTCTGGTATTTGAAGCATGTTTTGTGTATGTGAGACAAAAATGGAGAGAAAGCAGAGATGGTCATTCTTCATAGTCTTTAACAGTTTATTACGGAGTGGAAATACGTTCAGACAGATTGTACGGTCAGGGGAAAAGAGGCATAGATGCTCTCAGCGGACAAAACAAACACTCACACCTCTGTACAAATCTGACAGGAGCAAATCCATTTTTCTTAACGCTTTTCTCCAGCTGCCTTATACCAGCTTTTATTATCTGATCCAAGTTAAAACAATTATTTGTTAGTGTAAACTTCTACATTTGAGGACAGGATTAATGACAGGGATAACATTTTTTTTTAAAAAAAGCACTAGACTAGGCTAATCAGTCCTTGACATTTCTTTACATCAATATGCCCTTGCTATGTTCATGCAAGTAAATATTCATTAAGTGCAGTCTTCATGCAAACATTATTTTTGCTTCATGAAGCATTCAATCATGGTAAACTATTACACACTTGGGGCTTCATTAATGAAAAATATTTATGAGTAAATTTGGAGTAATTTGCACGTAAAACAGACCTTCCCGAAAAATCTCCTCTAGATTCACAAATGCTTTGTAAACATCTGGTGCCGTATTTATGGAATCCCAAGCCTGCCAAAATTAAAAATAAAAAAAATACATAAATAAATATACAAAGAAATGTAAAAAAGTAAAAGTAAATAAATAAATATACATAGAAAAGCAAAAAAACAAAAATAAATAATTATATATTTATTTCCTTATTTATGTATATATTTATTTTTTCCACATTTATTTTATCTTTTATTTCTTTATACATTTATTCATTTCAATTTTTATTTATTTCCACATTTATTTATTTATTTATTTCCATATTTGTTCATTTCCACATTTATTGATTTCTACATTTCTTTATTTTTACATTGATGTATTTTTACATTTCTTTGTCCGTAGGGTAATGAGGAGGGCGTTGTTTACCTCAGACATAGCAATCGAGCTCAGAGTAGGCGAGAGCGAAGCATTGAGGTCACAGTAACACCTTGTGGTGTGCCCGAAATAGTGTAGCCTAATGAAGTTGATACTGGTCTGGATTTGTAAAATGTCCTGCACTGGCAAACATGAACAGCAACATCTTCAGCAGATCTGATAACAGGGAGTCTGAAATGGAAGCGCTTGTTATTTCCCTTTATTAATCATTTGAATGAATGGGCTTGTGTTTGATTGAGATTCGGACACCAGTCAGAACACGGAAAAGATCGAACCAGCGCACATACAGGCTACAGTAAAGTCAACGCAAGCATATTGATCAATGCATCTGAAACGAGACCACAAATTCACTACACATTCATATTTCCTACTTTTACATGCACAACATGTGACAACATGTATAAATAATTTTTTATTTTTGGTTTTCTTTGTATATTTATTTATGTATTTATTTATTTTTAATTTTGGCAGACTTGGGATTCCATAGGGCAGAGCTTCCCAAACTTCAGAGTAGTAAGGCCCCCCAAAAACACAGCAAAAGCTCCACGACCCCCCTTGTTATAAAAAACATATAGATCAATAGTATATAGATATATTTGGTTAAATTTGTATATTAGGTATATTTAATAAAGCAGATTGTCTCTTTGCACAAAATTATCAACATTTATTAACAAGTTTGTGAGAACTTAGTAGTATTATGAGAACTACCATAAAATGTAATATATATATTTTTTTTTTGGTTATGTCAGCAACTGATGTCAGTTTGAAAATAAGTAATGTATCTCACCTCGGTATAATGAAAAAAAAAATGTTTTTATATGTTTTATGTTTGTGTAATAAGGAGGGGGAAAAAATCACATTTCAGAACAATTAGAATAGAGAATGAGAATGTTGCGTCACAGCGTTTTCACTGGAGTTGCATTTTGAAAAGGCGTCGCCATATTAGAAGGATACGCTATCCGTTGCCATGGTTACTTTGACAGTGAGACCGAGAGAAATAGCGTGATATTTGTTTGCATTTTTGCGATACGCCGCAGTTTCTTGGAAAGAAATGGATAATGAGGAAGCGAAAGGAAAGGGGCTCTATCAGGAGAGACTAAATAAGCGTCGCCAAGGGACATTCTAAAACGCTTAACATGGCTTAATGTACAGTGATATTAACAGACAAAACTAACTAAACATCATACTAATAAAGTATACTATGTAGGCCAACAAAATAATCAGATGCGTCCTGAATGATCTCAACGCGTTTAATAACACGTTAAGCCTTTTCCTCCCATAGAAAACCGTTATAAGAAAACGCTTAATATGGCTTAATGTACTTAGAAAGACTGTGATATTAACAGACCAAACTCAGTAAACATCATAGGGCCTACTAATAAAGTATACTATGTAATACTGTGTACAGAAAAGCAGTTGAGCCCATAATGTGAACGCAACGTGTTTAAATTCACGAGCGTTTTCCTCAGAAAACTGTTATAAAGAAAACGTTTAACTTCGCTTAATGTAGCCTATAAGTGATATTAAAAGATCAAATTTGGCACAAACCAATTTTTCTGTATATTATGCTTTATTAGTATAGTGTTTACTAAGTTTGGTCTTTTAATGGCACTGTCTTTTTCTTTATGGGAGGAAAACACGTGTAAATAAATGTGTTGCGTTCATATTCTGGGCTCATCTGGTTTTCTGTCCGTAGTAGGCTATGCTATATTATACTTATATTGTTTACTAAGTTTGGTTCGTTAATAACACAGGTGATGCTTCAGGGTCTTTCGTCAGTTCTGTAGCTGGCAGGTCGTACGGGTCGATGCTGTTAATGTCAAGCATTTTCTCTAAATGACGCTGCTTGGTGGTGTTATTTAGTCTCCCCCAATAGAGCCCCTTTCCTTTCACTTTCTCCTTCTCCATTTCTTCCCAAAAAACTGCACTGTATCGCAAAAATTATTTATTAAATTAATCTGCTCTCTCTCTCTGTTGCTCTTTATCTCGGGCTCGCTGTCGAAGTTACCATAGCAACGGATAGCGTATCCTGCTAATATGGCGGCGCCTTCCCAAAATGCAACGCGGAGTGAAAACATCGTGACGTAACTCCTCATTCTCTATATTTAAATTTTTTTAATTATTTTAATATCTTGATTTAGCCTAGCCACGGCCCCCCTGCAATACCGCTACGGCCCACCGGGGGGCCGCGGCCCACAGTTTGGGAAGCACTGCCATAGGGTATTCACAAAACATTTTATCTTACCACTAAGTGCTCTCCTACATAGCAGTAAAAGTTCTTAATTAAGAGTTTCCTCTTAAAATCTATTCATAAAGCTGCTGAGACAAACTTTTACTAAGGAATAAAGAGAACTCTTAAGCTAAGAGAAAGGGTGAGGTTGATCTCATTGCTTTGGATGATGTCAACACTTTTACTAACTATGCACACAGTGATTGGCTGATGGCAGTGATTGTAGAACGAGGCATCGTGTTGCCATATTCAAATAAAGGTTTTAAAATAAAAACGTTGCCATATTCAAATAAAGATTTTAAAATGTAGGCTAAATGTCACCAATTAAACAAGTATATGTTCAGCTAATTGTCAGCCTCTTACATGTCTGCATCTCGAGAGATTGCAGAATTCAAGTGACAAATTGTGTTTTATAAACTAAGTTCTGGAGGAGCACGTTCTAATCAGCTCGAAAGGAGGCATATATACACAGCCGACTCACCAAGTTACCTCAACAGTTTCCTGCATCCCTCCGCCTCACTCTCGGCTGGAGGATATTCCCAGCCGGGGATACAGGGGGAGTACTCTGTGTTTTGGCTAAATTCTGAGCTCGGAGCATGTCCTCAGACTGCACGCCAGATATGCTTATTTTACCATTTTTCTCTATTCGATCATTTGTAAGTGTGAACTCGGGAAACAACTGAAACATGTAATAGGACATTATTTTCTTATTTATTCATTAAAGATTTATTTTTGGCGTTTTTGCCTTTTTATTATACAGTGAGTAGACAGGAAGCGAAGTGGAACAGAGAAAAGGGGGCAGGATCGGGAAAGGTCCATGAGCCGGAACTCGAACTCGGGTCCCCTGAACTGCCCACAATACGGAGCCCCGCACATGACATGCAGGGAAAAAAATAGTAGGCTAAAGGCTGATTTATACTTCTGCGTCGGACCTACGCCGGAGCCTCTGTGCCGTAGGCTATGCATTGGTGTTCATTTACACTTCTGCGTCGTTGTCCGCGTCGACGTGCAACATGCAGCCCGCTAGTAGGCAGTGTCCGCGGTGAGTATCAAGACAACAGCCAAAGAAAAAGTAGCTTGTCATGTATGTTGTCAGAGAAGCTTCAGCAGTAATGGCGGCAAATTGGCAACGACAGCTAATTGCAGCTTGACGGTGCTTGTCCCCTGAAACAGAGTGTTTTTTCCTTCCTATGGAAGTTGAAAACGCTCGCTCTTCTCTGCTAGCACCATGTCAGTTTTTTTGACCTGAGGGAGGGGTTTTAGCAGACCAATCACAGCGCTTGTGGTCTGCATAGAATTGACGCATTGTTACATTTTTGGAGAGGTGCACATCAGTCTTAGGTTTCGTGTGCTACACACAGCCTACGCTGTAGCTATGGTGTACACTCGATGCAGAAGTATAAATCAGCCTTAAATCGTGCACATGCTTTACTAAGTCGTTCCCTCTATTTATAAATCGCGCGCACGATTTACTTATTATTCTTTCGATTTACTAAATCGTGCACACGATTTACTAAGTCGTTCCCTCGATTTGCTAAATCGTGCGCACAATTTAGCAAATCAAGGGAACGAAATAGTAATGGGCAGGGCAAACGAACGCGTGAAATAGTGCATCAAAATGCAGTGTCATCAGTTTACCTAAAAGAACAAAGAACATTCTAATGTTTTAGTTTTACGCACCATTTACACGTGGTAGCAGATGTAAATTTCTTTCATATCAGCTAACATTTTGAAAATGTGAACATTATCATGAATCCGAAAATTTACGTCAGAACGGCTTTACGGACGATTTACACAAAATTCGTTCTAATCGTTTTCGTGAATGAGGCCCTGTGGTATAGCCACATTCATGCCAAGAAATAAATTTGAAGGCAGTGTTTACATAGGAGTTATTACAGTGGCAGTAAAAAAGTCCAAATGAGTTTAGTGTCAAGTGTTTAACTCACCATATGGACCAATCACCTGTGGCATGATGACATGGTCTCCAAGAACTTCTGATAAAAGTTACACCAGCCATCGGCAAACTTGAGTCTTGTAGAGGAGTCTGAAGGTCCAGATGAGAGATGTGAAGTTATCGCGCTATTTCCAGTCCAAAAGTTAATTTTTCACCAACAGAACCAGATCAAGAATGTCAGCAGGTGTAGAGAAAATAATTATGTTCCGAATCTAAAATAAGAATAAGTACAATGAGGCTATCCATAGACATAAAATACAGAGGTTCAAGTTTGTGTTGACCTCTTCCTTGTATTACACAGTGTCCTTCAGTAAAGGTGCAAAATGATGTTTAAATGTTCTTATTACAGGAATTATCATTCTGGTTGACCAATCGCGACATTCAGTGGATAGACGTTTTCAGATACTCCTATATTGCTTGTAGTCCATGGTAACGCTGTACATCAGCCCGCGCATCCTAGTAACTCGTATCCCTCCGCGGACTCGCGCGCATTCAAACGCAACTGGCGCCATAGAGACAGAGCGCATTTATTCTAATCTGAAAACCACGCCCACCTCTGGGAGGGGGGAGGGGGGGGGGGGGGGGGGGGGGCAATCCAACCGTCTCCACTGACTTTGCATTGCGTGAGGCTGCCTCCTTGTCATTTCTGACGTATTACAAAAAACAGAACAATGCCCAAAAGCTGCTGTGTGACAAGGTGTACAGCTAACAAGCTAAAAAAACCCAGAACTAAGTTTTTATAAGCTGTCGACCCCAAAAACCGAATGTTTAAGAACACAAAAGTGGATACAGGCAGTGAGACAGATCGCAACGGGTCATATTACTATAAGAAATACACTGGAGGGGAACGTATTCGGCGACAGGCAAAATAATTCTTTGACATGGTTAAAAGTAATGAATGGTTTGTTTTTGTTTGTTTGTTTACCATATGTTGTCGCCGATTACGTGTCTTTGTGTCCTTAAACATTCGTTTTTTGGGGTGGACAGCTTATAAAAACTTATTTCTGTTTTTTTTTTTTTAGCTTGTTAGCTGTACACCTTGTCACATAGCAGCTTTTAGGCATTGTTCTGTTTTTTTGTAACAAGTCAGAAATGATGAGGCAGCCTCACGCTTTGTATACAAAGTCAATGGAGACGTCTGGATTGTTCCAACCCCCCCCCCCCCCCCCCCCCGGTGGGCGTGGTTTTCAGATTGTGAAGCGTGTCGCTCTGTCTCTATTGTCTTGGTTATCGATTGTATTGAAAATGACATTAGGGCAGGGTTTTATAGCTAAAAACATTTTTCGTTACTTAAAATAAAACAAACATTATCTGATATAAAATAATACAATTTTTTTTTTTTTTTTAATTTAGGTTCATTTGATATAGGCTAGCCTATTGTTACTTTAGGCCTACTGAAACTGAAGTAATAATAATTTAAGTATATTAGCCTACATATTACTGTTTTACATTTTTTTTTCTTAGCGGAATCTTTAAGATAAAATCAATTCATATTTCTAATATACAGGTAAAGTATAAAATAGGTTAATGTAAATTCATATCAATAGTTCATACCTTCATATTTATGTACTGTGTAATAAGTGGGATAATGTAGGCCTACATAATAATTTAGTAATTTAGCTTCATAGAACTTTATAGAACAATGGAAAAATCACAACAATAGGCTACAATGTACCAATCCCCCACTCCTTACATAATTTAATGCTCTTACAATCATTTTTATTACAAAACTAAATGAGTCTCCATGTAAATTACTATAATTATTTATGCTGTTTATATTACTGTATTACTGTAATTATTTTATAATTGAGTACTTTGATGATGGAACTAACAAAGGATATAAAGATTCAGTAGGGTAGACAGAAACACATCTAGTGAGCAGGTGACAAGTCCTTAGAGAGTCGGTTACTGCTAATAGCACATTACTAGAGAGAGAGAGCAGACATGCCTCCAGGCTCCAGCTCATCCATGTGATCAAAGAGACCCTAAAAGAAGATTATCATTCACAACTAGAACAAATGATGAGAGCAAGTCTTTAATATATATCCTTTAGTCTAACAAAAAAAAAAAAATGTAACATGAACAAGATTAGATTTTCATCACAGTTAATTCTGCAGAATTATAGTATCGTGTGAAATTTTGAGAAGATTAGGAATATAGACCCACACATATACACAACACATATTTCATACAATAGGCTTTGCTATAGTGAAGCTGGGGGAACATCACTTCATTTACACCCCTGTTGCATTATGGGAACATGTTGGTGGACTAAAGACAGTGATGTGGTTGAATGAGTCAGAGATTGCCATAGAGACGCTGACCACCCTGTTGTGATTTACTGAGCCATTATGTGCCCTCTTGAGGTGTGTGTGTGTGTGTGTGTGTGTGTGTGTGTGTGTGTGTGTGTGTGTTCTGGTGTACATGCCTAGGTGCTGAAAGACTTACAACCAATTATTTCTGCAAGTTTTGATTTCAAAATATGTGATGTAAATTCTGTTGGAAAAATTAAAACAGCTAGTACCGTTTTCAATTTTAATATATTTTCAAAATGTTATTTATTCCTGTGATGGCAAAGCTGAACTTTTAGTGTAACTTGATCCTTCAGAAATTATTCTAATATGCTGATTTAGTGCTCAAGAAACGTTTCTTCTTATTATCAGTGTTGTGCTGCTTAACATTTTTGTGAAAAATGTGATACTTTTTTTTCAAGATTCTTTGATGAATAGAAAGTTCAAAAGAACAGCATTTATTTGAAACAGAAATATTTTTGTAACATCTTAAATGTCACTTTTGATCAATTTAATGTGTTTTTACTGAATGAAAATATGAATTTCTATTAAAAAAATCTTACTGACCCCAGATTTTTGAATGGTAGTGTATATACAAGACACATTCTCTCAAAACAAGTCTTAATACCTAATGGTCATTTTGCTTCAAAGGTAAACTGATCTTGTTTTAAAGATACTGAGATGTTTTACTGAAACACAAGACAAAAAATACAGTTTTTTGTCTATTAACAAATTGTACACTGAGACATTCTGTTAGGAATTGAACACAGAACAAGCACAAACTATTACATCACAACAGATTGAATTGAGTTCTTTTTCCCCTGGATGAATAAGGTTGTGATACCAAGAGATTCAGAGTCTTATTAGAGATGTGAGAAGATGTCTCTTACACATTGACCAAGTGTCACAGGGATTTGTTTCATAATCATGGGATTTGGACAAATTATTTTAAAGAGGTTGGTCTGCTTTCCAAGAAGGGGACAAAGAGTGGAATGAAAAACAGAGAATGAAAGGAGTCTCTGCATGATGTAAGTAGCCTGTGTTTGTATTTTAAGGGTAGTAAATGTTGAATGTGAGTGTGATGTGAAAATAGTCAGCATTGTTTATGGTTTGTTTAATTATTTTTTGCACATTTAATCATGTGAAAAATATTTTTATAACTTTACAACCGAGCAAGGTTTATAGACAAGAGCATGTGGCTGCAGCGTTCTGTGTTTGTAAAATCGGTGAGCTGAAGCAACACAGAACAGCTCAACTGTCTGTTATAGTTCACCTCTGAGAGCCTTAATCATTCTTTCCTCCAGCTCTTCTTTCGTCCTTCCCTATTCACCCCACAGCTTGCCGAGAGCATGGACAGAAGAAAGCTAGAAACACAAGAAAGAAGAAACACACAAAAATGCACTGTTGTTGGAAGGGTTTGTTCCCTTCCCCTTTGTGAAGGTAAATTAGGCACAGAAGGAAAATAATAAATTATTGTGTGATTCACTAGCAGCTAATTCATTAAATTACAAAGCAGGAAAATCTGTAAAATGTCCTGACACGTTAGCTCACCTATGGTACACTTAACATTAGTACACATTAACATGGTGTTTCAAATAGTCTTGCACTGACTCACCATTTTAATGCTGGACACAAACTGTGAATAGACTGAAAATAGACCTCTTACTTAATCTGTGCTTTTATACAGGATCTGAACATCTGAAAAGATTAGTTTAGTTGATGCTCTTCTAACGTCTCTGAATCTGTCATTGATCCACTATCGGAACAGATACGAACAATTATTTCATTTTTAATACATTGTCATGGATGATTTTGGCCTGATTCTACATTTGTTTGGACTGTCAGTAATTTTGTACATATTATATAAATAATAAACAATTAAATAAAATGTGATTGGTATCTTATGGTAACACAAGATATGGGTGTTCAGCTGGTTGTCAGGTAAATTAATTCATGGAATATAAAATCATCTAAGATGCTGTGCAGGCCAAATAATGTTGATGCGCCATCTGGTGGCCAATGTTAAACCACCCGAACTTGCACCTGGGCCCTACCATAAATATATTCATAAAATTTACTGTGAGGACAAAAGATTTCAGTGCTCAGAATAATGGGACTGTTAAACCCAATCACCATGTGCAGTATAATAAGGCGGCAGACTGATTTTAGAGCTAAAAAGAGAAACTAATTCAGAAGTTTAGAACTACCTTTTTAAAAGAAAAGTAGTAGGCTATTCATATTCAAACAACTTACTAGTGTTACTAGGAACACTTACTGGGATGTATGAGCTATGTGCTTATTTAAGCAATTCATGTAGCTTATCTAGCTTGTGTTTCTATTATGAACCACTATAAATAAATGTCCAAACTATAATTTCTGAAGGAAATACCTGCAAAGTAATAAAAGAAAAGTTAGATGAGAAACAAAGATAAATAAAGAAAGGGGAGAAACTGAGATTGATGACAGTGTGCATAATAAATAGATAAGGCATCTGAGCCCAGTGTTCTCTAGTGTCAAGTCAGCTTAAAAAAGAAACAATATTCAATATGTAAACTATAATTTAAATTTTGATTGTTAGATTTTGAATGCTCAGTGACTTGTACATTTTTTATATATATATATATATATATTAAGACATATGAGAAGGATTAAAGTAAATATAGATACCTAAGGCTGAAAAGTATCAGTTTCAATGGTGTCTGCATGTTACAGGGTGAAATTATATGTAGTTTTGAACAAACACTAATCATAATGTTAGAGGATTACCGTTTTGCTTGCAACATAAGCTCCAGAGATAGAAACAAACAATTTTAAAAATGTACACTGTCCTTCTGTATACACAAAATTGCCAATGTAAAAAAATCCAAATAAATAAAACCATAATCTTTTAAAAAAAAGTTTTATTTACAGAGTCAGAAAGTTCAGATATATTTACAATGCTATTTATATTCCAATTGTAAACCAGAGATTAACGGTTCACTAGATTACAAATTTGCAAAATGCAAATGAGTCTGTCATGCTGAACACAATGAAAACGACGCACTGGTGACATTTGAGGCCAGTGGAATGAAATTATGCAAACAAATGATGACTGTAGGCATCTGGAGTATGAAAAAACAAGCAAATTTGTAAAACATATCCTCTAGCTGTATGAGGCTTTGCTGAAGTGAGGACCTGTGTAGGTTTGGTCCCCTTCAAGGCATTTTATGTTGCCATCCGGATCTCCACAATCACAGAGACAAGATAAACTGATGCAGACAACATACTTTCCTTTCAGGCTGTTCAGGTGGACAAAGTTACTGTGGGCATATCACTCACTCACACACACACATACACACACACACACACACACTCTCAGTCTGAGTCACTGCTGCTGCTGGAGGAATCTGTTGACATGGCCTCAACATCATCTTCATTTTCTTTGTTATGACCAGGTGGCTCCAGGCCAAAATCGTTGCCATGGTGAGGTGGCAGAATCCCCATGGAAACATCAGTGGACTGCCAAGGATACTGTGGGGTTAGTACATCTAAAAGCAAAAGGAGAAATATACATTAGCTAAAAAAAAATTACATAATTACACACATATTATTTGTATGATAAAGACAACCAAGAAGAGAAAAGAACATGGACAGATGAATCAAACATCTGAACAGAAGAGTGAACCTGCCTGGTAACCTCCCAGCAGCCAATGCATCTCCAGGCAGGTGTCCGTTCACTCCATTGGTGGACATGTTGCTCATATTTCCCAACATTCCACTGCGCATCTCCAGATCAGTAGGGTACGGCCTGCGAGGGTCACCTACACACACGCACATCATATGAGCTTAAAAATTACAATCGAACATAAGCCAAGTCAATGGAAAATGTTTCAGAGTAAATCAAGTGAGATAGGACTGATAGGAAAGACAAGAATGAAAGAACATGACGCAGAAGGAACTGGTTTGTTTACCTGGAACCCAGTTCAGAGGAGCACACACTGCATTACTGGCACTGATCCTGTGAGCGTACTTGATGATCTCCTCTGAAGAAATACTCCCTAGTCAAAACAAACAGAACAACCAAAAAGAAAAATCATTGAGAAAATTTGATTTTAGACTAAAACAGTAAATATTTGATACTGTGGTATAGCATGTAAAACATCTCAGTCTTATGACTTTATCAACACTACTGATAAATACTGCATATTCTGGAATACAAGTCATATTTTTTATCAATGAAACATGCTGTGATTTATCCAAAGCGACTTATATAACACAATTAATGTCAAGCACACAACACATGGATTTAGATTTGTGCTAAATAAGAGAAGTACATGAGCCCTTGTTTATTTGTATATCTTAATGTTATTTCCTAAACGTCAGTAGTTTCAGTATCATTTTAAAGGGGACCTAATATGCAAAATTCACTTTTGCATGGTGTTTGGACATAAATGTGTGTTGGCAGTGTGTGTACACTACCACCCTATAATGATAAAAATCCAATCACTCCTTTTAATCCCCATAAATCATAAGCAGTGTCTCTGAACAAGCCGTTTCCAGATCCCTGGCAGTGTGACGTCACAAAAGTCACAGGCCCCTCCCACGAATGTTGACAGACACTGCTGTTTTAACATAGAACTGCCCTGAGCGAGTTCACAGCGAGTTGTACAGTCCGCCATTGCTGCACTGATGAGAATGTCTCCCAAGCGTTTTAGGTGTTCTGTAGCTGGATGGATTAATCCACATAGCTCTCTCCATTTACTTCCTAAATCTGAGCCACTGAAGACGAGGTGGATTCATTTTGTTTTCCAAGAAAATGCTCCCTCAATTCTACCGGAATTCATTTATGTCTGTGTGCATCATTTCACACCGGACTGCTTTGTGAACGAATATCAATACAAAGAGACAATACAAAACAGAGGTTGTGCTAAAAATGTGCTACTCAAGGATATATAAGTACACACTGTTCGTGATCCAGCTTAAGCTGTAATTACAGTCTCCAGAGTGATACTGGATACGGCAGTAATAAAGGTGAGAGCACTTTATTACAGTTCATCGGAGTTGATTTACGGAAATAAAGTGTACCAGTTTATTATGCACCACCCGAAAAGGCATAAGGTCTTTATATATTTGTTTACTGTTAGTTGTCACGAGTGTTTCTGTGTACTTCACCATGTATGTTGATGATAATGCAGGGGAGAGAGAGAGAGAATTTATGGATAATATTGTAATGCACACTTGCACTGTGTTTTATTAAGCTCTTACAGTGATTTTCTAGAGTGAAAACGGACGCCTCTTATTTTGTGTGAAGTACAATAAACATCATAAAACTCATCTGTAAAGTTTTGGCCATTATTCGGACAGTACAACAGGCTTGTACTAATATAATGGATAAAAGAATCGTGCACATTTTTGGTCAACCACAAAAAGTGGCAATTTTAACATGTTACAAAAAAATTATCTGTTGGGTATTTTAAGCTAAAACTTCACATACACACTCTGGGGACAACAGAGACTTACTTTACATCTTGTAAAATGGGGCATAATAGGTCCTATTTAAATAAATTTGTTTAGCCGTGCTGTTTCTAATAAATCTTGCTTATAATGAATACCACTATAATTTATATGTAATCTTTTTCATTCCTGTTCTGTTCTAAATATCATCAAATTTAAAGGGTTTGTTGTGGAGTGAGAGGAACTGAAATATATGTTTATAATGTTTGTAAAAGTTATTATTATCGAGTGTAATAAAATGTGACTTATACACCGATGTGACTTATCTGTGTTTTTTTTTCTTTCAACAATGCAATTTTAACCCAGTGCGACTTTTGTGTAACACAACAATACCTTTTCTGGCCTTTTCAATAGACTTCAGTTTCTCTTTGGCTTGGTAGACAGCAGTGGCCTGATGATGAATTTAAAAAAAAAAAAAAAAAAAAAAATCATTATTTCCAGTTTAACAAAGAATGTGAGTTTAATCAAAATGCAATTTTAATGTTCTTTGTCATTTTTAATTTCAAATGACCAAAGATTTTTCAAAAAGTGCCTCAAATCAAATGCACAACAACACAGAAAGCAGTGTTTAGTGCTGGAAATTAAAATGTTACTTCTGCAAACAGCCATACAAAAGAAATAATAAAAGAAATTTACAAGTTGGCTTGAGAAATCCAACTTACTGAAATGCTATTTAAACTTATTATTATTATTAGTATTATTAATAATACAACCACCAAACTCAGACTAGTTAATATTGCAATGCAAACCTAAACTGTTTAAAATGTTCATGAAGTGATAAAATATTTTGCTTTGTAAAGTGCTGAAACAATTGAATGTTACTGAAAAGAAATGTGCATTGACTCATGTCAGTCACCAGTATATGCTCAGCCTCTTTGAGTTGTTTCTGGAGCTGCTGGATATCACTGTCTCTCTTCTCAACTTCCTTCTCCAGCGTCTGCATCTCCTGGTGAACTCTGCCCTGCTCCATCGCCGTCTGCATGAGCTCCTGGAACTCTTTATCTCTCTGCACTAACAGCTCCAGTATCTGTTCACAGAATCATCAGCATACAGTCACTGCGTGCAATTCACCGTCATCTAATAGTCAAGCAAGCATAAAAGTAATTCATCATTTTAATACTGTCTCTAATTATATTGCTAATGCAAAATGTTTTAGCAAATTTAATTTCAGTTACTTTACAGTATGTAATTGCATGACTTTTCAGGATTTTCCCCCTTTGTCCGAGAACCTTTCAGAAATTTAAAGTCTGTAAATATCAGTGAATTTACTTCTTGAGATTTGAGTGTTGTCTCAGTGTGTGTGTAAACAGTGTCTCTCACCTGTGTGTCCTCTCCAGGCTGGGGCAGTTTCTGTGTCCTGGCCAGTGCTAGCATCTCTATCAGCTCTCTGCAACAGAAACAAGAAAGTAAAAGAACGAAAGTAGAGCTGTGTGTGTACAGTAGTAGTGTATAATTAGTGTATTATTAGGAGTGAAAACAGTAGACTCGAGTGGACAAGAGACACTAGGGCTTTATTTATTCATTTATTAACTAATTCAGCAACTGTTTAGCCGAAATCATTGGAAATCTCATGAATGAACTAGCACTTTATTATCATTCTGCTGTGTACTACTATCAGCTAAAAAAAAACCCCACACAAATGGTTATTCTTCACCTAAATGTGGAAAATATATGAAGACAAACCTGGATAAAACTTCAATATCATCCAGAGTGGATAAAAGCTTTTCTTTCGTGGGCTTCTCTGCCGCCGCCATGACTGTTTCTCCTCACTTGCGCATGCGTGAGAAATGAAAGTCAAAAGTTTGTGTCAGACAGTGACGCCTGTTGGCAGAAGGACTAAAAGATACAAACCGTAGTCGTCAATAAAATATTATCTGTAAAGTTCACATAAACAGTTCCTGTAAAAATGCGGGGTGATAGAGTAAACGACGAAGAACATCCAAATCCGGTTCCAAGTGTGATGAGTATAGCTGCAATACATAGACGGCGTTGTTATTTGGTATTTGTTACGTTTCTCAGCGCTGGTGAAGATTAGCCAACCACATTCGTGATTGATAGCTCGATGAGAATTTTGAATATTTACATAGATATTATTGTTATTATTATTATTATTATTCAGTTGTATCCTATATTGGTTCTCATCCTTTTTGATAAGGCCTCACTGTCCACAACAATATTCGAAGCCCCCCTCATCCACTTTTTAATTTACAAGTTAGGAGTTCATTAAAAAAAAAGTAACTGAAATAATTTTAAATAAAATTTGTAAAAGTTGTTGTTACTACAATTACTGCATTATCCATTCCACTTTTAAAGTAGCTAAAAGTACTAACTTGGTAATCTTAGCAATTATTTCTGTATCGTTTCCAGGTGTTGTAAGTTAGTTGATTTTCTAGTATTTGTCACTAGAGGCAGTGAGAGCCTCTGTTATGATCTGTCATGTGCGTCACACACAAGCATTGCTGCTGATCAGGAAACTAAACGCTTTCATTTTGCACCGTCTCACTTCTCTTTTGCTCTCACGGAAATAACAACTTAAAAAGACTTTTCAGTATGGTTAAAGTATCTTTTAACAAGGCTCTCGCCCTAAAGGATCCAAAGAAGGAAACTCTCATTCCTGATGTACAGGTACTGTAGTTATTAACAAATCTTGTTCACTTATATTGAGTTGCGTAACCGCTTTTTAGGAATAATATGTCTAATATTATGTCTTAATTAATCATTTTAATCGAAAAGTCTAGTTATGTGTGCACGTTGTTTTTATATTAACTTGAGAAAAGTATAGTGAGTATCTCAAATGCAGAAGTAGCCTAAATGTGTGTTTCTTTGTTCAAGTTTGTTCAACAGACTTTGATCAGTTAAGTGAAAATGTCATAAAATGGCTGACGGCCCAAAGCTTGTCAAAGACGAAAGACGGATAATCAAACCCTGGCAAAAATAACTGCAGTATAATATATATGTGTGTGTGTGTGTGTATATATATATATATATATATATATATATATATATATATATATATATATATAATATTACATTTTAACCTTTGGGAAAGTACACAAGCCCCAATGTGATGTTTTTTTCTCGTTCTTTCAAGTCTTTGTCAGCTCTTCTTTGTTTATTTTTAAACTTTAGAAATACTTTTGACAAACATGAAATTTTAAAGAAATAGGAAGTAAAGTCAGATATAGGAGGGTATTTTGTGTGTGTGCTGTAAGGGCCAAATATCTGAAAATGTCCTCACAAATACAAACAATTTAAAATTGATTTATTTGGACTGGCCGCAAAAATAAAATGATCCACTCAAGGATGGACTATGGACCAGTGCGCCAGGGCCTCTGACTGCCAGGGGACCTCAACATGAGAGAACCCAGAAAAAAAACAAACAAACAAACACGTACAAATGTAAAATTGAGATGGATAAACAGTAGGTGCGTTTCATTTGACCATAAGTGCCCTGTGAAGTGGACTTCACATTATATTCTGCCATCTCGTGTGAGATTACAATCCGAAGGGAGTGAACATGTTTAGTTCTAGAGCGCTGTGAATAGCATAGGATAACATAGATCACTTAACAGGAAGTGGAGAGGGAGATGTACCCATAATAAACATGACTACAGACATTTTTTATAACTGAGTTTAGTAGGGGTGGGAGAAAAAAATCGATCCATCGATGCATCGCGATTCTCTCTCCAACGATTCTGGATCGATTCTGAGCTTAGTTTTTATTCAGATGCGCGATGACACTGTGTGTTCTTTAGAAACACCCGGATTCTGCTTGCTTCCAATTTCTCACACGCATACACCACTCGAACCTTCCGTAAAATAATCTTTCATAAAGTTCGGAAAAGTTGAAGTAACGACATTCGCGGCCTTCACTGCACAGGATGCGTTGTGAGAGACGCGCGCATTGTTTGAAGTTGCTGTGCAGTGCGCGGTCTCGCCCTTCGGTATTTTCCTTACAAATGCTCTACGAAGGCATCATTATATGTCGTTTGGAACGCAGTGGACTTATATATTTAAAATATGAAACTCACTTACAGAAGGCTGCTTTAAATTTTGCTGACGCTTTGTTTGTGAAGAGTGCTCGCGCATGCGGCTGTGCGCGACTTTAATGTAGTTGCGTCTCAGAATAGTTTTATGACGCAAAATTAATGTAGCCTAAACACAGTTTTGTCTTAAAGGATTAAATGGACAGGACAAACCGCATTACTTATTATATTTCAGAAGAGACCCGTGCATGAATGCAACTTGTCTCCCGCTGTTTATGATGTAACAAATGACAGTAAACATGAGAAAGAAAACATTCAGATAATCTTAAATACTGAAAGCACTCTTTGTTTATTGCTTGTAATATGTTTCGTTGCTCCTATTTATTGTTTGCTACTTGCTTGTATGTTTTTAAGTTATTAGTTTAAAATTCTTAAAATACAATTGTTTTAATTTTTTAATCAATTTGTAATTATTTAAAAAAAAAAAAGTAGCCTTATTATACTTACTTATGTAAGGATATGTAAATGTAAGTATTTTAAGGTTAAGTCTGTAAACTAATTAGTAAATAAGAAAAAAAAGTAGACCAAGAATCGTTTTGGAATCGGATCGTGATTCCCAGAATCGGAATCGGAATGGATCATGAGGTGACTGAAGATTCCCACCCCTATAGTTTAGTGTTTTCAAATATGACAATTTATTTTAATTAGATTAATATTAGCTTAATATTTATGTAAATAACCATGGATGTGATAAATATACACTTGTATATTAGATGTAAGTATGGTAATTTATATTTATTTACAGAAGTAGCCTATATTACACACTATAAAATAAAGGTTCCAGAAGGGGATTTTTGCAGCCATGCCATAGAAGAACCATGAACAGTTCTCAAAAGAACCTATCTTTTTTTAGTGTGAAGAACATTTAATAATCTAAAGAAGAACCTATTGCAATGGTTCAATGATTGTTAAAGGTTCTTCATGGAATCATTAATGCCAATAAAGAACCTTTATTTTTGTCATCATATTCCTCAAATATATGCAACACTATTCAGATAAAGGGTTCATTTCCATAACCGGAACTATTTCTTGTATTTGCGATTAGAGAGAGAAGAAAAGAATATGTGTATTGATATCACTATTTAATTAATCAGTATTGACACTGAAAATCATCTTCAACTGTCTCTGTGGTGGTAGCCCAAGACTTTTTTGTTCTGTTTTGTGTGGAAGCAGTAAACATGATTAAATTTCTCCAAATGAAATTCTTCCAGACATAGTTTAGCTGTGTTTTTCACAGCATACATTGGAAATACCTTACAGTTACTAGCAGGAGACTTTTCATGGGTTGTGAAAGACAGACATGTAGAGGCATGTTTAATGTGTGCACTCTTAAACATGTTTAAGATAATTAGTGTATTGCATAAGGAGTCAGAGCTGCAAGCCAAAAATACAAAGGAAGAACCCAAAGTGCAAAATACAAGCATTTAATATAGAACAATTTGATTTGATTTCACTTTAGAATCAGGAAATGCCAGAAGCCAAAGTTTCTAGATTCTTTAAAAAGACTCTAAATCCTGGTCAAGGTCATCCAACATCCTCCTCCACATACTCAATAAAGAGTCTGTGCGGTTCTCTCATCAATGAGAGAATGTGCAAAAAGTCTAAAAACTGGTTTTACTTTTCCACTACAAGATATTGAATGAAGATAAATTATTTGCATTACATGAGTAGAGCACAATGAAATGATTCATTGGCGCATTCATTGGTGCAGTATCTCTCACTCCTGCATTATACAACATGTTGTCTGTGTCTCTCTTTTCTTGTTTTGCCACTTGAATTCCCCCTTTGTTATTCAAATAGAAACTCTGAACGATTATACTTTCTCTTTTGATTCATGCGTGAGATGTTGCTGATTATTCCTCTTTGTGATTTTGCAGAAGTTGTCACACTTTTTCAACACATTTTGACTGAAAACCAGAACAAAAAAAAAACAGTGATTCTCACTTCTTTTTTTGTTCTGTTTTTCTCAGAACTATAATTAGTCATCATTTCTGTTTAATCGGCTCTACATAGACTTTCTAGGGTTTATTTGCGGTGTATCTCAAGGCAGATGATATCTGCTGTCTGAACTAAAGGTTTAGGGTACAGGTCAGGCTGAGGAAGGTCTTTTGCTCTGTACAGTACATAGGGCTTAAACAGGGATTCTTTTAAACAAGCAAAATGAACCTCCATCGAATAATATTCATATTTTGTCCTTTAGATCTTTGAAAATCACTCGTTGTAACCTCTTGTTAACCTGTTCTTTTGGTTTAAGCTTGGTTTATTATGCTTGCAAAGGCTGCATTTATTTGATTGTATAATATTTGTGAAATATTATTAATACAATTTAAAATAACTGTTTTCTATTGTAATATATTTTAAAATGTAATGTATTCCTGTGATATCAAAGCTGAATATTCAGCAGCCATTACTCCAGTCTTAAGTGTCACATGATCCATCAGAAATCATTCTAATATGCTGATTTGTTGCTAAGAAATGGCACATTTCTTATTATTATCAATGTTGAAACGTTGATACGTTTTTTTCAGGATTCTTTCTGAACATTATGAATGTCTTGACTGTCACTTCTGATCAGTTTAATACATTATTGCTGAATAAAAATATTAATTTCTACAAAAAAAATTGTAGTTTTGAATGGTAGTGTCTGTGTATATACAGTTATTACATATTGTAAATGTAATAATGTAACCTGTCTGATTTTGTCCTGTAGGATCCTGAGGCAGCGGTGTCGGTGCGTCAGCGGTCTAGGGTGTGGTGCTGGTGCTTCTGTCTGGGATTGGCTCTCGTGCTCTCTGGCGTAGTGGTGGCAGGAGCCTACCTGTATAGGTACTATGTATACCAGGTGAGATAATCAATGTAACTATGGTGATATCAAAAACATAACATTCTGTCATCTTGCTTCACTGTTTATCTTCATTTTGATTAGTTTCTACATCTATATCATAATCAGTCTAAGCTTGTTTCTTAAAGCAATTCTCAGTCATGAATAAAAGTATGCAAGATACAACCCAGACTTTATAGCAGTGAGAATAAACATGTTTGTGGAACAATGCAAGCCGCCCATTTTACATTACATGTTGTTCTTCTAAGAAACATGTCACTAATATTAACTCAGGAAAAGACATGACTTCATGAAATCATCGCATCTTGAGAGAAAGTCATGTTTTCTTCCAAAACAAGGCAGGATGGTTCAGACATCAGGACATTTATATATCTGTTCCTGTAAGCTCATTCTGTATCAAGCTTTGCTGTTTTTCCCTAAGAAACCTGATAATGTGAGCTTTTTCGAAGACGATGAGGTGGAGCTCATCAAAGTACCAGTGCCTGAGTTCAGAGACAGTGATCCAGCTGGCATCCTGCATGACTACAACATGGTGCAAAAATACACACACACAGTGTTTAGCCATAAGACATATCATCAGTAGTGTTAATTTTATCTGCTTTTTTTTTTTTTGTCCTGTGTCAAATGTACTTTTTTTTTTTTTTTTTTTTTTTTTTAAATCATATTTAGTCAACCTTATCATGTTTTTGTTTAGTCAAGTTTTAGTTGATTAAATGTCTGGGATTTTTTTTAGTCTAGTTTTAGTCAATGACAAACTTTCATCATGCTGCATTATGATTAATTTGATAATCACAATTATTTTGCATAAAATTATAATCACAATGATTGCTGTCATTTGAGAAATAAATTTTTTGTAACAATTCATTTTCACTTTCACCTATAAGCACCAATCAAGGGAATGTCAACTTATACGCAGTTTATTTGACCTCTAAATCAAGTTTCCTGATTCATCATAGGCTATTTATCATATAAATTAACACACTCACTACATTATTAAAACTGGTAAAAAAAGAGAATTTTTCTAAAACAGCGAAATCACTAATAGTAATTTCAATCATTCCAAATTACAGAAAAACAACAGCAAAAAAGACTTTGTACTTTTTCTTTGCAGAGCTGCGTAAGTGCATTTATTCAGCAACCACGATCGCAAACAGAGATCCATGTCTGAATTTATTACAGTTTATCACTGAGAAGGTTTGATGGCAGATTTAGTCACCGTAAACAACGCAAACAGCTCATGAAAGAACACAGACTGACTATTACACTTTCATTTGAGCAGAACATCTCAAATGGTGATCACTAAACTTCAGCTTATTTATCAGGTCATCGGCGGCATTCCCGCAGTGTTTAGCGGAAAATTTACCCTTTTAAGAGAAAAGCTCTGATAGGGGGATTTAATCTCTTGACATCTGACAACTGCAAGCATGAATGCTTGTAGATGCTTGTTAAAAACAATCAGTAATCGCTTGTTGTTAGTCACATTTATCATTTAATGACGTTGGTCTCGTCTCGCCATCATCTCATCTTAGTCATAAAAAAGTTAGTCGACAAACATTTGCCATCATAGTTTTTATTAACAAAATTAACACTGTTAGTTCCTCCAGGATTTTGTGATCTTGTGATTGCAAGAACGAATGTGAATTCAACGAATCGCCATTATTTGTGGCAGGGAAGAATATACCAAACCATTCTTTAAAATGTTAATGCAGACCTCAACATACTTGTGTTCACGCTATACGTATTTCTAACCCCACAGGATGACGAGGTGTTTGTCTGTGGGATGAAGTACTTTGAGGAAGACTATGAGTTCGATGAGGAGGTGGACTTGGAGGTGGGAATGCCGCTGAGGCTGATTGAAGAGAATGTGATCTTTTATGAAGACGCTGAGGTGGAGCTCATCAAAGTACCAGTGCCTGAGTTCAAGGACAGCGATCCAGCTGGCATCCTGCATGACTTCAACATGGTGCAGAAATACACACACACACAGTGTTCAGCCATAATCACCACAGACATATCATCAGTTCCTTCAAGATTTGGCAAATTAATGCAAAAATTTGTAGCAACTTGCATTTTTGTATTATTTAATTAAAAAAACAATAATTTTAAATTGTAATAGTATTTCGTAATATTACTGTTTTTAATGTATTTGATCAAATAAATGCAAAACATCTTACAGACCCCAATCTTTTTAACATTAGTGTAATGTACTCTTACTGTAATACTACTTAAATGAATACATAAGGATTGTTGGTGGGTTTTCAATGCTAAACAGCTCAAAAATGCTGCAAAAGAAAAGCGTCTGATATATTTAGATTATTGGACAATTAATATAAATTTTTCAGTGACCATTTCTTATATTTTTACTTTTGGTCCCCATCAATCTTGAATATTTGGTTACATTGGTTATATTATTTATAATGTTGTCAACCTTAAGTGTATCTATCAGGTTCCATGTGAATAAATCTGTCATTCTGTGCTGTCAGAGGCTGACTGCTTATCTCGACCTGACTCTGAACAAATGCTACATCATCGCCCTGAACACCTCTGTCGTCATGCCACCCCGAGATTTCCATGAGTTCCTGGTCAACATCAAGGTAAACAAAGAGAAGCTGTAAATAAGTGGTTCTAACTTTGTTTGCATGAATGTGTTTTTTCTCGCACAAATGCATTTCAGACGTTAAGCCCGGGAGTCGAAACACACCCACCCGACGGTCGGGCCGTTTTCAGTTTTTTCGGTGTGTTCCGCACCATTGGCTCTAGTCAGACACCATATGGGTTTTTTGGGCCAATTCAGCGTCGATGAGAGAGAACTCTGTTTGGCTGTTCAGCTTAGTGAATGAGTAAAAGTGAATAGTGATGAGAATAAAAGTAAAAGTGATGAAAGCAAGCAATGAAGTCAAGACGGAACAGACACTCGGTTAGTTCACCCAAAAATGAAATTTCTCTCATTAAGTACTCACCCTCATGTCGTTCCACACCCATAAGACCTTCGTTCATCTTCGGAACACAAATTAAGATATTTTTGATGAAATCTGAGAGTTTTTTTTATCCTCCATAGAAAGCAACGGAATTACCACATTCAAGGTCCAAAAGACATCGTTAAAATAGTCAACATGACTACAATGGTTCAACCATAATGTTATGAAGTGACAAGAATACTTTTTGTGCGCAAAAACAAAACAAAAATAATGACTTTATTCAACAATTTCTTCTCTCCCATCATTCTCCTACGCTGTTCAGTGCTTGCAGGTTCTACGTCAGAACGCCAGCTCAGTATTGGCCAACGCTGTTCACGTGAGCAGCACGACACATGCGTGTGACGCTGACGCAGGAGCCGGCGTTCTGACATAGAACCCGGAAGCGCTGCAATGTAAATAGCTGCTTTGTTTATCAACAGCCCGGTTTCCCTTTGAATGACAAAAATAGACTATTGATGCCTACTGATATAGGCAGTTATTTCTATACACGCAGAACACACATGCTATTTGACAGTAGTCCTTTTTTGTGTTCGAGTGCAGCTTTTTGGCCAACGCGAGGTGACAACACAGTCAGCTTTCGTCGCCCCTAGTCCTTTGATGTCAACTTGGTTTGTCCCAGGGTTTAGATTTACGTTTTCTGTGTTTTTTTTTTGCAGGCAGGAATGTATCTTCCTCAGTCATACCTGATGCATGAAGAGATGATGGTGACAGAGAAGCTGGACAGCACCAGTGATCTGGGCTATTACATCAATAACCTGTGCAATGACAAAGAAACGTACAGACTGCAGCGCAGAGACACCATAATGGGTAAGTGCACACAAACAAACCCTTTGATAACACTGTGTTTACAGTCAACAGTGATTACATCTTTTCATAAACTTCTCAAGTTTTACGCACAAATACAGTATTTCCTCTTATGTTCAATGCATAAACAAGTACATTTGCCTACCATAAACCACATACATGTACCACATACTTTCAACTGTCTGAAAGCTGAATGTGCTTCACTGCAGGTATGCAGAAGCGCGAGGCCCTGAACTGCCACAAGATCCGCCATTTTGAAAGCAAGTTTGTGGTGGAGACTTTGATCTGCGAGCCATGAAGAACAAGCATTACACATGGGTGTCTCTGATACAGCAGATCTTCAACACTTTCTTTAATTCAATGAAAAGCTTTTCTTTTGTTTTTCAGCTTTTCATAGGCCTACATATCTAAAATGTGAAATTGTCTTTTCTGCACATTTTTTTTTTTTTTTTTTTTTTGTCTTATGCTATTTTATGAATAATTGACTTAATAAAAAGTAGCAATGTGCACAAGAAAAAAGAGGGATTAACAATAGCGATTTTAGCCTGTATAGAAATCAGATCAGCACTTAGAAAGCAAGTAATTTAATAATTAATCATTTAATTCCCTTGAGTTTGCTGAAAAAGTTTGAGGATTTGTTTTTTTGTATCTTTAAATAGAAAAGTTTCTGTTGTTTTTTTTTTTTTTTTTTTTACATTTGCAACATCTACTGTATGTAACCTTGATACTGTTCAAAGGTTTCAGTAAATTAGTGCATAATCAGGATCACTGCTGCAGTGCTGAAATGCAAACCACTGGATTCACAGACAAGGCTTAAACCTAATCCCAGACTAAAATGCATGTTTGAGCTGTTTTAACTGAAAGCAACTTGCACTGACATCTTAAAATGCCAATGCCATTGTTTTGTCTCAAGATGCACAGCAGTAATGTTTTTTTTTTTTTTTTCCTAAGGCGTGTTTATAAAAGCTACTTAAATCTCCTAATTGAACTAAGGCTTACTCCTGTCTTAATCTAAGCCCGGTTTATGAAACCAGGCCATAATGTCATAATTTGAGGTATTCTTAAAGTTGCACTTTATTTTACTTATAAATGCATTTTTTAAAAATTGGATCAATAACCATACATACAGAACACTTTCAGTCAAATATATGAATATAGAACTTATAAATGTCTAAATTTAATTACCACAAATGTTCCAATTTGAAATTACTTTTTGTTCTTTACTAATATGTATATAAGCTGTCATTAAATAAGATCATAAACTTTACACTTTTCTGTCTTCAGTTATAAGCTCATGAACTATCAAAGAAACAATAAATAAACAGAAAAATCTTACAAAATGATTGTCTGATTTTGTTAAGTTTGTCAAAATACACTACTGTTTAAAAAATGAGGGGGTTAATAAATTAATATTTTTATTCAGTAAAGCTATATTAAATTGATCAAAAGTGTATTTAAAGACAAAAAGACATTTATGCAGCAGAAGTTCAGCTTTGCATCACAGGAATAAATTACATTTTAAACTATATTAAAATAGAAAATAGCTACTTTAAATTGTAATGATATTTCACAATATTAGTGTTTTTACTGCAGTTTTGATAAAATAACTGCAGCCTTTGTGATCATACAAGACTTTTTTTTCAAAAACAAAAACAAAAAAAAACATTTGAATGATAGTCAAAGGCAGAGTAAATGTAAAGCAAGCTGAGCTTGTAAAAAGAAAATGTTTTAACAATGTTTTAATAAGGTTAATGGGTCAGTTTTCAAATTCTGATCCTGGCTCCTCAGGCATTCATTGTTTTCCCGGTAACAGACATTGTATATGATCATTAGTTGAAGGTAATGTTAAAATATTTGATCTGATCCCAACTTAATATGCAGAGACAACTATAAGCAAGCAATAAGTAGGTTCATTCCCCTTGAAATGTAAATACTTTGACTGCGTGGCATCAACATTGAGAGAATGTCATTTTAGTCACATGGCGTTTACGGCTCAGGTGATTGGCTCTTCTGTGCAAATGAGTGAGGATGGAAGGATGCAGGTCATATACTTCTGAGGGACCTGTTAGCCAAAAAACTGCCAAACTAACAAAGTGGTGGTCACTGCAGAGCCAAATGATGTCTAGCTCCCCCTCTATGGACATCATGAGGGGAGCTTGACCTAGTCCACCTCTGCAGAATTAATGGTTGGAGCCTGACCTAGTGGTTTAGGGATAGGGTTATGGGTAAGATGTGGTTGGACCTTCAAGCACCACCCATTACATCCAGAAAGGGTGAGTTGGATGTCAAGCTCCATTGGCTCTGCAGTGAGCAAGCCTCTTCAACTAACCACTTCCCCTGGGTTTTATGGCTGGAAGAGCTCATTTGCCCCCTCTGGTGGTGAAAGTCAATTCTTGCATTATTTAACTTTCACTTAATAGAATGAAATGAAGACGGCCTGTAGACTCATATACATCTTCCTAAACATTGCAAAAACATGCAGCAACAAAACATTCATGTCTAAGATATCACAACTGAAAACTAGTGTACTTATTTTCAAGGAAACTAGAGCAAGTTTAAACTACTTCAGACAAACACTGGCAGCTGTTGCTCATTTCATTAAAAAGGCTGTTTGAAAAGTGGAAATTTATTTGAAGATACTGGACTGAGGATGTAGAAATTTCAGCATTCATAAACAAGATGGCTGACAATGTTTATGACCTGTAGTTTACTTCCAAGACAATATCCGTCAAAGCCCGAATGGCTCCCTTCAGACTGGTTAACCAGCAACAGCTAAAGACAAAAAAAAATTGAGCGTTCGGATGACTCAGTCAGAGGAGCAGAAACTGTAAACCAGATTGAAGGTCTTCAGCTAGACTTCTCAAGAAATTTCACGCAAGTACATTCTGATGAAGGCCATCAGCCTCCAGAATTAACATGCTATTCTTGTTAAGACAAGGGAGAGTAAGGCAAAAAAAAAAAAAAAAAAAAAAATTAATCCAATGAAACACGGTCAACATCTCAAGTGGGAAGAACATCACTTGTAAAATGGCACATTTCTTCATCCATGAAACCAAATTCTCTTTCCTCTAAAGAAAAAAGGCACAAAAGCATGGTATAATAGCTATGTCTGCATTTTGTGGTCACAACATTGGATTTATTTGTACGAGATACAAAAATGTAAACATTGCAAAATAAATAGTTAAAACAAGTGACACAGGACCTATATTCATGCTCATGATCCCAACATGAACTGATGCACTTGTCTTGCTTGCATTTTCAAGTGCAAAAGCATGATGACAAAAAAAAAAAAAAAAAAAAAAAAAAAAAAAAAAAGAATTCTAGGATTCAAGTAACAGAAATGACAGACTAATGATACAAATATACTATTTTACAAGGTAGTGATAATTCCCAATTTTACAAAATGTACACTTATAATATTGACAAATTTCTCTTAATATTTTGATATGCTGCTTTTGGGTATAAGTCCGCATAGAAGCGCACAGATCTCAGCACTGAAGTCTTTGTGTTTCTGATGGGCTATGTGACCTCCATGGCAACTGTGGTCTCTGATAATCCGTTGAGAGCGAGCCTCTCTGGTTCGTGATTCTCCCTGCAACATCAATAAAAATATAGAAATTAAAATTTTAATTCTGTATTTTAAATTTAAAGATATACGCTATCGTTCAAAAGTTTGGGGTTAGTAAGACTTTTTTTTTTTTTTCTTTAAACAATACACATTTCTACCAACAAATTTCCATGACTTTTCCGTGACTTTTGAGGCAAATATGCACAAGGCAAATTAAGACTTAAGGCAGGAACACACCAAGCCGACGGTCGGCCGTCGGGCAGTTTTTGTTCGTCGGCCGACTAAGTTTTCTCAGTGTGTTCCGCACCGTCTGCTTTTTTTCAGGAGCTCGTCGGGCCATCTGATCATTCTGATTGGCTGTTCAGCTACTGCCTCCTGCTGGTACGGAAAGGCATTTCATCTTACGCAGGCGCAGAACTGACATGCTACTTGGCCGTCGGCTGTCAAGCGTCGGTTTGGTGTGTCAGGGCAACTTTGGACCAAGACGCTGCCGACGTGAGCCAACCCCGCAGTCTGCTTTCATCGCCACTAGTTCGTCGCCGTCGGCTTGGTGTGTTCCTGCCTTTAAGGACCCACACAGAAGTCGTGCACAGAAGGCCAACAGCCAAGGTCAGGATTTTCGTTACATAATACATTAAATTTCTATTTTTTTTACTAAACCCTACCGTATACCTTCAGAACACTTGAAATATAAATGACACGTTTCATTTGGGACCATTTTGCTTTTTTAAAAGCTTGATGCTAGTTGCTATTCACTGCCATTATATGGACAAGCGGGGCATTTTTTTTTAAAAATATCTCCAATTTGTAGTCCGAAAAAGAAAAAAGGGCATACAACATTAGAACACCACCAGGGCGAGTAAATGATTACTTAATTTTCATTTTTGGGTGAACTATCCTTCTAAGCACCAAATCAGAATAGTGGAGTAATGGCTGCTTAAGTAACCGAAGTAAAGTCTGAAAATTCAGCTTTATCATCACAGGAATAAATTACATTGTAAAATATGTTAAAATAGAAAACGGTTATTTTGAATTATAATAATAGTTGACAATATTACTCTTTTTACCATATTTTTGATTGAATAAATGTAGCCTCGTTGAATATAAGTGATAGGGATGGGTACTAAAACCCGATTAAACGGGCCCCGGGGCTACATTATGAAAAACCTCAGCATCGATAAGCTCGGACGTTATCGGTGCTGCTGTCGATACTGGAAAGATTACACACACTATTTATTATTGCTATATAGACATTATCTTGCATATTCTATCTAGCCAGGTGTTTATATACGCGATAACATTAAGACATTCATCTATGATGCATTTTTGCTATTCGCAGTCGAGAAAAGAGATCTCTAACGTGGAAGAGTTACAGCGCACACAACACTAAAGCCCCTGCTTAATTAGTGACGATGGCCGAGAGAACTAAACATTCAAACATCTGGTTACACTTTAGGCCTGTGATATTAATCTAATTATATTTTCGTTTTCAATTTTGGCTTCCAAGGACTAAGAACATTCCAAAGAACATTTGAGGTGAAACTATTAAAAACTAGTCACATTCCGTGTAGTGCAGCTTCCCTTTCTTCAGTGGTGCACATTCGTTCCTCCCTAAAAACCCAAACTTAACATCAGAATCAGCACAATCGGTGATTTTTGTAAAATGCAGTCTCTACTGTTGCTAAGTTGGGACGTGTTTGATAATAAAAAGATATTGAAAGCACAATAATCCGCACAAGAGACTTGCAGGTTTTCTGTCTGCATGCTCTGAAATGGTTCGCAACTAGACAAGCAAAATATACTTTGGGCTTCTTATTTTTCATTTGATTATCTTATTAGATTCCTTTTGTAGTTCCTTTTATTTGTACTTGCTTGTTCTTGTTGTATCTTATGTATATAAAACACTAAAAATGGCTGCACACTGATGCATTTACAAATAGATGTTTTATATTCATTTGTTTTGTTCAAACATTGCCGTTTCTTTTGCAATATTAAATAATATTTATTTTACATTTCATTTCATTTGACAAAAAGAACCGATAAGATAAGTACTGGATCGTTAAGCAGTATCGGTAACAGTAGTAATACCGTTAAATCCTTAACCGATACCCATCCCTGATAAGAGACTTCTTTTGAAGACAATAAAAAAATCCTACAGACCCCAAAATTTTGAAATATAGATACTTGAATTAATTTTTCACCATAGGCCCCAAAAAAGAAGAGGAAGTGATTAAGTGCTGTGTCAGGTTTCAGACCTGGCGATGTCGATGGCACTAGTGGGGGTGACTTTGGGTACCCGGTCCAGACTGCTGGCAACACTGGCTAGCTTTAAGGCTGAGGGTGAAGGGGCACACAGACGTGCACTGTGGTGCGTGTGGGCAGGGGACACAGCGCTCACGGTGCTCAGGTGCCCATGGCCGTGAGGCAGAGACTGAGGGACCGGCAGCTGAAGGCCAGATGTGCTCGTCATCCGTACTAAAGAGCCTGACTCACCACCACCTCCACCACCTGCAGAACGGTTCAATTTGGCTTGTCTAAAGCTTCCTGCAGGAGACAAAAATAAAGAATCATTTAAATAATCAATCATGCTCACCTTTCTTTCAATTAACCAAAAAAAAAAAAGAGGTTATTATTATCATATAAATGTCCAAATAAAATCAGTTTCAGTCACAGTTTTGCTATGATTCCCCAAAAAGTTCTATAAAGCAGTTTACAGTTTTCAAATATTTGGATCCTAATATTCCAAAGAACTACTGAAACAGGCATATTTTCATATAAATATTATTGGAAATTCAATGCCTCTGCTCAATTCCCCTTGAGCTGCACTTGCCTGAATTAGAAAGGACGCCATTGACACTTGCAATCTGGGGCCTGTTTTCATTGTTGGGAGTGTTGACCACAGCAGAGGCAGCAAAGTGTGCACTAGCCGAGTCCAGAGTCTTAGACATGCAGTCAGATGAGGCCGTGTTCTGTAGAAGAAATTATTTTTTACTTCTTAAATAAATAAACATTTTTAATGACTTTGTAATTATTGCAGAAAAGAATAGGAGTGAGGTTTAACCCCATAATGCCTGAAATTGTGTGGATATACTCACGGGCAGGTGTGTGTGGGGTTCTGGTGCTGTCGAGTTCTGCTGGAGTTCTTGCTGCTGTAACTGTTTGTGCATCTGAACCAGCTGCTGCTGATGGGAGTGAAACTGCTCTTCTGTGAACCCACCTGCACATGCAAGAACATGGGGGTAAATGTGATGTTTACAGATTTAGGGGATTTAAATCAGCAATTTCAATTTCCACCACTAGGTGCCAGTAAAGGAACTTTTTTTTTTTTAAAGAAATTAATACTTTTATTTGGTGAGGATGCATTAAATGTATCAAATGACAAAAAGACATTTATATTGTTACAAAGGATTACTGTTTAAAATTAATGCTGCTCTTTTAAACTTTCTATTTAAAGAAATGCATAACAGTTTACACAAAAATATTAAGCAGCACAACGGTTTTCAACATTGATAATAAGAAATGATACTTGAGCATTAAACAGGCTAAGGACAAAAAAGAAAAGAAAACCTGACTGCCACCACCACCACAATTATTATTATTAAAAAATACAATTGCACTGTATTTATTAATAATAATAATAATAAATTACATAATACAATATATGTTATAACAGAAGTATTAAGAGAATTATTATTAACGTTATTAATAGTAACAACAACAAAAATAAGAAATTATTATTTTTACTTTAATTTTAACAACAGTAAAATTACAATAACATCTACGGTTGCTTTTATTTCTTTGCTTTCAAATGTTAAACCATTGAACTTTTATTTCAATGGAAATCCTAAGGAAGAACTTAACGCTTCTCTTCGCTGACAACAACAGATTTATTAATGACTCATTATGAATTTGGGAAGGTAGTTGGTGCACACTGCGTTCCCAAATGCAAATTATAAGCGACTCAAACACAGCACTTGCAAAGTAGCATTTACTGTGAATGAACACACTGCTATGCTATTGCTTGGCTTTACTCCAAAATTTGCAGCACGTCAGACTATATATTTATATAATTACATCACAACCATTGTGATTTGATGATTGCAAAATAAAATTAAAATTAAAAAAAAAAAATTAAAATACCAACCCAGACATTTTTTTTCCCCTCAAATTTACGCAATTCACATGGGTCATACTTTTAAGGTCGGAAAATACAGAAACTCGTATAAATACAGAAAAATCACATCTCTGATCAAATCAGCATATTTCAGCTTTTCCATAACAGTTTTAAATTTACATTTTAAAACATTATAATAGAAGTTACTTTAAACTGTAATAATATTTAACAATATTACTGTTTTTACTGTACTTGATCAAATAAATGCAGCATAAGAGACTTCAAAAACAATAAATCTTACCAACCTCAAATTTTTAAACGGTCATGTACTTATAATAATGATAAAATTGCACTCAGCCCTTCATCGTAAAGACAAACAATGTTGCCTGTTTAATGACAAAGTGCCTCAAGCACAGCTCACCTCAAGTAAACAGAGTAAACCAGGGCTACTCAACTTCTTTTTGTTTTCTAAATTATTACTACATCTTAACATGTAAGCATAATTTAAAAACAACTGGCATACTTTACAGGTCTAGTATTCATCATCATCAAATTTTGCCTTACTGAATAAGCCACAGTGGTACTGTGCAGGAGTTGGCGTATCGCTATGGCTTATGTCTTTCTGAATATTCATTCCCAGGTAAGCTATTTATTTTCATAAATACATTTGACAGGTTAAGACACAATTGAATATGTTTTGCCTAAATGGTGCCAGTTCAAGTTTATGAAAGTAATGTAGCTGAATAATGAGCAGCAAAAAATCTTTAATGTGCTCCTTATGGACTGCAGTCTTCTTATTGACAACCACTGAGAGCCATTCAACTCTCTGCTGAGTTTTACGCATAGAATGCTATTTTGTATTAGACAATGCAGCAAGCAATTAAATCAATCGGCAGGCCACATTAAAAATGATTGACAGGCTGAATTTGTTAAAAAACCCTAGAGTAAACTGACAGATAGAAGGGCACAATGGAGATCGCTCATTATGCGGGTGAATGAAATTCAGCTGATCGACCTTCTGAAACCCATTCAGTTCAGACGCCTCACCTGACACACTGTTAGAGAGAGGTGTCCCTCCACCTTTTTCCACTTGCGGAGTCCCTTTCTTGTCCTCACTCCTTGAGTTGTCCTGTAGCGGCCGAGGGCGGAAAAACTTCCACCTGCAGGCCTGGATGTCATTCAGGAGCTGAGGCAGTGAGCGCTCAGGGCTTGATTTGGAGATGTGAGAGTTTGTGTTTGTATGGACGGGGAGGTCAGGCACACTAGAGCCAGCGGAGGGATAAAACATGTCAGGGTCCAGGTGCCTGAGTGCACGGTCCAATTCCGACGAGGTACGATCCAGAACAACCCTGATAGGATACAACAGTGCTTTAAGATATTTGATACTTTCTGTGACCTTCAGCACTGATCATTAGGGAGTAGCCTCATCAACTTTTCTACTTTAATCTGAAGTAACAAAAAGCAGGGTCATAAATTCAAACCACACATAATCTAAAGAGTGACTCACACTTAAGTACAAGAAACAATTTTTATAAAAGATAAAAATGGAAATGGAAAAACTGTAAAAAGTGACACACCTGCCACCTCTGCCCACCCTCCTGTGTGCCACTGCGATACAGCGTTTAGGCACAGAGAGGGCGGTGAGACAGTTCCGCTGCCACAGCCGGTCCTGATCTGTCTGCTGCCAGTGAGGAGAGCAGCTCTGATCCACCAGTGGCTGAAGATACATAACATACTTTTGGCAAAGGAAATGACCACCACAAAGCTAAATAATATGCTGCTCTGTCACTAATAAAGCAAGTACAGCATACTCTATGGCAAGAGGGTTTAGCCACAATATTCACATGCAACAAAGCAAAGCAGCAGTATTGGCCATCCGCTTTAATCCACATGCTAAGACAAAAAAAAAAAAAAAAAAAAAAAAGACCCGTCTCATGACCCACATGAATGAGAGAGTTCAGGTGGAAAGTGAATTTCTGCAAATCAGTTCTTTTGAGCTGCAGTTTCAATTAATAAGTTAAATGATCCGATGCATTAACATTCATAACCGTTCTCAAAAGTCCTCAAGCAGCATTTTCTTATGCTTACAAATATTTAGTAGAACAACATACAGTTATATAAATAATATAAATTAAATTATTAAAATTAACATAAAATATTATGCGTATATAATATATATATATATATTACATACGTTTTAAATGTTTAATGCAAGAAATTATCTACTTGACAACAACGGCTGGTGGAAAATGATTTGGGGAAAAGAAAGAAGCCAGTGGTTTTGAATCAGGGGCCCAGAGCCCACTAGAGCGCCTCAGCAAAGACAAAACAAGCCTTAAAATACGGTAAAAAAAACAAAATTAAAATCAACATATTAACAAATTTAATAATTTTAGTTCCTTTTTTTATTTATAAAAACTACTGTAGGAGTGGCCAATGGGGCACTTGAAGTCAAAATGGTTGAGAATCACAGCTTTAAGCCATTTTAGGGCAGCTTAAATATCACAGTGTTTCCCACACATTTATTTGTGGAGGCCTGCCACAGATAGCCACCGCCCCCTGCCATCAGCTCCAGCATCTCACACACACACACGGGCGCAACTTTAGCACTATATTTATACTATATTTAGCACCTTTTTCCATGAAGGGTACATAGTGACAAATCGAATTACTTTTTTTGGATAAACCCTAGCTTTCATTAAGATGTCGCTAGTACTGCCCCGCAAGCGTGAGGTCTGACTCCCCAGCACAGGATCACCTCTCTCTGCGCCTGTTCTGTGCAGTGAGCAGCAAAAAAGCAGCTTAAATAGCCAAATAATAGCCAAAACCACCGCATATGGGGGTCATTCCCATGTCGCATCTAAAAACGTGGAAAACGCATTCCGTGCTGCCTTTTCCTTCTTTCCAAAGCTCTTGCTCTCCCGTGGCGTCTGCCGTTGCCAAACAATCATGAACAACGTTCTCAACATGAACACGATGAAGCCGCTCTTTAGTGTAGATGTATGGTGATTTTGTCAGACGATTTCGCAATTATAAATTATGATTTAAGGAGTATAGTCAGAGTGTAGTATTTAATGGGTTGTGTTTAGTCACTATTTTATTCTTGTTTCATGTCTGACAACAGAAACAAAAAAAAAATATATATAAATAATGGGAACAGCTTTATTGGGCATTCAATTGTATAGTATGTGACGGGTCAGAGAATAGAAGCAAAACAGTCAGATCTGAAGTGCCAAAACTTGTCTGAAAGCAAACGCAATGCAACGACGTCGAAAATATGCTAATTAGCACGTGGCGTCATCTGCCGCCACAAGTCTCACAAAATCCTGTGGGAAACACTGTATCAAGATATCATTTTTCAGCTATATTGCCCAGCTCTGACTGGCACAGTTGCAGATTCTTTTAGGCTCTACAGCCAGCACTGATGTTTAATGGGAAACTCACAGCATGGTAACTGCAGCCAGCTTTCCGTCTGAAGGCAAAGATTCCATCAGGATCGTTCTCTTCATCCGGCTCTGATGCTGGAGACTTCAGAAGAGAAAAAAGAAAAAAAAAAAAAAGAGAGAAAGAAAAGACATAATTTATATACTATTACATCTTCTGACAAAAATCATTTTAATGTATTTTAAGTAAATACCTCTAAATATGACACATCTACATGAGCATGTGTAGCCAAACACTGATTGTGTACTGACCAGTGGGTAATCCTCCTCTCCAGAGCTGTGGAAGTCGTACTGTTTAATGTCTGCCTTGATGATGGTTTGCTGTCGCTCTGGCCGACCAGGCTGGCGAAATGCATCAAGTTTGGGCCTCTTGTTATACTTCTTATGAGAACGCACAAAGTCAAAGTGAGGCTCAGGCTTGACTGTGAAGGGGTGGAGGTGTTTGGGCCCAGATTTGTGTGACTGAAAGGAAGAGACAGAACAAATTGTTTTAGAATTATCACGGAGTACATTTCTCACACACAGATATTTCAAGTGCTTTCATATGTCCTCTTTTCCCTCCTACTGTTGGCCTTTACCTTCATTTTGCTCTCTGCCTTGTGCCGACTGCTCATGGGTAAGGATGTGGGCGCAGGGTAAATGGTTTTCTCTGCCAGAGGTACAGTGACTTCATTCAGAATCTCTCCTGAGAAGTCTCCAATTTGATATCTAATATACACAAAACAAGGAGAAACAATATGTAAAAACCAATTTGCACTTTTCAAATGATTTAAAGCTTAACAAGACCAGAGATGAGAGAGATGAATCACTTCACATACAACCATTCTAGCTCTTAAGTGACACATAACAGTTTTATTTATATAGAGTATACAACAGACTTAAAGCAGCTTTATTAAAAGAGCAATGCTGACAAACCTTTTTTCAAACACCTCCAGCGTCAGATGTAGCAGCTCTCGTTTGCTCTTTTCTCTCTTCTTGATCATCTCCAGGATGCTCATGGTTCGGCTGAACTCTCTTCTCAGCTTCAGCATCTTTTCATAAGACGCCTCGTCATTCTTGCGATTCTGCAGAGACAGCATAACAGAGAGATGCATGGGTCCAGCAGGTGTTCACACTTCTATTGAGGGGAAAATTTGCTATGAAAATGTGATCTACAGGGCTTGACATTAACTTTTTTGCTCACCAGCCACTGTGGCTAGTGGTTTTCCAAAGTTACTAGCCACAATTTTGACATCGATACCATGGGGATATAGATATTTTTTTAATATTATCTCTAGAATATATCTCAATATATAAATATATAATAATATTATATATTTAATAATTTGGCAGCAGGTATATAAAGCTGCTGTCACTTTAAGACCTGATGAACAGATCCATTATATACTGTTACACATTCGTTTTCTTTCTCAACTGTTTACGTTCACTTAAAACAAAACTGACTACGTTACGTGAATCCTCGCCAAGACCGGCATTTTGACATTATTTTGTGTGTATTTGACTGTTTAAGCACAAATAAGCAGCAAAAAAGAACTCAATTTAGTACTGAGTGTAGAAATATATATGTACTGCATACATGTACTGTTTTATTTATTTATTTATTTATTTTTATATTCTAACAAAAAGCTACTAAATATTGGGCATATAAAAATCTGTATTGGTCAGCCACAGCTAGAACTAAACATTGGTGTCTTCAAAAAGCTGATGTAAAAAAATTGTAATAAACAAAAAATTAGATGTGATGCAAGGATGTTAGTTTGATGAACAAACGTATAAAAAGTATTGAATTTGGAAGGTAAAAAAAAGTCCTGTCTGAATGCCCTCTAACAATACTGTTTGAGGCATGCATGACAAAACACAGAGCACTTGCATACCTTCCTAGTCTGCATCTTCTCTGTGCGACGCCTGAAGGCCACGTATGCATCGTTATTGGTGGAGCCATCCCTCTTCTCCTGCTTGATTTGTGGGATGAGCGACGGGCCCCGGCAGTTCTTCCTCTTCCTCACCCAGTAGTCATAGACTGACTTCAACAGGTAGTCATCTTCATTAAGCAGCAGCTTGGCCTCCTGAAGAGTGACCAACTACAAAACAATTATTAAGAGAGAGACAGAGGAATGAATGTGTATAAAAGTGAAATTTGACAAGGTGAATTTTAGATCAACTAAACTCATTTTAACTCAAAAATGGGTCTCTGATAGTAGGAAAAAAAGCAATGCAAAATCCAATCAAAATATATCTGTATTTGTGCACATTTAGAATAACAAAAGGGAGAAGAATATTTTCAATGCATGTCAAATCAAAAACCATAGCTGCATTTCCACCGCAGGAATTTTCCCCAGGAACTAGGGACTCGGTGTGTTTCGACCACAGGGATCAGGGGTCTAAAGGAAATTCTGGTTAAAAAATTTCCCCCTCTGCTTGCGAGTGTTTTTTCAAAGTTCAGGAACTTTCGGGGGTAGGACTCGGCCGCTGAACATGAGGTTGAGTGCACGCATCATTTTGATTGGTCCACTCCACGCAGCACTTTATTTCAACCACTATTTTTAATAGTCTGTTGCGGAACAAGCAGTAAGTGTTTTCTGCTATTCGAATCAACAACAAAAAAAATACGACAGATGGACCGACGACAAGGTTCAGACTTTATTAAGCTTATACGTTGAACGAAGTCCTGTGTCACCAGACTAATTTGCCTAATCTTCACAGTACTTTAGACTAGGGCTGGACGATTATGGCCTAAAATCAAAACCTCAAATAACTGAACATTTTACCTAGATTACGATTAATGAACGATTATTATTTATTTATTTATTCATTTTTTCCTTCATATTTCACTTACAAGATTTGTACTGTACATTTACTTTACTATTAAAGGTGGGATATTTTTTCCTATTGAAAGAGTGCTCCGACATAACAGCTCACTTTCATCAGTTATTTTATCTATGGTTCTTAACATTTCTTACAGATTTCTGCTCGTTGTAAATCAGATAAAGATAAATTAGTATAGTACCAGTACGTAATGAGAGCGATTGCGTGTGTGAATTAGTCATACCGTCTCTCTATTAATTGTGAAGCTGTGGGTTGTAAATAGTTACTTCAAAAGTAGAAAAATATGCTATAATAACTTTTGAGTTTCTAAGCTACTTTATTGATCAATCACAGGACAGCGCTGACAACTAGTTTCTGCTCCTCAGTGCGTGTGATCTTCACGTTTTGTGCAGCTACTGTTGAGTGTTCGTGCCACAATGCAGCTGCACGAGCACGGTAGCTCGATATAATAATACATCGTCTAAATCGCTTGAGTGTCTAAACTTAAAACATACAACTGACAAAGTTTAGTGAAGACGCAAGGCTCACCGCTTGCGCGCCGTCTCTGTAACACGGTAGTATGTTTTTAAGTGGGAAGTATTAATAGGATTAAAAAAACGAAATAACCGACATGGGAAAATTACGTCGGTTAGAGGTTCTCAATTTCGGTTTCGCTTACTTTTCGATTAATCGTCCAGCCCTACTTTAG